>OV928054.1:10162785-10882785 GCA_931315375.2 Opisthograptis luteolata
TTCTTGGGATCGTGAGTTCGATGTGTTCAAATACTCTGTAAATCTTCCGCCGCAGCAAACTCCGATCACGAAAAGAAGAGTCATCTCGGATATTTCTCGCCTATTTGATCCGCTGGGTTGGGCAGCACCTTGTGTTGTCACTTCAAAAATATTCATTCAAAAGCTTTGGCTTTCAGGATTAGGTTGGGATGAGGAGTTAACACCGGAATTAATGACAGAATGGCAAACTTACCGTGATAATTTGATAGAGACGAGTAGGTTCTGTGTACCTAGATGGGTAAACATGAAATCAGACGACGTGGCTGTGGAGCTTCATGGTTTCAGCGACGCGTCACTAGCAGCTTACTCGGCAGTCGTATATCTTCGTGTTGTAGACGTCCAGAGAGAGATCCAGGTTAGTTTAATCACGTCACGCACGAAGGTAGCACCTGTAAAACAGCAATCTATTCCTCGGTTAGAGTTGATGGGAGCGGTGTTGTTATCCGAATTGATCACTGAAGTAGCTGAAGTCATGAAGATTCCACATAGCAATGTTCGTCTATGGACAGACTCAACAGTCGTCTTGGCGTGGTTAAGTGGCCATCCAAGCCGCTGGACTACTTTTGTTGGGAATCGAGTTTCAACAATTCTAACTCTTTTTGACAATACACACTGGGCTCATGTCCAGTCTTCTCACAATCCAGCTGATATAGCCTCGAGAGGAGTAACTCCGCAAGAATTAGCAGGTAATATTTTGTGGGCTCAGGGACCAACGTGGCTGAAAAATGAGACAATCGATTATTCAAGACCCAAGTCGATTGCCACAAGCATGGAGAAAAGAGCAGTTAAAACCCATGTTGTCACTGAGAACGCACAGGAAGATCCCATATGGACAAAGTTTTCAACATTGCAAAGGCTAGTGAGAGTTATTGCTTATTGCAGAAGAGTTATGAAATGGAAGAAACAAGATCATGGAAAGAAAAGGTATGAAGCATATTTACAAAAGGAAGAAATAGAAGAAGCAATGAAAGTATGTATAAAATATGTACAAAATCAAGAATTTAGAGAAGAAATCAAGGATATTAAGAAAACAGGATATGTAAAGACAAGAAGCAAGTTGAAATCTCTTTGCCCAGTAATAGATGGTGATGGGATTTTACGTGTAGGTGGTAGAATTGATAGAGCAGAGTTGGAAGAAGACTCCAAACATCCAATCATCTTACCACATACTAGTCACTTTACCCAACTCGTCATCGGTGAAGCGCATAAAAAGACCCTACATGGAGGTCCAACTTTGATGTTGAGCCATTTGCGTACCAAGTTTTGGATAATTTCAGCCAAAAATCTTGTAAAGGCTCACGTACGCAAATGTGTTACCTGCAAACGGTATTCGGCAGCAACTCAAACCCAACTAATGGGTCAACTACCGTCTTGCAGAGTCACACCAGCTAGACCGTTTCGAAACAGTGGTGTTGATTTCGCCGGTCCAATCAGCATTAGAGCATCCAAAGGTCGAGGACATCAGTCCTATAAGGGATACATTTGTGTATTCGTATGTATGGTTTCCAAGGCAATTCACTTGGAGGCTATTAGCGATTTATCATCCCAAGGATTCATTGCAGGTTTTAAGAGGTTTGTCGCTCGTCGAGGACACGTACACGAGGTGTGGAGCGACAACGGTACCAATTTTGTCGGAGCAGCAAAGGAACTCCGTCATTTGGTCGCAGTAGAGCAGTCTTCGGTAGCTGAAGAGATCAGAGAATGGTTAGGAAACAATGGCACTTCGTGGCATTTCATTCCGCCCCATGCCCCGAATTTTGGAGGTCTATGGGAGTCCGGGGTGAAGTCTACAAAACACCATTTAAGGCGTGTCATAGGAAGTTCGACTCTCACTTTCGAGGAAATCACAACAGTCCTTACGCAAGTCGAAGCGTGCCTGAATTCAAGGCCGTTATCAATGATGTCTGATAGTCCTGATGATCCTACTCCCTTGACTCCAGGTCATTTTTTAATTGGAGAACCTATTATAACGGTGCCTGAACGCAATTATGAAAATTCCAACATAGGGACATTGAGACGATGGCAAATGACGCAACGTATGGTGCAGGACTTTTGGAGAAGATGGTCGGGAGAATATTTGAGCCATTTGCTGCAACGGCACAAATGGACCAAATACGTTCCTGAACCCAATTTAGGTGATGTAGTTTTAGTCAAAGAGGACGGATTGCCTCCTTCTAGATGGTTATTGGGAAGAATCGTAGCTAAGCACCCTGGTGATGATCAAGTCACGCGAGTCGTGACTCTCAAATGCAACGGCTCATTAATTAAGAGACCTACATCAAAGTTGTGCATCTTACCTGTTACTAATTAGAATTGTTATAGCTTTTAGCTTTAAGTTTTGAAACGGGATAATTTCCCATGATTGTTTGGTTTATTGAGAATATTGTTTAGTTTTGTTGCCTGCGTGTAACAAGGTTAAGCCCTCACCTCACGGTGGGCGGTCATGTTTGTAGTAAGGACATTAACAGATGTCCTTGGTGGGCGGTATGTCCAAATTGTTATCATAAAAGTTGTTTGATATTTAGTTCTGCCAATCAAGACTAGATGGCGCTAGCGTCGCCCGTCAGAAATCCTGCATCGCGCAAGCGTTTGGTTCACGATATTCTACTAAATAAGTGACTGGTGGCGCCATAGTAGGAACTTTCGGTTCACATCATTTGTTACCATACGTAATAAATACAGTTTGCACATGACCACTTCGTGTTTTATTTGCACCAAGTGTGACACTGTATTTAAAACTACGAGGATCGGGGATCCACAACACCCACACACAGAAAAAATACTAGCGCTTTTTTTTTCAATGTACTAATATTTGTCCTGTAGCGGGAATCGAACCCGCGACCTCACGCTTCACAGTCGGCTATCCGCCCATTGCGCCACATCAGTCGTCTACAGTTCAATTCTGTCTCCTCTAATTTCACAGGAATCATTATCCTACTTATTGGTCACGTTTTGTAATGAGGTTGGAAATGTCCTGGCTAGTTATATGTTCGAAGTTTTAGAGTGATCACATGTTGTATTTAAAAAAAATGAATATATTTTGGGATGATTTGATATAAAATTTAATCCCATTTCTAAAAAAAAACCTTTTTTTCTTTACAACTTTATTCACCAGCCAGTCTATCAGTCGTCTTAAAAGCTAACTCACTGTCTCACACTTACATAGCCGGTTTGATCGTCTCCCCCCCTCCCCCCGGCGCCTTACCCCGCCCCGCCTGCCATTCATTTTCATATTAAAATCGTAACAAACGGGACAGGTAACAAAATATGGAGAGAGAATTGCGATTTATGCGAACGCAATGTTATCATTTATGTGGTAACCTGAGATCCGATGATGGGTGTCCAACCAAGAGAAATCTTATTAGTAAAGCTTATTATAAAATATGACTAAACAAGCTTGGGATTTTAGTGAACTTGCTCCAATTCAATAAATTAGTAATAAGAATAAAATTGTCAATGTGATCGCGCCAAAAAAATTACCTGCCGGGCGTTTTTTGCCTATTCTTTTGCCGGCGTAATGAGGTTGGAACAGGCGTAGCTAGTTCTGTAAATCTCAAGTGTGAGATGTTATTAACAAATGCAATTAATTTACATATTACCATTTTGTATTTATAACGTTCCTTTGCTTTCGTCTTCAGAATAGTTACAAATAAGTGTGTTCCCCCGGCGGGCGGGCGGGCCCAATCAATCTGTCTGAGCGAGATACAGCCTCTAAATCTAACTATTGTTCACGAATACACAAATTTCCATCCGGATTTATTCATTTGTCTTACCATCCTTCCCCCTACCCACCCACACTAACAATAATTGCTCCGGCCACAGTTTCGATTTTGACGTTCCAAATAGTACAATCTTTCCGCTTTTTTTCTCGTAGCTACACATCCAACCGGTAGACCATAGACAATTAAGCTCTTAATTACCGATCTATTCTAATTTTAAATTATGAAAATTGAATTCCGCGCTGGTTTTATTGCGTTTGTAATTTTAGAGATTCCAAATTAGAGATTCCGAAATCGGAACGCGATCATTGAGCCGTCCCGTTCTACGTGGAGACCGAAAAGCCGCTATTGTAATAATAAATTTAACGACGAATTCCGATAAGAATCGAGTAGGGAACGCAATTTTCATAGATATAGCTCAATTAACAATTGGTTTCAATCGTGAAGACATTCTGGATAATAAAGTGCCACCCCGCGCCCCCAGGGTGGCTCGAGGCAATCTTATTTCTGTTTGTAATATTGTGGTGTCAATTTCGCATATTGAAGTGTGAGCACGAATATGGAAGCCATTGTTCGAATCTATATTGTCTATGAATTTGAATTGTTCCCCCTTATCCGTTAAATTGGATGTTCTCGATTCAAATCTTCTGTTTACAGTTCTTGCGACGTTTTTGATCGCTTTTTTTAATATCTGGCCTTTTTACGCTTAGTGTGTTTTGCTAAATGACAAGCATTCCATTATTGTTAAGTAATGATTATGTGAGATGATATTGTGACCCAGCTACAAACTGGGCACGGCAGTCCCCTTTGTGTTTAAGTAAAAGGAGAGTGAAAAAAGGTACTTTAAAAGGTCTAGATCGCTTTTAGTAATGATATCTATGTAGTTTCCTCGTATTTTTTAGCAATCAATTACAACGTCAAATTGCGTTGCTTCACAACAAAATTGTCATCTAATCAACACTCAATCACGCGTTCCAATCAAAGCCATTGTCCACCAAAAGTAACAAATAAAAAAAGCACCAAACAAACATGTAAATAAAAATGCGAATAATAAAGTCCCGACAAAAAAATCGAACGTCCATTGTGTGAAAGAACCTACTTAATCCAATTGTGGTTCCGTCAACGAGGTCCGTAATAAAAAAACGCTACCCCACAACCACATTAATATCAATTCATCAATACTCAGGCGTGATCAATGATCAATAAAAAGAACGAAAAAAATGGGGTACTCTTTTCACTTTCCCCTCCCTATTAATAGATTATCGACGATAGCGACCGTAAGTTGCTTTGATTGGTTTTATAGAGTTGTCTATTCAATTATGGAATAAATTGAATTTCGATTTGAATTTGTTGGTTCCACTTTTAAATTTATTTGTGGCTTCATGGATTTTAAAGCGAATAATACGAATGGCTTTTTTTAATTTTAAACGAATGCAAAGGGACTTTTTTATCAGTTATTTTTGTTTTAATACCTACAGGCGTAGCATGGCGGAAGGATTATTAATAAAACATAAATACCTACTCAGAATGTGATTGCGCCCAAAAAGTTACCTGCCGAGCGTTACGCGCCTGTTTTTTTTTGTAGGCGTAAGGAGTTTGAAAAAGGTATAGCTAGTTTTAAATTTGACCTTTTAAAGTGACCACACGTTGTATCCTGAAATATAAATAGTTCTTTAATTTGAATTTGAAACACACAGTCATACATCTTCCCTTTTATATAAGTGTAATGTCAAAACGATCCGCCATTCGTAATCTCCAGCGAATCATTCGTAAGTCACTCGTCTAATAACTCCAAGTTTGCAAACTTCTGAACATGATTACTTATCGCTCACTCACTCCCGATCCACATGTACCTACTTAATTACTCTTCGCAAACACAATGACGTCACCTATAGCTATCGATGTAGGAGGGGGGGAGGGGAGATACGAATCGTATGTTTTCGGATTAATTCGTTCGTAAAATCGTCTCCTCCGATAAGAATGGCAACTCTGCTACTAATTGAATCTACAATTGCCGGCATGTCTGATTTCATTAGATGTCTATGTGTGCGTAGGGTTGCCTTGCGAGTGGGGGTGAAGAGTGCTTGAAAGTTTCGGCGAAAAATTTCGGCAATATCGGTTGCGGATGTGGACAGCCCTAGTGGTGTTACTCGGGCGTGTACTAGTGTTGGGAAAGGAAAAATATTGACGTGTTCACTGTTCAGTGCAGGAGGATGGTCGATGGTACGGGGATTCGGTTTTGAAATGAAAAAAGTTAGACTTGCTTTTTGCTACTGACTCACTCAGTCGTGGAATACCACTATGAAAGCAACGATCTAGAAATTTGGACCGTATATTTTTTTTTGGCTTTTTTTAACTTTTAAATGGTAGCGTTTGACCACAAGTCACCTGACGATGTGATCAGTCAAAGTCAAAGTCAATTGTACTTTATTCAATAGGATACATTGTGATCACTTTAAAACGTCAAACTTAAAACTAGCTACGCCTGTCCCAACCTCCTTACGCCGGCAAAAGAACACAGGCAAGAAATGCCCGGACGGTAATTTTTTTGGCGCGATCACATTGACAATTTTATTCTTATTACTAATTGATTACTAATTGACACCAACCTATTACGTTCCCACTGCTGGGCCTCTGGCCTTCTCTCAGAAAGAATATGGGCAGTAATCTACAACGCGGGCCATTAGTACGCATTAAGTTAAATTGTCTAGTTTGATAGACAGTTTAAATTTATATTTGAAGTTTTCGTGTAGGTATATTTAGCTTTCTACCATCAAAATATGAAAACATGAAAGTTTAATACCCTCCCGACGTCACAGCGCCTTGGCGCGTGAATTGTTTCAAAATAATGGTATTTATATGCTACATTGGTTTCATGGGAAATCACTTTCGGAATCGCCCATAGCGGGTGGATCTTCGCAGGCGTCACGCGGGAGTGAAAAGGCGTAAGAAACATTTGAGCTTTGTAGGACAGACAGACTGTTTAACTACTAAAATTGACAATTTGGCCTTTTGAAATCTTAAACCTTATTTTATTCGTGATTTTTAAACCTACGAAAAAAAGGTGGTACTGAAGTCGACGCGCTGGTATTATTTTTTTTCTTATGTAGATGCGTAAGTGTGTTCGTCTGTTTGTTCCTCATTCAGTTGGCAATGTAATTTTTTTATATACATAAATAATTATAAATATTTATAGTTGACATCACGTGACTAGTGGTCAAAAGCCACCAAATAAATGTATATAAAAAACCTACAATGATGTCCAATAGATAGATTAACTCATTGTGTTAAATACAGATAAATTTAAAACTAAGCAGAACAATAATAATAAGAGTAAATTTGTCAATGTGATCGCGCCCAAAAAATTACCTGACGGGCATTTTTTGTCTGTTATTTTGCCGGCGTAAGGAAATTGGAACAGGCGTAGCTAGTTTCGTC
Source organism: Opisthograptis luteolata (assembly GCA_931315375.2). Lineage (NCBI taxonomy): Eukaryota > Metazoa > Arthropoda > Insecta > Lepidoptera > Geometridae > Opisthograptis > Opisthograptis luteolata. The sequence continues at coordinate 10,169,982 of OV928054.1, forward strand.
AAACGCCAATGTGAATGCCGTTGTCAAATGTCGTGGCCACACTTATGTCAAACGACAATCATCGCGCTATTTAACGGCATTTCCCGTTAGTGTGGCCCCAGCATTTGGGCGATCTTATCGCTAAAAGTGATCTCTTCCAGACAACCCAAGGCCAAACAAGTAGAACAAAGCTACGCGCACCACCAAGTCGCTTACACCTTTCTTCTCCTACATTACTAAGTCCGTATTGAAATCCGCACACCCGGGGGTGGCGACGGCAAGATTTCGAATATTAACAATTCCCATTTATTAGTTTGTCCCCGTATTTGCTTGTGTAAACGGAGTAGTTTTCGAAGCCAGCTCGAAAGGAAGCTCGGAAGTGTGTTAACTGAACTCAAGTTGCTAACTGACTTCGCAAATGGGTTAGGGCTTTCGATTGTGCGAACTTAGATGGTAAAAACATTAAGGAAACGGATTAGATGGGTTTGTTTTCGTAGTTTTGGAATTATTCATTACGTGCTTCTTAAACTTTGTAGTTATTTCAGTTTTGAATATAAAGGACTAGTTGCTAGGACTAGTTCGCTGGCTCGGCCACCTTGAAAGAATTGGAGAGGATCGTGCGGTCAAACAAGCATACTTGGGACGGCCGAGTGGCCGTCGCCCTGTCGGCCGTCCCAGGTATCACTGGAAAGACGAAGTCACGAAGGATTTGCGCGAGCTCCAGGTGGAGGACTGGCAGGAGGTGGCGCAGGACAGAGCGAGGTGGCGTCTTTAGTTATCGGAGGCCAAGACACACTTTGGGTCGTTGCGCCATCTCAGTAAGTTAGATAGCTGCGCCCCGCGGTTTCACCTGCGTGGACTACACTTTATCGCGATAAAAAGTATCCTTCGTCCATCTCCAGGGTTCGAACTGTTTCTAAACAAAATTTCATCAAGATCAGTTCAACGGTTTAATCTTTAAAAGGTAACAAACAAACAAAGAGTTACTTTTTCGCGTTTATTATATTAGTAATGATACAATAGAAATAGAAAATTATTTATTCATGACACTTAGGTATATAAAAAAATGTTATACGACGTGTCAACGTAAGAAACTCCTCTTTTTTCATCGGTTGAAAAGAAACTTCATTCATATCCAAACCAAGAAAATCAAAACATCCCGACCATCTTTTTTACAGAATCACCAGCAATCATAAAACTCTCCTTTCGATTGCCAATAACCAGCTCAAAAAGGGCAAAGCATTGTTGCTTTGCCAGCAACAAAACTGGTACTCTCATCGCGTCCTCCGGTTCCGCACGGCCTACCCGGCAAACTCAAAGGTTTATCCATCCCTTAATCGATGGTGCTCCGGAAAAAAGTCAAAAGGAAGCCGATCTTTGATCGTCTGATCTGTACTACGGAGATAACTAGAGGGTTCACGGTGGAAGGCAGTACTTTAACTTGTGACATTCTCGAGAGCGAAACTTCGGAGTGCTAAAGTAACATTGGCTCCTGAAATACAGTTTATACTAGTTTAGGAGTCTATATATATCCAGACTAAAGATAAGATAAATGTGTCTCACTTGTATGTCATTAAATAAATATTTGATTTAATTTGATTCATAGCGCTGATGGCTCAGTGGTAGTGACGTCGACTTGAGATCCGTAGGACGTGTTCGAATCAGGATAACCTTGAGCTTTCGGTGAAGGAAAACATCGTGATGAAACATAGCTTGGTCGTAGGACATTTTATAGTGCTCGCCTGGCTAGCTACCAGCCTCGAGTTAAGAATCTGTCGCCAAGCACGTATCGGTGTGTTCCGGCAGCCTCACTTGAGAGCCAGTTCCCAATCCAGGTGTAGCGTAACTTCGACCACATCGTCACTCAATATCAGGTGACTTGTGGTCAACCAAGCGATCCAGTAGCAACACGGGAAGTTAACATAGTAATAATGGTAGAACCACGGAAAATAAACGAGATTCTAACTCGATGTCAACGCCTTGTGAGGTCCATCGTTCACCAAGTCTTATTTTTAACGTAAGTAAGGTTTTTTAGTGTTTTAATTTTGTCTCGACCTCTGTCACTGCCGTCCACGCCACCAAGGGCTCTACAAAGGCAGCTATCGGAAGGAAAACGAAAGGGTAATGCGGGCATAAGATGCGCATCGGCACACACGGCCTAATCACGACGTGCCCCGCTCTCCCCCGCCCGCCCAACTTTTGCATATTGCCCAAATTGCCCGCCCTACGCTTTCACATTGGGTGGTTATAGTTGCGCGGCTTACTTGGTGATTTGTATGAGTTTTTCGCAACTGGATTTTGAAATGAAATGAAAAAAAATTATATGAAATATATTTAATTTTAAATACTGACTTATACAATTCAAGGACAAGGACAAAAATCCTAATTCTTAGTTTGTGTAAAATTAAATTCGATTTTGATAATTTTACTTGAAATTAGTAGACATTACTAGACAAATTTTTATGACGTTTAAATATAAATACAACAAGCTGCCTTTTGATTTTTTTAAGAACTAAGTTTTTGTTTTTATGTAGGTACAAAATTATGTAGTCTATCCAATTTTGTATGGAGCTTTGAAAGAGTCAAATGCAGTCGTAACTCGATCGACTATAATAACTCTTAATTAAGTAAAGCCTATAGCGATTCATTTGTCGAACAAAGGAAACAACGGATCGACGTGATTTTTTTCCATACAGATAGTTTTTGAACCGGAAACTACGAATATGCTACTTTTTATTCCGGAAAAACAGACAAGTTATGTGGAAATCCCACGCGGTCGACACCGCAGGACACAACGAGTTGCCGTTATCTATGCAATAACTGAGATGAAAGTGTCAATTTCGAAATCACTCAAAATTCACACATCAACGTGTTTTACGCTATGTCTTTCCTCTCTCAGCTCAAAATTACATATCTCTGAAACCAGTCCCAAAATGAAACTTCCTATCACATTTCCCTCGACCAGCCCAATGACCAAATGTGAAATCTCCACAATATTTTTGCCGGCAAAATATTCTTCACCCTTTACGGTCCCGCGACAGTTGTCTATTCGATTTTGATTCTTAACACCTCGTGTTAAGACTCGCCTGTTGTTTCTAGTTATTTACGCGTGTAGTGTAGGGGTGACATGACGTTTGAGGGATGCGAGGCTTCTTAATTATGAGGGTGTATCGATTTTTTAATGCGACTTCTTACGTAGGGGTGGTAATTAGGCCCGTCTGCAATTGGCATCGATGTGAAAGGGAATGTATTCGTATAGATCTGTACAAAAAGATGTATGAATATTAAATCATTGCGGTTAGACTGGCCTGTACTTTCCTTTGGCATAATATCCGCCGGTGTCAATAACCCATCTACCCACGATTTGACATAAATTTGACATTATGTACAGTCAACGACAAAAGTCTCTGAACAATCACACTTTTTTCTATTATCCTCATCATCTTAGACACCAATTTTTGACCTCATCAGCAACTAAAATCAGGTGTGTTATGTTGTGGTCAAAATGTAAAAAAAAAAAACAATAGTAATGACTGATTTGAAACACCTTTAGAAAATCGAGAACGATCAGCTACTTTTGTCGCTGACTGTACTTCTTATGTCAAAACTTCCATCTCTAGTAGGGAAAACCGTGGATAGATTGGTTATTGAAACGCGACATATGTCTCTCAAAGCAATGCCGGAGAAAATGTAGCAGTTATTGTGATTTTAGTTTAATTTAATTTTTGTTTTATTACTTTGTATTTTATGTGTATTTTACATTATTTTATTTATAAAAAAAAATTAATTGTACTCCATATGGATAATTAAATAAATGAATTTCAATATTAAAACAGATTGGTGACCGTACTCGCGGCGTAATGATGGTCGTACATTGGACTTGGAAACATAAAACTTACTTTTGTAATTTTGTTCATAGGAATAAGAATTATTAATTTTATTGCAAATACAAAAAATGCATTGTTGCAAATCGGCCTCAACTCAGCGTTGTGCTGGTCGTTGAAGCCGTATAAGAAAACAATCTGTTATAATCACACCAAAGTAACTATAAATAAATACAGACACTATTTACTATTAAAACTACGCGTAAAATACATACCAGTAGGCATAATAAGTAGAAAACTATTTATGTTGCTGTTTATTCGCCATTAAGGCCTCAATGTATTTAATTATACGACAAAATGGTCCAAAGAAGCCGCACTTTAGAAGAAACCTGCCTATAATTCTGCCCTTTTGACATAGAGTAAGTAAAACAGATGGCACGAGTCGTATCAAGAAAGATACCTAAATTAAAAATGCAGTAATTTTTTTGTTACTTGTACTCTATAGAACTCAAATGCTTACACAATTAATAAGTACATAATAATAAACAGTAATTTAATCAATGTTTTTTTATTACATTGCGTTATTAGAGTAGGCATGAGTGGTCTTGAAATAGAGAGAAAAAAACCCCTGTGACGGCAAAAATCTTTTTGTACATAGTAGACAATTGTATCATAAAATCATAAAGCTGTTTCAGTTGTTGTTGGGTTATCTCCATCTTAGTTTACTCTATGTCTTTAATCTTTATCTCGTAAAATTATAATAATTGCAACGTTTAATAACTACGTTTCATTACACGCGTCTACCTTCACTCGTATTAAAGGAATTATTCCTAGAAATTGCTAACCCACTTTATAAAAACATGGAGTCTCGCAATTAATGTCAATTTTATTTATAATTGCTCGGTGACTTGTGCAAAAACGGGTAGCAATATGAGCTGTGCCTGTGATTTAAATATTTGGCATTTTTCTGGTTACAACGTTACAGTTGAGTGTCTCATCTGCTGGGTTAATCTTTGACTGCATTTTTGGCATACAGTACGATTTTATTTGAAATAGTAAGCACCAATTATGCGTGCATTTCTGAACAGTCAATATGATTTAAAAATGGCCAGAACCCACCTGTTTATAATAAGATTGAAGCCGTCAGCGGATCATGGTTCAGTCAATCTTAAGGTACAATTACTTGCATTAAAAAGATAATGATCGCAGAATGTATTGTCGTGTATACACTTTACAATGGCCGGCAGTAAGTACTTAGTACATCATACAAGCCTGGTATTTCATCCGTACATTAAACGCTATCTTCTGTCCATCCATTCATTTGCTAATAACTCCAAAGCTACTTAACCAAATTGCTTGAAACTTTCACTCGACATAGGTTATTTATAATGCCAAATTTTGAGTTATAAATTGTTTCACTGTGACAAATACAAGCGGAGCGGTAGCGATTTTAGTGACGGTAGATGGTCACTTTATGAGGTACTTGTAACTGGAATCTGTGCGTAGGTGGGTGATTGGTCTGGTCTGATGTAGAGCATGTTTCCTTGACTGTTTTTAATAAGACATGTTGTTAAATCGTAGAATACTAAACAAAACGTTTCGCTTCGATGTTTTCTTTAAATTCCAAATGTGTGCTCTAACTACAAATCTAGAGAAGAACAAGGAACTTCGTTTGTATGTCATTCCTCTCAATTCCGTCAATCTCCGGCGTTTGACGGATGGCATCGGAACAGCTTCCCGAGTTCCCGCCATTCGCTTCGGGAAGTCATCGGTTTACGCGCCAAGACGTTTAACGACTCATTTTATTTCGTCCCTGGAATTTCCTGCCAGTTACATTTTTGAACGAAATCAATATTCCTCACATTTTTTTTTTGTTTTGTTATGGCGTCACACGATTAGTGTATTTGCCAGTGCCAAGTATAAAATATCAACTCAGAGAGAAACTCAGAGAGTTGAATCAAGTATAAATAATGATGATGATGATGATGATAAGATGATGGGATGAGGATAGTGTTTAAGTAAAGTAGTGGCGCTTTACTTAAACTTTACACGGACTTTTTTGGAGCAACTAGAAAAGTCACTTTCACAACTTTATTTTAATTTCTTACACTCGTACACATTAACGAACACTCGAAGAAACATACGTTTTGGAAACAAAAACAAAATTTTCATGATGACAGTTCGATTGCCGCCAAAAAAGTTCTTCCTCACACTTATTTTTACATTTTGCTTTCAAAATCCGAAGATTTACGGTGTTTTAGAACGGAATTAAAATAATTATCTTGAATGCAATTTGGGGCCGCGGACTGTGCAAGGCCGAGCTGACTAAATCAGCTGTTTTTCTTCACGGACGTATAGTAGTCGCAAGTAGTATTGGTCGTTGGGTTCCCTTTTCAATACCAGTCGAAATCCTTACTTCCCTACCAATATTATAAATGCGAACTCTTGTCTGTCTGTCTGGCTTTTACGCCTAAACTACTGAACCGATTTAAATGAAATTTGGTACAGAGATAGAGCCTGAGAAAGGACATAGGCTACTTTTTATCGGGATAAACTGAAGCCCACGCGGGTGAAACCGTGGGCAACAGTGAGTCATATATATTTTAGTAAGTATTTTCACAGATACGGCGCTGTCTGTAATTAAACAACCCTGAAAGAAATGCAAACCCATTAAACTGCAAATTGCAAACAACAAAACGACCAATGCACGCCGGCCAGACTACACCCATAGACAACCGCTTTTAATTGCACCACCGAAACGATATTTTATTGTCTGTGGTATGCGCTTTTTTTTACCACCCCCGCTTCACGAGCCGTTACTCAAAATTATCTAACTTAGATATCTAACACCCCCGTGATATATGCCCTCTAACAACGTGGAAGAAATATGCTCCGCCAGATATTTTTCTTTTAATCGAGGATGACGTCTGCATTGTAATTGGGTGTAGTCGCGTGCAACCGTCCCTGTTCGGCGCGAAACATTTGAATTCGGAACGTTTTACTTTTTTCAGCATTAGTCATGTGGCAAAGTGGCTCGTTTTCAGCCAGCTCGCGAAAACAATGAAAAATAATTACGTTAAAAAATGCTCTAAGGAGTTTTAATTCATTCATCCATAGACTATAACGATACTTTAATCCCTACTAATATTATAAATGCAAATGTAACTCTGTCTGTCTGTCTCGCTTTCACGCCTAAACTACTTAATCGATTTAAATGAAATTTGGTACAGTTCTAATACGTAAATCGAGTATCATTACTAACTTTTGTCTCCGACTGTACAGGTCCCATTTCCGGTAGACAACGAAATGAAGCAATTATAAGTTCTGGAAGCTCATTTATAACCTGTCTATCGTTTCTAGTTATAAAACCAAACGGAAAACTAAGTTTCGCTCGTTGCGGTCACGAGCGCGCGACGTCGACTATTGGCAACATGATTGGGCGCCATGTTTTCGCCTTTATTATATAACTACATTAACATTAATATCAGATACCTACTAGCTGAGCTGATATTCCGAACCTTTTTCCGGGATAAAAAATAGTCACGATATACCTTACTTGGCAAACGTAGTGTAGGACGCCCTGCGACTAGGTGGAGCGACGACTTGCGTCGAGTGCCTGCCAGTAGTTGGATGAGAAGAACCGAAGACAGGGCTCAGTGGCATACCTTGAGAAAAACTTACAAAGATAAAAGAAATTGACTTCACTTAGAAAAGCTTTAAGACTCTATGGTCACAATATTGAAAAAATCACTTTCTCTGTGGTTGTCTTCATTTCAAACATTCGGTTCCACCAAAGTACTTCATTCAATCGTTTTATTACTTTTATACATCTGTTGTTTGCACCAAATATGCGGCCGTCAAATAAAAGCAACGTAAAGCATGTCTACTTTTCACCGCTTAAAAAGCAATAATCAAAACGATCGCAGCTCATCGCCATGTTTATCCGAACTGACACGTAGTACGTACACATCAAAAGTGCATAGACAGTCTCCCGCCACTTTTTGCCGCGCTCCCGCAGCCGCCATATTTGCAAACGTCAAAAAGTATCACTGGCCATTTTCAACCTTGCCAGCACGAAATACAGAAAAACAAATTCGTTGCTCTATTAATTTTTACCATTTGCATGTTTTCGATTTGACACTTGATTGATGATCGCGACGTTTATTGTCAATCAAATTTGTGTTCTGTAAAAGCGTCGCTTGCAACATGAATATTTATGAATTGTCCACATAACCGTGTCGCGACAATTCGTTAAAATATCATTCCGCCATTTAATTCCGATAGATGACAGAGGCCCGTCATAATCCGAGCGCAAAGTGGGAATCTCTTTTTGAAACTGCGCGGAAACTGGCTTCAATCATTCACGTCATTTACGATTTTTGGGGACGAAACTCGTCGCGTCGAAACTAGGCAGCGCTATAGATGGCACAAAAAGAACGAGTGGAAAGTTCCCGAAGCCTCGCGAACGTCTTTTTGTTTGTACGGTTGGTATTGCCGGTCGTGGCGCGTTTGAAATCCGAACGGTGGAATACTTGACGGTATCATTTTTGATGAAATGTTTCGGGACATGCGAAATATTATGTTAAAATGCTACCAAAAACAAAAAGCTTAGATTTTGTAACAGCAACGTCATAACCTTTTTAGACTGTCAATGTCAAGAGTAATCAAATATCATTGCTGCAATCAAATTGACAGAACAATATCAAAAAAACATTTAAAGGGTACAATGACGTCACGAATTCTTTAAATCTTCACCAACTTGTCTAAACACAACAGCAGCAATTCAACAACTTATCTTTATTATTACTCTCCTAATAAACTATTGGCAACAGTATATGCCATCATCTGTCAAGTAGCCATTATGTCAACTGCAAAGGTTTCCCGCCAATCTCACGTTTGACTAGTTTGACAGATCGCCGTCAATCCCACTTCTGACGGCAAAATGGCGTATTATGCATTTTTTATTCGTCCACTTTTCTTTCACCATTTCTTTTATGATCGGGCTCTGTACGGATGCCGATGCATTGTCAAAGAGGGAATTGCATTGGTGTTACCTCTTTTATTTTGAGTTTTAAATCGCCATTGATGGCATTTCTCGTGTATTGTGTTCCGTTTCATAACCTCTGGACGTAGGAAGTTAATTTTTCTCAGTGTTGCCAGCTCTGTATTGTTTATGGCGGGAAGGCTGGGGACAATAAACGCGTGTTTTCTTTTTAATGAATGTGCGGTTTACGCAACTGGCTGTTACAAGTTTGGGGACAATGTTGATGGTTTCGAGATTAAACTGTGATTTTGAGGAAGAAAGAACATTGGCCACTTTTTATACTGCCCTGGACCTGCACGCAATAATATAATATTTTGTATGAAAATTTTCGTTTCTCTCAATGTCACTTAGTTTTGTTCATATTTGGTAAATGATGTTGATTTTTGTTGCGTTCAAAACATCCAAGCATTGTGTAAGTTAAAAAAATGTCCTAAGTAACTCCGAAGTAAAAGATCGATATCTTTTTTTTCTACACTTTCTTTAAAATATCGTTTGTATAATCTTAATAGACAAAAAATTAAAAATTTTATCGTATATAAATCGTTTTCATACGACCTCGGGTCCGTTTTGGCCATTGTTCTTTTAATGTTTTCTTTTTGTCTAACGAATAAAGACAATAATTACCTAGTCTATTGCAGTTAATTTTAAAAAATATCTGTATTGCACATATATTACTTTGTTACAGTTTTTACGGAAAAAAATAATGTAATCAATTCACACTAATATCCTTCTATTAATATAATAAACGTGAAAGTTTGTGAGTATGGATGGAAAAACTACTGAACGGATCTGAATGAAATTAGGAATGGAGATAGCTTATACCCTGGATTAACACATAGGCTACTTTTTACCCTGGAAAAAGGTTCCTAACGGGAAGACGCGGGTGAAACCGCGGGGCAAAACTACAAAGTTATATTATAAATGCGAAAATTTGTGACTGATTGAGTGTTTATGTAATAAACAGTAATAAGAATAAAATTGACAATGTGATCGCGCCAAAAAAATTACCTGCCGGGCGTTTCTTGCCTGTTCTTTTGCCGGCGTAAGGAGGTTGGAACAGGCGTAGCTAGTTTTAAGTTTGACGTTTTAAAGTGATCACAATGTATCCTATTGAATAAATAAAAATTGACTTTGACTTTGACTATGTTACTTCGTTACTTCTTCACGCTAAAACGGCTCAACGGATTTGGATGAAATTTTGAACGGAGTTAGATAATACCATTGATTAACGCATAGGCTACTTTTTACTCCGGCAATCTACTTGTGTAAAGCCGCAGGGCGGAATTAGTAATACACACTAAATTTTCTAACCACCTAATCGCGTAGCACTGCCGTAGCACCGTAGCGCCACGTAGCCCCTCTACGGCTACCCTTAGCGTAGCTCGTAGGTACAAGACTTTCGTAGACATGAATAGAATCTGTCGCCAAGCACCTATCGGTGTGTTCCGGTAGCCTCACTTGAGAGCCAGTTCCCAGTCCAGATGTAGCGTGGCGCCACCTTCGACCACATCGTCACATGTAAGAAGTTAAAAAAAAGCTTTAAAAAAATGCTTAAAGTTTGAAAGCGATGATGGTTTAGTAGTGACGTCGAGTTGCGACCCGAAGGTCGTGGGTTTGAATCCTACAATAAATAAATAAATATCGGGGACATCTGCACACAAATTGACCTAGCCCCAAATTAAGCTCGAAACTTGTGTTATGGGTACTAGACAACGATATACATACTTACATAGAGAAATAAATACTTATATAGAAAGAAATATCCAAGACTCAGTAAATATTCTGCAAATATTCGTGCTCATCACACATATATTTGCCCTTACCGGGATTCGAACCCTGGACCGTTAGCTTCGCAGGCAGGGACACTACCAACTCGGCTATCGCGTCGTCAATGGAGATTTTGGTGAAGGAAAACGACGTGATGAAGTCATAGCTTGGTAGGACATTTTCTAGTGGTCCCTTCGGTAGCTAAGAATCGGTCGGTGTGTTCCAGCAGTTTTACTTGAGAACCAGTTCCCAATCCAGGTGTAGCGTGGCGCCATTTTTTAACACATCGTCACTTAACATCGGGTGTCTTGTAATTAAAAGCAATGATAAAAAAGAGTTAAATAAAGATATATAGAAAGGGTTTTAATTTCACGAACAAAGACTGCACAATCGAAGATAGCGAGGCGGAGACACACGGGTGAATTTATCGCCTACCCTCCCACTTTGCATACTGTGTAGGACGGTTCGGGAAGAATGCACGTAGTGTGACGCGATTGCTGATGCTTTATTGCTGGCGACACGTTATCGTGGAGTACTACTGATGTGGACAGGGCCGTACCCAGGGGAGAGATACGGGGGCGCGAGCGCGAGCGCTAAGGGGGCGCACTCTCATACTTGCCTGGGCTGCTGAGAACATTAAGAACTAACCCAAAATTATAGTTAATTATATTCGACCTAAACTTTTTTTATATAATATACTCTTATTTATGTTATTTACAAATACAGTTTGTAGTGCTCGCCTGGCTAGCTAAACCCTTCAAGTTTAGAATCCGTTTACCAGCACCTGTTGGTGTGTTCCGGCAGTCTCACTTGAGACCCATAGAACATCAAGTGACGTAGTTAAACACTACTCTGTAAGGTGGTGATTTTTTTTACTGAAATAATAATAATAAAGCCCACACAATCATAGCTCTAACTTGTAGGACTCTCCGTATCTACAGTAAAATAAGCTAGATTGGGGATCCACAACTTGACTTTTGCGTTTTAAAGTGATCACTACAAAATAAAGAAATTTTTGACATTGACTTCACTGCAGATTAGCACCGTAACAACAGACAGTAAGCATCATTAGCCAAATCTCATCTCTTTTTACCTTCAAATAATCTCTTCCCACCCCAAAATAAGAGGTCCCTCGTCACACTCGTTTAACACGGGGCTCCAGTGCAATTAAACTAAAAATGTGGTGCGTGGACTTCAATAAAAAGCTTGCACTGTGACGCGGTCGGTTGTACCTAGTAATGATGGTAGGTAATTGCGGGTCAACCCTTAACCCTTCGAAGGAACGCTTGGGACGTGGACAAGGGATAAGAGCTCGCGGAGCATGTTAAACGCTGCTCTCATGGATTGCAGCGATTATATTTCAGCGCACGGGTGCGAAGATGCATTCTAAAACCATTAACGCTAATAGAAAACAAAAATAAATGACATATTTGAACGTTAAATCATTGACAGAAACGTCTAGAAAGACGATCGCTACATCCAATACAAAATGGTAGCCAAGATGCATTTTTATTTGACGACGCGGTAGCCGAGTTGGTAGTATCCCTGCCTGCGAAGCTAGCGGTCCTGGGTTCGAATCCCGGTAAGGGCAAATTTATGTGTGATGAGCACGAATATTTGTACCTGAGTCTTGGATATTTCTATCTTATAAGTATTTATTTCTCTATATAAGTATGTATATCGTTGTCTAGTACCCATAACACAAGTTTCGAGCTTAATTTGGGGCTAGGTCAATTTGTGTGCAATTGTTCCCGATATTTGTTCCCGATATTATGACAAGCGCAAGCAAAACGTCACAAGGCGTTAACGATTGCAGGAAAATAAACGTTTGCATCTTGGTTAGGACCCCAGTGGTAGTGATGTCGAGGTTTCGAATCCTGCTTCGAGCTTGAGTTTTCGGTATAGATCGAGGCGAAAGAGGAAAGGAAAAAAGGAAAAACGTCGTGATAAAGCAATTGAGCCTAAAGTATTTTCTACTGCTCCGCTCACCTGGATAGCTACCATCCTAAAGTTAAGAATCTGTCTCACTTGAATTAAAGACTAGGTAGTCTTTCTTTTTAAACCCCGACGCAAAAAGAGGGGTGTTATAAGTTTGACGTGTATGTCTTTCTGTGGCACCGTAGCTCGCGAAAGGATGAAGCGATTTCAATTTAGTTTTATTTTGCATGAAAGGTGAGTTACGGGCGAGTGTTTTTATCTGTGTTTGATGAAAATCGGTCGAAGGATTTCTAATTGTACATTTATAGGGTTTAATACCCTAATGTGTTTGAAGGTCACTCATACCGCTACCGCCTATAACTTGCACTCACCTCTTAATAGCGGTCAGGCCAGGGCCGAATTAAGACAATAATTACTCGCGGTCCCGAGGACGTTTCGTTTCGGCTAATACTTTTTACGGCGCCTACCATCCGGCCCTGTTCTCACAACACTTATGAAGAGGAAATAACTACAGGGATTGGTTTAAAAGTGTAAAACTGTGTATTAAGTACTTAACATGTTTTTTTTTCGTATATAAGTAGATTATTTCGTCTAGCGTCGTTTTCAGACCGCCCAAAGGCCTCCGACATAGCCTAACGACTGCTGGCTAATTCTAAGACATGGCTAGCACATGCTTCAACTCGTGAACGGGTGCTGCTTGTGGGACTGGTCTGCTTTGGTTATAATGTCGTAACTCGTTAATGTTCATGTTTCCATATCCCAATGTGCACAACCAACCAAGAGAAATCTTATTAATAAAGCTTATTATAAAATATCGGACAATTTAGATGACAAAAAAGTTTAAGATTGTAGTGAACCTGCTCCAATTCAATCATTCATTCATTCTTTTGCCGTAAGGAGGTTGGAACAGGCGTAGCTAATCTTAAGTTTGACGTTTTATAGTGATACAAAAGTATTCTATAAAATAAAAATATTTGAGTTTGAGTTTAGCGTCGTATTCTGACTGCCCGAAGGTCTCTGACATAGTCTAACGACTGCTGTCCCAAGAAAACAACTGCCCTCCGAAGCACGGAAACGCTCAGTTGTAAATACTAGTGGTCACCCATCCAAGTAGTGACCGCAGAGAACGTTGCTTAACCTAGGTGATCAGTTAAGAACGACTAGGCAAGCTCCACTACGAGCCGTGGTTTTTCGACGATGTTTACCTTCACCATAGACAATATTAAAAACCTTTTTAAATAAATAGACTCTATATTTTATCTCACAATGCCATCGTAATGCTTTAGTACAATTTATGGTCTAATAAAATAATTTGACGCAGTTTGATAATATTTTACAGCGGCCTATGAAAATGATAATGAAAAAAATTTTGTTTGACATATCTTTGACACATATTTTAAGGTTTTTTTTAATGTTAGCTAATGAATTAACAAACGCTCATGACGGGTAGTTACGGTATCGATGTCAAGGTATCGAGCACCTTATTTTTTCAAACTATTTAAAACTATATAATATCTTCATAAAGCTGTTTCAAATTTTGTCATTATTGTATTGACACTTGGAAAATCCCATAAAAATGATTCTCTAATTTTTGGGTTACATTTACAATTATTCTTTCCCCGAAATCTTTATATTATATTTAGCTTATTTGGCATTCTCTAGTGATTGAGCTTACAAACAAACAGCATTTAATATTTATTTTATATAGTTACCTATACATTTAACCTTGAAAGCGTTTAAACAAAAATCAAAGATCGTCTGTCATTTAGCAATGACGTAATTAACAATTAGGCAAGAAATATAATAAAGTAGACCATAGATACATTAATTACTTCCATAATTAATAATAATTATACACTCGCTTCATTGTTAGCCAAAGTACTTATTATACGTACTTAATACCTTCAATTTTATTTCCAAGACTTAATGATACTTGTAGCAGACTAGGTGTGCCCCGTGGTTTTACCTGTATGTATTACAATTTAACGCATTAAAAAACTAAGTCCATAAAGAATTGTAAGTCGCAAAAAACGCAATAAAAACTACCCTTCTTCTTCTTTAACTTTTCATCTTCTTCTTTCCTTCTTCTTCTTCCCTTCTTACCCGGGATTCACACAAAAATGTCACAGCACTTTTAGTTTTTCTTCCAATTCTTCGGGTAATTTTACAATATTTCGGGTAACTTTTACAATATTTCTTTCCCTAAAAACTAGATTTGGAGTATTACGAACCATATTGTCTACAGTTTATACACTTTTATTCATATAGATTAACTTATTTTGCAACAAAGAATTAAAACAAAATATATTATAATATACTTAAATGAAAAACACTTAAAAACTTTTTGGTTAACCCACAAAAAAATTGGCTGTATGCACGTTACGACTTTGGCCCACCAATGCCAGCAAGCGCTTTTCATTCGATTTTCGAGTCACAACTTTTAAAATTCGAATCCGCGTCGTCACTCGCTCCAATCACGTCAGGGGCCCGTGATTTCCGTCGCATCCATCTTGGCGACGATACGATCTTCACGCACCAGCGCCTCGACGCCCCACCTTGATGCACCTACAATTGATATCTTCCGAAGGTCGACAAATAACTGCCTGCGAACACTCCATTACGGCCCGAACACAAACGAATACCAATCTTCGCCAATTGAAACAGAGTCGAGTTTCCAATGTCAGTGGTCGTTCGATCATGTGCTGATTTTATGAATAGATCGACGATTGCCGAACGGAAACGTGAGTCGCAAATTACTGGCTGTTTAGAATCCGTTGTGATTCGAAATTGGAACGCAGTTCTATCGATTGTTTGCTATTTTTTTTTTATTATTATTGTAAACTCTACTGACGTTAGAGTTGAAACACTGCGTTGTTGCTATCGAGTTATTTATGTTAATCATGATTTAAACGCTACTTATTCACTGAATATAATTGAAAACATCACGAATGGCTAATTGGTTGATGGCTCGTTGTTTTGAGCGAAAATTAGAAGATTAATCTGAAAATAGTTGGGGTCAATTGTAACCATTTTTCTCTGTATTTATAGTTCAAAAAATAATTTAGAAAAATACATCTTAATAAACATAATATACAGCGAAGGATCTTCCTTTCAAAATATTGAAAAAAAAACTGCTATAATATGTCAATGGAAAAACATTGCAAACCTCACCCATTTTTCATCGTTTCAAACCGTTTTCTTCTATTGAATAAATAACAAGGGACTTATTAATGCAACCAATAAATCAATAACTTAATTTTTAGAGGGCCTTCGAGTTAATTTTCACATATATGGCTTTGCCTATTTTACATGATTTCGTAAAATATAATTGTGAACACTAGCTGTTCCCCGCGGTTCCACCAGCGTGGGCTACAGTTTACCGTGACAAAAATTAGCCTATATCCTTTCTCAGGCTCTAGACTATCTCTGTACCAAATTTCGTTTAAATCGGTTCAGTAGTTTAGGCGTGAAAGACAGACGGAGTTACTTTTATTTATATTATTAAGTAGGGATTTTAGTTTCTTGTAGTAACCGCTAGGAGCGCTGTGCTAGTTTTCATGCAAATATTTTACTATACTCGATAGCGGAAATCGTTTTCGAAACTCGTAATAGACTACAGAGCCTCAACCTAAATACGATATGACAGACGCTATCTTAACAAAAATAAGTGCAAAGCAAATATTTGTAAATCAGACAGCGTTGTTCGAGATTCCTAATTAACGAAATAATGCCAACTCAAACAAATATAATATATTTTTTATGGCTGTTTTTCATTTTTCAGTTTTTATTATGTAGGTACCTATTGTAATTTTATAATGATCCTTAACAATTTAACACTCGGGTTTTCCGGTACTTTTTGTATGGGAACTGTACCTACGTTGTTTAATGTATTATGTATGTATAAATAATCGTATATTGACAAACCCAATCCTGGTGTAGCGTGACGCCATGTTCGACCACATTGGCTCTTAACTGACTAAAGAACAAACACTACAGTGT
This sequence comes from Opisthograptis luteolata, assembly GCA_931315375.2. NCBI lineage: Eukaryota > Metazoa > Arthropoda > Insecta > Lepidoptera > Geometridae > Opisthograptis > Opisthograptis luteolata. The sequence continues at coordinate 10,186,533 of OV928054.1, forward strand.
AAAAAAAACTTTGTTAGATAAAAGTTTAAACAAAAAAAAATCGACAAATATGGTTTTCTCATGGATGCCATTGTCTCACCAGCTTTCTAATAAAAAAAAGAATCATCAAAATCGGGTCACCCAGTCTAAAAAAAGAAAAAAGTAAAGTAAAAAAAAGTAAAAGTCTAAAGTTCTCAGGCACAGAATAAACATTAAAAAAGATAGTCGAATTGAGAACCTCCTCCTTTTTTGAAGTCAGTTAAAAACCCCCTAAATGTTGCTCAACGAATTTCTCTTCTTGCCCCTACAACAGTTGCAATAACATTCCATCTCATTGTCCTCAGATCGCCCAACTAGTGGAAGACGTGAGACGCCTACAGGCATCGCTGAACGCGCTGCAGGAAGCGCACGCTCAGCAGCTGCAGCGGCTTGAGGAGCGTCTGGACGAGAAGAAACAGCACATCGCGCGGCTGGAGGCGAGGCTGGACGGCCAGCGGGACTACGATGACATCAAGCGGGAGATCAAGTGAGTACCACTCTAAACCAGTAGCTGAAACTAGGATTTTTGTTCTAACAGCTGTAACTTCTGGAATCAATAGTACAGCTTTAGAACTCTCTTAATAGCTAGGACTGCGATGCCATTAAGTGGGAGATCAAGTGAGTACAAGTCTGAACCAGTAGCTGAAACTGGGATTTTAGACCCAACAGCTGCAACACCTGGAGCCAATAGCGCTGACCGTAGCTGTAAGCCTTCCTAGAAGGACTAAGACGATACTTAATCACCAGAATTCATTATGGATTTGAGTGAAATTTTGAATATATATATAGCATAAATCCTAATTTTACACATAGGCCACTTTTCATGCTGGAAAAGCATTTTTAAGTGCGTTTATTTTTCTGCCTTTGTCCACATCTGTGTTGATGTATAGCGATGATGGCTCAGTGGTAGTGACGTCGGCTTGCGATCCGTAGGACGTGGGTTCGAATCCTACAATGAGCTTGAGCTTTCGGTGAAGGAAAACATCGTGATGAAACCATAGCTTGGTGGTAGGGTATTTCCTAGTACTCGCCTGGCTAGCTACCACCCTCCAGTTAAGAATCTGTCGCCAAGCACCTATCGGTGTGTTCCGGCAGCCTCACTTGAGAGCCAGTTCCCAGTCCAGGTGTAGCGTGGCGCCATCTTCGACCACAACGTCACTTATCATCAGGTGACTTGTGGTCAAACGCTACCCGGTAAATAGTAAAAAAAAATTTTAAAAAATGATATGTGACGATGTAGTCGAAGGCGGATCACGCTGGCCCATCAAGTGCCTATCACTCTAGTCTTAGAGGACTCAGATTGTACGGTTAGCGACAAAACTTTGACTTTACCCTTCAGGAAACAAAACAACAGGCTTTGTTGGATATCATGAATGCAATAAAAAAACCTTTGCAACACACATTTCTCAACCAATACTCGCTCGGTATAGTAGAACCTAGGCGTTGATCCGTCTGTACACGCGTGCCTAGATAACGCTAAGTTAAGATGACGCTATCAGGGCGTTCACCGCTGATTGCTGTGTTTGTGTGTTTGGGCACCACGGGCCTTGGTTGGTGCACTCTGCGAAGGCTGAACAAAGGAGTTGGAGGTTATTAGTACTGCGATACCAGCGCGGATTGCAATTTACTTGGCGGTCTTAAAAGGAGCCGGTTTCGAGTTCAAATGCCATCTCAACCAAGAACCACAACATGCAAGGGCATTTTTTTAAGTAGGTAAGAAGAAAAGAAAACGATTATTTACATATTTATCTATCTATATAATATACTCGTATTAGAATCAAAGTCCTGACTGATTGATTTCAACGCACAGCCTAAAACGCTGGTCGTAGAAATTGAAATTTGTAGGGTGTGTTGGTCTTAATGCATAGGGGTGTACTAAGAAAGGATTTTTTGAAATTCAATCTATAAAGGGGAAAAATGGGAAACTGTAGCCCAGGCGGGTGAAAACGCGAGGAACATCTAGTAACACAATTAAAAAAAACGCTAAAAGGGCTTCATCCTGAATGACAGATCAACTGACTGACTGATAGACAATGTACAGTCTAAACCGCTAGATTCAGAGCCCTGAAATTTGGAAGGTATGTGTTTATAAAGGAACCAAAAAAAGGATTTTTGTGAAAATTCATACCCTAAGATAGTCAAGTAGGAGTAAAGAAAAATGTATATTGAAAAATGTCAACATCCAGACAATACTGCCGGTAGGTACACGACAAATGATTCACAGAAGGGCAATCTCCTAAGAACCATAAAGCTATTTAATAACAAACCAACTTGCAACACATTAAACAGAATCAAGTTAATAATTGTTGACTCAGAGCCTACAATGGGGAAAAATGAATATAAACTAGAGAAATTTTAATCTTGGCTGTCATCATTCCTCGCTTGTGGTTTGTTTGTCGATCCTAGCTTTGACCGATAAGGGAAGCTATGATAAACGAGCGCCGGTGCATACATGCATTATGTATGCACTCGGTGTGAATGACCCTTAGCAGTTATGATTAGAAGACATTTTCCACTAACTTGGCGACACGAGGCCGAAGTGAAAATTAAGTTATTTATTTACATCGAACTGTTCATCTTTATAAATCTCGTAGCTAGAGTAGAGTAGCTTTTGAATCTGTCGCCAAGCACCTGTCGGTGTGTTCCGGCAGCCTCACTTGAGAGCCAGTTCCCAGTCCAGGTGTAGCGTGGCGCCATCTTCGACCACATCGTCACTTAACATGAGGTGAATTGTGGTCAAAAGCTACTCTGTTAATAGTAAAAAAGGGTATTTTTTTAGTTGTTATGCATGTTAATAGATAGAGTTTAATTTTTACCTTTATTACTACTCCAGACTCTGAGCTGGGCTGAAATCGCTCAAGATAGAGAGCAGTGGCACTCTCTCGTTTCGGAGGCCAAGACACTTTAAGTCGCTGAGCCATCGGAGTTAGTTATTACTTAGGTACATAAAAATAAACTAACTAACTGAGATGGCGCAACGACCCAAAGTGAGTCTTGGCCTCCGATAACAAAAGACGCCACTTCGGTCTGTCCTGCGCCACCTCCTGCCAGTCCTCCACCTGGAGCTCGCGCAAATCCTTCGTGACTTCGTCACATAAAAATACACAAAAATAACTAGGTACTAATCATAAGTTCGCGAATCAGGGCCCGTAGCCATGATGCATTCTGCAATCGTTGACGCTAATAGAAAACAAGAAAAAAGTATAGGTTTGACATATTTCTGACCACGTGACTTAGCGTTGAAATATGTCAAACCAATACTTTTTTCTGGTTTTCTACGAGCGTCAACGATTGCAGAATGCATCTTCGCTACGGGCCCAGATATTGCTAATTATCTCTAAGTTGATTACTGGGCCTGCGCCACTCTTCCTCTGAACGCCTTAATTTTGACAATCCACAGAGACAATAAAATAAAAAACGTTATTTTGGTCAATGTATTTTCCTCCCCAATCTAACATTATAAATGCAAAAGTTCTCTGTATGTTTGATGCCGTTTCACGACTAAACGGCTTAACCGATCTTGATAAAATTTGGTATAGAGATTTTTTTACACCTTGGGATTGAATACTTTTTATCGCGTTGAACTGTGTGTAGTCCACGCGAGTGAAACATTCCTAATATATCAGTTACACTCCTATTCCCGGGCCACACTAAGATCAACGTCAAGGGAAATGTCAATGCCTATCTCCGCGGTAGATATTGCGTTAATTATTAACGCTATTATGTGAGTGTCTACACTTGAGCGGTCAACGTGAAAGCACTTGAATTATCGGCTAACGTCAAACGTCAATGTGAATGCCGTTCTCCAATGTCGTGGCCACACTTATGTCAAATGTTAATCATCGCGCTATTGAACGGCATTCCCGTTAGTGTGGCCCCAGCACTACAACTGTGACTTATAGACGAGTCGCTTGTCTCACGTCAAACACTGACTCAAGCGTTCGTCTGTCACTCAAAACATCTCAATCCAATTGTGTACAAGAACTACAAACAAATTGTTAAAGAGTAGTAGACGTCAAAAGAATCCCTAAGGATGCGGCGTACAAACACAACAACGTAATTACGTCACGGAAAATAAGACAAGCTGTGAAAACAACTACGTTCAAAGGGCAACGTTAAGTGTGTTACTTAAAACAGTCGTTAAGGACCACCCTATGTTTTTCCTTGTTAATTGACTTTTACAATGGTGTCTTGGAAATTAGGTGTCGTAAATAGCGACGTCTCTATTTGCCTCTTCATTTCCGAACGAAAGGCATACATTGAAGCAAATGACTGCAGTTTGATCGGCTAACGAAAACAGATCGTGAGCAAAGAGAATGGTATAAAATTAAATAGTGTGTGGTTATTTTCATCATCATCATCATCATCAGCCTGTATCAGTCCACTGCTGGACATAGGCCTCTCCCATGATACGCCACTGAGCCCGGTCTTCGGCTTTTCTCATCCAACCACTGCCAGCCACTCGGCGCAAGTCGTCGCTCCACCTTGTCGCAGGACGTCCTACACTACGTTTGCCAAGTCGCGGTCTCCACTCAAGAACACGTCTACCCCAACGGTTGTCGGTTCTGCGGCTTATATAACCAGCCCACTGCCACTTCAGCTTGCTAATTCTGTGAGCTATGTCGGTGACTCTAGTTCTCTGACGGATCACCTCATTTCTGATTCGATCCTTCAGAGAAACCCCAAGCATAGCTCTTTCCATCGCTCGCTGAGCGACCTTAAATCGGTGGACTAGTTGTGCCGTGAGTGTCCATGACTCGGCTCCGTATGTCATAACGGGTAGGACGCACTGGTTGAAGACCTTTGTCTTTAGACATTGTGGTTTACGCGACGAGAAGACTCGACGAAGGTGGTGGTTATTTTGGCATAATGTAATATTTTGCGCCCACATTTTTCATTAAAAACTTTTTTGTCATATGTCTTGTCTCATAACTATCCTATTCTATCCTACTTTAATATTATAAACGTCAAAGTTTGTGAGTATGCATGGATGGATGTTTGTTCCTCTTTCACGCAAAAACTACTGAACGGATCCGAGTGAAATTTGGAATGAAGATAGCTTATACCCTAAATTAACACATAGGTTACTTTTATCCCGAAAAAAGGCTCCTGCGGGATAACGGGTAGACGCGGGTGAAACCGGGGAGCGCAACCAGAACTTTTATAAAAATAGCTACAAAAATAGAGATGCATAAGTAATTGATTTCGGCCCAAATTGTCCTTATCTCGTGAGGATGTTGACGGATTACTTCCTCACTGATTAGCGACGATGATTAGCTATGCGACACGTGGGAAAATATAACCTAATTAATGTAAACACTACTATCAAAATTGGGAAACTAAAATTTCGATTCACCTGAGATTATTTTTGTCAACAATTTACAAAGAGGTGTTAAGTTGCAAGTTTAAACTTACCCATCTACGACCTTTTTTGTAACAAAAGCCAAGAAAATAGATCTTATTTTAAAAGACTTTTATTAGTTTAAAGAAAACATTAATAATTAATAAATAAATAGTGTAGGTTCATGTTTATACAAAGAAGAATCCCTTATCTCTCTCTCTCTCTGAACCAGTTCCCAATCCAGGTGTAGCGTGACGCCACCTTCGACGACATCGTCATTAAGCTTCAGGTGACTTGTAATCAAACGCATTAAAAGTAAAAAAGAAAACATGAATGGCAAAAAATAACAATTTCTTGCCACTCCACAGATAATATTGCTTATTTAATTATATATATGGCAATACCAAAACAAATTCAAAATCCATAGACAATAGATAGTTATTTTCCCTGTCCAGCCCACTCGTTCTAAGGCCAAAAAGGTCGCACGGAGGAGGTCCCAACCTTTTTTTGTACTACCCTCTAATCGGAACCACTTGTGACACAATCGTATTTTGACGTCTACACGCTAAACGATTCGAGATACGGAATTTAGCATCCGACCACCGTGTTTGGACTAGTTATTGGTACAATCGCTCCCTGAGAACCTTAAGGACTCGAAGTTCGGGAACCAGTGGGAAATATAAATAGATTTATCGGCGGATGCGGTGAAATTGGTAAAAAATGACAAATACAGTCGCAGGTTGATTTTTAGAGGGTTTTGAGCGGAAGTTTCGATGTGTTGACAATTATTTTAATGTTTAAATGAAATGATAGAAAGATGATAACGTAGTGTCTGATTTTTGGTGACAAAATTTAACTAGATAATGTTAAATTAGCTATTTTTCGCGGTTACGTCGTTGCAGTGGAGTGTGGTATGAAATAGCTTATAAACCCTGGGGAAGAACTTATAGGATACTTTTTGTAGCGATAAACTGAAGTCCACGCGGGCGAAACCATGGGTCATAGCTTGTATAATATACCTACCCATGCTATTTGCAATATTGTGTATGTCAAAAATAAATACATTTTCATTCCAATAACAATAACTCCTTTTTGTAAACATCTCAGACCCAATAATACATCTTATTTGATTTACCGAAACAACAACAGCCATGCGCAGCTCACCAAATGTTTTCTATACCGTGTTAATATGTTATTTTTACCAATATGGCCACCGATGGGCGGCCCGTTTGATCTCCCATCAAAGGGTCGCATCAAACGCGCCGCCGCCGACGACAGTGGGCGACATAAAATCACGCTTGTGAAAACAGTAAACACCTATTTACATAATAGTTTATATGTTAATCGATATATTTTACAGCAGGAAATAGTCTATTCCTAATTTACTTTAACTGCTATTATGCAAAAATAGAATTGGGAATCCTACAAATGCGCTATTAAAGTTTTACACTATTATTTAGGCAGAAAAGTAGTCATATAAGTCTCGGAACCGATAACCGTTGGGACGTGTTCTTGAGTGGAGACCGCGACTTGGCAAACGTAGTGTAGGACGCCCTGCGACAAGGTGGAGCGACGAGTTGCGCCGAGTGGCAGTGGTTGGTTGAGAAGAGCCGAAGACCGGGATCAGTGGTCTACCTTAGGAGAGGCCTATGTCTAGCAGTGGACTCATACGGATTGATCATGATGACGGAAAAAAATATCGTAGTGATACCACACACAGCATTGTCTAATCTAAATGTCCCAGCTAGCTACTACCCAACACTATCGCCAAGAAGCCGCCTCATTCGGCAACCAGTTCCCAATCTAAGCTACCTTAGACCACGCCGTTACGTAACGGTGGCTTAAAGTCAAACGATACCCTGTAAAATGTAGAAAAAAAAGTATTTTAGTGTGTCCCTGGGAACAGTCCCTAAAATTCAAACAACCACCATCATCATAGTCATCATTTGTTACGTAAAACTCAGATTAAAGTAACACAAAAAAAAATTTGAACAACGAATTTGACAGTTCTGCGACAGCAGTGATAAGTTATCAAAGTAGGCTATAAATAAATACAATCACTACCGAACGAAGCTCTTTGCCATAAACATTAACGACGCGTTCGAAATTCAATAACAAGCCATAATTTCCTATAAGGCCCCATAAAACGCAACATCTGTATGTCAAACCATGACAAAATATCCCCAACTCACACGAAGAAACCTCGAATAAACGAAAATAGAAAAAAAAAATCGTATTTCAATTATTGCTTCGAACACGCGAAACAACATTTGTCCGTTCCCATGATCTTTTCTATTAGTTTCCGAACGAAAAACGAATGGCTAGGGTAAGATTCGTTGATAATATTCTATTAAAGGTGAAGGTAAGGGAAAATAATCCTCTAATACCCGATATAAACAGTGGAAGGCACCTGTAGCGGTTTATAGCTTATTTATTCCGGTTCTCAAGTCCGGATTAAGTTATAGCCAGCCTCCGAAGATTAAAGCTTAATGGAGGGAGGGAATGGATTGATTTCTGAACGATACCTCCCGCTCCCGCCAAAATCTCCCGCTTCTTGGCGCTCTGTAGGCGTGATTGCGTTCGATATTTCAAATTTTGAATATCTGATTTCGCCCTTTGAAATTGGAATGTCCGATCTCCAGCCAGTATTGGACAGATTTTATATCTTATTAATCTTTACCCAATTTCGCAATGGTAATTAAAAACGGTGTTTACCTATTAAGAAGATTGCTTTGTTTGTTTGCAGTTGGGTTTTAAATCAGCTTTTTTATTCATGCGTTCCGAAAATATAAGCGGCGAGAAGTTGAAAAAAAAGTCCCGACCTAACAATGTTGACACGTCAAAGTTTAAAAAAGCAAATAGGGAATGAAGCGCAGTCTATCTCGTGTTTAATTATCGTGTAAGCACACACTGATTTACATATTTCGACGAAGCATTCGTATATTATATAGCCTGTGTTTGTCCTTTATATATCAATGGACTAACCTATCGCGGACACCTGTCTCCATTTGCTTAGGCGTGTTTGTCTTACATTTAACGAAAGTTTAGTCTAACATCTCACACGAATTATCAACTAATTTACAGTTACCGACGTTTTTTACGACGTTTGCTCTGAGCGGAGAATGCGCTTGGGTCAATACGTGAGCTGGTTCGAAGGAGAACGGATGGGCTGGATCGCGGCGAGGCGTGACGGTCGACCGATCGATCGATGATTGGTCAGCGGCCGGTGGGCGGGGCGCTATCGACGGCCGATCGCCGAACTGATAACCGATCGAGTGACGTCACTGCCATTGTTCAATGAGATATCTCCGTACATGATAACAGGCGAACGGCCTCAGAATCAAACGGCTATTATACTCGTAATTTTCCGATAGCATCAGCGCTTTGAATTGATAATAAATCGTGTAAATTATATGCAGATGTCAGTTTTCCAATTAACGCTGGAGCGGAAACAAGATGCTGATTGTATGGATCTTATAGCTGTGTTTCATTAAAGGGTTTTATTTGATATAATGCGACGCATGAGAAACTGATTCAGGAAGTCTATACAATACGCTGTAAAGAAGATCCGTCACCTTACTGACGTTGATACAGCCAGCTTAGTCTACTTCAGCTATTTTCACAGCATTATGTCCTATGGAATATTGCTGTGGGGAAACGCTGCTGATATTAATACCTTATTTGTATGACGAAACTTACTGACGTAAAGAGTTTTTTGTTTTGATCTAATATGAACCTTAGAAAATGTCTATGGACCCAGTTAAATACAAAGTCTGGAATAACATATTTGAACGTTAAGTCACGTGGTTCGAAGAAACGTCTAGGTACATAATGACGACCGCTCCATCTATATAAAATTGTAGCCAAGATGCGTTATGACAGGCTCAAAACGTCACAAAAAGCGTTAGCGATTGTAGAAAAAGAAACATTTGCTTGGCTAGACCTTCCTCTTATCTAATTAATAATATTGTTGCTGTGCCCCACAGGGTCCTTAATGATCTAAATACCTAACTATTATTACATGACAGAATGAAATCAATTATTTGCCTATTCGTCTTTCAAATTCTATTGTGGCCAAGCCCCTGCATGGCTCAGCATGGCAAAACTGCCCTGCCTCCGCCTTGATATACATCACAGGCTTTTTAATTGTCGTTCTGGAACGGAGAACCCGAAAGGAATTCATAATTCGCCAATCGATTCGCGCATCCTTTCGCAACCCTATGGAAGTATGTCTTTGAAATGCTCTTTACAGGGTAGAACGCCCCCTCAATTTAAAACGGAAGCATCAATCAGAATTTGGCGGAGATTTTAATAGCAATATCATATTAATGGCGAAAATCATATTAGCGGTGATTTTCCGTAAATTGAGTGACTGTGGTGGTAAATTGTGACACTTGCCGTTGTGGCGCCATTTCTATCACCGAGAAAAAAAAATGACTTACCTTCTGAGTCTTACCTTCCAAGACCGATTCTTTCCAAAATGTAACCTTTCCCTTCCTTATTTTACCTTCTGAGTCAAAAGGGAAAAAATAATTCTGTATTTTGGAATGTTACTTTTACATGTGTAGTCAAGTTTTTTTTTATAATTGCATCTCTGTGACGGGGCTCGCTAGTCGCTCGACTGTTGATAAGCGTCTAAAAATCTTTCAACATGAAACCATTGGTGTGTTCCGTGTTGAAAGCCAGTTCCCACTCCAAGCGTCACGTCACTTACATCAGGTGACTTGTGGTCAAGACGTAAAAACAGGTAACAACAGTTTACAGCCTTTCTTTATCTTTTATCTTTCAAAGAGAAAGCCTTAATCCCAGCAGTGTTAACGTGATAGTACGCAAAACAGTGGCCGCCACAAAACTGACTCCCGTCTGGTAAAATCCACCCATATCCAGTTCCCATCTGGTAAAATCCACCAATATCCAGTTGAAACCAGTTCGAAGCAAACATTCCATCTTTATGCTAAGACTTTTAAAGTTCCAAGAGCTTCGTTTACTCTCACCGCATACATTTTAACTAAAGCTAATAAAGGTATATTAATGAATTCTACAAGCCCGTTAGGGGGACGCACATTGGTTACAGAGTTTGGTTTATAAAATATTCAGTGTGTAACATGCCTTAAACTGAAGGCTTTTGGCCGAAGACAAAGATGCTTTTAAGCTTGCGCTGGAACAGGGCAAGGTGTGGAGCGGTGTGCTGGCAGAAAGTCACTGGGTTAAAGATTTTTCCTTGTGCTTCTTTTTTTCTGAACTAGCTAGCTAGAGTGAATTGCAGGGAAATTGTTTTCAAGTTATGTTTATCTTCTGCTATCGACAGGTTTCAATAACCTATCTATCCAAGGTTTACCCTACTGGAGATAGATATTTGACGAAGCTCCATGGAAGAAAAATTCTGAAAATCACCCTCTGAGAGGGGTCAGATGGGGTCAAATGTCAAAGTTTGTATGGAAAAATATTAAATTTCATGCAAATTGTCTTAGTTAGTATTCAAGATAATGAGATAGCTGTTAAAATTAGTAGTTCCTATAACTCGGTATGAATCACGTTTTTACCTCAAACACCTATGCGTAATTCCCCATTTCCAAAAAGTATATGACACAAGTGTTTTAGTCATTTGAACATCCCTAGTCATGCCCAAAATTTCTCCAAAGAACAAAACGAGGCGACTCCACCGAAGGCTGGTTCCGCCATCTATTAAAACTCGTTGCTATCATGTCACTTCCCTGTTTAAGCGTTATACTCAGTTAAGTTGGTGCTAAGTTATAAACTTATATATAACTATGTCACCCAGTTTAAGTGCTCCGTGTTCATTATGTATCAGTTTTTAAAATGTCGTAAATGTTCACAGTTTAAGTTGAGGGGATTACCTGTTTTCAAGTTGCGAAAATTGTAAGTTATGCTACGGTTGCCGCGGAAGTAGCGCAAGTTAGAATTAAGTTACTTTGTTGTGGTAAATAATAAAAATGAGAATTTGTGGGACGTTAGTCTGTGGGATTGGAGGGAGATTGGAGTGACGACGACTAGTTTGACACAATAGGCAAATAGTTGACAAATATTTGTGCATCAACGAAAAAGCGCAAATAAGTATTTGTTTCGTGTCCGAGTATTGTGGATTTTCCGATATTCCAGATACAGGAAACCCTAGCTTGTCACACATGTGAATATTCTTCTTGAATACTAGGTGCTCGCAAATAAAGCACTTGCCAAACTTCACCCCCTATGGGGGTCAAATGGTGAGTTAAAGTTTGTATGGAAAAATGGCAACATTAAAGTGAGCGAAACCGTGAGGCGGGTTGCTAGTCGATTTTATACTTAATCTGACAGTGAAATAGGCCAATATAAGTAGAGAATATAAGTAGAGACATCATCCTCCCTTATTCCACAATCCAACTAAACAATTCCTAATCGTGAAATCCCAAAGGCACCTCAAATTCATTACACATACCCTAATATCCTCACATTATCCCCAAACGGGATTGCATTTTCAGCGCTAGCAACACTGCAATCGATTCAATGCTGCCAACATAAAGTTATCACTCGGGGACAATCGCGCTCACCTGTGGCAACTCCCGGGAGTTGGTTCAGGGAACAATAGAGACCGGATGTCGGATAAAATGGGAGTTGGCTTCGGTGAACTTGGAGTTTTGAGGTTAGAAAGTGTCGGTTAAAGTTGATGATTAAGTTTTTATAATTGCTAATTACTATTTACTATTTTATTCATTGACTAATGAATATTTAAAAGTAAATTGTCAAAATCTTATGATTTTTTTTATCGAAATGTGACGTAGGAGTAGGCTAAATAAAATTAATGTGTTTTAATAGCTTACATCTTACAACATAATGATGTAAGGAATATTCATTATATCCAATTATTTCATCGTCTGTACCTACTTCCATTCAAACAATTCTACACAACAAATCCCAAAATCACCGCCATTACTTACAATACAAACACAAATACAATACTACTAATATAGAATTCAAATTATGGCTGCCGACGCCTCCGTGTTCGGAGCAACCGATTAATTGGCTATATATTAAATCGTAATTAAGGCACAACCCTATTGTGCGAGGTGCGAAAATCTTGAGCTTACGGTGGCGACGTGTTGTACAACCAGTCGACCGATCGATTCTGATTCTTAATCTATTGGTTAAGTTTTATAACCTTCTTAGCATCATCAGTTTAACTAAAAATTACACGTAAGTAAACGTAAAATTAAAAAAAAAAAGTTACATGTTACATTACAACCCCCGCCGCTGGAAAAGTTGGCTATCGATCGTTTGTATTTATATGTTTTTTATCAATAATGAATTTGACTGCCATTATAGAAAAAAATGTCGAGGTAAAACGACTGGTAACTTTTCTTTGTTCTGAATGAAGTGATATACCATAAAGTATATTTTTTACAGAGTTGAGTGACTTAACGAGCTCATTTGTTAAATGATAACACCAGAAAGAATTGCGAATTCTTATCATTCATCATTCCGTATTCTCTATTTACAAAGTATTCCTAAACATAGTTGCATCGAGAATAATAATATTCACATGTGACCGTTGGGTATTGTTCCCTTAAACGTCGTTTAAGTTGCTGTACAATCTGATCGACCGATTAGTTCAACTGGTGCAATCGGGCGTATAGTCGGGACTGTTGGGAACAAAGGTGCAATTAGTGTTGATAGTTTTATCGCTAATCGATTAAACACATACGGTTGTACGAGAATCGAGAACTCGCTAACATTAAGAGTAGATTTGACGAAATTATTTCCCAAGAGTTGTAATATTAACTTTAGTAATGTGGCTGTTACGGTTTTGCTAAACCTTTCGAAAAATATTGACTGGTAAAATAACAAAATCGAAAATAAAAAGACTTTTTTGTAATGCAGCTAAGTAGTTTCAAATTTGTCCAAAAACATATTAAACAGAATTTTCTTACAGGAATTATAATGTAGAACTTAAATTGAATAATATACGACATCAATGAACACATAAAGTAGTATTATCAGTGTAAAACGCAAAGGGCCGCCTTATCTCCTAATAGCCCTAAGGTACCCTTCTGAAGGGACCGATCTCAATAAATTTATGAAAGGAATATTGCCAATAAGGGCACGGGATATCCTATTAATTAAAATACTTAATTAATTCACCTGAAATGGTTTTAATCAATTCACTCGCTCAATTTATTAAGGTATATTGGAAGGTCAGCCCAAGGCTAATTAAGGGGTTTCTTTACGTTTTACTTAATTATTACACGTTTTTGGGCTTAAATAATGTGTTTATAATGGCTATAGTTGATTAATATTACCTACGTGCAAAAAAATTTAGTTGAAAAACAATTAAGCACACAAAAACTCGAAATCACACTTAACTTTTTCGTCATACTGTTTAGCCACCGTTGGTTAACGAGTGATTAGTGTTGTAGTAAATCTACAACTTGTCATATACAAGGTAACACTTTTATTTAATTTTATTTCTTTCTTTTCTAAACTGGTTTTTTCTTTTGTTCCAGCATGCTCCGCTCACTAGAGCTGGGCCCGAGTGAGCGAATCGAGCGGAAAGTGGAACGCTCGCCGAGCGCTGCACCGAGCGTGCGAGAGGAGCGAAACTCGATGGAGCGAGAGCGAAGCGCTGAGCGAAGATATCAAGGTACGTCACTGGCGGTTAGCTATAACTTGACTTTGTTAGAGGTGTTTTAGGTGTTTTTTTAGGTATATTATTGTAGGTAGAAGATTATTTTGGTCTGGTGAAAATACTTTTAAAGGGTTAGGATGTCATGTAGTTTCAGAATAGGATAGGTATTCCGTACAGTTAAACAACCCAGAAATAAATCGTCCGTGAAGACGACACGGGCAGACCCTTGACCTTCTCATTCCGTATCCTCATATAAAGCAGGAAACTCTTCGAGCCGTCATCACTAGATCCTCACTTAAGATAGCCTGCTTCGGAGATATATGGCCCGGCCGAAATATTACCGAGTTTACATGAATGTTTATGGAAATCGCGAGATAAGTGCATTGATAACTTCAAGCGAAACAATTTATCGTTTGATGCTCAATTTACTTTAAAAACATGCACGCGGAATTGTTTATTGTTCGGGAAACCGCGACTGGTTAGGCACGAAACATTAGTCAAGTTATAGTGAACTCATGTCGCACAGAACTGCTAGCGTTAGAATTCGAAAGCCGTCGCCGAGTGGACGTTGGAGATGGGTTCTACTGCCTCCGTCGGAAGGTACCCGCGTCGCTGTCACCAGCTGAGTGCGAGGCCCCCAGTTCCCACTACCTCTCGATGCCGCTCACGGACGCGCGTAATCGTTCCAAGCCTGAATAGGACTTAGCATTCGTGATAGCGAACATGACAGACGCCGCGCGCATTGAAAATTCGCGCGCGACGCGTGCTCCCCTCCCGTCCCCCTCCTCGTGTTCCCGCGTAACCGTGCTCTCGGTGCAGGTGGCGAGGAGTGGCCGGGCACGCCGCCGCTGAACAACAACACCACGCACCACAACAACAATGGGCCCACGCCGCTGCCGCTGCCGCCGCCGAGCCCCTTCCGCTTCGACGAGCACCGCCCCTACCGGTTCGCTGAGGACATGGGCCCGCTCCCCCCCGGAGCCCTCGTCGGCAGGCTCGGCGACTCCCTCATACCCAAAGGCGACCCCATGGAAGCCAGACTGCAAGAGATGCTGAGATACAACATGGACAAATACGCGAACAGCAACCTCGACACGCTGCACATCAGTCGGAGAGTGCGGGAGTTGCTATCGGTGCACAATATCGGCCAGAGACTGTTTGCCAAATACGTCCTGGGACTCTCCCAGGGGACTGTATCGGAACTGCTGTCGAAACCCAAGCCTTGGGACAAACTGACCGAGAAAGGCAGGGACTCGTACAGGAAAATGCACGCGTGGGCCTGCGATGAAGCCGCCGTGATGCTCCTCAAGTCTCTGATCCCTAAAAAAGGTATTCTAACACTCCATTTCTCTGGCTTGTCGATGTGGAACTTGTGCTTGGTAAAGACGGAGCGATTATCCCTGACACCCTCGTTTTGCTGTTTTATAAACAAACTTTCTCGTGCCCCTCTGACAAATAACTTTGAAAGCAGTCCGGGCTAGTCGCTCCATCGCATGTCTTATACTCTAATCATCAATTAAGGCCCTTTGGTCTATCTTCCGAACGGTTGCGTCGCTATCAGCCCTGCCACCTGACAATAGATGTCATCAATCAAGGCGATAGCTGGTACATCGACTCATTACACTGTTGATAAAAGATGTTCTCTATCACATTTTACAGCTTAAGCATTTAAGCGTTGATCAATCCATACCGTGTAACCAAGCCAGTTACAAAACCCTGTCTAAGATAAGAGCTGTCATAAAATTCAATATGGCGTCGCTTGATTGATTGGAGGCCATTTTGACAGTTTTTATCTTTGATTACCGATAGATAGGGTTGTGATTGGTTCTAGTTTCGCTGCGATTGGTCAATCGCAATTCGATTCGCGCTCAATCGAAATCGATAACAGCAAGGCTTTCTCATGTAGTGACTCCGCACTTTATGTTTTTTTAACACAGATTATTTTTATTTTTATTTGTTCCTTCTCCAACCTTGTCCTATATCCGATCCTGGACCTTTCCTAGTTTCCTGTCGCGTGCGGATAGTACATTTCTGCCTTTTGAGAGGGTTGAAGGGTGGACATGACTGTAAGTGGAATAGTTTACAGTGTTGCCCTTGTCTTCTATTGTTTTTATCGCGTTTGTTTTGACACTGAAGGTTACCAGATAATTTTACTAAACCAAATACATATTTAATTCTTATTTTAATTTCAAATGTTTACTTACTAAAATTATCGAAGACCGCCAATAACAAACCAAATTTAAAAAAGAGGTAAAATACTTTTAACAAAAGAGTTTGAATAGGCGTCGAAACTTTTCTTAATCGACGAAAATGTAAAACCAAGCAGTTATTTGTCGGGACAGTCGTGGACAACAGAACGACGGGCAAAACGAAGGAAAAGCAAACGGACGCAGGGCTAGCCTTCCCTGATGTGACCTTAGCAACGTTATAGTCATTTCTAGGAGTTTTAGCAACGCTATTAGCGAAAATTTTGACCTATTTGTGACTTTAAGCGTGTATTAGGAACACAAACATTTACGTCAACTTTTCTAGATAGAGTTACTAAGATAAGGTAACATTTTTTTTAACTTGAAATTGATTGATATGTATTTTTATACTTACGAGTACATTAGTAGAATTTTGATTTTCTTCCATAATTAATTATTGCTCTGATATAGAAGCATATTTAAGAAAAAGCTATTTCTATTTTACCAATTTTGTTTATATTTAGTAAAATACCTTAGCTTGTGCTAAAAATTATTTAGAGTAAAATAATCTGGTAACCCTGTAACTTTTTCAAAAATCTAGCTACATTGAGAATAGGTACAGTTGGCAACACTGCTAGCCTCGCACTCAGTACAACATAAATTAAACACAAACACTGGCAGCACAGTATAAAAGTACGATGGTACTAACTCCATTACGTGTTTGGAAGGCGATGGCATAGAATTTGTCACTAACAGATTAGCACGCTATTGTGTTAAAATATTTAGACATTTAAATACAAGTCACCTGTGAGATTTTACACACGATACTGACTTATAATAATATCTATAGTTTACCTACAGATCAATCAATGCTTGATTTAGGTAATATTTATTTGACTAACTTCAATTACATAACTTTTAACAATTGTTAATCCGTTATTTGAATATGGATTTTGATGCTAATTAGCATTAATTTTATCTCTGAGTAATTATTAAAATTCGTCTTTTCCGCAGAAGAAAATTACCGTCAATTTCCTAGCTAAATATTTTAGTTATTTTTTTCCGATTTTGATGGCAACACGTAACCGACGCCGGGAAAATTCGGCAGGATTTAAAAAGTCCCGCGTCATTGTAAGGCTGTGTACACATTAGCGACAAAGCACGACGTCGTATAAATCTGCGGAAGACAAAGCACGGCATTACCCTTTGTGCCATCGATGCGATGAGCTCAAATAGATTGAATTTTAGATAATACTGTACGGTTTGCGTTTCTTTCTTATTTCTTGTTTAATACAAGGTTATTGTTGTCAATTCCGGGATTTTTGGGGTTGCGATTCTAATTTCTGATTGCGGTTGCCATAGCAAAAAATGTACGTAATCTGAAGCCTGCATGAGAATGAAAACCTTTTTAGTGAAGTTTTGTTTTCGATTTTTGATTAGATGCGTCGCTGGCAACGTGAAATATTAAAGAAAAACTTGTAGTAGGTACTTACCTAACGTTTTTCTTGACCTGTTTTTATATTATGCCGAACTTTCGTCTGTGACTGGAGAACATAGGTCTGTACAGTCACAGACAAAAGTAGGTGATCATAATCTAATTCCCAAATGCGTATTAGATAAGTAATGTTTGTTTTTTTCTCATAACTTACAAGGTAGCGTTGGCCAAAACACAACACACGTGATGTTAAGTGATGATTCGGTCGAATGTTGGTTTTTAAGATGATAGACAACATCGGAATTTGCTATTATTAAGCAACTTTTGTCACTGACTGTACTAGGTAGGCCTACATATAATCAGCTAGCTGCGTCCCACAATTTCACCCGCGTCCCATAATCCCGTAAAAACCCCTTTCGGGATAAAAAGTAGCCAATGTGTTAATCCAGGTTATAAGCTATCCCCATTCCAAATTTCACTCAAATCAGTTCAGTGGTTTTTGCGTGAAAGAGCAACAAGCGTAGGTACATACATACTCACAAACCTTCGCGTTTATAATATTTATAGTAGGATGGGATTGGCTGGAAAACTTTTAAAAAGTGTGCCTGCGATTTGATCTCGTGCTTTTTAATGTGTGTCACACAGAATCCCTGAGACGTCAGTTTTAGAGCGACATACCATCGATTGTTTACCGACAGACGATCAGCGTCATCCGTTACATGTAATAGTCGGTAATGATGGTATGTGGCGGCGGCGGTCACGCTACCATCCGTGGGAACGGTTCCATTCACGTTCACTTCACTATCGGTTTCAATGTACAGCACTAAACAAAAAAAAGTATAAAAAAATAGGGTTTTTTTTCCTTTTTGTCCCAGTTGAAGAAATTTTGGGTTTTTTGTCTTGTTTCAAGAAATTAGGGGTTATTTGGTCCCTGTTGATGAAATTAGCGTTTCTTTTCAAATCAATGCTGTCTATGTGCGTATAAGAAGCTGGTAAATTAGATAACCTAGCTCTCAAGGAGGCCTTTGATGGCATTAGATAGCCAAGCTTGAACTGGAGAATGCCCTACCACCAAGCTATTGTTTCATCGCAATGTATAAGTAAGAAAAATGTTCTAAAATCTGTACACACGATTAAGTACATAAATAAAAAGAAACGTAAAACCTTCAAGGCAAAGTAAAAGGTAAAAAAATAGATTTCGCAACGGCGTTTAGGCCCGGCATGCGTCAACCGTACAATAATCTGCATGTCTACAAATGTCACGTGAGAACGTCGATAGAACAACAACGTTTCGCAACGGCGGACAGACGGACAGACATTGTGTATGTGTATCGTGGGAAATAGGGAAATTGTGGAAATCGCCGTTTTAAATGACACGCCGTTTGTATGGGAGGCATGTAATCATGCGCGCTGCCATTTTGTTTAGTGTTGCAAACTTTTTGAGGCTGGCTGTATGGGCTATAGTACCTTAGCTACCTTTATAATGATGCAAAATAAAAAAAGCTAATGTCATCTATGACACTTAAGTTTTTTTTTAAACTTTCGTGTATAATCAAATAAGGTTATCCGTAAAATTTGAATGAAAAAGTAAAAATGCTCTAACAGAAGATTTTTGTATAGACTAACTAAAGGACCAACTAATTATTTTTATTTATCAGAGCCAAGTCAAGGCAGGTCGCTACTTATGAATTATTTATCTTGTACAATAGACATTTACTGCTATTTACAATGTAAAGCGACCATCACTTACGCTTCAAGCCTAAACAAGCGCAAATAACATTAGCGCTTAGAAATAGCTACAAAAACCTGTGAATCGCCACAACGGGCAGTCAGAGCGCATCAAACGCCTAGACAAAGCAACTCATTATAAACTCCGCTTCCTACGATAACCATTACGATATTATCAGAAGCTCGTTATCTAATTATTTATAGGGGATCCACACACGCGCTGCGAGCAAAAAGAATAGTTTCAATTACGCCATGTTACCGCCTTACCGTCCTCACAATTTGTTCTAAGCCGCTGTACAAGCAAAAAGTGGCAAAAACGCATCCTATTAATTACTGCAAACGCAAGATTCGTCATGTGCAAGCGACTAACATGCATACATTGTTAACGCATCGACGCATTCCTAGACGCACTTTTTTTGTTGTTGTTATGGCGTCACATGGTTAAAAGTTGCCAGTGTCAAGTATTAAATAAATCAAACTCTCAGAGAGTACCAAATATGAATGATTATGGGTCACGTACTTTTTGGAGAAACTAAAAAGTCACTTTTAACAACTTTATTTCAATTTCCCACACAGTAACCAACACATAAGTAATAGTTAATAATCTGCCAATATAATCACCCGAAGAAACAATTTTAGGAAATTATAAACAAAATTTTCATGTTGACAGTTAATTTGCCGCCAAAAAAATGACGCACTTATCGGCCATGTTACACATCGTAAAAGGCAGTACGAATAGAATACATTTGCCAAATTAACCATAAATAAAAGCGTAAATGCCATAATTTGAAATTCAACTTTTTTTAGGTCACTCCACACGATACCTTTTTGTGGCAGAATAGAGTTTAGAAAAACGTAGGTTTCGAGCACGGAACACGATTAAATGACCAAATTGCACGTCAATAGTGATGTGCTCGAGTCGAGTTTTTGCCGATTACGTGTCGTGTTTTCGAACGATTCGGACTGTAACTGCCACAAATAAATTGCCAATCTATCTCCGTAAGTCAGGATTTTTTTCCACGGTCACTTCGATGTAAGTTAACTGCTTATAATTTATTCATGTAAGCTATAGGTCCAATTACGTGTGGTTACGGCGGTGTAATTATTGTTCTTATTAGGGGCGAGCTGGCAACACGCTTCACTGGTGAAATGAGACCGATTTTGTTACATTAACTACTTACTTAACTTACGATCACTGTTTTTTTTAAATAATCACGTACGAAAACACTAAAACAGCCGGTTGTAATAAGGTTTGTCCTACTTACACTTACAGAGATAGAACTATTATTTCTTGGGCAACCCGTGAATAGATAGATTATAGAACCCGCCTGTAGGGCTTCATAAAAAAAGGTTCGATAAACCCATTTTGCTTAATATTGATGTTTTCTTATTTTGCTGACTTGAAATGACCCGCAATATATCATTGTTTTAAAAGCAATAGAGTGGCAAGCCGACAGCCCGTCTGATGAGCGGTCCCTGTCACCTCTGGCCAATAGATAAGTTAGATTGGCCGGGCTATCTAGCGCTCCTATTGGTGTGAGACAGTTCCCAATCCAGATATAACGTGTCGCCACCTTCGACCACATCCGACTAATGACATATGGTCAAACGCTACACAGTGCTAAATAAAAAAAGTTGCATCTTCCAGTAATTAAAAGTGAGCAACACTGGCAATACTCAATTAAAACTTAAAATTCAAACACAGAACAGTGAAGTGCGTTCGAAAGCGCGCCCGAAATTCCGAGTGGCCGCTGCCAATATTTGGACGAAGTTGCCCTCTCCAAACCATTTGAACCGTAGCGTGAAATCTATTTTCAATGCCCACTATCGGGTGGGACACTCGGGTTTATGCGCAAAGTTAACCAGGCTCTCCTGTCGTACCTACCATCTCTTAGTTTAACGCTAAGCTTATTTTAATATTCAATTGTGCTTTTGCATGCTTGGATTGTTATGTGATGTGTGCAGTTAAAGTTTGAATATCTTTGCTGAACACTGTGTGACTTCTGTTTGAATGGAAAGTGGACGATAAAATGTACTTACTAATTACTAGCTATTTTACAATTTTCTTTGAACCACCTAAGTCTGGTAACTTTTAAGAATAACTAGCTGCCCCCCGCTGTGTTTGTGATAAAAAGTAGTTTGTGTTAATTCATAGTATAAAAGCTATCTCTATTTCCATTCCAAATTTCACTGAAATCCGTTGAGGCGTTTCAATTTGATGAAGGAATAATAATTATAATACTAGTGTGATTTTGCCGTAAAAATAAAGTTTTATTCAGTAGGATACAACTCGTGATCACTTTGAAACGTCAATCTTAAAGCTAGCTACGCCTGTTCCAACTTCCTTACGCCGACAATAGAAAAGGCAAGAAAACCCCGGCAAATCAATTTTTGGGTGCGATCACATTTACAATGCTATTCTTATACACTTTTAAGGCGGTAATCGTAGGTACTTAATTGAATTACAACTGCGAAGATTTGTGTGTGTGAGAGAGAGAGCGAGAGTAGAAGTGTGCGTGTAAATGTAAAGCAGTAACTTAAGTTAACCAAGTTGTCATCCGTGCATAAAGTCAATAGGACTCGTTTGATTCGAATATCAAACGGCTCCAACTAAACTAACGAAACAACATATATCCGAATCCCTTTCACAAAAGCACATCCTTTGATAATAAAGGACGATAGCGGGTCACGTTCGGAAACTCGCGCGGGGACTGTCACTAGCGTTTAAAACTACGCAGCCGAGTTTCCAAGTGTATTAACCGGCGCTAATGCTATACGGGCACGACGAATCGAACTAAAATGGCCGCCAACTTGGTCATCTTCACTTTGCAACTTCTGAACGCACCCGAGCGGATTTCGAATTCGAAACGAATTGAAAACAAATGCTCGTTGAGACTTAAATCCTTTTTTTTTTGGTTGTTTTGTTTATTGGATTCACACCGTTTGTGTTTTTAGCCAGCGTCAATTAGACAAATCGTCAGTGTTTTGTATTTCAACAAAACGAATATGCTACAATATTATCTTTGACGGATTCGCTCTTTCTACAAAACACAAACGATGATGAGATGATAAATTTTAAACGAACTTTTTAGGAGAACTACAGAAAAGTTACTTCTTATCAACTTTATTTCGATTTCTTACACTCGTAGGTACACTTTAACGAACAGAAAAATTGTTAATAATACGACACAACATTACCACTTGACGAAACACAAGTTTTGAAAATAGAAACAATATTTTCACTTTGACAGTTCAATTGCCGCCAAAAAAGTCATGTAAAGTTTTATCGTTTCCAAAAGAGAGACATTTCTTTTTAAATCAATCTTCGCGGCCAAGTCCTTACGAAAACCGTTCAAAAAGTTTTCAATGTCTGAATTAATTACTGGCAGCATGATCAACCTATTTTGCTTTACATTAGAATCATATTAGTTTATCTGACTGACTTGAACCCTCGTTAAAGTCATAAAACGGCGGCGGGTATTCGGAATAGCGACCGGGCTGAACTAATACACGTAAATCACAAAGTTTCGGCGGCGAACACGAAAATTCGTTGATACCTAATCACATAATAATCACCTACCCGATACACCCGCGGGAATCAAAGGATCGCGGCACAGAACGGGGAAACTTTTGATTATCGAATACCCTTTTGAATGCATGAACCTTGTTTTCGAACTTTTGGAAGTTTAAAAATCGAATGTGTCATTTGTTTATTTTTAATTTATTACAAACTCTTTTGCTATTTGTGAACTTGTGTTAGTTTTATTTTAATGTTGCCTGTAATAAAATTCTCGTCAATTAATAGAATGTTTTATCTTTTTTTCTAGCAGGACTATCAGCGCCATCTAGCAGTAAGTAGCGCAATCAAAGATAATAATATTTTTTTACTTAGATGTTAGGTGTACGCTAAAAGTCCTTAATTGAACACAACTTGTAAACCTCATTTATGAAATTACCGCGAACGAGACAGACTTTTAATTTACGACGCAATTATCGCTAAAGTATTATTACAAAGGACATTTCCAACAAAAACGCAGCACCGACGGCCACTTAGAAAGCGCATTTGAAAAACCGAATAGCCGGTTAAGGAGCGTTTAAGTAGAAATAACTCTAAAAAGTGCGTGGAAAAAGTTGGGTATGCGCGCAACAATGTACACGTAACGCCATCTGTTGTCGAGTAGCGTAAGCTAGTGGAGGTCAAGGAATTATTTCGCGCGGAATGCAAGTCGCGCCGCGGCCGCTTTGACGTGTTCCGACGAAGCAATCAGCCCTGTTTACCGGCATATTTACGATTATAATACCGTCGCTCATTATACACTTTATGATTTTATACCGAAACGAGTGCAAGGGCAATAATACTCGAGTAATTGTCGCCGCGACGCGTCAACGAGTGTACGACGCGACAAACACAATAGCGCTGACATTTCTATTTGGGTTTGATCCGGCGACTCTATTTGGCGGCTCCTTTATTAGTCTTTGTTTAATTATTATTCCGTTTTAAACTAACTTACACATTACACATCCTGTGATTATTCACGAGTCCGCCCGTTGCAATTATTGTAGAGGTAGGGAATAGTAGAGGTGTTTAGTCGTAAGTCGAAAATAATGTTTTTATTAGGTAGTAGGAAAATAGCTCAATCGGCTTGCTTCGTAGGTTCGAATCCTACAAAAAGCTTGCGTTTTCGGTGAAAGAAAACATCGTGATGAAACTAGAGTTAAGAATCTGTCGCCAAGCACCTGTCGGTATCTTCCAACAGCCTCACTTGAGAGCCAGTTCCCAATCCAGGTGTACCTTCGACCACATGGGCACTTAACTTCAGGTGACTTGTAATCAAACGCTAAAGTAAAAATAATAATATGCGAAAGTAACACCTTCATTTGTTTGTTAGCTGAACTTTTGTCAGGGGCGGATTCGGATAGAGTATTTCGTTTAGTGACATAAATGTGTCGATTCGGTTTTGCATTCTCTAAAACTAAACTAAATTTGACAAGTCTAATAATATTGCTGTCTTTTTCTAACCACTGAAGTAAAAAATGGACAGCATTATTCTTAGACCTGTCAAACTTAGTTTAGTTTTAGAGAATACAAAACAGAATCGACACCAAAATCAAGACAAAATAAACAACAATTTGTTCTAAAAAAATAAAGATCAATTGTCCAAAAATTAAAGAAAGGTGCTTCATTCGTGCGTCATGGGGGAGGCAATTGCGGCCATTGCCCACCTTTACCCGCGCCTGGGTATGGATAGCATTCATGTAGGTAGTAGGTAGGTACTGCTAGGTACTAAGATGATGTTCTTCTCCTCTTATTAATACCTACAGCCTACAGCGTTAATAAATTGCGTCCATTATTTGCACTATAATAATTCTGGATTACAGTGCGTTTCGTTATTGCATCCAGAATTAAAACAATTAGATAATTTCCCAAGTCGACACGAGAATTTGTAAGTTCGTCTGTTCATTCTAGTTATTACTAGACATATTGTATTAGGGTTGACACTTTGAGCTAATAAGACAAGTCACTAGCTTTGCTCCGCGGTTAATTACGCTCCCGCTATTACGCATGCGGTAATGAAAAGTGTTTTCCGGAATGAAAAGTGGCCTATGTGTTAATCCAGGGTATAAGCTATCTCCATTCCAAATTTCATTGAAATCCGTTGAGCCGTTTCCGCGTGAAGAAGTAACAAACATACACACTCGCTCACAAACTTTCGCATTTATAATATTTCTGTCATTTAATAGACATGAAAAAGTAAGTAAGAATCTATATAGTGGTGATCGAAATGGCATGAAAAAATGGAAACTCTGTCGAAAAGAAAATTCAAATGATTCAGTTTACAAAATTTCTGAGAGTTGTGGTAAAAATCTCTTCAAAAATAAACTCTATCTGCAGGATCAGTTTTGCAACAGATTATATTTACAAAATCTCTCAATAAATTACATTAGCCAATTATGGCAACAATGCACATCCACTTGGCACACAGCCATCTGACGAAAACTCGCGATAGTCTTTCACAGAACGGCAGACAAAGGTCGAGCTGTTAGGATGGCAACCCTGGGCGTCATCTAAGTAGATTTACCTAGATTTATCTAGATTTATTTCACTCGCATCACGTCGACAACTATTCACTAAAATACATTTGAATGTGCAGCAATAAAACGCAACAAAATTATTGCCAGCTTCAAAAACAAGAGTGCTTGATTGCCATAATTTAGCATCTTATTTTAGGTTGCTATTAAAAGCTAATTGTGTTAAGGACTATTAAGACCGCGTTCACACCACACGATCATTTGTCGCGTTAAACGGATGAGCTGTCGCCAGTGTGGATAAGGCATAGATGTTGATATTTGAACGCGATCAAATGTTACCAGATCATTCGTTACTTAGAATTAAAAGAAATAATTCTATACCATAACTGACATTACTAACTTTAATAGAGGAAATAAGTTCTTTTCATTACGAATACGGCTCCGTTGGACCATCATCTCGCCTAGCAATGCGTTTCACAGTAGGTATAGCACACATACCTAGAAGGTACCAATCCATTCTTGCCTTGAAGATCCCCAAAATATAACCATCAACAAACACAGACTCTGGCAAGGAGTTTCACTCCTTAGGAGTAAGTACGCATGATGAATAAAACGAAAAAGAAACGTAAAACGAAGAAGAAAAGAAAAACAAAACAAAACGAAAAAGAAGCAAAACGTTTGTGAACAGAAAAGTAAGATAAACGATGGTTTTTTCACTACCTACCACAGGGTAGCATTTGACCACAAGTCACCTGATGTTAAGCGACGATGTGGTCGAAGATGGCGCCACGCTACACCTGGACTGGGAACTGGCTCTCAAGTGAGGCTGCCGGAACACACCGATAGGTGCTTGGCGACAGATTCTTATTTGTGGTAGCTAGCCAGGCGAGTACTAGAAAATACCCTACCACCAAGCTATGGTTTCATCACGATTTTTTCCTTCATCGAAAGCTCAAGCTCATTGTAGTATTCGAACCCACGTCTTACGGATCGAGCCATCATCACTACAGAAGACAAAGTTGCAACAAAGGCTTCTAATAAAAAAATTCTAAGCAATCATAAAGACGTTTAGTGCAAAGACTATAGATATAATTCTCGAAGGGCCAAAAAAGGACATTCTCGTACGTCAACCGGCGGCCGATCCGAGGGTAATTATTTTAATGAACCCGCGGTCGGCGCTCGTAAACACGTCGCGACGCATCACGCCCACTACCTCTCGAACATTCCGTGTTGTCGCAAAACCAATTCAAATATCGCACTTACACTCAATATTTTCCCGGCGCCAAAGTGCTTGCGTCCATACTGCCACTGAAAGCAGACAGTAGCCGTGTTGCCAATTCGTATCAAAATTATATCCATGAGTATTTCAAAATCCTCCTAAAATTATAAATTCTATTAATTGTAGTGCCCAGGCTCTTCGTAGTTCACAAGTTTTTAAAATACTGAATATGTATTTTTATATATTTTTTAGATAATTAAATAGAAAGTGTTTGACACTAGTATAAGGAGCTAGCATTAGAAATGACAGGTCTATCCTACCTTCGGTTCTTGAGAGCTAATCTTGGACTATATTGTCACTTAACATCAGGTGCCTTGTGGTTGAACACTCCGATTTAGTCGATTTGAGTCTCTAAAAATCCCGAAAAATTATTGCCCCTTTTTACACTTCTTCTCCCTCAATTTAGGGAATAAACCCCCAAGTTGTCACCACTACGCCAAAGCCCTATTATCCATACTGTCACTGAAACCTGAAAGACAGAATGCGCTCAAACTCGATTTACGAATCTTTGTCCGCCGCGTGGCCCAATTCGAAATTTGGATTCGTTCCATCCACGCTCCCATCTCCTATCAAGACAATTCGCCGAAGTCAATTGAGCGTCCTTTATCGGTTGCACAAATAGAATCGTTGAAGCTATTCCGCTTCACAATAACGAAGTCATTCATAGCGACGCATTAATCCTAACTAATTATGCAAGACAAGGAGCAAAGATGTAAAATGCCCGGTCACAAATCGCGTCCGACGCGACAGGTTAAACAACCCATCTTGTGGGACAGAACTGTGATATATAACGTCGCGGCCGCCGAGGAAACGTGTGTAATTAATTACTGAGAATAATACGTCAGGATGCACTTAATTTCCTATTAAACTGTACTGAAAATTTCGAACGAAACGAGGAACGCGGCTGGGTCCTCGAGGCGTGTGCAAGTTGGCAACACTTTTTCCTGTCCACTTTTTACTGGCATGTGCTGTCGATTCTGTTGTGAATTTTCTACAACTAAATTAAGTTTGACAGATCTAAAAGTATTGCTGTGATTTTCTGATCACGAAAGTAAGGAAATGCAGTGTTTCTCTTAGATCTGTCAAATTTAGTTTACTGTTTAGTTTTAGAAAATGTAGGTACAATAGAATCAACAGCCAATATCTATTCTACAATTTTAACGCTATTAGAAAACAAAAATCGATGGGAATGACTCAACAAACGCCACACAAGCAAATGACATGCCGATCGCTACATCCCAAACAAAATGGTAGCCAAAATGCGATAAGACAAGCTCAAATGAAACGTCACAAAGCGTTAACGATTGTAGAAAAAGAAACGTTTGTGTCTAGGCTAGGCCCCCAATAAGCGATCGAAAACATGAAATTGTTTGTTTCTTTCTGTACTACTTTTTGTTTTTTGTAACTAGATCGGTATCCAACATTGCGAATAACATTAAAACCTCAAAGGTGAAGTACTACCTAACGGTATCACCGACAATAACTTAATTTCTTTCTCGCATTCTCCCGCCTTCCGCTTGCAGCTGTCAATTTTTACCACCTTCCCGCCATTTTCTTTCTCTATTTTTTTCTTAATTTTCACGCAATAACTGGCTTCGAACACGGCGCGTGGAGCCGCGCTCGCGTGCCCGGCGGCCATCCATCGGCGTTATAATCAATAAAGCAACCGTGCACAAATCAATGCATTAATAACCGCCGTATCGCGGTGCGGCGCTAGTGAAAAATTGCTGCTTTTGACACGGCATGGCGGCAGCGTACAACACATAATTATAAAAAAGAATAACAAAATCGCAGAAACACAGCAATTTTACCTCTAAATTTCCCTACATAAGCTGCAATTTGAGTCTTACGCTCTTAAAATATTATTCGCGAAGTTAAAGCATGTCCTAAGAGCGAATGTAATTAGTGCCGGGACACGGGGCTCAGACGATCGGTCGCGACTAACGCAGTTAACGCGAATTCGGTTATTTCGTTAAAAAACTTTGTGCTATCGTTAAAAGTTACAGATAAGCTCCCGTGGGCCGATACCGGGGGGAAATTCGCAGTGACGTCACTTAGCCTCCGCCGACCGAGCATATTACGTTTTTAGGTAGTTTCACTCCTACCCTATAGATGAAGTTTGTAAACGAACTAGCTAATGAAACCTTTAACACTGGAATACTCATTCAAGTGTTTACTAAACTTTTTAAATTTATAGGTACGTAGGTTAAAATCTAATGCGAGATTCGAATGTGGGTCTTTTTTATTTAGAAATAAAAAGCGGAAATTGTTTCGTTTAATTACGATCAAAACTATTTTTCACAAATAGCATTAGCCTTGTTTCATATACCCTATGTGAATTTTCAAAAAAGGTTTTACCGTTTACGCTCTTCCGATAGGGTGCAAAAAATTCAACCTAACAAGTTACTGTCTATGTTACAGTATAATTAAAAAAAAAGAAATAACTTTTTAATTTTCCTCTCTTTCACGGGCAAAACTGCAGTACGAATTGGGGCGGCATTCTCGGCGGACTCGCAAAATTGATTATCGAATCTAGTTATAAACTACCGACGTCCGCGCGAGCTCAACCGTCCTACCTGCGGGGGAGTTTTTCACAACGTAGTTTCGAATTTCAAACAATTTCTTTTTTATTTTCTCTCACAATTTAAATGCACTGAAAAATGTCAGTAAACGTGAACTCTTTCGAGCTTCAAAGTGAAAGATGGAACGTGAAATGAGATGACATTTACGCAATTTTTACAACTGGGTACCTACATACAACACGTGCGTAACCGTTTCTATTTGAACTGAAGCACTTAAAATGATTTCAAATAAAACGGTTTTTTTTAAGTCCCACACAACCTGCGTTATAAAATCATAATCGCTTCCTGAACTAATAAAGGTTCGTAAAAGTTCTTTACAAAATAGTAAATCATAAAAATCGTTTTATTGGCGACACATTTTAATGTGTTTATTTTTGTGTGTCGTAAAAGAAAACAAACATTTGCGGCTACAAATTAGTATACCTACGTATACGATGCATTAGTAAATTTTCCTTAATTTCGACATCTTTGCGTTTCGTGCATACTGATTTTGAATCTTCTTTTCGCGCGAAACCGCCATGTTGAATCAGTTAAAAAAGG
Organism: Opisthograptis luteolata; assembly: GCA_931315375.2. Taxonomy (NCBI): domain Eukaryota; kingdom Metazoa; phylum Arthropoda; class Insecta; order Lepidoptera; family Geometridae; genus Opisthograptis; species Opisthograptis luteolata. The sequence goes on from OV928054.1 coordinate 10,216,292, forward strand.
CCGCGTAGTTTAAGGTTAGCTTTCTCAATTTTGAGTCGCCTAATGTTGTGTGACGTCGGTTCCTCTCAATACGAGTAGGCAGATAGTTTGTGTGGAACCGTTTCTCGTCTCTCGTGGAATCAATTGCGGCCGGTGCCCCGCGCCTGCGACCCGGCACGCGATGCCGATCGGGCCCTACGCACGCGACGTCGAACAAAAGAAACTTTGCCGATCGAAAAATGTATCATTACACCGGTTCACGTCTTCATTCCTCAGAAATAAGCACTTCTGTAAACGCGAACGGCTCTTTCCGCGCCATACATTTTTTTACCCGCGCGTTTCCGAACCATCCGTCACGTGCTACGCCATTTGTACATTTCATTGTTGCAGTACTTAGCACCTAATTTCGACGCAGATGCTCGTTTATGCAACTATTTCTTTCGTGGGCTATTAACAATTCAAATGGGGTATTTTTTCTTGTTGTGTGCAACACTTTCGAGCGGCGCTGACGTCCGCCGCCGTCGGCGACTCGAATGCTAATGAGCATCGATCCTCCGAGTGACGTATAGAGCGCGCACTTCTCACCCCTTTCTTGCGACTACCCGCCTGCTTGATTTACAATCCCGGATACGCATTCCCCGTTCGAATGCGACCTATACGCTTAAATTACCAGCGGTTTTTTACTATGTCATAGTGACACTGTAATTTAGGGCACCACCCCCTTACTTTCCAAAGCCTTTGAATATTCATACGACTATAGCAATCAATAACGGCCACAAAGAAAATAGTTTTCGCGTGCACGCACGCGATATAATGTCGCATAAACAAATAATTTCTTCGTTTTTATTGTTATCCTTGAATTATGTTATTGCCACTAGAATTTACACTTTCCCCCTCCCCGGCGCAGACAGGCGCGGGCGCGGTCGGCGGTCACTCACAACACTCACAAGCGATCAAACCCCGGCCGATAAATAAAACTTCCGTGACCGGACGACGTTAATTGAGCGCGCGTTTTTTAAAAATATTCATCAAAAATGCACATCGTAATGGCCGCAATAAAAACTGATATCGTTACATAGTTTATGGACGTCGAGATAAGAAATGAGAAACGCGAAAGAAACTAGATCAATAAAAATTTTATATTTGAGAGTCGGCGTCGGCGGCGGCCATGTTGATGAGTGACGCGTGGACAAGATGGCGCGCGTTGCGTCACAGCTCGCGGTCACGTGGTAGTAACCTGCGTTTTTGACAATACTAAGGTACCTCGTGGGCACGTCGCGGTAATTGTCCACTGCCGTTTACGGAATAACAAACCGTCTACGAGAAGATCAAAGGCATTAATAGACGTGTCTTGAAATTTATCGACGGCCCGTCTCGCGAAGGACGGATCTATACATACTAATTGCGCATGATGTCTGTGGTAATATCAATAACACGACTTTTTTGCGAGTCGGCTCTGTTTGTGAGATCGACAATAGATAAAATTAGCGTTTCATTTTTATGTTCATACGCTTTTGAAATATTAACTAGCGTGTTGGTCTGGCCGGCCGTGTGTCTGTAGGAAAAATCTTTGTCTTGACGTGATTTTGAGACTAGAGTTTGATTGTCTATGGAGCCTCGCCCGCGAGGCCTCGGAGGACGCGGCTTACATGCTAATCAATATTTTGATTAGCCTTTATCGGCATAACAGATGTTTTAAACACCAAAAACATATATTCAAGGTCTATTTCGTCAATGCCAAATTAATTTCAAGAATTACCTCAACAAAAAAAAAACACCAATGACAGGAAATCAGTGACCAATAAGTTTTTCGTGATCAAAATAAAATCCATTTAGGTATACCTTGTTGTCTCTGTTTTTAATTTGTATTTTTTTTCTTGGCATGCAGCCTTTTTACGGTAAAAACTTGTTACGAATAAGTTCACATCAAATTAACTGGACACTATAAAACAGAAAAGACAATTATGAAACAAATCACGTATCTAGAGTTATTGTTGAAAGTCATTTATGTGTAAAAATATATTATGTAGACATGCAATAGAGATTATGATCTCGAATGTGTCTGACCATTTCGTCATTTTTAAGTAATTGCATCACGTTTGCTTCGTCATACCTATGTCGTTAAGAAACCGTTTCACAAAAAAAAAGAACTTAGTCTATTGCTGAGTCCAATTCGGTTCGAATTTCAAATCGAAACGTAATAGAATGAGATTTAAAATTTAGCGAAAGCGGCGACAATTTTGTGGGTACTTATTGCAATTTAACTAACACTTACTATTTTAATGACCAATAAAATTGTGTGGTACTTTTAACATTTCTCAAACAAAGAGGTTTTATAGAGACAGATATTTAATTGTACAGGAACGTATCAAGGTCCGCTAATGAATCAGCGCGTCCGTTGCCAAAATATACTACTTATCGTCGAGTATTAACTGTAGGTAACTGGTGGTTAATTCATTTTTAATTTCCAATAAATATAACGCACTTTACGTTCCAATAAAACAAGCGTGAGATTTTTCGAAGAAAAACAACTGTTACATTTTGCATTTACGTTTTATTACGCAATTAATCAGGGTTTAAGATGATCGCCGAATCTAAAATAAGCGAGGAATCGCTCGGAATCAACGAACATATTGTCGGTTTTAAAATAAAATTTAAGGACGCAATTAACTCTTTGTTATCCTTTTAAATTAATACGTTAACTCGCCGATGTTCCGCTTTTGGAGTCATTAAAATACCGCAAGTATGTGTGGGTACTTATATAAATACGTTCGCATTTCATCCACCTAGATACATAGGTAGGTACATACGGTTTAGAAACAACGCCTACTCACGTCTAAAGTAAGATCATCTTTCCAATTATTATAACAATTCATAAGAGAAGATAAACGCACACGCACCCGACATTTTACGTGAATTTAATACCGAAATTTCTTTGAACTCAAAATAATACTGCAATTATAACAAGCCAGGATCCGAGTATCAGAACATTAACTCGGTTCTATAAGCATCCCGGGCGAGCGTCTAAAACTAATTACGCGTCTTAATTAAAATAATTCCGTGCGTATATCACCATCTAAATAGTGTCGTTTCATTGTGCGACCAGAGACAATATGTTGACAGGATGAATGCCCACAATATGGCGGGCGGTTTCGCGCGTAAGTTCGCTTGTTTATGGATGCGCGGGCGCCGGTTTAGGATCAGCGGCTTAGGCGATGAGTGCTCGTTCCCATTCACCCGATTATCTTTAAAGCGCTATTCATTGCAGCGCACCGTTTAAATGACTCGCCTAATTTCAATTGTACCAAATATAACTTGCGTTTGTATTAGTTGGCAAGAGCTGGCGCTTGCGAATGCGCGCCACACTCGACGCATGACTGTGTGCGTAACAATTTAGCGGCAATTAAAACATCTTGTGTGTACATACGATTAAATATTGCTAGCTGTAAGAAATCGTAAAACTATCCGGGATATTACGATGGCCTGACTGTAACTCTGTTTGATTTGCCAGCAGCAAATTATAGAAATTAGCACCATTATATTTTTACTGAAAGTAGCCGTGTCCCGTGGTTTTACCCGCGTATAGATTCTCACAGAAGACGCGCATTTTTTGAGATAAAACGTGGCCTATGTCACTCTTCGGACCATACACTATCACGTGTCTGCTGGGTGTTGTAGATTCCCGGTTCACGTAGATTCTGATACCCTTGATACAGGGAACTCTAATAGGAATAAGAATCATGAGTTACTAGTTGCGCCCCGCCGTTTCACCCGCGTCTTCCCGTTATCCCGCAGGAACCTTTTCCGAGATAAAATTGAATTTTGAATTTTATCTCCATTCCAGATTTCACACAAATCCGTTCACAGTAGTTTTTGCGTGAAAGAGCATACATACATCCATAGGTACTCACAAACTTTCACGTTTATAATATGAAGATTATGGTTAGAGCCTTAGAGCGTTATTTATTTAAAACCTTCTCTATCTTTCCAGTTGGGACCAAAGATGGCACGATCGGCCCCGGGTTCGGTCGGTCGGATGGCGACGGCGACGAGCGTCTGGCACACATCCTGGAGGCCACCCACATGATGAAGACGCCCTCCCAGATGAACAACGATGACTCCAGGAGCAACGAGGACTCCAGCTCGCCCAGGACTCAGTGCCTCTCACCTTTTTCAAATAAGGTGAGTATTCTTGGAGAAGTGATAGTTTACGATACATTTTTTATAGTTTAAAGCCAGTATCTGAGACCCAATTATTATCAGTTCGCTGAATGTCAATGAGTGATAAACAAAATAACATCAAATATTCAGCTAAATAATCGACAGCATATTAATAACTCACCATAAAACGATTGATAGATACCAAAAGAAAAGATTTAAAATACGTTCCTAAGTTTCCATTTCAAAACAGCATTAGAGCTTTCTTTTTACTCTTCCAGGACTCGAGTCAAAATAGGAGGTTAAAGAAGTACGAGAACGATGACATTCCCCAGGAGAAGGTGGTCCGCATCTACCAGGAGGAGCTGGCAAAGATCATGAGCAGGAGGGTGGAGGACATCCGCCACAACCGCGACGGGTTCCCCGGGTAGGTGTTCCAATTAATCAAATGACCAATCTTAAGAATACCTATTATCTTCTTAACGAACCCGTCAATACTGACGAAGATCGTACATTCTCTTCTTGATGAGTTTAGTCAGGTGATTTTTTAACATGGAAAAATATCACCATCAAGTTAAGAATCTGTCGCTAAGCACATATCGGTGTGTTCCGGCAGCCTCACTTGAGAGCTAGTCCCCAAATCAAGAGTGACGCGACCTTCGACCACCTCGTTACTTATCAGGTCACTTGTGGTCAAACGCTAATACTTGCTCACCTAATTAATTCCCTAGTACCAATTTAACCAATTTAGTATATTGAAAAACTTTCGATGTGAATGAGGACAGCAAACTAGAACTAACCAATAGCATGTTTCCCCCTTTTTTCAGCGGCGGCATGCCGCCACACATGGAGCGGCCGCCCGAGGACATCCGCATGGCTCTGGAGGCGTACCACCGCGAGCTGGCGAAGATTCAGCCGGGCGGGAACATTCCCAACCTCCACAACCTGCCCGGTATGCCCCCCTTCCCGAACCTCTTGGCTCTGCAGCAGCAGGCGATGCAGGCGCAGAGCCAGCACATCAACGGCGCGCAGGCCGTGCAGGACCTTTCCCTCCCTAAGGACAAGAACGCCAAACTGAACGGAATGACTGATAGCGATAAGGAACGATCGATGGATGCCGAAGAGGCTATAAGGCACGCGGGCAGCGCGTTCTCACTCGTCCGGCCTAAGCTGGAGCCGGGGCAGCAGTCGACCGGTTCTTCCGCGTCTAGTCCACTAGGGAACGCCATCCTGCCTCCAGCGATAACCCCCAATGAAGACTTTAGTAGCTCCGCAGCGGCCAGCCCCTTACAAAGGATGGCTTCAATAACGAACAGTTTGATTTCTCAACCGTCGAATCCGCCGCATCATCCACCTCCACAGAGGTCGATGAAGGCAGTGCTTCCACCCATTACGCAGCAGCAATTCGATCTCTTTAACAATCTGAACACCGAGGACATAGTGAGAAGGGTGAAGGAAGCTTTGAGCCAGTATTCTATAAGTCAAAGGTTGTTCGGGGAGTCGGTCCTTGGTCTCTCGCAGGGATCCGTCAGTGACCTGCTGGCGCGGCCCAAGCCCTGGCACATGCTCACACAGAAAGGCCGGGAGCCCTTCATCCGCATGAAGATGTTCTTGGAAGATGACAACGCTGTCCACAAATTGGTCGCATCGCAGTACAAAATTGCGCCAGAGAAGCTAATGAGGACCGGAAACTACAGTGGAGCACCTAGTAAGTGTAATTCTTACTTCTTGAATACAGTAAACAATCGTACAACATAATGCCCTTACTATAAACACACTGTAAAAGCCCGCACAATATTCTATGCTCGTTAACATCTCGCTCTGTCACATTAAAGATCCTCAAGAAAAAAAACCTTGATGCATAACTTTAACTTTGTCTTCTCTTCTTTCCAGCGTGTCCGCCGATGACCAAGCCGATGCCTCCGACGCAGAAGATGATCTCAGACGCCACCTCTCTGCTCAGCAAAATGCAGCAGGAACAGCTGCTGGGCTCCGGGCACCTGGGGCACCTGGGCCCACCTACGCCACTGTTACTCACGCCCCCTGGGTTCCCCCCGCACCACGCGGTCACGCTCCCCCCGCAGCACCACGACAACAGCAAGGAGCGCAAGCCCCCTCCGCCCCCGCAGCCGCACCACCAACACCAACACCAGCCCCCGATAATGCGCAGCCTCCACCAACACATATCCCCGAGCGTGTACGAGATGGCCGCTCTCACGCAGGACCTCGACACGCAAACGATCACGACCAAAATCAAAGAGGCCCTGCTCGCGAACAATATCGGCCAGAAGATCTTCGGCGAGGCGGTCCTCGGTCTGTCGCAGGGCTCCGTGAGCGAGCTGCTCTCGAAGCCCAAGCCGTGGCACATGCTCAGCATCAAGGGGCGGGAACCGTTCATCAGAATGCAGCTGTGGTTGAGCGACGCTCACAACATCGACCGTCTGCAAGCGTTGAAAAACGAGAGACGGGAAGCGAACAAGCGACGAAGATCGAGCGGGCCCGGGCAGGACAACTCCTCCGACACGTCGTCCAACGACACGTCGGAGTTCTACCACTCGAGCTCACCGGGACCCACGTCGGGAGCGCCTTGCGCCAAGAAACAGCGGGTCTTATTCTCAGAGGAGCAGAAGGAAGCGCTGAGGCTCGCGTTCGCGCTCGACCCGTACCCGAACATGCCGACGATAGAGTTCCTGGCCGCGGAACTCGGCCTGTCCACGCGGACCATCACCAACTGGTTCCACAACCACCGCATGCGGCTCAAGCAGCAGGCGCCGCACGGGCTGCCGGCGGAGCCCCCGGCGCGGGACCAGGCCTCCGCGCCCTTCGACCCGGTGCAGTTCCGCCTGCTCCTCAACCAGCGGCTGCTGGAGCTGCAGAAGGAGCGCATGGGCCTCGCGGGCGTGCCGCTCCCCTACCCGCCGTACTTCGCCGCCAACTCCAACCTCGCCGCGCTCATAGGGCGCGGGCTGATCCCGCCGGAGGACGCGCCCAAGGACCAGAGCGGCGGGCTGGACCTGTCGATGCCGCTGAAGCGGGAGCCGGACGGCGACGACTTCGAGGACGACGACGCGGAGAGCAACCTCGGGTCGGAGGACTCGATGGACGACGAGTCAAAGACTGAGCCGAAGGCGGCGTCCACGCCGTCCGGCGGGCGCTCCAGCCGGCGGAAGCCCGCGGCGCCGCAGTGGGTGAACCCCGACTGGCAGGAGGACAAGCCGCGCAACCCCGACGAGGTCATCATCAACGGCGTGTGCGTGATGCGCAGCGACGACTTCCGGCGCGGCGCCGAGCAGACGGTGCGCGTGGAGCCGTCGCCGGTGCCGCGGGACGCCTCCCCCGCGCCGCCCGCGCCCGCGCCGCCCGACGTCATCCCCGAGGACAAGATCAAGGCCGAGGCGGACGACGACCGGTGGGAGTACTAGGGGCGCGCGATTATTTATTGAAGTGTCGGGACGGTGGCGCGAAGGCGACGTTCAGTGCAAATATTACTGTAGTTAGTGCGTTGTTGTAATTCGATTGTAAGGCCAAAGACTTTGTACATAGGACCCCCTGTTAGCTCGACTCTCGTGATATGCCAGGCATACGTCCCGCGAGCGGGGCGAGATAACTTGCGATACAAATATATGCATTTTGCTTTAATTTTTAAATTGTGACCCGTACCCTGATTAGGTACAAATATCTGAGTATTTTTAAGTTACGGCTTTTTATATAATTTCTTATTGTAAATAAATATACCAAATATGTGTCGAATATTGCCCGTCAGCCGCGACTCGTTCTGTACATACGTAGGGTAGTAAACTGTAACATAAGGGATCGGCGCTGACATTGTTTAGGGGTAAGAGTTTCGTTTAATTGTTATATTGAAGAAAATTTTAAAGTGCAATCAGATGTAAATTTAAGCTACGATTACTGACCCCAGTTGAAAAGTATTATTATGTTTATATGAACCGAAGAGGTTTTAAATATTATAATTGGGTTATAAGTTTTACATTTAAATTATGGATGTTTTATTTTATACTACTATTGTATGTTTTCTATTGCATTATTTTATACGTGGAAGCCGCGGGACCGCTCAATGTAGTATGTGATGTTCGATACGTTAGCTGTCACTTTTATACTCTAGCTCCATAGACAACTTCGCTCCATATTTTAAAGTTTTCTTTTTAATTTTTGTAGGAGACGTACAAATTGAACACACAAATACGTTTACGAATAAGCAAATAATGTATTGCTTGTGGTTATAGTTTTATTTTATTTTTAGCAATAAATTTGCTTTTAATTATTTTCTGTTCATTTTATTTATTTTCTTCCTTGTTTTTCTTTTTATCTTAGGACGTAAGGGATAAAATGTACATTTTGAGGAACCACACTCCTTGCATCACAATGTAAATAGTTTAAATTCAGTTATTAGTGTATATAAATAAATAAATTGCCACATTTAGATAAAAAATAAAAATAGATAAGTAGGCAAATAGAGTGTAACCCAAAAATAAAACTTCGTAAAAGGGTAAAAATTCATAAATACCTAATCAAAATTATTGTGTATCGGAAATGTAACGAAAATTACGTAAAATTATAGATTTTAGGCCTCGAAAGTTTCGGAACAGTTTAAAAAGTTACAATTTTACAATAAAAAAAAATCTCTTTCTATATGAATCCAGTTTTAGAAATACCAATCATACATATCGATGTTATTATATATATATAAACCAATAAGATAGTGTAAGGTGTAGCATGTAATAGTCAATATTAAACCCCATATGCTGTTTAACAGTTACATTCATTACTTTTTAATTCGGACTATTTTGAAAATCAAATATTTCCTTTATTCAAAAGTATCTAATTTCAAATCTTTTAATATAGCTTTTGCTTTGAAAAGTTTATGATATGAATTACGTATGTTTATATTATAAAGTATAATTATTATAATGTTGTTATAATTGAATTAGTTGCCTCGAATTCGGAAAAAAAATGGAAATCAATTCAAATGTTCGCGAAAAAAATGACTTTGTTTTTTCTTGGATAGCAGGTACGCAAATGATTTACGTTTTTTAAAAGAACTTACAGTACCTACCTAAGAACTCAAATTTAATTCACACCATAAATTGTTTTGGCTGATAAGAACGTGTTATTATGGCAACACCTCAAATAAATATCTTGTATTATAAATGAACTGCTATTATGAATCACATAATATCGGGATACATACTTATAGACATAAATTAGTAAGTTTGTACTTGTGTATTTCATATAACAGGAAATTTCAATATTAAGGGTACGCCCCCACATCGAATATTGCCCCATACCTAGTGCCCAATAGTACCAACAAAATTCAAATTCAAAAATTTAAAACGGTTATCTTTAAACTAGCTACACTTGTTCCAACCTCCTTAGACTGGCAAAAACTGCCAAGAAAAGTCCGGCAGGTCATAACGTTTTCTTTCTAACTGCATTGTTCACTGGAGTACCAAGCTTTTCTGTCTTTATTAAATAGTATGTCATCAGATCGTGGGTATCAGATAATTCGATGCCATTTAATTGCCAGTTGAAAAATTCGAGGTAACATTTATAATATTCCGCCATCTTTAATTGTTACGTTGAATGTTGCAGTGGTTAGCGTGTTGTAAATAATATCTGTAGAAAATAGACGATTATAATACGTTATCTCCAATATTATTAACGAATAGTATTAAATATTATAGCTATAATTATTATTGTTCATATCATAATATTAATACCTAATGAATGCTGAAACCATTGTCTTCTTTCTGAACAATTTCTAAAGTTATTAAAATTAAAAATAAAGAAATTGCTAATCAATGTTTGTTTTATTAATCCGTTTTTTAATTTTAATACAGTTCACAGAACCTCACTGCAATGAAAGAACAAGATTAGTTTTTTTAGGTGGTCTCTCACTAAGTACTTTTAGGCTTGTATGCACATGGCCTGATTAACCATTAGGCAGATTAAGCAACTGTCTAATTTCATTATGGATATATTCTAAACCTATTGAAAAAATATATTCTAAAAAGTAAGAAAAGGGTAACCTATAGGAGCCCCAAGAACTGCATCGCTTAGGGGCCCTGGAAGGGTTAATCCGGCCCTGTGTATACATGATATTAATTAACAGTTAATTAAGGTTATTAGGATATAAATAACAAAATAAAAACACTTAATTAAGGTAGAATGAAATAATGTTTTATACACGGCGTCAACAGCAATTAAAAACCCTATTCCATATTTATAGGTACATACATACGTAAAATACCTGTCTTGCTCTCATTAGTTATCTACTCACAAGTGGGTTAGGTAGGCTTTACCATTCTTCGTTGGACTATAGAGTCCATGGCGGTAGGAGTAATCTGTTCTGTGGTCTGTGGTCTGTGTTCTGTGGTCCATGGGTAGGTTATTCCTGAGTTACCTGGCTAACATTCTAGCAACATGCCTAGCCTGTAGCATGCTAGTAGGAAATCATGCTAAAGATTTGTCATGACACTGGAACACAGTGCTATGATGACAGCACTTGAAACTTTGACAGCTGACAGCCGCTTAATGTCATTGTCATTGGTCATTGGTTGTTGGTTGACATTGACAGCTGTGAAAACAAAACAAAACTACAGCAACACATTTCAGGTTCCTACCAGAAAAAATAAATTAGTATTTTTAAATTTCACGTTGTTATCTAGAAAAGAAAACCGTTGCCACTTTCTATTCTACATATAATGTTACTAGTAAAGTAGTGTAGTCGGTACTTGTGAAGAAATATCTCCATAACCTATGCCTGTAGGTCTATTTTCGCAAAAAATAATTAATTCTTCAACATGAGATACGCTCAGTTGGTAGTCGGTCCTGCTGGCAGTGGCAAGGTAAACTGATTTATTTACATAATCATCAATTCGTTTATAAACACTCAATAAAATATATGTGTGATGAGCAAGAATATTTGTTCCTGAGTCTTGGATATTTATATCTATTTATAAGTATTTATTTCGATATATAAGTGTGTATATCGTTGTCAAGCACAAACACAACACAAGCATAGCAGCATAACACAAGTTTCGAGCTTAATTTCGTGATAAGTAGGTTGTGTCCAATTGTCCCCGAAATTATTATATATTTTTTAAATTGAGGTCTCTAACATAGTCTAGAGGGCCCAATTAAAACGTTTTTTAAAGAGCTTTCATTCAGATGGTCATGCTAACTCTATAAAAATTATCATCATCACCAGCCTATTACTTTCCCACTGCTGGAATCTTCTCTCTGAGAGAGAGAATGGGCCATAATCGGTAGATAGGATGTGTTGGAATTTTTGGCCCGCCTAAGGTCTCCGACACAGCCTAAGACTGCTATCCCATCAACAACCAAGATCTGATAGTTTTATGTACCCTCCGAACCACAGAAATGCTCAGTTGTAAATACCACTATTAGTGACCGTAGAGAATATTTCTCTGATTAGTAAAGAATGACTAGGTAAACTCCACTATAAGCACTTCAGATATAGAATTCAATTAAAGAAAGTCTGCACTTAATTCTAACTCAAACCATACTGTTCCAGTCCACCTATTGTTCTACATTAGTGAAGCACGCCAGTGACTCCAAGCGCAACATAGAAGTGGTAAACCTGGACCCTGCAGCTGAACACTTTGATTACGAGCCGCTCGTGGATATCCGAGAGCTAATACACCTGGACGATGCCATGGAAGATGAAGAGTTACAGTTTGGACCTAATGGAGGACTTGTTTTTTGTATTGAGTTAGTAATCTTTTTTATTTTTCTTTACTTACGAGTACAAGGTAGTGTTTGACCACAAGTAACCTAATGTTAGGTGTCAATATCGATGTGGTTAAAGGTCACCAGGCTAAGTTCGAATCCTCTTGGCCCCACACCTATGACTTAGTTAGGCTCAAAACAGTGAAGGAAAACATCGTGAGGAACCCGGCATGACAAAGAAACACAACATTAAAGGGCATGCAATATCTACCAACACGCGCTGAGTCCTGCAGGTAGATTATGGCCCTTAAACGGCTCTCTCTGGGAGAAGGCCAAAGTCCCAGCAGTGGGAATGTAAGGCTAATGATGATGAACCACACGAAGTAAAGTTTTCTATTTTTTACCGAATCTATTCCCAACTTCCAGGACCCTGTTAGAAAATATTGACTGGCTTGAGGAGCAACTCGGAGACGTAGATGACGACTACATCCTGTTTGATTGCCCGGGCCAGATTGAGCTGTACACACACTTGCCAGTCATGAGGAAGCTGGTGGATCAGCTGGATAAGTGGAACTTCAGGGTGTGCGTGGCGTTCCTGGTAGACTCGCAGTTCATGATTGACGGAGCAAAGTTTTTATCAGGTAACTTTTCTTATGTCTTACTTTGAGGCGATGATGGTTCAGTGGCAAATCCGAAATGAGAGGTTCTCCAAAGAACCAAAAGCACCGGCACTAAGAATTTGCAAGTTGAAGTGGCAATGGGCAGGCCACATTGCTTGACGAACGATTAACTGATAGGGGGAAGAAAGGTTTGCACCTATTAGTATGTTCCGGTAGCCCCACTAACCAGTTCCCAATCCAGGTGTGGCATGGCGCCACCTTCATAGTCACTTAACATCAGGTGACTTGTGGTAAAAGCTGCACTGTTATTTTAAGATCACATTATTGAATTTTGTAGAAAAAAGACAAGAACCTCGTAGTACTAACTTTGAAGTCCATAAGCGTAGCAATAATGTTTACTGGTCTGTTTCCAGGTACAATGGCAGCACTCAGTGTGATGGTCAACTTAGAGCTGCCACATGTAAATATTCTCACAAAGATGGATCTGCTAAGCAAAACTGCCAGAAATCAACTTGACAAGTAAGTTTCCATTAAAACCTATTGATTTAAATGTTTGACCACAAGTGACTGCTGATACTAATGTTAAGTGAACATATGGTTGAAGGCTTTTCAAATTGAACCGATGATGGCTCAGTGGTAGTGTCGTCGGCTTACGAGGTCGTGGATTCGAATCCTACAATGATTTTGAGCTTTTGGTGAAGGAAAACATTGTGATGAAACCTTATCTTGATGGTAAGGCTTATAAGTGGGCTTGGGTTTATAAGTGCTCGCCTGGCTAGCTACTAAATAAAGAATTTGTCGACAAGCACCTATTGGTGTGTTATATAGTTGCATTCTCAATTTTTAAGTGTTTGAGATCGATTTAAAATGTCGATTTACTGGGCCAATAAAATCGATTCTTCGATTAATCGACATTAGGTCGCCATCCCTAGTTGGTTGGTTCGATTGGCATAACCAAAAAGGCCGTACATCTATAGATAAAATATAGTATTTTTTTATTTCCAGCTACTTAGACCCCGACCCTCACATCCTGCTGGCCGACATGAGAAACGCAAACTCAAAGTGGCATGCAAAGTACGCCAAACTCACCGAGGCAATCGGAGAGATAGTGGAAAACTTCAGCCTGGTGCGTTTCTACCCTCTGAACATCAAAGACCAAGAGAGCATAGAGAATATCCTCATTACCATAGATAATATAATTCAGTACGGGGAAGACGCAGATGTCAAGATTAGAGATTTTGATGAAGAAGATGATGATGATAATGATGAGAAGCAGTGTGCGGATTAAAGATATGTTGTTTAATTTGCTTGTTTTTATGACTATTCCCTAATTGACAAAGGCCTAGAAAAATTTCATAGTTATTAGCAATTTGTGAAAATACGAACGTACGTACGTACAAACCATGAATTACCTATCAAGGTGCGAGGGAGAAGGGAAACGGAGAGCGGAAAGGATTAAGGGTTGCCATCATCACCATTAAAAATATGAATTTGTGAAAACAGACCAATTTAAAGACGATTTGTTCGACATGTTTCACAAAAGCACATACACATAATTTAAGGCGCGCATTTATTAAAAGAAGTAATCAACAAATGTCTAAGCCAGCTTTGTAAAATGCAGGAATAAAACAAGGAATTTACTAAAACCAACTTTATTTCAAATGTAAACACTATCGGCTAATTATTACAATTCGCTAACTAAATATTACAAATATAATATTATAATAATATTTATTGCTAAAGAAACTAACCTAAAGTACCTATTGATGATTCCCTTTTTAATAGTAACAAAAAGCTCATATATTGACAAGGCGTAATCAGGCGCGGATCCTGCCCTTATGAGAGTTCGATCGAATCGATCGATTCATTGCATTTCTATAGAGGAGGCGTTTACAATATGACGGCTCGGCCGAGACACCTAAGGGTGAAAATAAACGAGCGTAATTTTGTGAGTTGTGAATCGCGTATTTTCGGTCACTCATTTTACGTTCAACTGAATTTCTGTTGAGTTGCCAGACGAACTTAATTTATTTATTCAGTATTGAGCGTTGGTACGGGCTGTTCGTGTCGTCGAGCACGATACATCCATTAAAAATATTGTGTATTTACGAAGCCTGGGTAAACCCACTCAATAGTCAGAGGCTGATATGTGGACAGTTTCATACTTTATTTGCCCTTCCCTCACCACGACCGAAATTCGGTCGAGTTTACGCGCATCGATTCGGCAGACAACTTATTTTGCGTTGTCGTGTGGCACCAACTGCCTTTTTGTATGAAACCGAATGCAGCAGAAATTTATGCTACCGAAATTCTGCGACTCAGGACTCACAAAATTACGCTCGTTTGGTTTCACCCTTAGACCTTGTACAGCCGAGCCCTTTGCTTTTTCATTGAACAATAACAGTCATAAAACTTCCCATTAGGGTTGTGGCCCACAACTTGTGGGCATGCCCACAATGGTGGATCCGCGCTTGGGCAAATATACCGGCTATATAGCCAATAGCTACTCGAATCTGTCGGTGTGTTGCAGCTTCTCTTAAGACGAGAGCCAGTTCTCAATCTCAATCCATCAAACGCTATGTGAAAGAATTGAATTTTAAAATATTGGGAGTAATTCTTTGGACGTACACAATAACTATTAAGAATATACCTACTTGTTTTAACTGCAATGGTCATCAACATTAGACTTTTGTTTTGTAACTGGATATTTACTGTATTAGTTTTTTATTGTACAAAAAAGGCAATAAATACCCTATTTCAAAACCTAGCAATACATATAATATGTAAATATAATTATTGTAACAGTTATCTTTGCTATAACAAAAACGGGCCTATCAGACTACTTTAAAGGCTCGCGCACACTAGGGCGGGACGTACCTACCGCAAAAATCGAAACAAAAGTAGTGCTTTTAGCGCCCATGGTCGCTCGGGCACTAACTTCACCCCGTGCAATAGCGGACTAAAATAGTCACAGGTATTGCATACTGTTTTACAGCTCGTGTAACCTAAGCCCGCACTTAAGTCACACTTCCCCGTGTGTAGGGGTTGGGGAACACCAAACTAGTCAAAAACATGGGCAAACAGGGAATATCGTGGTGTTGCGAGTGGAACAACTGTGGAAGCGCGTATACCCTTTTCGGCGGGATCTCTAACTCACTGACTTTTTCTTTTGACATTTTTACTTTGACACTTTGACAGATCCTGTGACGCGCGGGCGCCACAGGCCACAGACTATTTTACAAAATCTCGATATCCCTCTAATTTATTAAATGAATATACAATGGAATATACTAAAATACAATTGCGTCGCTAACAACCCCCCACCCCAGTGCTGCCTCAGCACTCATCGCCCGTAGGGATACGTGCGACGCGCCCCGCGGATCTTCGAAGTAGCCCGCTCTGTGTTTTGACGTCAACGACTCGGATGCGCCCATCTTTCCCAGGCATCAGGGTTTGTACCAAGCCTTTGGGCCAGACATTCCGAGGAGACGCAGGGTCTACTATCAGGACGAGATCTCCCACTTGCAAGGGTCTCTCCTCGAGCAGCCATTTCGTTCTGGGCCTCATCTCCGGCAGCACTTCCTTCACCCAACGCCTCCAGTATAAATCGGCCAGGTGTTGCGACATCCGCCATTGCTTTCGCAAGTACATGTCACCTTCACCGAATTCGCCGATTATTGGCAAATTGGAAGAAGAGCCAAGAAGAAAATGATTGGGGGTTAATGACTCACCGGTATTTGGCTCCACTGCCACATGTGTGAGGGGGCGGCTATTGACCATCTGCTCCACTTCTGCCATCAGGGTGCTCAGTACTTCATCCCTTGGAGCTCGTTCCTTCAGCGTGGCATGAAGTGAGGTTTTCACGCTTCTGATCAACCGCTCCCACGCCCCACCCCAGTGAGGACTGGCCGGAGGAATAAAAGTCCAGGTTGTGCCATAGTTGACGGCTTCTCTCTTTAGGATGTCTTCATCAAGTTCCCGGACAGATTTCCTTAATTCATTATCAGCCCCTCTTAGGTTAGTCCCGTTATCTGAGTACAGATGCTGAGGCCAGGCTCGTCTTGCAGCCATTCGACGTAGAGCCATTATTAGGGCATCCGTGGTAAGTTGTGTGACAATTTCTATATGTATGGCCCTTACAGTGAGACAAGTGAACAAGACACCATACCTTTTCTCTCGCCGTCTGCATACGGTTACCTCCATCGGGCCAAACAAGTCCACGCCGCAGAAGGTAAAAGGTCGCTGATGATGAGCCATGCGGGCCTTCGGTAAGTCACCCATTCTAGGCGGTGATGGCATAGCTTTTCTTATGCGACACAGCATGCACTTTGAAGTGACGGTTTTCACTGTAGGTCTGATATGAATAATCCAATATTTTTGTTTCAGCTCGTTAACTACCATCTCTCGGTTTCCATGAGCGGCCCTGATGTGGAAGTGACGGACAATCAACATCGTGACGTGGTGGCGGCCATCAAGTATCACTGGTTGTTTAACCTCTCGTGATATTCCAGGTGCGGCGTCAATGCGGCCACCAACTCGCAGTACTCCATACTCATCCAGGAACGGCGACAAGGTAAGTAGTTTACTTTTTTTATTTAATTCTTTTTTATTTTTCAGGTTGGCGACGTCTTCAGGGAACGACTGCATCTGTGAGTATCTCATCAGCAGGCGCTCGGCCTTCATCATCATTTCGCCGTTTATCTCACCGGTAAGTTTTCTACATCTTTCTATGAACGATAATACGGTACAAGTAGTTTTCAGCAAGCGGAGCCACGAAGAAAATCTGTCTGGGTCAGGTACATCAGGTAAGTCAAGTTCAGTGCTGACGTGAAGAGTTGTGACACATTCCAGGTCCACGTCAGGTATACTAAGAGACTGCACTTCCAGAGGCCAGGTGCTTTCATCCCCATTCAAAAATATAGGCCCGCGAAACCATTCATTTTGTAGTATTGTGAGGTCACAATACTCCCTTGTAGCTATATCGGCAACGTTCATTTTTGTAGGTATATAACGCCAGTCGTTCACATGGGTGAGTTCATCTATCTCCCCTAACCGATGAGCTACGAATACTTTATAGGTGCGCGTGTTGTTACGTATCCAGTGCAGTACTGTAGCGGAGTCACACCAAAAGTATATTTTCTCTACAGACATTCGGTGCTCTTTAGTAATCGTCTCTGATAATCTAGCAGCCAGGACAGCAGCCTGTAGTTCCAGTCGAGGTACAGAAATGTGTTTTATCGGGGCGACTCGACATTTACTCGCTATGAATGCTACGTTTGTCTTTCCATTATAATTATCTTTCCAACGCCAGTAAGCTACGGCGCACATAGCTTTAGTTGAGGCATCGCAAAATATATGTAGTTGTAGGTTGCTATAACCAGCGCTGGCGCCTACGGTAACGCCTGTACAGGACGAAGTGGGCGGGGCCTGTACTGTGCCTTCCGCGGTGGACGCGCTAGTGCTATTAGGTGCATCTGCACTCGGTGCATTTTTCGTCTCGCTCTCTGCAGCGGCCTTGCGATAGTGTCTAGGCAGTCGTATCTGACTCATGCGCTTGAGCATTTCCAGCCATTCCATCCATTTCGTAAACATGTGGCATGTTATCTTTTCGTCCCAGCCGAGATTAGATTTCCAGGTTTCTTGTAACATAATTTTTCCTTTTATAGTGAACGGTGCCAGAAACCCGTATACGTCGAATATGGACATAATGACACGAAGCATTTCTCGTTTAGTAGGTATTCTTTCTCCGGTGACTAACTTTTCAGGAATCTTTTTCAGCGATAAGTCGAAGCCCAGCGTGTCTTCCTCGGGAAACCAGATTAAGCCCAGAGTGCGCTCGCCGTCATACTGTTGTCCGACTTTGAACCTTATAGCAGTAACTCCTAAGGTCTCTTTTGGCAAGCTGTCGATAACGGCTTCATTATTACAGGTCCAGTTTCTAATACGGAAACCGCCTTGTTTATGAATGTGCGTAATGTCAGTTACCATTTTGATAGCCGTATCTTCGCTTTCCAAACTGTCGATATAATCATCCATGTAATGCTGTTCACATATTGCTGTCACGGCGGCCGGCATACATGATGTGTAGCGTTGAGCGTTTTTGTTTTTTATGAATTGTGCTACGAACGGGGAACAATTGGCGCCGAATATTAGGGATGTCATCTTGTAGGTTTTTATTTCTCCATCTTGGGTTGGTCTCCACAGGAATTGTAATGCACCTTGGTCTTTAGGTATGATTTTTACTCGCAGGAACATGTCTTGTATATCCCCGGTAATGGCAATTTTATGTTCACGGAATCGAAGCATGATACCAAATAGTGATACTAGCAGATCAGGACCCGTTAGGAGGTAATCATTTAAACACAACCCATCACTTTTTGAAGCAGCGTCAAATACTAGACGAAGTTTTTTCTTATTAGGGTTGTCAACTCCAAAATGAGGTAAGTACCATGTCTTTTGTGTAGTTTTAGGGTCAGTGACCTCCGTTGCATAATCATTCTGGATCAGGTGGTCGATTCGGTCTTTGTATCTTAGAGAATAGCCTTCATCCGCTTTTATCTTTCTCATCACACCCCTCAATCTTGTTTCAGCGTTAGGGTACGAGTCAGGCATTTTACAGTTCGAGTCTTTCCATGGCAGTCCAACATACCACCTCCCATCAATCAACGAAGATGTTTGCTCAAGGTGATGGATAGCACGTTCATGATCGGTGTTCTGTCGAGGCTTAGAACTGATGCCCATGGATTCAATGGTGAAGGATTGTCTCACCTCTTCTTGTAGGTCATGTAGACAGCGTTCGCTGTCTGATGTCATCTTGTCAGCGTCGTTAGAGATGAGCAGCGTAGAATGCAGCGCACCACTGCGCCCACGCCTGCCCGCAGCCCTCACAGGGCCGCGCACGCAGCCGTGTACACACCACCCCAGGGGAGTATGGGAGGCGTATAGTTCACCAGGTGAACCATTCACTATTTCAGTAGGTAACATCAAGTGATAATTATCCTGACCTATCAACAGTTCCGGTTTAGCATGTCCATCACACAAGTAATTTTTTATTTCAGATAAACACTTCAAGTTCGAGATATTAGTAGGTGTCAAAGTCTGCACAGGTAAGTCTAATTTATTTACACTACGCGCTTGGAAGGTAAACTTATTGCCTTCTTTGTTTGAAACGTTCAAGTCCACAATCTCAGTCTCGCAGACTAGCTCGGTAGAATTCCATGCACCGCACACACGCATAGTTGATTTTCGTCCGTGCACCCCTACACGCGCCGCCAGCGCAGCGCTTATCAATGACACGGTGGAGCCGTCATCAAGCAACGCGACACAACTCACTGTACCGTTAGGTCCGTGGATACTAATGGGCACGGTTTTTAATAACACTTTTGAACTATTGAGTTTTATGTGCGACACAGTCTCGACTTCTACGTCACTGTCTTCACTTTTAGTGTCCTGCACTTCTGTAACATTGACACTGTTACGTTGCAGCGTATTGTCCTTTACGTAGTGTAACAAACGATGATGCGATTGACTACAGTTCTCAACGTCACACGCGGGAGCCGGGCAGTTCACTCTATTATGATTCGATACCAAACACTTGTAGCAAAGTCTGTTGCGTTTCACAAAGAACCACCTATCTTTTCGCTTTGCTTTTTTAAACTTTTTGCAATCTGTCAATTCATGTTTTGTAACGCGGCAAAACCGACACTTATCGTCGTTTTCGTTGTCAGTATGTACGAGAACAGTTTGCGCGCGATTTTTGACAGTGGTACTATTTTTTTGTATCATAGTATGTTGCTGGTCCAAGGTTATATTCACTGCGGTACGTGATACCTTCACAGCTTCTCCGTCTAAAAACTCAGACAAAATCATGAGTTTTGACTTGCAGCCCTGGTTGAAGTAAGGGTAGCTGAAGTCAGTCCACTTGGAGATGAGGATTGTAGGTAATTTAGATAAAATCATGGAGACAATATTCATCGCACTTAGGTACTCATTCTCTCCAATAGCGAGTACTGCGGCCACATAGTTCTTCACTTTCACAGAAAACGGTATGATGCCTTTATGATACTGTTCTGATAGCGGTTGTAGTGAAGTAATGTCCTGCATAATCTTAGTTATGATTACGTCAGGGTTTCCAAACAGGAGATCCAATGTTGACATAACAATGTCAGGAGTCGTAGCACTGATCAGCAGTGAGGTGACTGCTTCTTTTGCTGGTCCATGAAGACACTTTCTAAGTCTCCATAGATTTTCCTTTTCGTTGAAGTTACACACTAGCGTTGATTCTTCGTACGCCTGTTTAAATTGTAACCATTCCAAAGGGTCACCCGAGAACGAAGGTAAGTCTCTCGGCGTGCATAAGCGGCTCAGCATTTTTGCGTCGTTACCTTTTGTAGCGGCATTAGTGGTCGCAGCAGTCAGGTCTTGAATGGCGCTCACCAGCAAACTAACGTTGGTCTCACGGCCAACGTCATCTTTAGGTGCTGGCAGCAGTGGAGGACACACCTCGCCCGTGTTGGTGCCATATCGTGGGCGAGATTGTCCTTTTAGCTCCTGTTGGCTGCGGTCTAACCACTTCTCCACTTGGCTGTGTGTGGCGACGCTTCTTGCTGATAATCGTGAACTGTATTTCTCATCTAACTCCGCCATATCAGCTGCTAGCTTTTTATCAATGAGTTCCATTTGTATACGTGCTTTTTCCTGTGCCGCTTCTAGCTCCAGCTTCTTTTTTCGTGCCAACACTGAAGACGAAACTGATGCCATTGATTTTGGCATCGAAGTAGGTTTCACTTTCACTTCTTCGTTGGCTTTTTGCAACGCTGAGGTTGAAGGGTGAGCCAGAACATTTTCCGACTTCACGGACTTGCCACCGACATGTTCTTGTGCCTGTTTTTTGGCGGTGCTCCGAGTGTTCACCATTTTTACGGTGCGTGCTAGCGGCGGAGTCGAAAACATATGAAGTTCCTATATTCGGTTCGAAGACCACTTTGTAGGGGTTGGGGAACACCAAACTAGTCAAAAACATGGGCAAACAGGGAATATCGTGGTGTTGCGAGTGGAACAACTGTGGAAGCGCGTATACCCTTTTCGGCGGGATCTCTAACTCACTGACTTTTTCTTTTGACATTTTTACTTTGACACTTTGACAGATCCTGTGACGCGCGGGCGCCACAGGCCACAGACTATTTTACAAAATCTCGATATCCCTCTAATTTATTAAATGAATATACAATGGAATATACTAAAATACAATTGCGTCGCTAACACCGTGTAAAAATGGATTACCCAAGTCACATTTCTCCTTGCGTGCGGGTTCAGTCGCACAGTGCTATAAGTGTACATACATGCATCTCGACTTGAATTATGACTTCTGTAACTTACTGTCACTATTCTGCCAATTTCCGTTTCAAAACCCTAAAAGAAAAGAGACAACACAACAAGACTGCATTTATCTCTGTCGTTCGCTTAATGTTAGAAAGAGATGCCTCGGCGCAGCCCGCCCAAATGTGCGCGAGCCAAGTACAAGAACATTCTGATACCATGATCAGGCCCTTTTGTGGTAGGCAAAGGGGAAACACTACTTCACCCTTACCTTAGTAATCTTTTCAACTTTTAGTACACTGTTTACTTCACAAGTCTGTTTATTTACGATTAAAGTTATGCGTTTCGGTAATTGTCGTGATTCCGAATTAATATGACGTTATGGAACGAATGCCTGACCATCCCGCGCTTCGTCACTAGCGAGCTTGATTTTACAAGCAAGTGGATAAAGTTGTTTCCCAAAATCACTATAAAAAATAAGTAATTCATTGAATGTTGCAACAGCTCTAGATTAAATATGATTATTTAGCGTTCGTATTTCCACAGATAGAGAACAATTTCCGAGGCACATAACTTTAATTGTAGTATTGTACTTAGTTTTACTTATTATTAAAGTATTAAATCCAATATTCGAATACTATTTTAACCTATACAAGTCTATTTGGTGTTCAAAAATGATTAGGAATTTGGCCGGCAAAAATCGCTGAACGTCCAAAGAGATTCCATGTTCAAGGCACTCAAAAAAGGAGCAGCATTCATATTTATTGCAACAATTATAATATTGGCTTAAACAGGGTAAATTACACAACAGTACTCTCAGCAGGATGTTCAGAATCGATACCTGAAGACGACGATCTTTACATAAACATCATGCATTCAGCATGCAGCGGAGGCGGGTTCCCACAGTTCACTGAACTCGCGCGTAAGAAGCCGCGCACGGTGCATTGACCCGTAGATTCCACCGATCTGTGACCTCCAGCGCGGTCATTGACCCGCTAGTCACGTGATTATAACGCGAACTTCATAAAGCAGTCGAACACATGTTTAGTTACCAATTCTGAACACACCACTTTAGTATTCACTATAATATATTTAACTAACCTACTTACTACACTACACAATGCGTGCATAAACAGTACAAAAAATATAGTAAACCAGTAACTAGATTCAACTAGATAAATATAATTAAATCGCCTACTATAAGGAGTAAATAACATTAATTCAATTCCAAATTTAACTACTAGTTGGCAGTACATATAAAAGGCTGACAACTGACGGTATTGCTTTAATACAGTTACGCTGGCACTCCACTTGGCTGAATGACGAAGACCGAACCAAATGAATGAAAAGATTCAAAGATCGGTTGTATTTTATTATTTGACAAAGGCACGAATTGTGACACCAAGTGAAGAGCAAGCCAAGCACCAGTAAATTGTCTTTATATTAGGTACAACGTTTAAATTGATCCTCTAGTGAACCTTATTGCAACGACATAAGAGTCGTAATAAAACTTATAAATCATAAACTCTCGGTCGCATTCAATGTTTGTAAGCCGAATCGAATATATTTCCGTAAAGTTAGCAAACTTGCTACAGCGCTAGATATATTTTGAATTTTTTTTTATCTTTCATGAGAGAATAGTCAGCTTTGGCGAACATCCGTTCTGCAACGACAAAGACCGAACAAAATGAACGACTAAAAATTGTTTTCCATTCTAGCGCTTATCTACGTAATTCTCTAATCATCCAAATGTTATTAGAAGTTTGTTTTTTACGTTTTTTAATAGTTTTTTGAGTGTTAAATTTTAGAAGAAAAAGTAACTACTTATCTTTTTTAAATTTACACAGGTACAATTATAGAATCTGTGACAAGGCTCACCGAATCTGTTGCTTTAAAGTTAGGCTCTGATTGGTTACGCATGTACAGTCGCGAGGAAAATTGTTATCTATTATAAGTAAATAGTGAAACATGAAAGATTTCATGGGTGAAATTGTTGGTCATCGAATGTACTACATATAGAGCGTGAAAGAGATAGAATGATGCTAGAATTGCTAGATTCGTGAGCGAAAGAGCGAGACATCCTTCCCAGCACCCTTCGCTTACCTCCACTTCAGAACCTCAGAGACCCGGTGAGACTTGTATAGGCGCCACCGCTGGCCGATCGATCGATCGGTGATGGTTTTACGCCAGAAATATCAATCCAAAACCGAGAAAAACGGATCAGGATCGATTATTAATTTCGGGCGTTAATTATATCGATTTTTGCTGGTACGATTTTTTCGTTGTTTTAAAGGAAACATTTCTGTTTGAGCACTTGTGGAGGCGAGGTTCCGTTACAGCACTAGTTAGAACCATGCCGTCGATTTTAGAGTCAAGAAAAACTCGATTCATGAATAGAAACCAGTAATTTCAAAAATCCTTTGATATATTATTACAAAAAGAGATTGTATAGGATTTCTTTTGTAATTTGGACACAGGGTTCCATGACCACACATAGCTTCTTACAACCTGGAGTTTAAGAAACATAATTTTTTGAACTTTTTTGAGTACATTATTGTTCAACTCTAAAATCAACGACATGCTCTCTTCGGGCCTCTTTCTTTGCCTCTTATAGCTTCCGATAACCCATACATTATGATAATGACTTAGGACATAGTTAACCTTGACAAAAAATGGGATCTAAGAACGACTTTTTCGACGTCCATCCCGTGCCGGATTAACCACGTAGCAAGAGCAGCAAATGTTACGGGCCCCGCGTGAAAGGGGTACATACATATTTAAACCCACTCATTTCTGCCTGAGAGTATATTTTTGAGTGAAACTTATTAAGATGTGGTATATTGTTTTTTTTACCACTTTATACTTAAGAACCCATATCCAAGAACACAGATCAAGGTCTCTTTGAAAGAATTTGCTACGGGCCCCGCGCTTTTTCAATACGGCATTGCTTTCATCCAAATCTAACACTTTTTCGACTTCCATTCGGCATCCAAACCTATCTTCAGAGCATTCAGCTCCAGCGACTCCTGCTATGCCTCTTCAGGGGGCTTACCAGCATCTCTTATTGTGATTCAGTTTAAAGCTTATATGTAAATTATGAAATTTATGGAACAACTTGAAAGAAGTAAGAGTTATTTCACATCGTTGCATTCGAATTCCAACAAAGTTTTCGAGTTACATTTTGAATTCAGACAGTACGAGTGTTGCCACTTTGACAAGTTAACTGTAGTAAACTTTTGACGTTTACGAAAACTTTTATAAAGTCAGCGACAGTAGCTGATCTTACTCGATTTTCCGCAAGCGTATTGAGATCAGAAATTAAATGATCGTTTTTTGTTTGTCAGGCCTAAAAGTAATGCTGTCCTATTCTTACTTCCGTTGCCAGAAAAATACAGCATTATTTTTAGACCTGTCACACTCAGTTTAGTTTTAAGTTATAGAAAATGCAGAACGGAATCGATACCATTGACTATTTTGATAGAACGGTACACTTGCACAGGTTTTAAAGATTTCTTTTCCTTCCATACATTTTTTTTTCGCCTCACCTTACCGAGACTTGAAGGTACTAAAATCATTCAGCGCGCCTTACCGAAACGGGTGGGTTATTTCAAAGTTATCGAGTTAATGTGATCGGGCAGAAAAAATTACCTGCCAGGCGTTTCTCTGTTCTTTTGCCGGCGGAAGGACGTTGGAACAGGCGTAGCTAGTTTTAAGTTTGACGTTTTAAAGTGATCACTCATACAACGAATCGCAATAAGACAGGCCGGCACCCTCCAAGGTGGACCCCCTGGGGGGGTGGCCTCTTCATCCCCCCTCACAAGGCGGGCTCCAGCCCCTCGATCCCTAGGGAGTCCGTGATGCTGAAGACGTAGGTCCTGCAGCCGAACTGCAGCAGCGCGCCGTGCGGGACCAGCGCCGAGCCCTCCCACGCGGCCGACAGCGGGGGCTGCGGGGGGCAGCGGCACGGGGGGCGCCCCGCTGTCAGGTCGCCGTTCACTCTGGGGGGCAGAAGTGATAACGACGCCTGTGTAACTTTAATAGTACATTATGATACAAGTGTGCTATGCTATTTCCTACGGCCCACGCGTTAAGGGAGCCTAATGTGTAATGAGAATGATCAATGAACACGCGTTTCATACGACGTTTTCACACTTGCGAAGAAGAAAAACACACTTATTAACATTTTCATTTCTCATCCTCGGAAAGTAGAGGGTCAGTGGGTTTTTTTTTAATCTATAATTTCTAGCGACGAAAAGTTAAAAACTAGATAGCCATATTTAGTGTACTGTCCAAGAAGAGAAATGCAAAATATAAAACACTAGTGTTGTAATTATAAAGTAAAAAGCACAAGTGCGTAATAAGCCGAATAACGAACTTAAATGCATGATCATAAAGATCAATTTTACGAGCAAGTGTATTGAAAAAAGACATTGTACCTGTGTGGTTTCGGCATCCTATGTTTGACGATGTCCCGGAGCGCGGCGGCCCTCGCCTCCGCCTCCCCCGCGGGCCCCTCCGCGGGCGGGGGGGCGGCGCCCCGCGTGACGTCACACGCGTACATGACGCCGTTCACCTCCGTGCCGTACTCCGAGTAGTTGATCAGCTCGAAGTGACGGCTCACCTGGTAGCGGGGAAGGAGTTGGGTAAGAGCCATTTTGTTTTGAGCTAGCTGTCTCGCACGCATATTACAAAATTTTGAAAAGATGGTAAATGACTGGAACTGTTTTTGAACATTTGTATCTGTTAATCTACATAATTTATCGGATATTTTAGCTATATTGGCAAATAATTCTTTTTATATACGAAACAGGTGTATTTTTTGGTCTTATGTCACAGCGCAGTTAGATAAACCATTAACCTATAATACATACATGGCGCCATCTTCGACCACATCGTCACTTAACATCAGGTGACTTGTGGTCAAACGCTACCCTGTGTATAGTAAAAAAAAAAAAACAATATTTTTAAATTACTTTTCTATACGAGGATTGAAAGATTGCATCTGATTGATGGAAAATAAGCGTGGGCGAACGGTAATGCGTGCGCATTACAAAGCGCCGATACCGAGTTCGAATCCATTTGCGAATTTGCCATCGCTCAAAACGGTAAAGGGAAACATCGTGGGAAAACCGGCATGTCCAAGAACCGCAACATTCAAAGGCATGCGACATCTACCAACCCGCACTGGGCCCGCGTGGGAGATTACAGCCCATACTCAGAGAGTCTGAGGGTAGACCTGAGTCCTAGCGAGGAGGTTGGAACAGGCGTAGCTAGTTTTAAGTTTGACGTTTTAAAGTGATCACAATGTATCCTATTGAATAAATAAAAATTGACTTTTGACTTTTAGCAGTGGGAACGTAATACCACAGTATATAAAGAACAGTAGGTTAGCTAAGGCCGCTCGACGAGTTAATTGCCTACTCTTGCGGTGACGCATAGGCGGCGCGTTCCGTACTGAGTGCATGGCCGCGGCCCCGGCCGCCTCCTTTCGTGTATGTGTGCGTGTGCGTGAAAAGTGCGTGCGTACACGGTGCCGCTACTCACGCACACATTCAAACCGGCGACGGCCGATTTATATGAAGCTGAACCCCTACTCCTTTACTATGCTAATAGGCTGTTGATGGTGGATGGAAAATAAACACTGGTGTACACGAGGCGAGTATTATATGGTCGTCGCAGCCGCTGTCGGAGCCCACCGTGAGGCTACAGTAGTAGTAGTACTAGTAGTAAAGTAGTAGTAGTAGTAGTGACCTCGTCCATGAATATGACGGCGTGGTTGCGGCTCACGTAGCGGCAGGCGGCGGGCTCCAGGCGCACGTCGCAGCCGCTGTCGGAGCCCACCGTGAGGCTACAGTAGTAGTAGTACTAGTAGTAAAGTAGTAGTAGTAGTAGTGACCTCGTCCATGAATATGACGGCGTGGTTGCGGCTCACGTAGCGGCAGGCGGCGGGCTCCAGGCGCACGTCGCAGCCGCTGTCGGAGCCCACCGTGAGGCTACAGTAGTAGTAGTACTAGTAGTAAAGTAGTAGTAGTAGTAGTGACCTCGTCCATGAATATGACGGCGTGGTTGCGGCTCACTTAGCGGCAGGCGGCGGGCTCCAGGCGCACGTCGCAGCCGCTGTCGGAGCCCACCGTGAGGCTACAGTAGTAGTAGTACTAGTAGTAAAGTAGTAGTAGTAGTAGTGACCTCGTCCATGAATATGACGGCGTGGTTGCGGCTCACGTAGCGGCAGGCGGCGGGCTCCAGGCGCACGTCGCAGCCGCTGTCGGAGCCCACCGTGAGGCTACAGTAGTAGTAGTACTAGTAGTAAAGTAGTAGTAGTAGTAGTGACCTCGTCCATGAATATGACGGCGTGGTTGCGGCTCACGTAGCGGCAGGCGGCGGGCTCCAGGCGCACGTCGCAGCCGCTGTCGGAGCCCACCGTGAGGCTACAGTAGTAGTAGTACTAGTAGTAAAGTAGTAGTAGTAGTAGTGACCTCGTCCATGAATATGACGGCGTGGTTGCGGCTCACGTAGCGGCAGGCGGCGGGCTCCAGGCGCACGTCGCAGCCGCTGTCGGAGCCCACCGTGAGGCTACAGTAGTAGTAGTACTAGTAGTAAAGTAGTAGTAGTAGTAGTGACCTCGTCCATGAATATGACGGCGTGGTTGCGGCTCACGTAGCGGCAGGCGGCGGGCTCCAGGCGCACGTCGCAGCCGCTGTCGGAGCCCACCGTGAGGCTACAGTAGTAGTAGTACTAGTAGTAAAGTAGTAGTAGTAGTAGTGACCTCGTCCATGAATATGACGGCGTGGTTGCGGCTCACGTAGCGGCAGGCGGCGGGCTCCAGGCGCACGTCGCAGCCGCTGTCGGAGCCCACCGTGAGGCTACAGTAGTAGTAGTACTAGTAGTAAAGTAGTAGTAGTAGTAGTGACCTCGTCCATGAATATGACGGCGTGGTTGCGGCTCACGTAGCGGCAGGCGGCGGGCTCCAGGCGCACGTCGCAGCCGCTGTCGGAGCCCACCGTGAGGCTACAGTAGTAGTAGTACTAGTAGTAAAGTAGTAGTAGTAGTAGTGACCTCGTCCATGAATATGACGGCGTGGTTGCGGCTCACGTAGCGGCAGGCGGCGGGCTCCAGGCGCACGTCGCAGCCGCTGTCGGAGCCCACCGTGAGGCTACAGTAGTAGTAGTACTAGTAGTAAAGTAGTAGTAGTAGTAGTGACCTCGTCCATGAATATGACGGCGTGGTTGCGGCTCACGTAGCGGCAGGCGGCGGGCTCCAGGCGCACGTCGCAGCCGCTGTCGGAGCCCACCGTGAGGCTACAGTAGTAGTAGTACTAGTAGTAAAGTAGTAGTAGTAGTAGTGACCTCGTCCATGAATATGACGGCGTGGTTGCGGCTCACGTAGCGGCAGGCGGCGGGCTCCAGGCGCACGTCGCAGCCGCTGTCGGAGCCCACCGTGAGGCTACAGTAGTAGTAGTACTAGTAGTAAAGTAGTAGTAGTAGTAGTGACCTCGTCCATGAATATGACGGCGTGGTTGCGGCTCACGTAGCGGCAGGCGGCGGGCTCCAGGCGCACGTCGCAGCCGCTGTCGGAGCCCACCGTGAGGCTACAGTAGTAGTAGTACTAGTAGTAAAGTAGTAGTAGTAGTAGTGACCTCGTCCATGAATATGACGGCGTGGTTGCGGCTCACGTAGCGGCAGGCGGCGGGCTCCAGGCGCACGTCGCAGCCGCTGTCGGAGCCCACCGTGAGGCTACAGTAGTAGTAGTACTAGTAGTAAAGTAGTAGTAGTAGTAGTGACCTCGTCCATGAATATGACGGCGTGGTTGCGGCTCACGTAGCGGCAGGCGGCGGGCTCCAGGCGCACGTCGCAGCCGCTGTCGGAGCCCACCGTGAGGCTACAGTAGTAGTAGTACTAGTAGTAAAGTAGTAGTAGTAGTAGTGACCTCGTCCATGAATATGACGGCGTGGTTGCGGCTCACGTAGCGGCAGGCGGCGGGCTCCAGGCGCACGTCGCAGCCGCTGTCGGAGCCCACCGTGAGGCTGGCCAGCCGCATCGGCACCACGCGCCCCACCGTGTCGTGCGGTCCGTTCCTGCAGGGGCCACCAGCGGTGTGTCAGTTGGGGGTGGAGGCTTATCTTATTAGTAAAGCTTATTATAAAACTGGCTGTTCCCCGCGGTTTCACCCGCGCGGGCTACAGCTTTATGCATGCAAAGTCTCAGCCCGATCGGTTTAAAATTGACAAAGTTTCATATAAACTTTCATCCCCTATTTTATCCCCTTGGGGGTAGATTTAATCAAAATCCTTTCTTAGCGGATGCCTACGTCATAACATCTACCTGCATGCCAATGCAAATTTCAGCCCGATCCGTCCAGTGGTTTGGGCTGTGCGTTGATAGATCACTCGCGTGAATTTAATAGACTGATGATGATGAGTTTGTCAATATGTGTATTTGTGTGTGAGTGTGTGTGTGCGTGCGACTGACCTGGCGGGGCACAGCGTGGCTCGCACGGCGGCGTCGCTGAGGGAGTGTCCGGGGGAGAGCGGCGGCGGGGGCGGGGGAGGCGCCGCGCCCCACACTGCCGTCGCTATGCGCTCGCGGTCCGCCCTGTATCATATTATATGTACAATGTTCTTACAATGCTACACAATGGTTTTTTTGATAAAAAAAATAAAGATCGAGATGGTACTGCCAAACAGGTGCTTCGCCCACGTGGGGGGTGTACCTGGACAGCAGCTCGGAGGGTAGCGGCTTGTGTCGGCGGGAGGCGGGCAGGGCGCGCAGTATGTGTACCTGGACAGCAGCTCGGAGGGTAGCGGCTTGTGTCGGCGGGAGGCGGGCAGGGCGCGCAGTATGTGTACCTGGACAGCAGCTCGGAGGGTAGCGGCTTGTGTCGGCGGGAGGCGGGCAGGGCGCGCAGTATGTGTACCTGGACAGCAGCTCGGAGGGTAGCGGCTTGTGTCGGCGGGAGGCGGGCAGGGCGCGCAGTATGTGTACCTGGACAGCAGCTCGGAGGGTAGCGGCTTGTGTCGGCGGGAGGCGGGCAGGGCGCGCAGTATGTGTACCTGGACAGCAGCTCGGAGGGTAGCGGCTTGTGTCGGCGGGAGGCGGGCAGGGCGCGCAGTATGTGTACCTGGACAGCAGCTCGGAGGGTAGCGGCTTGTGTCGGCGGGAGGCGGGCAGGGCGCGCAGTATGTGTACCTGGACAGCAGCTCGGAGGGTAGCGGCTTGTGTCGGCGGGAGGCGGGCAGGGCGCGCAGTATGTGTACCTGGACAGCAGCTCGGAGGGTAGCGGCTTGTGTCGGCGGGAGGCGGGCAGGGCGCGCAGTATGTGTACCTGGACAGCAGCTCGGAGGGTAGCGGCTTGTGTCGGCGGGAGGCGGGCAGGGCGCGCAGTATGTGTACCTGGACAGCAGCTCGGAGGGTAGCGGCTTGTGTCGGCGGGAGGCGGGCAGGGCGCGCAGTATGTGTACCTGGACAGCAGCTCGGAGGGTAGCGGCTTGTGTCGGCGGGAGGCGGGCAGGGCGCGCAGTATGTGTACCTGGACAGCAGCTCGGAGGGTAGCGGCTTGTGTCGGCGGGAGGCGGGCAGGGCGCGCAGTATGTGTACCTGGACAGCAGCTCGGAGGGTAGCGGCTTGTGTCGGCGGGAGGCGGGCAGGGCGCGCAGTATGTGTACCTGGACAGCAGCTCGGAGGGTAGCGGCTTGTGTCGGCGGGAGGCGGGCAGGGCGCGCAGTATGTGTACCTGGACAGCAGCTCGGAGGGTAGCGGCTTGTGTCGGCGGGAGGCGGGCAGGGCGCGCAGTATGTGTACCTGGACAGCAGCTCGGAGGGTAGCGGCTTGTGTCGGCGGGAGGCGGGCAGGGCGCGCAGTATGTGTACCTGGACAGCAGCTCGGAGGGTAGCGGCTTGTGTCGGCGGGAGGCGGGCAGGGCGCGCAGTATGTGTACCTGGACAGCAGCTCGGAGGGTAGCGGCTTGTGTCGGCGGGAGGCGGGCAGGGCGCGCAGTATGTGTACCTGGACAGCAGCTCGGAGGGTAGCGGCTTGTGTCGGCGGGAGGCGGGCAGGGCGCGCAGTATGAGCCGCTCGGCCGCCGCGCCCAGCGCGCTGTGCCGCCGGGACCCGTGGGACACCTCGCCGGCCAGCACCTGGGGGGCGTGGCGTCACTAGGGGCTCCGGGGGCACGGCACCAGGGGAGCCGCGGGGGGCACACGGCAACAGGCTCAACAACCTCTTATAAGGTCGAGGAGAGCGATGGCTGGCACATGCGTCAACTCGTGAACGGGTGCTGCTTGTGGGGTCTGCTCTGCTTTGTTTGTAATCCCGTAACTCGTTAATGTTCATGTTTCCATATCCCAATGTGCACAAGCAACCGAGAGAAATCTTATTAGTGAAGCTAATTATAAAATATCTGACTAGATAGATTTTGATTTAGATGACAAAAAAGCTTGGATTAGTCAATCATTTAATACCTTCTAGTAAGAATAACATTGTAAATGTGATTGCATACAAAAATTACCTGCCGGGTGTTTCTTGCCTGCTCTTTTGCCGGAGGTTGGAACAGGCGTAGCTAATTTAAAGTTTGACGTTTTAAAGTGATTACAATGATGTCGATTCGGCATTGCATTCTCTGAAACTAAACTAAATTTGACAGGTCTAATAGTATCGCTGTCTTTTTCTAACCACTGAAGTGAAAAAAAAAAGTCAAAAGTCAATTTTTATTTATTCAATAGGATACATTGTGATCACTTTAAAACGTCAAACTTAAAGCTAGCTACGCCTGTTCCAACCTCCTTACGCCGGCAAAAGAACAGGCAAGAAACGCCCGGCAGGTAATTTTTTTGGCGGGATCACATTGACAATTTTATTCTTATTACTAATTGATTGAATTGGAGCACAGCATTACTTTTAGACCTGTCAAACTTAGTTTAGTTTTAGAGAACGCGAAACCGAATCGACACCGATGTATCCTAATATCGAATAAACATTAGTTCGACTCTTTGACTGACTTGCCTATGTGTACAAGTGTGCCTGACATACCTGCTGCAGCCTCTGCCACGCCAGCAGCTTGACGAGCCCCTCGTCTATCTTGCGCAGCTGGTGGTCCGCCGCGGCCAGCAGCTCGGCGGCGCCCTCCGCGGCGGCCAGCGCGGGGGGCGCGGGGGCGGGGGCGGGCGGAGAGGGGGGCGGGGCGCGCTTGCGGCGCTTCACTGACATCGTCAGGTACTCGAAGTCGGAGTCCGACAGCTCGCTCGAGCAGTCCGATGGTGGATCTGTGTTCTGCGGAGGAAAGAAAGTTAAAATTTGATACTAATTTTCATTTTTACTGTCCCTTTTAGTAAGCGTATACGAATTACGTGATGTTGTGTGGTGATTTTTTGATCCCCCGTTTCGCCTTGATGAGATATTGTGAGATTTGGCTCGAATACATCCCCCCGTCCCCAAATCTCAAATGATATTTTTCAAAATGCGTCTTTTAATATGAATACGTTTTTTTCTTTAATGTAACGGATTTTTTTAAGAAACACGATTTCTCCTATTATTATTAGGGTTACTTCATTTAACCAATATGTTTTCTTACTTCTTACCGGTTATCGTTTGACCACAAGTCACCTGTTATGTGACGATGCGGTTGAAGGTGGCGCCACGCTACACCTGGATTTGGAACTGGCTCTCAAGTGGGGCTGCCAGAACACACCGATAGGTGCTTGGCGACAGATACACTGTTGTGTTTCTATCGAGACCCTCTCTCCCCACACGTGGGGACGTGACATTGGTCTCAAACCCTTTCCCCCCTAAAAGCCTCACGTAATTAATGGACGAGCCCTAACATGGTAGCATTTGACCACAGACACGTCTTTTTTGTTTTTGCATCATTGTGAGGAGACAAGCAAGGCGGTCGCATGATGGTAAGCGTCACGCTTGCCTGTTCAAAGCCACCCAGAATTTTGAACTTCAGCAGTTCTAAATCCTATCGTCACCCTAAGATATCATATGATAAATCACTTTGATAATGGTCTTTTAAAGCACTTATTCGCTTCACTTGTAACTAACTAACTAACAATGTAATATAATCTTATAAGTCAATTTTAACCTATTTCTAGTTGTTTCGAAATGAAACTTTGTATGTATATTTATCAGGTTTTCCATTGAACCTGATAAATAATAAGAATAAAATTGTCAATGTGATCGCGCCAGAAAAATTACCTGCCGGGCGTTTCTTGCCTGTTCTTTTGCCGGCGTAAGGAGGTTGGAACAGGCGTAGCTAGTTTTAAGTTGACGTTTTAAAGTGATCACAATGTATCCTATTGAATAAATATATTTTTGATTTTGATTTTGACTTGCTATTTTATATTATGTATTACAACAACAACAACAACAACAAAAAATTCAATACAGTAGGATAAAAATTCAACTGAATTACTAACCACTCGAAATAAAATTATGTACATATAACTTAACATCTACAAATGAAACCTGATTTGTGTCGCCGACAGCAGGTAGAGTGCCCAAGAGACTGGCGACATTACCTCTTTGGAAGGCCAGGCTGATTCGCTGGCCGAGGTAAGCGCCAGCCCTCTGGTCACCCGTGACGTCAACGAGGGTGCTTGGCGAATAATAATAATAACAAATAATTATATTATAACAAATAATATCCTGCTAACATTATAAACGTGAAAGTTTGCGAGTATGAATGGATGGAAGGATGTTTGTTACTCTTTCACGTAAAAACCACTGAACGGATCTGAATGAAATTTGGAATGGGGATAGCTTATACCCTGGATTAACACATAGGCTACTTTTTATCCCGGAAAAAAGTTCCTGCGGGATAACGGGAAGACGCGGGGCGCAACTAGTATATATATACAATTATTTTGTATGAGACTGAATTGGCAGGTGCCGGAGTCTCATCATCCCATAGACCAGATTTCGGCTGACAATCATTTCACAATAACTTCACCCTTCCTTCCCTGCACCATAGTTTTTGATTGTCTTATTTAATTTAAAATGGCCTCTTAACGTTGGCTACGGCTCTGCTAATGTCTAACAAAGGTCCAGGCATAGACCCGAGAATAAAGACCCTTGGTCATGCCATAACTTGAAAGCGTCTGCACCAAATTGGATAATTCTTTTTGTTGTTTTCACTGGCAGGCAAGAGCCCAAGAGACTGGCGACATTACCTCTTTGGAAGGCCAGGCTGATTCGCTGGCCGAGGTAAGCGCCAGCCCTCTGGTCACCCGTGACGTCAACGAGGGTGCTTGGCGACCCGAGAATAAAGACCCTTGGTCATGCCATAACTTGAAAGCGTCTGCACCAAATTGGATAATTCTTTTTGTTGTTTTCACTGGCAGGCACTAGGAAACCCCTCGAGTTTGGGCTCATTTGATTCGTATTGACGAGTCAAATATATTGGATTTGGTAACGAGGGTCTGCTGATGAAGCCAAAAGGTGGACAGTGGAACTCTTCACTGGCTACTAGGAAACCCCTCGAGTTTGGGCTCATATGATTCGTATTGACGAGTCTAATAGATTTTAATTAGCCCACTTACCTTAACATTATCATCGTCGGTGTGGTTCTCCACGTCACGTGACCCGCAGGGTGTGTGGAGGGCCTGGGGGGCCTGGGGGGCTTGGGGGGCGTGTCCGCAAGGCCCCTCCCCGCGGTACTCCGGACAGGTCAAGTTCAAGCAGATGGTGTGCTTCGGAGCGTCCTCGTCTTCAGACTCCGAGTACCCAGTAGTCTGTTTCAATCTTTTGAGGGCTGCCGAGAGGTTTTTTATTAAAACACTTTTATTAGCTTCACTTGTAACAACTAACAATGTAATCAAATCTAAGGAGTAAATTTTCACCCACTTCTAATTATCGTATATCGACTTGAAACTTTGTATGTATAGTACGTACAATTTATCTTGGCAGCTCTGAACATAGGCTCTGTTAACTTTTGCGCATGTACTTTCGCGAAGAAAAGTTATATTGCCAGATAAACAAATATACGATCAGAAAACGCATTTCGATAACAGATTTGATAACTCAAACGCAGGCATTATTTACGTATTTATACAATACTAGCTGCGCCCCGCGGTTTCACCCGCGTGGACTACATCATAGATGAAATAGACTATGACTACATTTAACTCGATAAAAAATTGATATAAAAAATAGATGTTGGCCGATTCTCAGACCTTCCCGATATGCACACAAAATTTCATCAAAATCGGTCAAGCCGTTTCGGAGGAGTATGGCAACGAAAACTGTGACACGAGAATTTTATATATTAGATAGTTTTTAAACTGTATCATAAAGTTTAAAATTTATAACACTGTAACTAATCACTGTCGCTGATGGGGGAAATCCCAAATATAAACTCGTCGGCCTCTTCCATACCATGTGAGGTGTGGAAGTTGTGAATGCATCTTTATATATTATATTACATCTTGGTCAAAATTATCTACATTAGTAATAGGTCTTGAACTAGACCTTTTTTTACCAGGCGTGCGGAATATTGAAATTAATCCCAAAACATTGCTCTCCTTTGCGATCCGATGTATTGTGCGTTGAGACACACCAGTTGCGTTAGCAACTCTTATAAACGTTATCTACATCTTTTACGCCTTTGCCTTTCTCGTCTTTCATGTACTGAGTTAAATAATAAACATATTTTCTCGTCTGGCAATTTAAAACACTACTATGCTTTGGCGGCATATTTGGCGAAATAAGTACCCACTAACACTTGAAAATAAGCAATTAAAATTAACTTAACACTTAAACAAAAAACTTAATATCAATAATAACTATCAACAATAATAATTAATAACAACGAAAAATAAACACAACCAAACCTTTTTGTAACCGACTGTGTGTCAAGACAGAGATAGCGACACGAACACCAAAACAATGCTGAAGTGTGAGTGAGACATAATACCTCGTACCGAGTATTGCCGAACAATCACGAAGTTTGCGAAGTTAACAAAAAGAGATGTGCAATGTGCGTGCTTGTGGGTGTTGTTTAATCGATTATTATCCGAATCGATTAAAATTAAGTAATAAAAAGACATTTTCATTCGATTTTATAATAAGTGTTCTCAAACAGTCGTTACTCTGGAAATCTTTATTAGATATCTAAAATTTAAGTAAACGACTTTTAACAGAAAAAACAATATGTTACTGCACATTTCTTTTATAATTAACGACTTAAACTCAATTATTAACGATAAAATTCACTTCATAGTTCATTTACTTAGTTAAATATCTCCTATACATTAAAATGGATGAACTCGAAATGTAACTAATCGATTACGATACTTGATCGTCTATAGGATTAATTGGTTTTACGTAAGGCGCGTCTCTAGCCTATACCACCGCCCCGCGCACCCCGCCTCTTGCCACCATTTGGTTCCTAAAATATGCTACTGCGCAGGAATCAGCGCCAACTTCAGAGCTGCCAAGATAAATTGTACGTACTATACATGTAATCCTGATGACAATGCAATAATTTGATATCATCGACCTGATCTGATGATGGAGCCAGGAGAGGGGTGGTGGAACTCTTCAATGGTTACTAGTAAACCCATCGAGTTTGGGCTCGTTAGAATCGTTTTGACGAGTTTAATAGATTGGGCTTGGTTACATAGTAGGCTAAAATAAAATATGTAGCTTAAAAAACTAAAAATCACACTTTTATAACGCACCAAAAAAATTAAAATAATGAAATTGACTTGTATTAGTTACGATGTTCATTCTGCTGGGTAGTTAGCAATATGTCCTTGTACAATGTTACGTGCTTAAGTATAAATAAATTCAGAGTGCCCAGATTTTTTTTAGCCATGTATCTAGTCTAGAGAGATTTTAATATATAATTTATTTTACATAAAAAGACCAATAGTACTGTATAAATCCCGCACCTCACGATTGATGCGCTCCTTTCTCAATGTGGAAAGAGCTCCTACAAGTCTTTCCGCTGTGCTACAGATTGCAGTCCTTCAAGATGGGTATGAAAAGAGTTCTTAAAGGTCGGCAACGAATCGGCAACTCCCCTGGTGTTGCAGATGTCCACAGGCGACGGTGACCGCTTTTCATCAGGCGGGCCGTTTGGTTGTTTGCCACTCTAATTCATAAAAGATAAAACTATGCAGCGACGGTGGCTGAACGGTTAGACGCGCAACTTACAAGACGCCGACACCGAGTTCGAATCCTCTCGGCCCCGCACCTATGACTTAATAAGTTGTTTGTGCGGATTTGCCATCGCTCAAAACGGTGAAGGAAAACATCGTGAGGAAACTGGCATGTTCAAGAACTGCAATATTCAAAGGCATGCGGCATCTACCAACCCGCACTGGGCCAGCGTGGTAGATTACAGCCCATACTCTCTCTCTGAGAAAAGGCCGGACTCCCAGCAGTGGGAACGTGAAAGGCTGATAATGATGATGATGAAAACTATGCAGAGCATGTTCTTTTTTTTGTGCGGTGCGAGGCGACCTCCCGCCGTACAAACGCGCAAGTCCCCCTCACCGTTGGTGCAGCGCACGTGGTCCCGGCGCGAGGGCAGCAGCGGCGCCGGCGCCGCGTACTGCCGCCGCACCGCGCCCGGCACCACGGCGCGCCCGCGGCTGCTAGCCGGGACCTTCATCCTGCAATCCCGCAACTCATTAATATTCATGTTCCCATATCCCAATGTGTACCACCAAACAAGAGAAATCTTATTAGTAAAGCTAATTAAAAAAGTGTTTTAAAAATATCGGACCATTAGATGACAAAAAAAAGCTTGGGAATTTAGTGAACTTGCTCCAATTCAATCAATTAGTAATAAGAATAAAATTGTCAATGTGATCGCGCCAAAAAAATTACCTGCCGGGCGTTTCTTGCCTGTTCTTTTGCCGGCGTAAGGAGGTTGGAACAGGCGTAGCTAGTTTTAAGTTTGACGTTTTAAAGTGATCACAATGTATCCTATTGAATAAATAAATAAATTGAAATTGAAATTGCAATGTAACAACAACAATGTACAATACAAACTTATCTTTTTACTACTGACAGCGTGGTGTTTGACCACATGTCACCTGATGCTAAGTGACGTTTTGGACGAAGATGGCCCCACGCTACACCTGGATTGGGAACAGGCTCTCAAGTGGTACTTGGTGGCATACTTATCCTTAAATTGAGGGTGGTAACTAACCAGTTGAGCGCTAGAAAATGACCTCCCACTATGCTATGGTTTCGTCACGATGTTTTCCTTCGCCGAAAACTCAAGTTCTTTGTAGGATTCGAACCCACGACCTGCGGAACGCAAGCCGACGTCACTACCGCTGAGCCATCGCTTCAAAAGCAACTTTATTCGCTAAAAATGTGAATGAAATTGTTCAGTAGTAACTTCAGATATCGTTCTGAGTCTGACACATTTCACCAATGAAATGAAAATGATATACAAAATTCCTATCTATACAAGCAAACTAAATTGAAGTGTCTGTTTTTGACTTCAAATAAACAGCTTTTCACTATTCTGTACTCAAAGGGTGAAACGGGGCCCTATGACTAAAACTCCGCTGTCCGTCCGTCTGTCAGCAGGCTGTATGAAGTGGTTGTACCTGAACATGGGCCGGTACCGGCGCGCGCGGCGGATGAAGTCTATCTTGACGGCGTGCTGGTCCACCGGGCCCGTGAACCGGTCCCACAGCGCCACGCGCTCCGTCATCGAGATGGAGTTCACCAGCTTCCAGTCCTGAGGAGAAACTAGAATGTTTGAAAAGGACACCTTGCTCTAAACCAATGGTTCTTAACCGGTGGTCCGTGGACCACTGGTGGTCCCTGGTAGCACCCAAAGTGGTCCGCGAAGCTATGCTAAAAGTATTGAATAAGAGGCAGCAAGCGATTAACGTCGCTCGGTACGAGTCGCACTCCAAGTGACAGAAGGAAAGTTACCTCCAAACTGTTGGTGGTTTATGGCAAGACAGAAAATCAAATGGTCTCTTATCACTAAAAGGTTAAGAACCACTGCTGTAAATTAAGAAATAAGGTAAGCCATATGAAGGATCTACAGCAGAAATATATTAAAAAAGATCGTTAAAAATGATTTTTTTTTTGTGTAAAAACTTAATTTAATGTAACTTTTTCTTCATTAATTAAATCAATAAGTACTTGACATAGTGAGGATGAAGGATATTTTTTTTTTTTTTTTTGTACAGGGTGTTTACGTTATTTACATAGTCATTGTAAATGTGTACTCACGATAAACTTTTCGACGTGATTGGGACACATCCAGCGACCGGTGGGCAGCGCGGTGAGCGGCGGGTCCAGGCAATCCTGGCAAATGATAACAATAACTTTACGCAACCTATCGGATTGTGACAATTATCATAATCAGTCCACTGCTGGACATAGGCCTCTCCCAAAGTACGCCATCGAGCCCGATCTTCGGCTTCTCTCATCCAACCGCTGCCAGCCATTTTGCGTATGTCGTCGCTTCACCTAGCCGGAGGGCGTTCTACACTACGTTTGCCGAGCCGAGGTCTCCACTCAAGAACACGACATGTGACATTATCGACATTTTAAAACCAGAAGTCATCTGATGTTAAGTGATGATGTGGTCGAAGTTGGCACCACGCTACACTTAGACTGGAAACTGACTCTCAAGTGAGACTGCCAGAACAGTGCTTCTTATTGTTACCTATTGATGTTCCGGCAGCCCCACTCATGCCAGTTCCAAATCCAAGTGTATTGTGGCACCATCTTCGACCACATCATCACTTAACAACCAGGTGACTTGTAGTCAAATAGTACACCGTAAAAACTAAAACAAAAAAAAAACTACAGTTTTTTGCTACAAATAAAAATATTGACTACTAGCTGACACAGCGAACTTCGTATCGCCAATAAAAGTCACCTTTTAAACCTTCCCTGAACTTCCACAAATATTTCAAGATCAATATTGGCCAAATTGGTCCAGCCATTCTCGAGTTTTTGCGAGACTATAGAACAGCAAATGATTTTTATATATAAGCCTTTAAGTATGGATACCTGATGGAACAGCAGCGGGCAGTAGTCGCACTGCAGCAGAGGAGCCTGCTTGCAGGTGCCGAGGCACACGTAGCAGGACTTGGCCGGCAGAGGGACGCAGCCCCACGAGTCCGTCGTCACTACTGATGCCGTACCGTTTTTGGTTCCTTCTGAAATGTACAAACATGGTAAATGTAAGTCGGATGAGAAAAACTGAAGATTTGTATTGATTGATCGATGCATTGTTGAAATTTCCCTTAGCTTTGTTTCTTATAAGGACTGGTCAATCGCTAAATTAAATAAAACGAAATCTTATTAAATCTATTTAGAGGACAGAAAAGGTTGGAATGTGTGAACTTGCTTCAATTCAATCATGGTGAATGTGATTGCGCCTAAAAAATGACATGCCAGGCGATTCTTGCCTGTTCTTTTGCTGGCGTTAGGAGGTTGTCACAGGCGTAGCTAGGTTTAAGTGATCCCAAGTTGTATCCTACTAGATAAATATATTTTACTTTGATTTTTAAACTATCAAAATCAAAATCAAAATCAAAATCAAAAATATGTTTATTCAATAGGATACATTGTGATCACTTTAAAACGTCAACTTAAAACTAGCTACGCCTGTTCCAACCTCCTTACGCCGGCAAAAGAACAGGCAAGAAACGCCCGGCAGGTAATTTTTTTGGCGCGATCACATTGACAATTTTATTCTTATTACTAATTGATTGAATTGGAGCAAGTTCACTAAAATCCCAAGCTTTTTTTGTCATCTAATAGTCCGATATTTTTTATTTAGCTTTACTAATAATAAGATTTCTCTTGTTTGGTTGTACACATTGGGATATGGGAACATGAATATTAGCGAGTTGCGGGATCACAACCAAAGCAGACCAGACCCCACAAGCAGCACCCGTTCACGAGTTGACGCATGTGCCAGCCATCGCTCTCCTCGACCATATGAGAGGGAAGAGGGCGACCCGACACATGACGCCGCTGCAAGCAAAG
The DNA here is from genome assembly GCA_931315375.2 of Opisthograptis luteolata. Classification (NCBI taxonomy): domain Eukaryota; kingdom Metazoa; phylum Arthropoda; class Insecta; order Lepidoptera; family Geometridae; genus Opisthograptis; species Opisthograptis luteolata. Next base: position 10,258,053 of record OV928054.1, read on the forward strand.
TCACTTTCGTGAGCATGACTGTTTTGGCTGTTTACCGAAAATGGTTAGAATAGGGGAAATAGGGAGAATAGATAGATAGAAAGAAAGATAGATAGATTAACTACAATCCCAAGCTTGTTTGTCATCTAGATAGTCCGATATTTTATAATAAGCTTTACTAATGAGATTTCTCTTTATACGAATTTGAAATTTTGTTATAGACAAGTCTTGAATTTCACTTGGGATTTTGTTGAAAAAGCGTACACATTGACCTTTGAACGAGTTGCTAACTTTATGGAGCCTAGTGGTGGGTACAGCAATTTTATCTTTGTTTCTAGTATTAAAATTGTGATAATCACTTCTCTTTTTGAAGCTATTTAAATTTTTCCGTATGTACATTACATTTTCATAAATATATTGACAAATAACTGTCATTATTTTGGTTTCTTTAAACTTAATTCTTAAAGATTCTCTGGGGCCCATGTTATAAATCGCACGAACAGCTCTCTTCTGCAATACAAATATGGTGTTAATATCAGCAGCGTTTCCCCACAGCAATATTCCATAGGACATAATGCTGTGAAAATAGCTGAAATAGACTAGTCTGGCTGTATCAACGTCAGTAAGGTGACGGATCTTCTTTACAGCATATGCTGCAGAGCTAAGTCTGCTCGATAGACTGACAATATGTGGACCCCATTGCAATTTGTGATCTAAAGTTATGCCTAAGAATACTGTAGTCTTGACAAGGTCCAATTCTTCGTCCTTAATTTTTACATTTGTTGGTACTTCTTTAACATTGGGCAGCACAAATCTCAAGCATTTTGTCTTTTTTCCATTTAACATCAAATTGTTCGCATCAAACCAGCCTGTAACTTTGGAGAGAGCATTGTTCACGTCGTCAGAAATGTTATGTTGTCGCTTTAACTTAAATAAAAGCGACGTATCATCAGCAAACAATACTATTTCGTGATTGTCACTAACAAGGCTGGGCAAATCATTGATGTAAACTAAAAACAGAAAAGGTCCGAGTATTGAACCCTGCGGAACTCCCATTGTGACTACTGACCCCGAGGATCGCTTCCCGTTCACGTCAACTCTCTGAATCCTATCACTAAGGTATGAGGTTACAAGGTCCAGAGGAACACCTCGAATACCATAGTGCCGGAGCTTCCTGATCAGTGTCTCGTGGTGAACACAATCAAATGCCTTGGACAAGTCACAGAACACGCCTAGAGCGTCCCGTGACTCCTCCCAGGCATCATAGATGTGAGTTAATAACTCGACACCAGCATCAGTAGTAGAGCGACCACGCGTAAAGCCAAACTGTTTTTGATTAAGTAATTTGTTTGCTGAGAAATGTCTTTGCAATTGATTTAGAATAAGTTTTTCGAATATTTTACTAAATGTTGGTAATACTGATATTGGTCTAAAGTTAGTAGGGTCAGTCGTTGTACCCGATTTAAACAAGGGTGTTATCTTACTATGTTTCATCAGATCAGGAAACACGCCGTCGTCAATACATTTGTTAAATATTAGGGCTAATTCGGGTGCAATCATTTCAATTAATGGCTTAACAACGGTCACGGATATACCCCAGAGGTCAGTAGTTTTCTTGACATTAATCATATTAAAAGCTTTTACTACATCTTTGCAACTAACATAGTCAAATTGAAAAGGAATTTCGCACTCTGGTACATTTGTTTTTAACATAGATTCTGCAATGGTGTGCGATGAGTTTAAGAACTTAGTAGTAGAGACTGGAATGTCAGTGAAAAAGGTTTCAAATGCTTTAGCTACTTCAATGTCAGTCTTGACACTGGTATCGCCAATATTTAGGTTGTAATTATTAGCTTGAGACCTGACTTTACCAGTCTCACTATTTATAATTTTCCAAGTTGCTTTAATTTTGTCATTACTATTTTTAAGCTTAGAACTTATATAACGAGACTTTGCAATGTGACAGACAGTCTTAAAAATTTTTGAGTATGTTTTTACAGTTTCTTTAAACTCATTACTAGTATTATATTGTTTTTCACTGTAGAGATCGTACAGCTTTTGCCTGCTTTTGTGAATACCAACTGTAGCCCACTCCGTAAAATTAGGTCTATCAGAAACCATGATCGTTTTTGGAGTAAATATCGTGTTGAAAGCTTTGCTAAATACGCTGAAAAAAGAGTTGTATAAATCATCAGCATTTCTACGATCCGGTAAAAAAGGAAGTTCATCGATCAGCTTTAATTTTATTTTCTCCATCCGATCAATATCACACTCTTCCCAAAAAGAAAATGATTAGCATTCTTGTTTCTAATAATGAACCAGTGCCTGATGCTTCTTCATTGGTCCTACCTTTATCAGTTCCAGGGAAGATGCAAGGTATCTGCATCTCCCTCGGCAGCTCAAACTGCGTAGGGTTCATGATCCTGGCTGCTTTCACGAGGACTTCCATCGGTGTCAGCTCGTGTTCAATTTCCGGTTCCTGCGTCTCTTCTTCGTTTTCTTCTTCGTCCGAGTCATCTTTACTCCTCTTCTTGGAGTTGGAGCGGTTACGCAATGCCCTGAGAAGGTTGTATTCGGATTGTGAAAATTTCAGAGAGGAGTGACATTTCTTGCACAATATTTTAAGGATTCCAAAAAATATCTATGCAATTTGATGTTACATTACAGCGCGCTGACATAATATACTTATTTTTAAGTAGAATGTAAGCTTTCAAATTGTCATCATCATCATCATTATCAGCCTTTCACGTTCCCACTGCTGGGACTCTGGCCTTCTCTCAGAGAGAGAGTATGGGCTGTAATCTACCACACTGGCCAAGTGCGGGTTGCTAGATGTCATGCCCTTGCATGCCCTTGAATGTTGCAGTTCTTGGGCATGCCGGTTTCCTCACAATGTTTTCCTTCACCGTTTTGAGCGATGGCAAATCGGCACATAACTTGTTAAGTCATAGGTGCGGGGCCGAGAGGATTCGAACTCGGTGTCGGCGTCTTGTAAGTCGCATGCCTAACCGTTCGGCCACCATCGCGTGTGAATGTGTGTTACCATTACCACGTATCACAGTAACTACTAAACCGATTTTGATGAAATTTGGAATTGAGTTAGCTTATACCCTGAATTAACATATAGGCTACTTTTCATCCCGGAAAAAGGTTCTGCGGGATAATGGGAAGACACTTTTTATTTTTATGGTGTAGCGTTTAACAACAAATCCCCTGATGTTAAGTGATAACATACATGGTTGAAGATTTAGGTTTAGTTATAGACAAGTAAAATGCACACTGGTATGTCTATATCATACTGTGCTAAAAGTCACTTTATTATTGTAGTATTAGTCTATTTTTTAAAGATTTTTTTAAGAATGGAGACAATGCATCTTCTTGTAGTATGTCCAGTTTTTGATCTATCTACATTTATCAAGTCATTGTTTGCAAAAATTCCGTAAAGTTTATTCGGACCTGGTTTTCTTCTCAGAATCAGACTTGCTATCGGCTGGAGACACAGCACGGCTTCCCCGGGAACTCAACGGCTTCTCAGCATCAGATGCTCTGCACTCGCGGCACAGCCAGAGACCAGCTGGGATGTCATTCTCGTCTAGAGGTGGATCGCTGCAATAGAGATTGCATATACAGAAGTAAAATTTTGGGGTAACAATTTGACAAAAGCATTTTCCATTAAATATAAACATAAAAGTTCGTGAGGATGGATGGATGTTTGTTACTCTTTCACGCAAAAACTACTGTTTACTTACTAACAACCAAGATGAAAACTGGCTGGACACCGGTCACAGCATATCAGATCTCCCCCCTCGCCGCACGCGTCGCACGAGTCGTGGTTATGTCCCTTCCCCGGCCTCTTGTAGTAAGGATGCTGAGGCTTCTTAGCCTTCTGTCCGTTCCCCTCCTCGTCTGGAGGCTTTATCAACGCCCGGATCAGCTAGAACACATCAATATACACTTAGAAACACAGCCGTAGCTGGTATGCGAACAGGAAACTAAAATGGCTCCTCCAGGCCTATTAGAGTTATAAGCTACTTCGAACTTCAGTGAATATATTGATGATTATCAACTCACCGGCATCAGCCCACCTGAAGTGTCCAAATCATACCCAACGTTAGTCATTGTCGCAGATCACAACACCTTCAATAGTGTTAGTTTGGTTACTTTTCAAAGTAAGAGAGCCAAAGTTAACTCGCGAAGTTACAACAACCAATGAAATGTTGGGGCGTCAGAAGTTTTGTAGGGGCATTTTGGATAAAACTGTATTGATATTGGAATTGTGTTTTAATTTTTGTCTCATTAATTCTATGGTTTCAGTTAAATTTGTTGAAATTTTTAAATAGTTTGGATACGAAACTTAGGTCAAAAAGATGGCTGCACAAAATTATTCAAAAACAATTATATCTTTACAACTTTTTGCTTAGGAGTGAAACAGCAATACCCGGAATACTAAGAAGTAAAAGAGATACATATATTAAGATTACGTTCAAAATGTGGAATATTGATGATTTAAAAATGGAACAAAGCCTAGCGTGCCTTCTCACGTATTGTTTTGACAGCTGAACTGACAAGACAATGACAATTGACATTTTTAGTAGTGAAGCCTAGACCGGTAAATCCAATATATAGCATAGAAAACTAAAAAAAACACTATAAAAACGCACTGGAAAATCATTATCATTATTTACAGTAAAACTAAAACTCAAAACTCAAAACTTTTTTATTTAATAGGATACATTGTGATCAGTTTAAAACGTCAACTTAAAACTAGCTAAAAAAGCTAAGATGAAACTATGATGTACGTGCCGATAAAACTTAAAAAGGAGTCCCGGAGTACATAATGTGGTGTGATAGCCCTTTATTACCTCCCCCTCGAACAAGAAAGTTGGAATAACCACCTAACTTATAGGGTGTGTTTTTAACGATATAAGGGTTTTCCAACCCTTTTTTTTTTTTTTTTTTTTTATTTGGTTCACAGAACTAGTCGTATACACAATGTTACAAGTAATAATTTTTGAACAATATTGAAAATATGGCTTCCGCATGTGCGTACAACCCTTCAATTATGTATCGCGCCATCATCTGTTGTCGAGTATTTGAACCACTGAAACGTCCCGGGTATTACAGTACCCAGATACACCGTTCAGTTCAAACGTCTCTAACATGAAATTCTGTCTAAAATAGTACCGGGAAAAATTATTAGATGGCGCTAAATAAAATATTACATATACTCCTGGCAATAAAAAAAAAACAAAAAAAAAATAATTAAAAATAATTTATTTAATTTTCTTGCAAAAATATTCGAAATAAATTGTTGTAAAATGTTTTTTTTTAGCAAAAAATGTGCTAGTGCTTTGTTTATATACGTTATTGTACATCAAATTAGAGTTTGTGAGGTGTGCTTTACGATTTAAGTGTGTGCACGATAATTCCAAAAAGTTTACAATGAATATTTTGGCTGGAAAAATATGTCATTTCGCGATCGTCGTTTGTTTACGTTAGTAGTTTGTTTATATAATCTAATCGATTGTTTTTGTATGACTCAATGCGAAATAATTTTATACTAATTCTTCATTATTATCGCGTTAGCAGACACATGTAACAATTTTAGGTTGAAAAATTCATAAAATGAGAAAGTTTTTTTGACGTGACAACGTCTTATAAATTGGTTTGCCGGGTGACACTTCAAGAAACTGCGTTACGCTCCGCTCACGTTATGCGCTCACAATGAGAGCGAGTGAGAGGCACGCGTCCCTTCCACTCGGGCATGGTTAGCCCGCCTAAGAGCGAGAGAGACAGACATAAAAAGTGAAAGGCACGCGTCCAGATGAATATTCACATTAAAATTATTTTACCACTCAAAGTCGTTGTCACGTAAAACTTTCGCCCGTATACCGACTTTACAGGCAACCAATTTTTCACAAGACAGATGTTTTTCTGCCAATTTTGATTTTAGATTTTTTTTTTATCTAAATAACGCAAAACATGTACATTGAGATAAATAGTATCATTTGAAAGGGTTTATCCTATACTATTCTTATTAAAATAATTGTCGATAAAAGCAATTTTACTTTTTCTGTGAAATTCGAAATAAAATGAAAATACGACATTTTTCTTGATACCTCCCTCCAACTATAACTTATGTTTTCATCCGTTACGATTGATATAAATGATTTACTTTTTACTGAATGAAATCTTCATTTTTTTTTTTTTTTTTTTACTATTTACAGGGTAGCGTTTGACCACAAGTCACCTGATGTTAAGTGACGATGTGGTCGAAGATGGCGCCACGCTACACCTGGACTGGGAACTGGCTCTCAAGTGAGGCTGCCGGAACACACCGATAGGTGCTTGGCGACAGATTCTTAACAAGAGGGTGGTAGCTAGCCAGGCGAGTACTAGAAAATACCCTACCACCAAGCTATGGTTTCATCACGATGTTTTCCTTCACCGAAAGCTCAAGCTCATTGTAGGATTCGAACCCACGTCCTACGGATCGCAAGCCGACGTCACTACCACTGAGCCATCATCGCTATAAAATACTATTATCATACTATTATCATATAATATAATCATATTGTGATAAAAGTATAAAGAAGAGTAAAACCGGTAACAATAATAACTATTCCTTTCCGTAGAAAGTTGTACGGTTGTATCATCACTATCAAGAAATAACCGGCAAATACCGCATTGATATTCAAATAATGTCAAAAGTCAAAATTAGTAGTTACCAGTAAAAAAAAAGTAGTAGCATTTAACTTACGACCAAAGCAAAGTGAATAATCTAATACCACAGAGTTTCGGTCGGTGACTCGGAGATTATAGCTACTTTTCTTAGTCTATGGAGAGTTGAGACGATCAAACGAGCTTGAAGCTGTCCAATCACAATGCACAACACAAGATCGACTTTTTTGATTGTATTAATTTTGAAATAAATTACATTCTTTGTTAGTGCAAAAATAGGGACAACATCACACACTACACTAAAATCCGTGTACTTAGTCTACAAGTACAAACCCATGCTTTTGAATTGTGTATTATGTTAAACTGGCTCCCAATATGCCTTCAATGCTTTTAAAAATAATAAATACCTTGTATGATGTTGTAAATTTTGCAACATTCTATTCCATTACATCCACTTTTCCCGTGCAACCATAAAAATTAAGGAGCATCTCTACATTTCAAACAGTTTTTTTCAAACACATGTTTAGTTAGATCGTCCTCTGACCTGTTACTTAATTAGTCTGTGCCTAAGAAATTGGGAATAGAACCAAAGAAAGTATGATAGCGCATAGGATCCATCCAGCAACACTTCAAACTGGTCTGAGGGCAGCAGTATTTATTGTTTGGTTCCCAGATTGACAGTCTAGCGTGTTTGATAGTTCTGAAACGTAGTAGAAAGCTGAAGAAATCAATGGCAACACTTCGATAACGGAAGCTGCCATTTCGGTGACGTCATGGGTGGAGTTTAGTTGAAGATCGAATTTGGATTCGGTTGGCGGGCGCGGCCATCTTGGTGAATTAGTGACCTGGCGATTCGGTTTTAGTTAGTGAAAAATCATTTGTCATCCAGAATGTCGGAAAGGGAAGATAATGTGTATAAAGCTAAACTAGCCGAGCAGGCTGAGCGGTATGACGGTGAGTACATATTTTTGTTATATCTTCTGTATTAGGATGAAGATTCCATCGTCTTTTCGCCGACAGTTGAAAGACGATTTTGTGATAGTTAGGGAAATTTCTAGATGAAAGCAAGCAATATGTCCTCTAAACTCTCATTTCAGAGAGGAGAAAGTGGTCCAATGCAATTACACCTGCTTTTACAAGCAGACTAACAAATCAATGGCATTCGTTAGGCTTGGTCAGCGATCGATGCGTCATCCGCCGGTGGGTTGTCCTTTACGTTTTTTACAATGAAAAAGGCAATGAATAGGTCTCAATCGAACAAGAACACTTTCGTGGTGCTATAATGTTGGGGTTTTCAGCCAATAAGTCTAGTTTTTAGGTCGCAATTTAGGACGAAATTATTACAAAGTGCGAAAAAAATTTGTCTCTCATGTTCTCATCTCCGGGCATTGGAACCGCGATCGATGTCGTTAGAATCGGTCATGCATGTCGTACCTTGGGCATACGACTCGATTGAAGCCTACGGAACGTTCTGGGGTTATGAGACAGCACACTTTAGAACGTTGCTTCGGATTTCACCTATTGTTCACGATTTAGCACCACGGGAAATTTGACTGCATGCTCTTCTTTATCGCAGTATCTTTTCGTGCAATGCAGTCATTGTAAAGGTTATCAGTCCATTGTTGTCTGCATTACAGCTAATGAGGTTAGAATAGCTACTACGAACTTACGATATAGTCACCCGGGTCGTTGACCTCTACTAGAATTTTAATCATTGAAAAATATCAATTACCGACTATCTTATCAATTTTACGCACTATGCTAGTGAAAAAGTTATTGACCCAGTTAAAAATATATTTGAAGACAGAAATCAAGATAGTTTCATATTTAACCTCAATAATGTGTCATTAAATTGCTAATTCACTATGCATCTTATCAATAAAGCAACATTGTGAAAGGAATATTTATTGAATGAATCACATCATTATTGCAATTATGATTTCATTCCACACTCTGTGATCAAGGTTTTCATTTCAAGTTCAGGATGTGTGACTTGGAAATCTATAACATGCTTCAGTGAAACCACACCCACTGTCAAACATAACTACTAAATTATGCTAAAACTACCTCTATTGGTAACAAAGGCAAGGATACTGCAGTATTACTGTGCAATAATGAAGGTTTTGTATGTAACCTGAAGTGTTAGGAAGGACTTTTAGCATGGAAATCTTAATAGGAATTTGGCCACAAGGACATACCTACCTGTTGTGCTAACAACCAAAGTAAAGCCAACATATTCACGAATGTGTAATCAAGATCAGCATAATGTGTGACTAAATTAGAACTCGGATAAGAAACATGAAATCAGTGGATTAAAATTTCATCACAATTAATATTGATTTTGTCATTTGGCCTCACATTTTGTGGGTGCAGCATGCTAATTGAAGTTTATGTACAATAATCATGGTTATCTATATTAATAAAATCGAAATACTACAGACAGATCAATCACGAAAATTACAAGACCTATGAAGGTGAAATTTGGAATGCACATTCTTCTTGGGCTTCTTTTCTTCTTAGGTGCTTGCTAAGAAAGCATTTTAAATTCAGCCCCTAAGGGCAAATGGGATGTTTAAGTTTATATGGAAAAGTGACAACTTTTCACGGGCGTGGCTGCGGGACATCCATGGCTACCTATTTTGACAGTGTTTTAAGGATTTAAGGTCTTGCAAAATTCTGTACTAGAAATAGAAGCTGATGAATTGGAAATATTTTACAATAACACAGATTATTGTAAAATTTCTAGCTGTTATTGAAATAAGTTGAATTTTTGTGTTCATATTACATGGACGGATTCAAATGCAGAGAAACTGCTGTGACAAACAATTCTAACTCATTTCTACCCACTACCAAAGACAGTTCAGAACCTTATCATCATGTACCGCTTGATGATTTCCAGAAATGGTAGAGGCAATGAAGAACGTTGCCTCCCGCAACGTGTCGGACAACGAGCTCACAGTGGAGGAGCGAAACCTCCTCTCAGTAGCCTACAAGAACGTCATAGGGGCCCGCCGCGCCTCGTGGAGGATCATCTCTTCTATCGAACAGAAAGAAGAAACCAAAGTAAGTTTCTAGTATTACAATTACTTTTTTATAGGTTTGATGTTCATCACTATTTAGAACCATGGAGGATTTCTTTCGTCACATTTGAGGCTTACTAGTCTCAGACTGGTCTCAGGATGAGGAGTCCTGCGTGTTCCTGGAATTGTAAGGGATAAGTGCGTTGGCGTCGTTGGCGATCAACATACTCGTCTAGTCACTTTGTATAAAGAATTATGCGTTCTTTAACAGTTTCGAGGAAACATGGTATTGGTACTGACTGACTATTGGTAGCTGTATCTAACACAACAATATTTTATTCTACCAAAAGTGTGTTTAGAACTGAACTGCTTAAAGGATCATGTGTCGATTAGTATGATAAAAACTGTTAATTGCAATTTTAATTTTTATGATCACACGAAAAGTAGAAGAGTTACTGAACGAAATTTTCCAAAATATATACAAACTAATTTACTCTATCGCATCTCATTATCAGGACTTATCAGATAAATTGCTTATCATCTGATTAAATTGTATTGTTGACGCGTCATTCTGACGCCGCGCAGGTGTCGTCGTAAACCTACCATTATCTGTACGAGCTTAAGCTCTCGAGCTGAACCATGACTTGATAGTGGTTATAGGATTTTGGGCCAATTTAGGGAGTACCATCAAAATTTGCCTATCTATTTATCTTTTCACTGGGGACTTTCAGAGAAAGATAAGAAGTAAACAGACTTCATGATTGTAGTATCATCACCCTATCATAGGCCTCTCTTAGCTGGGTCACTGCCAGCATTTCGCACTAGTAACAGCTCTTGAGCAATGTGCCTCCTCCTTAAAGTTATAAACCGATAGGTCGCCTTGCCACCAGACTTCCTAAGCTGAGTAGCGAGGAATGTGTATGATATCAACCAATAGGGTCGTTACCTTTGGTGAAAAAGGGTTTAACGTAGCTAAGTTTTTAGCTAGGGATGCGCGAGAAGTGTTGCGCGCAGTAGAACGCATTACTTATGTAGTCAGCGCACCGAGGATAGACAACCTGCTGCTAAGCTCAACTTCATGGTACATCATACCCTTTCCATCTGCTTTAGTGGAAATAGACGCATCGTTTCGTAGCTTTAACCTTGCGCATCTTGGATGGTAAAGCAACCCTTTGACTAGACTAAATCATTATAGCATCTGCCAGCATAGAGAGGCTCCTCAATTGCTGCAACTAGCTAGGTATCTAGTCGCTAGCTCAGTAAGTATGCATCTCCTAACGATATCTCGTTTCTACTCTAGAATTTGTACGTTCAAAGGTTGTTGAGGTTCGACGTAATTGCATCATCCTTCGTTCCAGCAAAACAAGTTAGTCCTCTGACGACGTGAGTGTAGCGTAATGTGTGCGTAATATGATTTTATCGATTTGTGAACAGTGTTGTGCTGTGACCTATATTTGCGTAAGCTCTGTACAAAATATAAGCTGCCGGTTATACCTACCTCGCGTGGATAGTTCCCGATGCTTAATTGCGGCTCTGTGACTCGGGTCGTTTTATTTGCTTTCGATGAGACATACATATTCTCGACAACTTCAATCGTTTAATATTATCACAGAGGCAGTCGATCAGTTTTTATCAGCGGTCGCAAAAAGTGCGCTGGGCAAGGAGCTTGACACGGTGTGTAATAGGGAAAATGAAATGAGTCACCGCTGTTATATTATTCCATCACGTTGGTGCCGCGGGCGAAGGGATACACGGGTAGTACATTAGGATTATTGCATTACCCTAGAGCTGATTCACAAATTAGATCTCGCCGGCTAGCCGGCTGCTTGTTAAAACTGTGCCGAGAGAATGTCTTGCTTTACTGCTAGCACCGTTATGTTTTTGAGCTAGATATCTCTGTGGAAAAAACTAGCTAGTCATTATTGTCGGAAATGGTTGCTAGATTCGTGCTATTTTTGTATCGGTTGTGTATTGAGTTTTATTGCACGCCGATAACTCAATCGGGTCCAGTGTTACATCACGGCGGCGTCGAGGTACCCGGCTGGCGTTTAGATAATTTTACGTAGGTCAGCCTCGGGGTGAGGGCAGGCGTACAGTGGGGCCTGCGGAGTGCTGGCCCCATCTGTCCGCACCGCCGTGCTCGCGGGCGCGGCTACAAATGACACCACATTATGAGACATCGATTTTTCTCTCAGCTCCACCGCCGCCGTGAAATCCACATAGAAATTGCTTTGGGATACGCGCATTTTCCTTTAGATTACGATATGTTCACGGTCGTACGATGCTACAACGTAATTTTCTCTTCACATTTAAAAACTAAAAACTCGTCCATTCAATTTGTTGCCGCTAGGAGTTTTCTAAATAGAAAACGTGATGTCCGTTTTTCCGAGTAACTTTAGAGTGGAAGCGCGCACAATGGCTGCGTATTCCACGTAGAAAGAAACTTATCAAAGGCTGACCTTATGCTTGAAAGGGCACTTTGTTGTGCGGGGATGACGTCACCGGTCCCCGGTTGGGTTATCACGTGGAACTTGTTTCAGTGGATCTCGGTCGCAAGCTCAACAGTCGTTAGTACGACGAGATAGCTTTTGGAATGGTTTATCGCAATTTGTCAACAAGTAACATCGGGGTTATCTCGCGTAATGGTTTCCTACTTGCCGGTGGTGTCACCAAGCAAACAAATTAAAAATGTATGGATGTGGCTTAGGTTGTATGAATCATACTTTGAGTGACATCGTCTCTGCCTAGCCCTAAAAGGTAGCTAGGGCGTAATGATACCTAGATGTAGATACTCGTTAGCGATACTTGTTCAAATATCAAGAGGTGACACTAGATGTTGCAGACCGTCAAAGATACAATATATTATAGAGATCTTTATGGCACCCAGATTTACAATTTTCTTTCCCCAATTGCTTCATTCAGTAACTAAGCTAGGCTTCAGTTAAAACCTGCATTAATTCAAATCTGCGCTCCAATGAAAAGTAAATCTACCTCTTGGTTTCATTAAAATATTGCTTACAGAGCTTGTCTGCTTCGCAAGTCGTGTAACAAAAACTAATAATGTATGAGTTTCTAAGTTTCCAACTTATAACTAGTATTAGTTATGAAAGTCGCAGGTGCTGCAAAACTTTGAGCACGTTGATAATATAATAAGATCTATTTCAATGTAGTCTATACATTTTATTAACTGTGACGAGCCATACTTGTAGGTTGATCCATACTTAATATTATGACTACGAAAGTAGCTATCTGTACCCTTTCTGTTTGTTGCCTGTTCACGCCTAAACCACTGGACAGATCTTGTTGAAACTTGGTATGGAGGTAGTTTCAACCCTGAGGAAGGGTATAGGATACTTTTTATCGCGTTAAAATGTAGTCCACGCGGGTGGAACCACGGCGCGCAGCTAGTTGGAAAATATATCGAAAATCAACAGAGATGGGGTTTAGAATTTTTGTCTGTTGACTCTTGAAATTACTGGACCAATTTTGATACGGTTTTCAAAGTTTTTGCCTCAAACATCGGCCGATGTGACTCAATGGGCGAAAAGCCGACTGCGAAGCGCGAGGTCGCGTGTTTGACTACCAATTCGGTACGAATATGGTGTAAGAAACTCATGTAATAGTTCCGTGTCCGTGTGATGTTACCCGATCCGCGTAGTTTCTATGAGATAGGGATACCCTTGATATAGGTATTACTGGTTAGAGGTCAGAGCTTTGTTTGTAGGGGTTATAGCATCCTTGAAAATAGGTATGAAATTATTCTTGAAATGCACTTGTTCGTTATTTTAACTAGCCTCTGTTGCACAATAGCTGTCAATAGGACATAGTGATTAACTTAGAGGTCGTTTGGGTGTCGGGAGGTTAATCAGCATTTAACGTCGATGTGATAGGCATTTAACGACTTTTTAGCATTGGAATTTTTTGTTAGGTATCTAAATTGAATTGGACATGACACGGGCTTGAAGCACTTTTTATCAGCCCGTGCCCACGCTACAGCGATTACTACGAAATCTATAGCATTTCACATGCGAGTATGTGTTCATAGAAGCATGGCAGGATTTCGATGACGCAGCGCAATGCGATACCGTCGCGTTAGCTTTAAAGCTATCAAAGTCCGTCATGTTGGTAGTTTAGTTTACGAGTTACAAAGAAACAGAAATTAAAAATATGCTCTACTATACGTATGGGTGACTAATTAAATTTTAACGATGATAGCTCGGCCGTTGTGACGCCGGCTTACGGTCGAGGGCTTGAATTCTGCAATCACCTGAAGGTTTTGGTGCAGGAAAACATTGTGATGAGAAACCATAGCTTGGTGTTAGGCCGTTTTATTCACCCAGCAAATCTCAAGTAAAGAAATCTAGTCAAACGCCACTATCAGTGTGTTTCAGCAGGTCTCACTTAGAATCCAGTTCCCAGACAAAGCGTACCTTCGACCACATGGTCGCTTAACGTCAGGTGACTTGGGATCAAACGCTACATAGTAAAAACAAAAAAATCGTTGTACCTACTTTTAAAAATCATCTTTAATGTACTTAACTTGCTCGCTTACGGTTTTATCCTACCAATATCATAAACGTGAATGTTTGTGAGTATGGATGGATGGATGTTTGTTACTCTTTCACGCAAAAACTAGTGAACGGATCTGAATGAAATTTGGAATGGAGATAGCTTATACCCTGTATTAACACGAGGCTAATTTTTATCCCGGAAAAAGGTTCCTGCGGGATAACGGGAAGACGCGGGCGAAACCGCGGGGCGCAACTAGTAATAGCATATTATAATGGATAGAATGATAACCGCGAGTTGTTTTTGCTATTAACTGGAACGAGCTATCATCATATCCAACTTTTCCCAGTAAACTGCATGAGAACACTCTGTACGGGGAGTGGGAAAATCAATAACTGGTACTTGGACGGAGCATTCAAGGACTTTATTTCCGCTCATCTCAAGGTGAGCGCGAACCTGCATGTGACAGGTGCACACGGTTGCGAATAGAGATGTTTAGTTTGTTTGGAAGTTATTGAATACTGCCTGAAAGGCTGAAGTTTACTCAAAACAGTTAATTTATAACCTCACCCGCGTCTTCCCGTTATCCCGCGGAGCCTTTTTCCGGAATAAAAAGTAGTCTATGTGTTAATCCAGGGTATAAGCTATCTCCATTCCAAATTTCATTCGGTTCCGTTCAGTAGTTTTTGCGTGAAAAAGTAACAAACATCCATCCATCATTTGAGTGTCTGTCTTTGTTCACAAGGAAGCGACAGTTGTCTTATAAAGAACTAGATGTTCCCCGCGGTTTCACTGGCGTATTTTACACTTTTATTTTTATTTTATCGCGATACAAAGTAACCGTTGTCCTTCTTCAGGGTTCCAACTATCTCAATACCATATCGAATAAAGATCGGTTCAGACTTTTAGTCGTGAAATGGTAAAAGACAGAAATCATGTGGATTATCCACCTAAACTCCAGACATAGTGTTATGATATGTGCTGCTCCGAAATTACTAGAAAATTCGAGTTTTTGCATTTGAAAAGTGTAGCTTCTTTCTATGGCGAGGAATCGTATGTAAAGCACAAGCAATCATACTCTGCTTCACACTTGCCCGATTTTATTTATCTTTGTGAAATCCACTAATTAGTATTTTAATTACCCACGTACGTAATCAATTTACAAAGCTACCTCATTACTTTATACTGTGTAGTAATTTACGAATCCAATGGGACAAGTTAATAAACTGGTCATTGGTCGAGCGGTGACGTCACTTCACAAGCGCGAAATGGTCGCACCTACGTATTATTATAAAAACACGCGAACCGTAGATGTCTTGTGTACCTTGTGGAAATAGGGCGGGGAAGCTTTCTTTCGCGATGCGTCAATGTCGCGGGTAAATACGTAACCGGTGGGTAAATAGAATGGGAGAAAATTGGGGTAAAAAGATACAGGGGTAGCGCAATACGTATTCAGTTATCCTACTTCCTACTAATAACATTATAAACGCGAAAGTTGGTGAGTATGGATGGATGGATGTTTGTTACTCTTTCACGCAAAAACTACTGAACGGATCTGATTGAAATTTGAAATAAAATTTCGGACTATTTAGATGACAAAAAAAAGCTTGGGATTTTAGTGAACTTGCTCCAATTCAATCAATTAGTAATAAGAATAAAATTGTCAGTGTGATCGCGCTAAAAAAAATACCTGCCGGGCGTTTCTTGTCTGTTCTTTTGCCGGCGTAAGGAGGTTGGAACAGGCGTAGCTAGTTTTAAGTTTGACGTTTTAAAGTGATCACAATGTATCCTATTGAATAAATAACTATTGACTATTTGGAATGGAGACAGCTTATATCCTGGATTAATACATAGGATACTTTTTATCCCGGAAATGGTTCCTGCGGGATAACGGGAAGACGGCGATGAAACCGCGGGGCGCAACTAGTCTATTGATAAATGTTTATTTAATTTGCAAAATGTTTCACTCTGAGTTGCGGACCGCGTTCGTAATCGATTATTATTTCGTTACGATTGCTTTCTGCGGGGCAAAGTCCCTCCCTCTTATCCACTTCTCGCGGTTGAAAGATTTTAATTTGAGGGATGTCATCCCCAGACGTTAGTCTCCAAATGAGAGTCGGAAATGTACCTAAATATTCAGTACATTAGGGGCAAAATTTGCTTGTCACACATAAAAAAGTTTTGTTAACGCCCGAAATTAATAATCGATCCTGATCTGTTATCCGCGGTTTTGGATCGATATGTCATTTTAGTACTAGGGCTTGACATATTTATTACTTCTAAAATGTCTTACTATGACACGACATATCGATCCAAAACCGCGAATAACTGATCAGGATCGATTATTGATTTAGGGCGTAAGTCAGACTAGCGGTGATAGGTGTTTTAAGATGCCTAGGTAAATTGAGGCGCTCAGCAGACGAGTGGCGCCCAAGCCTAGTAAAGGCCGGTTTCAATAAGCGATCTATACACGGTTTGCCTTACTAGAGATTTAAATTTGTTTTGTTTATAAGTAATGTTGTTGTTGTGCCCAACAGGGTCCATAATTGATCTTAATTATATTATGACTAACTATTGTACATTATGGAATGCAATAAATTCTTTGAATCTTTGAATCTCTACTTGTATGGAGCTTATGTCAAATTACTATCTCCAGTAGGACAAACCGTGGATAGATAGGTTATTAAAACCGGCCGTACGTGTAGCTCTGAGATATGAGAAATTTATGATTTCAGAACTTATGATAAAGATTTTATAGCAGTTAAATAACTGTATATACCTATCCTTACTGATATCATAAATGCGAAAGTAACTGTCTGTCTGTCTCACGCTTTCACGCATAAACTACTGAACCGATTTAAATGAAATTTGGTACGGAGATGAACCCTGATGAAGGACATAGGATGCTTTTTATCGCGATAAACTGTAGCCCACATCTATTAGTATACCTCAAAACTAAAAAACGCCACTCTGGCTTTCAAGGTTTAAAAAGACGAACAATTTGGTGAAATAACTTGATTTTCATATTTTTGTGGATTGGGCCACACCAACACATAGCGCGAGGCGTCTTCTCAATTATTAAATTGAGCGCTAGTAGCGGCTGTTTTTTTATAACACCGTAATCAGATTCGTATCGTATTCAGTTACACACCGTCATTATGCGAGTGTAATGCGATATTAGGTAACTGTAGGCGGTGCTTGCTCCACCGCGCACCGGCCGCATCTCCGGCGCGCTGCCTAGAAAGCATTCACTCGACCTTTATTGCCTTTTAGGCGGTAACAATTAGTGTTGCCCGATCCGTTTTCTACCAAACATCGGGACGCGATAAAAAAGCGGGACTGTGACGTAAACAAATTCATGTTCCCATATCCCAATGTGTACAACCAAACAAGAGAAATCTCAATGTATCCTATTGAATAAAGAAAAATTGACTTTTGACTAACATATATTACTAGCTGCGCCCCGCGGTTTCACCCGCATCTTCCCGTTGTCCCGTAGGAACCATTCCGGGATAAAAAGTATCCTATGTCCGTCTCCTGGTTTTAAGCTACCCAACCAATTCTTAGCCAAATCGGTTCGGCCGTTCTTGAGTTATAAATAGTGTAACTAACACGACTTTCTTTTATACATAGATTTACTTCATCGTTTTATTCATCCCTTTTAAGAGAAACAACAGTAGTAAGTTGCCAAAACTAAGATGGAGAGCTATTCATTCCCAGTACGAGTGTATTTGTTTGCACAAACTATTACTATAAATGATTAATTAATATGTGGTACATTGCAGGGCGCGGAGGACAAACTGAGCATGATCCGCGCGTACCGCAGCCAGGTGGAGAAGGAGCTGCGTGACATCTGCTCCGACATCCTCAACGTGCTCGACAAACACCTCATCCCCAGCTCGCAGACCGGCGAGTCCAAAGTGTTCTATTACAAAATGAAGGTGAGACAAGCAGCTTTGGAATCTGTCGCCAAGCACATATCGTTGCGGCAGCCTCACTTCAGCGTCAGTTCCCAATACAGGTGTAGCGTAGTGCTATCAGGTGACTTGTAGTCAAATCCTACCCTGTAAGATGTAGGAGAAAAAGATGGGTGGGATGACTTCGGAGCAGTAACATAAAAAGTTTCCTACATGTTGTTGGAAGGGTCAATTCCGCAAGTTATGGTTGCTGCCTACTAACAGGTAGGCGTTCAGTTTGTTTGCCTGTTCTGAAGGATGTAAGCTTGGAAGTAATTCCCATGAATATGTAAGCACAACCCTGAGAGAAGCGGTAGAAAGGTAAATGACATGCACAACGGGCACGTCGAGGTCTAGATGGGAAGGTATTGCAGGGAGGGAAGCTTGTTGATAATTAAGAGCCCTTATTCTTCAAGTTTGGTGTCTCGCTCGCAGCGTAACGTTTATTATTCATGTGGTGTAGAGATCGGTGCGCGGGTCGGATGCGGGTCCGCGCCCTTCGACTCTTTTATTTATCATTGCGTTGCAGCATGAGGGCAAAGTGGCGGACTTAACGCGTTTTATATCAACCCTGGCGGACATTGCAATCATTGAGGAATATGATAGAATTGGACGAATGTATAAAAAGTGTTTTCGGTTATATTGAAATTACGCAATATTTGATAGGTTCGAATATATAATTTCAATTCAATAGACTAGTTATGCTAATGGAATAGTAGGTATGCAAAGATGTTCTCTTCTGTATAAGTGCGGGGAATGTATGAATAGTTGATAAGTACAGAATTCTAGGCATTCTGTTTTGATTGTATTATTGTGCATTTCTATCGTAGCCTATTTGAAGCCTTTGATGGTACCTATACGCCAAGGCCAGCCAGAGGTAGTTCACAATCCATCTTTATATGTCATACAAAGGAAACCCACAGTGAATGGGCGAGGTGTCCAGCGAAACGCACGACGATTAACTGGACCTCGCTAGGCCCTAGACCTTGCAGTGTTGCTTGTGGATATGAGTTTGATCGTGATGATTATGATTCCATAACAAAACATTCAGGTTAAGCAACACTCACATCACTTGTATAGATAACCGTCTAGTTGCATTTTTAACTGAGCGTAGGGCACGCTAAACTGTCGGCCTTGACTGTAATACTGACTTTGTTAGAACGGATGTACTATGGTACTGGATATTGATTTATTTACACCCCAGTAGGGCAATATACGTCCTCTCGTACTAGCAGCTCGCACGGAACTATCCACCGCGCACACCCACCCATGTGCTGACAACTTCATACTATCATAAGTTGGCTTTACTGCACCAGCAATACAGTTGTCCACTAGCATATACGAAAGAAGAAGATGTACGTGAATTGTGTTGACATGTGAGTGCATCCCGCAGGGCGACTACCACCGGTACCTGGCGGAGTTCGCGACCGGCAACGACCGCAAGGAGGCGGCCGAGAACTCGCTGGTCGCGTACAAGGCCGCCTCCGACATCGCCATGACCGAGCTGCCGCCCACGCATCCCATCCGCCTCGGCCTCGCGCTCAACTTCTCAGTGAGTACCTAACTACCTACTTGAAAATTGAGTTTCTTTTACTGTACATACATTTTTACTTTTGTACTGTACATTTAAAATCCTTTTTCCATCACTTTTTCTCACGTCGTCGTTGTCGATTGGTATTGTAACTAACTAGAATTAAAATTACAGTTCTACCGGAAACGTATACTTACTTTACTATAATACTGTGCTACTCCTCAAGCTAGGCGATCGATATTCTTGACAGAGAACTTGCATGAACCAACATAAATTTTTAAAAAGGTTGGCCTATTCTATTGTTATCAGATAATGATGGTAGTGAGTGAGTTCAATTCTAGGTACCAAGTATTCAAGGATTCTTTTCTGTTAATCTGTATCAGTCTTTCAAATAGTATTGGTATTTGAAATGGTTCTTTACATACTCAATGGCAGTGACACCTAGGTACATTTTGTCAATTTCGTAGACTACTGTATTGCGCAAACCGTTTTTGTTTGGTAAAGTATTGGGGCTACAACCAAACCCTTCGCCATATCTCGTTCCCAATAACCGATCTATCTACGCTTTACCCTACTGGCGATAGAAATTTGACATTACTTCTATGAAGCTTACCTTAGCTAATCTCTAGTAGGGCACACCGTGGATAGATCGGTGATTGGGAACGCCGTTAGTAACTTCCGATTTGTTTTGATGCGTCATACCTTATCTTAAATTGCGCAAATCTCCCCTCGTCCAGGTTGAGTGACTACGCTTGTATAACGATGACGAATCGATGCGCGGTGACGAAAAAGGAAAAGTGATCCACTAAATCAGGCGCATTGTGTTCTATTAATAACATGACTTTAGCTACCGGAAATGGGAACTACTCATAGCTTGACGGTTCAGTTTCACTCGACATTGAGCAATAAATGAATAGCAATTATGGTAATTGAAGCTATAAATATCTCATTACTAAATTGCACTCAAAGCGGTCAAGTGATTGCTTGACAAACGTGTCAACACACTTTCACTATGATAATTTTGCGATAAAATGTATTCTGATTCATCTTGTCGTCGAGAATAGATTTAGCTAATTATTATAATCTGGTTCATATAAAATTCTTAACACAGATTGACAGACGGCAAGTAGAAACATGAAACTTGGAATGTACGTATATATACTGTGATGAAGCTAAGAATGGATTATTAAAATCATCCCTCGGTCATATGGGGTCAATTTTGGAAGAAAAGATAACAAATTTTGTGGGGTTATTTGTGTAATTTTCGAATGTAGAAATTGTTTTTTATCCCGTCACACATGGCATTTATAATATGTATAAAAGGTCTCCCCCATTTTTGTAAGGGGTTCCAATAACATCTCAATGAACCCAAGTCAACCTCTCCTGCACGTGGTACGCCCTGCTGACGAACGTACGAGGCTCTGACGCCCCATCAACACGCACTGGACCAGCGTGATGGGTTATGGTCCAACCCCCCTTTAATATGGAATATGATGTAATATATTATTTTAATATGTAGTTAAACTATATATTAACGCTGCCGAGTGGTCTCCTGCACGTTCTTGCGGCAAAATATATTGAGCTATGCAATAATATAGAGTGAACGTCACAGAGAAATAAAAACGTCCAGCTATAATATTTGTCGAGTCCCTTCATTATGTTCAACTCGCGTGACTAAAAACTGTTCCAAGCTACCTAGTTTAGTATACAAGTATCGTTACAATTATCAGAAGTGGCGACCGCGTGTTTGGCCAAGTAATCATGTACAATACAAACTTGCACATACGTCACTCGGGGACGTGACTCGATCGTAATGTGGCTACTGTATTAGGACAGATTTCTTAGAAACAGTTCAAGTATCGATTGATTATGTTTAACTTTGGTCTGGCACAAATTTGGCACAACTCTCACTAATGAACCTAGCCTTTGTCTATGTTTATAAGTTCTCTACTCTAATATACACAAGCGAAGAGAAGCGTTTGGAATCTACCAATCGTGATTTGAACCTTTCTTGCCTCAAGGGAGCAATTGTGGCATTATAGTTACCGTTATGACTGCACAAGTTGTCTCGAATTACTTTTCTGTAGTTGTCATCTCTACATAACTTCGTACACGTTATCACGGTTACATCAGCATTCTGATGTCACAGCGCGATGAGACATAAGGCCGGTCCCAATAATCTATCTATATCCACGGTTTCTCCTATAGAGATAGAATATTGACGTAGGCTGCATAGAAGTAATGTCAAATCTTTAGTAGGATAAACCGTGGATATCTATCCATCTATCCAGGTTATTGAAACTGGCCATCAATCTCTAGTTTGTAGGCCTGTAAAATTATCAAAATTCGTGTAGCAGTTTCAGTCTGCAAACTAAAATAAAACTAAACTAACTTTATATTAGTTGATGAAACCGCGGGGGCAGCCCCCTGAAATTTCATCCGCTTTCAGTGTACCACAGGATTTTTATCGCAATAAAACAGCGTTCATAATCTGACCAGTTGTTTTCACAAATAAGCAGTAACATACGTACAGCTCTTTATAATATTAGTATTAGATATCTACAATTTGATGTAAAGTTAGAGTCTGCTCAGTTAGATTTTCATAGTAAAGAACACGCAGAGAGCCATTTTGTTGTGCGAGCCAGGCGCGGCGTGATCTTATTTTATTCACAAGAATCGGTATCTACGCTAGTGTTTACTTACCGGTCGTGTTTCCGCCGCTGTCAGCGCTCTTTGTGACCGATTCATTGTGCGAAGGTGCTGCTTGTGGCGATGACGTCACACCACTGTATTTAATTCAAAGTGTAAATATTGAATGGTAGTAAAGTGAATAATAACGCGCTATACTACGGCGCGAATGTAGCTCACGCGTTTGTTTAGACAATTGCGCTGTCTTGCTGTAACATCCCGAAACAATAACATGTAATAATGATGTGATGTTTGAATGTTTTGAGATTATTTTTATATCTCTCAATTAAAGCGAGAATGCTTGTCTGTTTGGATAATAACAGTTTTTATTTCTCAGTTATTTTTTTGATGATATTCCTTTATGAATTTATGACCGTTGTTGACTATAGATCATCTAATTTTATGAATTAGGTGAATGTAAACGCGCAAAGAATGAATCATCTCAAATTTGGCGCAAAGAATTGGGCATGCATGTAATGTGCGCACGTGATTCTCGGATAATTGCAATTGCAATTGCAGTGCCCACGCGGTGATCGTTTCCAATTTTGTAACGTGACTGGCGCAGATTACTTGTATTGCACGCTGTCACGAGCCACTTCTCTGTATGAAACTTCTGTACACAGATACTAATCAGTAAAGTTATCGCGCTATCTGTAATTTTTTATTTGTATGTTTCGTCGTTGAGTATTGACTTAGGTCCATCTCCTATAAGATTGTTCGTCGGTCTTAGATATTGTTTTGTCCTTCTAGTTTGCCATTTCCTGGCATGTGATATTATAGTAGAATGAATAGTTAGGTACATGAAATACTTACATTTAAAAAAGTAAATTGAAAATGTAATAAACTGATGAATTTCAATTTCATAGCTAAATAATATCAAATTTGTATTTATACCAATAACTGTAATGAATCTTAGCCATAACCTGTGTTAAATAAATCCATTTTTTTTAAATTGAATAATGGTCCATACTATGCTGGTTATCTATACATATGTAAATCAAGTATACTCACACATACAGTGTTCCATTTTTATAAATAACGACCTTAATTAACATTTTTTCTAATTTCTGTGATCCTGTTAACAAAAATCTTTTTATTGTATTTTTAAATGTTAGTTACGATTGTAACGGTGTAATTTTGTCTTGTTTGCAGGTATTCTACTACGAAATTCTGAACAGCCCGGACCGCGCGTGCCGGCTGGCGAAGGCGGCCTTCGACGACGCCATCGCCGAGCTGGACACGCTCTCGGAGGAGAGCTACAAGGACTCCACGCTCATCATGCAGCTGCTGCGCGACAACCTCACGCTCTGGACCTCCGACATGCAAGGGGACGGCGAGTCCGGTCAGTACACGTACCAGTTCATCTCTCTTTTATAGATTGCCCTCGTGCTCTACAGTTTATAGCGATAAAGAGTAGCCTATGCCTTGCCTCAGGTTCTAGACTATCTCTGTACCAAATTACATTTAAATCAGTTCAGTAGTTTAGACGTGAAAAATAGATATATACAGAGTTACTTTACAATCCGTTTCTTTCACATGAACAATGTCAAATTTAAACTCGGACCAAAAAATAATTTCTTACCGTCCAATGTCTCTTAGCCACAATTAAAATTTTATAAATCTTTTTTTTCTCTCGTTTGTGTAGGACCTGTCGCCAATGTTTCACTTCATTTACTCGCCTTTTTGGGTCAGGCGGTTTATTTTTAGAAAAGGGTGTTGATGATTATTGATTGTTTATCATACAGTGGGTACGTTTTATGAAATTGTTCATTTAGCCGCGTCGTGCGGACTAGAGACAATAACCCTGAGACCTCGTGGACCTTCGTCTGACACTGGATAGTACTTACCGTTAGCAACAAAAATAGTCATTGATGATTTCATTGAATTTTTTTTGTTTTCATTCATTGATTTGATATTTTTTTTTTTGATGATTTTCTTTTTGTCATCTAAGACGCTGCAGAAAATCCGAATATCGGTCGTGTTCAGCGACCTTTGTCATTGACCGTACCTGCACTACCTACATGTTAAAAACAGATTGGCCGTTCACTAGCCCACATAAATCTTGTATTACATATTAAATGATCACTTCCGTGTTGCAGCAGTTGTTTTGAGTATAAGACAGTTTTTAGTTTGTCTAACCATATGTATGTTTGTGTTGCAGGTGAGACCGAACAGAAAGAACAAGCACAAGACGTCGAAGATCAGGACGTGTCGTAATACTTTTAAACATTCTATTTAAATATAATAAAAAATAACTATAGTATCATAAATAAGAGCCAGCCCTCGATGACAACCGGTTGTAAGGTACATACATACTCTGCAAATCTCACCGTGACCAGCTGCGGACCGAGCCGGACACTACACACGACCCGCGGACACGTTCGCTGTGCACACACACAACATTCACACACACATGCATGTACACCTTTCGTTATGTAACGTGTCAAATTTATCTATGAGTAAGTGTGTGTAACTTCTTTTGATATATTCTTTTCAAATACGAAAATAATAATGTTTAAGAAAAGTACTTTGGTATTACATTTTACCTGTATGTTGTTAGGCATGTATCTCTGTACGGTAACACTCGATTGATCTCGTGCCCCCTATGCTTGTCGTCGTCTGTCGCTAGTAGTGTATCCATCGCTCCAACACACTCTTAAGGTGGGAATTGTAAATTTTCTAAGTATTTTATACCGTGTTAATGTATTGAAACTGTCGTCCCGAGCGAGCACCGTGTAGCGAGTAGTACGACGCGTAGCGGGCGGCAGTCGCGCACAAGCGGCGCCCGCCGCGACTCTTCACCGCCGCGTTTGTTTGTATACATTTGAATCATTATTATTATGGCATATTTTAAACGATTATAGGGTGGTGTTACGTAGTTACTTGCAATATTTAGCCAAGTGATGGCGTCACCCGTCGCTCTCCATACGTTGTTATTGCAATATAATGAGTTGTGCAAGCCGTCACTACTATGTAGGAACGTTATTGAACAAATGAGCGCAGCCGCTTCGTTCGTATTACAACATTTGGAGTATTCACACTTGAATCGCTTTAATTACTTACGAGTATTGTGATAGAGATTTTGTATATTTTAATTTATTTTTTTTAATTTCGCAAGTTGTCGGTAAAATTGCTGTAGCGCTACATCTCTTACGATGAATAATTTAATACAGGACAAGCAGTAGTAGTTCTAAAGTTGTGCTAGGTTAAGGTAATGCACTCGAGACGTTATTTATTGATCGAACACATTCCACCATCACTGTCCGACGCGGCGCAGCAGCGACCCAGTGCGTGCCCGAGTAAGATATTAGCGTTATTTTTATTTTGAATTTGTAATATTGCATATATTTTGTTAATTTATCCCCAGGAATACTGATGCAATTAGCCTTAGTGTTATGCAATATTGATTTATGTCCTACAAACAACATAAAATTTATTGTAAATGACAGTGTAAATCTAATAATAAAATTCAAAAATTCCACTAGTTGTTTTATTCATATCTACAGAAGATTATATATTGTTATCTCCTACATTTTGTTTTCCCTAGTAAGTTAAGTGAGGTGGGTAGATTTTGGATACCTATATGATGCAGTTTTCTGTAACACTACTGGACCGATCAGCAGGTCTGTCTCTCTAGATCTACATATCTATGTAGAGCTAGAGAGATGTAACGATGATCTTTTATCACACATAGTGGTCTCTTCAAGATAACAAAACGGTACAGAAATACATAATAAGCTAGAAGCCCAGATGCTAGATGTGTGGATTTACTCTAGCGTTGTTGGGGGGTACCTCTGGAGTAGGTAGATGATGTGAAGAATTATTATTAATGGTTTATATTATGTATAAATAATAAATGTGCATACTTGATTATGAAATTCCTTTCGAACTACATCAGAATTTTCAATGTCGGCGGTCCACGTTAACGACAAGTCCAAAGCTATATAAAAAATAACATACAGTAGAACATAGAACCTCTTCCCTTATTGGGACAACTTTATTACAGTGAGGCAGTCAAATCGACACTGAAAGTTGTCATATGTAGATTTTACTTTTTCGCATTGAGGAAGCTGTAGACATACACACACTTTATTTTCATTTAAAAAATTTTTTTTTTTTCCCAAAATATATTCAAAAGTGTGGTTTCTGATTATGTAAGCGTTTTTTATGTCCTGCGATAGTTCAAGGAAACAAGCAAGGTTGAAACTGTCACGTAAGTAGCATTTAGTTTCACACGATGAAACTAGGTGGCGCTGTACCCCCTTAAAACACGCAAGCGTTTCATTCACTGGCTCGGGGCACTTCGGTCGGGACGAACTTTCTTCGGGTACCAAGTCATTGGTCCGCCTGATGGTAAGCAATTTTTCTTAGGGGAGCCTGGTCTAACACGGATTCGGGTCCCCTAATAAAACAGTTTCATTTTCATAACTTTTTGAAATGAAAATACAAAATATCTATTATGTTTAAAGTTTTAAAGTTATTTTGTATTGTATTTGTATGTCTCATTCATGAATATTGAATATCATACAAATTAAAAACCATAAAAACGCGCGCCCAGAAAATCCCGAAATATCCTCTCTACACTCAGTCACTCAGTAGTCAGTACTCACTTCACTCCCTTTCTCGACCCTAGGCCTAGACAATGAAATGAAGACACAGAATTTAAGTTAAATCTAATATAGCCTTGGATAGATGTTTCTCCACAAAATGGAGAGATCATAATTGTAAGTATTGTAACCTGTTTCCCCCTTTTTAGGTTAGGCGCATATGATAGGGGGTATGAAGAAAACAAGAAATGCATACAAAAAGAATTTCTTTATTGCACATGGATTTTCAAAAATACTTAATTGTTAACAATTTGATACTACACAACGCGGAGGCGTGATTACTTCATAAATATGGCAATGTTAGTAGTTACAGGTGTACATCAGATGTACACATTGAACTAGCATCTAGGTCCATCGAAACAAGCATCACATTGTTTACTAGTGCCCGGTTTATTTAACAAAAACGTTTTTAAAAGAGAACAGTTTGAACATTCGATTTATTATTAAACTAGGTTTTGCCCATTGCTGGGTTTACGTGAAAAACCAGAATATTTATCTTGCATCATCAAACGGTTGAAGTAAACCGGACATTATATAAAAAACCATACATTCTTGTTTTGCTGGTATTTTTTTCACACCACTGATAAGTTTCAAACGTAAACTTTAGACATTTACTAAATTATATAGTACCTTATGTATGTAAGTATAGAACAAAATAAATGTTTTTTCTAAACACTTTGGTATACCAAGAACTATTTGATGGCACGATCCGCCCATGCTCGTCCTAACAATAAAATATAAGCACATATATACTGTTTAGACCCATCGCACATCACAGAATTTTGACGGAGGAAGACGCACCAGCCCTCAGGCGTACCATATAATATTCATTACAATAAACGCGTATTGTGCTCCGCCATTATTCTGCAGTGTGTAGATGAGCTCTTACGTTGCTGTGTACAAATACAATATTTCTATTGACATCATTTTCAAATTCAACACAATTTAATGAAAAACGATGCTCCAATTCAAACAGTTGAAAACGTGATGGGGCCATAAAATTACCTGCTTGACATTTCTTGTCCATGTCATTGGAACAGGTGCGTAGCTGGAATTAAGTTTGGCGTTTTAAAGTGATCACAATATTATGCTGTATCTTACTAAATAAACATATTTTGAAATTTGAATTTGAGCATGGTTTGAAATTAGCCCATTGGATCAAGTGAGAGTCGGAAATCTAGAGCATTGTGCTGCGTCCGTTTTGATGAATTTAGAAACAATCGTGAATACAATCAAATGCAGACATACACAGCAACGCTATAATATCATTCACAATTAAAATAAAACCTTACGTTTACTCGCAGTGTTTGATTAAATGTATAGCTAATACTTAATCGTCGCGTCTCACTAGAATTCCAAGCATCACCTTGTGCCTTAAGCAGTAATATACAACTATATCGATAAAATTCATATATTGAGCCCGTTTAGTGTTAAGCTCTTAAAAATAATAAAATAATAGGTGTATCGATTATTTTAAATTTAAATAAATCGCTGATAACATACTTTATCAACGATCAGCGCTAACTACAAGAATATATTATTATTTCAAATTTATTTATTCATATCTTGTAAAGATAAATGCAAGCTATTACAAGAGCGATGTCTTACAATATGGCCAAGTGCGAGTCGAGTCCGACTACACGGCTCCCTTGTTCACAAGTAAAGGATTCGTAAAAAACAATAAATTTTTCAAGAAACTGTCTTGAAATTTTTTGACTATTAGTTTCCGTGCAAAATGACTGTGATCGTTGTCAAATAATTTTATTAACGTTGATCTTACAAGTCTTCCGTTTTCATTTAACTTAAATACATCTCAGGGATGAGCATACAACTCCCTGCTTCAAGCAGCATCCAAAAACTTGCATGTATCATTACAAAAAAAAAAAAACACTTTTTTAAATAAAATCTAATCAAACAATAAAAATACAATAAATGAGTAGACATAGCACATCACATCATACAATAACATCACATCAGTCTCGATTACAATATAAAATTAACTATCCACCAAATGTACATACATACATACACGACATCTAATAGATCTATACAATAAAATAGAAATAATATAACTGAAACTTCGACGTAAACTTAAATATATCGACCTAACTGAAACGTGGTCACTTCGGAAACAAACTATTTCAATGAAACAAACATACTTCCACTTTTCATAGCCAACAAGAAAAGGAATGTTTCTGAATGGGGCGGGCACACACACAGCGCGTACTATCCTATTCTTACTATGGACCGGGCCTAGTCTACTGATTCATTCGATTTTTTTACATCTTACAGGTTCCTGATAGGTGCTTGGCGACAGATTTCTAACTTGAAGGTGATAGCTAGCCAGGCGAGCACTAAACATGCACTACCAGTACTACAACCAAGCTACGGTGTCATCACGATGTTTTCCTTCTCCGAAAGCACAAGCTCGAACCCGCGACCTTCGCAAGTTGACGTTGACCATGAACTACCGTTTCAAATTCTTATAAATCAGGTTTTTCTACAACGGTATGTGTGTCAACATCATCATCAGCCTGTATCAGTCCACTGCTGGACATAGACCTCTCCCAAGGTACGCCACTGAGCGCGGTCTTCAGCTCTTCTTATGCAACTCCTGGCAGCCACTCGGCGCAAGTCATCGCTCCACCTAGTCGCAGGGCGTCCTACACTACGGTATGTGTGTGCCCAACCTTAAAAACAACATAAGAAATAAAGCCAATCCGTGAGTTAATCGTGAGAATAACACCTGTTCATTATTTTGAGAATGATCGAAGGCACCTACAAAGCCACAGATGCCTTATCATCACGACATAATTAAGCTACCTCATCCTTCCCTAAACCACTCTACTATTTTCACTAGTGTTTGATCAAAGGCAGTTCTGGACGCCTCAGAGCGTCCGTTTCTAAACTATAGTAATCTTATTTATTACACTTATGGTCATGCAAGTATTTGTTACAATTCGGGTTCGACCCTTCTTCATTCTCCGTTAAAAATCTATTCATTCAGATTATTTGATATTTTTTTTTCTGATCCCAACTTCTTAATGCTTCTACAGATTTTCGTTTGACCACAATCGCACCGATGCTAAGTGATGATGAGGTCGACGGTGGTACACACGCAGTCCTAGAGTGCTTAGCCTATGAATGTCTTATAAAGCATTCATAAATATTACTACTGTATTTGTACGTAATAAACGATCCGTTATCAAAATCTACCAAAACTCGTAACGTGATTACACCGAAAAAGGGCTTGCAATCGAATCCCTTCTGGTTGTGTCTATATTTCCAAAAGTATCAATTCACAAGCCCGCCGTTTTACACGAAATACAACTTGTGTTAAATGTGTGAATGTACAAATAATTTGGTATCTACGCGTACTCCGACAGTTGCACGACAAGTTTGCGTTCGTCTCCAAAACCGACTAGGCTCCATGATCAGCTAACAAATAACGCACATCTTCTTCAAATCGCTTTCATCCGGATCCAACGCTTCCGAATCTTTCACGACCGGTTCCTTGCCCTCTATATCCGGGAGGTACCTGGAAAAGAAAATAGATTTATTCGATACGAGCCCGGCGAGAGGACGAGCATGCAGCTTGAGACAGTAAGATTGCGGCGAGAGCGGTGAGCTTAAAGGTTGAGAGGGGGCCGCAACAGGGGAGAGGATGTCATCATAATTTTTAGCCCGTGTCAGTCCACAGCTGGACATAGGCCTCTCTGCCTCTATCCAAGGTATGCGACTGAGCCCGGTCTTCCGCTCTTTTCATTCAACTACTGCCAGCCACTTGCAGCCACGCTCCACCTCGATAGAGGATGCAGCGTTGTTAAACTGTAAGTAATTAACTAGACCCTAACATCAGTAAGTAGGTCACCGACATATCTCACAGAATTAGCTAGCTGAAGTGGCAGTGGGCTGGTCATATAAGCCGCAGAACCGACGACCGTTGGGGTAGATATGTTCTTGAGTGGAGACCGCGATTTGGCAAACGTAGTGTAGGACGCGCTGCGATTAGGTGGAGCGACGACTTGCGCCGAGTGGCTGGCAGGGGTTGGTTGAGAAGAACTGAAGACTGGGCGCAGTGGCGTACCTTTTTTTTACAGGGTAGTGTTAAGTGACGATGTGGTCGAAGACGGCGCCACGTTACACCTGGACTGGGAACTCTCAAGCGGGGCTGCCGGAACACACCGATAGGTGCTCGGAGACAGATTCTTAACTTGAGGGTGGGAGCTAGGCAGGCGAGCACTAGCAAACGCCCTACCACCAAGTTACGGTCACCGAAAGCTCCAGCTCATAGTGGGATGGACCACTGAGGCATCATCCCGTCAAATGGAGCTTGGGAGTGTGGCGCATCACTAGCGCACGCGCACATCCCTAGAGGAAGCGGCCGCGTTCGACACCAGCTGTCAGCAGCACCACACACTTCTACGTGGACGACTCACCGCACCGCTGATATTTCGTTTTTCCGTCGCGGTCACCAATTGTAGAATTAAACTACAAAAAGGAATTTGACCGTATTTTTAATTACAAGGAACACTGTTTGTGAGAGGAGTTTCTTTTTGGGGAAAACGAAATGTCAGCGGTGCGGCGAGTCGTCCACGTAGAAGTGTGCGGTGCTGCTGACAGGACGGTGTCGAGCGCGGCCGCTTCCTGTAGGGATGTGCGCTAGTGATACCTCTCGTAGTCCAGGCCCTGCCGCTCGTAGAACAGCAGGTAGGCGGAGGCGGGGTCGATGGGCGGGCGCGCGGCGGGCGGCAGCTCGCGGCACGAGGAGTCGTTGTAGCAGAGCCACGCGCCCGTCGGGTGCCGCGCGTACGCCACGTAGTGCCCGCCGCTCAGCGCGCCGCTGTGCGACTGCGGGGGGCTACATTATACCTTCCACGTCCCCACTGCTGGGACTCTGGCCTTCTCTCAGAGAGAGTCGTATGGCTCGTAATCGCTGGCCCAGTGCGGGTTGCTAGATGTCGCATGCCCTTGAATGTTGCAGTTCTTGGGCATGCCGGTTTCCTCCCGATGTTTTCCTTCACCGTTTTGAGCGATGGCAAATCCGCACATAACTTGTTAAGCCATAGGTGCGGGGCCGAGAGGATTCGAACTCGGTGTCGGCGTCTTGTAAGTCGCACGACAAACCGTTCGGCCACCATCGCTTCGTTATACCATTTTTTTTTTTTTATTTTTTTTGTTATGGCGTCACACGATTAGTGTATTTGCCAGTGTCAAGTATAAAATATTTCAAACTCAGAGTTGAATCAAGTTTAAATGATGATGATGATGATGATGATGAGATGAAGGGATGAGGATAGTGTTTAAGTAAAGTAGTGGCGCTTTACTTAAACTTTACACGGACTTTTTTGGAGCAACTGGAAAAGTCACTTTCACAACTTTATTTCAATTTCCCACACTCGTACACATTAACGAACACATAATGGTTAATAATCCACCAATATTACACATTATCACTCGAAGAAACACAAGTTTTGGAAATAAAAACAAATTTTTTTCACGTTGACAATTCGATTGCCGCCAAAAAAGTCCTCGTTATACCATATCTAAATATATTATGTCGGAAACGGGTTCGAGATTTGAAATGGATTTGACGTAATCGGAACGCCAGCCCCACCTGGTGGCGCTCGACAGAGTCTTGACGGCAGTACTCGGCAGGAGAAACTACACAGTTTGCTTGCGGCGGTATCATCTAAGAACTGTCCCGCGTTCCGTATTACCCTTGTGATAGTGGAATATTCTGGTTGTACACCTACATTATTGATTCGTCAAGAATACAGTTTCAGTTTGATTTGTAACATTTCATTCATACAAAAACGTCACTCAATCGCTACTCAAGTGTTGAGTACGGGGAACAAGTGGTCAACCACTGAAGATCAATCTTCACTTGAGCGTCGTTCTAGAACACCAGGCTAAAGTCAAAGTCAATTTTTCTTTATTCAATAGGATACATTGCAATCACTTTAAAACGTCAAACTTAAAACTAGTTACGCCTGTTCCAACCTCCTTACGCCGGCAAAAGAACAGGCAAGAAACGCCCGGCAGGTAATTTTTTTGGGCGATCACATTGACAATTTTATTCTTATTACTAATTGATTGAATTGGAGCAAGTTCACTAAAATCCCAAGCTTTTTTTTGTCATCTAATGGTCCGATATTTTTTAATTAGCTTTACTAATAAGATTTCTCTTGTTTGGTTGTACATATTGGGATATGGGAACATGACAATTAACGAGTTGCGGGATCACAACCATGTAGTAGCACGTACCACGACGGCGTAGAGGCGGTACTTGAGGTCGAACTTGTCCTGGTCGGGCAGCAGGCGGTGCTGGTGGTGGTCGGCGAGGTTGTCGTCCGTCACCGGCGAGGCCATCAGGCTCGTCGACTCCAGCCGCTCGCGTCTGCACACCGCACACGTATTTGATTCATTGCAATTATTACTCTTTAAAAAACCAAACATATTGGCGTCGATTCGGTTTTGCATTCTCTAAAAATGAACTAAGTTTGACAGGTCTGACAGAAGGTCTGTTTGAGGTCTGGTTTTGACAGTTTTTTCTTTTACAGAACCCTAAAAATATTTAAATATTCCTTCCTAGAAATAAGCATGCAACCGCCCTAATATGACCATGCAAACAGTCCACAGTACCGTTTAGCTTCGATGGAGGACCGTCGCCGCCGGTCGAGCCTGCTCCTCCCCGCTCCCGCCGGCACTCCTCCCACTTCCACCTCCTCCTCCTCCACTTCCTCCCCCTCCCCCTCCCCCTCGCTGATAGGTTCCTCCAGCACCAGCGAGGAGCGCCGCCGCAGCACCAGCTCGCGGTGCCGCAGGATCGTCTCCTGCGGCACCGACGCGAGGTAGTCTGTGGGGTCGAAGTCCTGGAACGGGAAGTTCACCACCTTCTGCGACTTGATCCACTTGTTGTTCACGTACTGGAACCGTTTCAGGTGGATTATCTGCGGACGGGAGAACGGTTGCGTTACTGCGACTTTCTTTTTAACGTTTGGTTTGGTCGGGTACTTGCGAGATGGGAGGACTGCGAGGAGCTGCTCCGGCGCACGGGAAGAGATGAATACCTGACCGATAACTTTGCTAGACGACTTCTGATGGGATGATGCGCTGCAGTGTAGCGTTGCAGCAGCTCGGCGGAGGTGAAGGCGCGCAGGCAGCCGGCTGGGTGCGCCGCCTGCGCTGCAGTGTGGCGCTGCAGCGGCTAGTTACCAGGATGGGCGGCGCGCGCCAGATCTGCAGCGTCTTGGTGGCCGGCTGCGCGGCGCGGCAGGCGCCGCAGTGGTAGGGCTGCTCCAGGCGCTCGGCGGAGGTGAAGGCGCGCAGGCAGCCGGCTGGGTGCGCCGCCTGCGCTGCAGTGCGGCGCTGCAGCGGCTAGTTACCAGGATGGGCGGCGCGCGCCAGATCTGCAGCGTCTTGGTGGCCGGCTGCGCGGCGCGGCAGGCGCCGCAGTGGTAGGGCTGCTCCAGGCGCTCGGCGGAGGTGAAGGCGCGCAGGCAGCCGGCTGGGTGCGCCGCCTGCGCTGCAGTGCGGCGCTGCAGCGGCTAGTTACCAGGATGGGCGGCGCGCGCCAGATCTGCAGCGTCTTGGTGGCCGGCTGCGCGGCGCGGCAGGCGCCGCAGTGGTAGGGCTGCTCCAGGCGCTCGGCGGAGGTGAAGGCGCGCAGGCAGCTGCCCAGGTCCACCGCCTGCGCGCCCGCCGCCGCCGCCGCGCGCACCGACGGGTGCTCCTCCCAGGCCTGCAGGGAGCCGCACATGTACACGCAGGCTACAGCAGGCTGCAGGCTACCGCAGGCTGCAGGCACGCACCTGCTCGCGCGTGCTCTGGTACCGCAGGTGCAGCGCCGTGGGGTCCCAGTCCACGGCCAGCAGCGGCGCCCGCCCGCGCCGCGCCGCCGCGCGCAGCGCCGCCAGGTCCAGCACGCGCACCGTGCCGCCGCACCGGCCCTGCAACCAGCGGCACTACTTCACAACGAGTAACGAACACCCGGACACCTTGGCCCAAGTAGACCTACGTCCGCGTCGGGGGTGGTTCCGGCGCCGGCCTGCTGCTGCAGCTTGGCCTTGGCGATGGGCGAGTCCGGGGAGGGCGGCTCGCCCTCCGAGGGGCAGCCTGTCGCCGTCGGATGGGGGGACGGCGGGTTTTCTGGAAACATATATGTAAAACTTATAAAATTGTTCTAGAGTTTTGAGCCTAGCGATATATTTACGAAATGAGAACACGGAGCCCAGGCTGTCGTCGCTGGAAGTATTCGGCGGCTCGTCCCCCGCAGGCAGCTTGCAGCCGCGGCACAGTACGTACGGGCGGTGTCCACTAGGAGCGGCTCGTCCCCCGCAGGCAGCTTGCAGCCGCGGCACAGTACGTACGGGCGGTGTCCACTAGGAGCGGCTCGTCCCCCGCAGGCAGCTTGCAGCCGCGGCACAGTACGTACGGGCGGTGTCCACTAGGAGCGGCTCGTCCCCCGCAGGCAGCTTGCAGCCGCGGCACAGTACGTACGGGCGGTGTCCACTAGGAGCGGCTCGTCCCCCGCAGGCAGCTTGCAGCCGCGGCACAGTACGTACGGGCGGTGTCCACTAGGAGCGGCTCGTCCCCCGCAGGCAGCTTGCAGCCGCGGCACAGTACGTACGGGCGGTGTCCACTAGGAGCGGCTCGTCCCCCGCAGGCAGCTTGCAGCCGCGGCACAGTACGTACGGGCGGTGTCCACTAGGAGCGGCTCGTCCCCCGCAGGCAGCTTGCAGCCGCGGCACAGTACGTACGGGCGGTGTCCACTAGGAGCGGCTCGTCCCCCGCAGGCAGCTTGCAGCCGCGGCACAGCGCGGGCCAGGCGCACACGCCGCACCACGCGCCGCCGCGGTCCACCAGCCGCAGCGTGAACGGGAACTCGTAGCCGAGGCTGTCGTCACTGCAACAGGCAACGCGCGGGCTACAGGAGGGGAGGCGACAGGCGACACGCACCAGTCCGTGGCGTGGTTGCAGGGCTCGGCGGGCGGCGGGCGCGGCGACAGCAGGCGCGCCAGCTGCGCCCACAGGCGCGCGTGCAGGCTACAGGAGGGGAGGCGACAGGCGACACGCACCAGTCCGTGGCGTGGTTGCAGGGCTCGGCGGGAGGCGGGCGCGGCGACAG
The DNA here is from genome assembly GCA_931315375.2 of Opisthograptis luteolata. Taxonomy (NCBI): domain Eukaryota; kingdom Metazoa; phylum Arthropoda; class Insecta; order Lepidoptera; family Geometridae; genus Opisthograptis; species Opisthograptis luteolata. The sequence goes on from OV928054.1 coordinate 10,294,154, forward strand.
CAGGCGCGCCAGCTGCGCCCACAGGCGCGCGTGCAGGCTACAGGAGGGGAGGCGACAGGCGACACGCACCAGTCCGTGGCGTGGTTGCAGGGCTCGGCGGGAGGCGGGCGCGGCGACAGCAGGCGCGCCAGCTGCGCCCACAGGCGCGCGTGCAGGCTACAGGAGGGGAGGCGACAGGCGACACGCACCAGTCCGTGGCGTGGTTGCAGGGCTCGGCGGGCGGCGGGCGCGGCGACAGCAGGCGCGCCAGCTGCGCCCACAGGCGCGCGTGCAGGCTACAGGAGGGGAGGCGACAGGCGACACGCACCAGTCCGTGGCGTGGTTGCAGGGCTCGGCGGGCGGCGGGCGCGGCGACAGCAGGCGCGCCAGCTGCGCCCACAGGCGCGCGTGCAGGCTACAGGAGGGGAGGCGACAGGCGACACGCACCAGTCCGTGGCGTGGTTGCAGGGCTCGGCGGGCGGCGGGCGCGGCGACAGCAGGCGCGCCAGCTGCGCCCACAGGCGCGCGTGCAGGCTACAGGAGGGGAGGCGACAGGCGACACGCACCAGTCCGTGGCGTGGTTGCAGGGCTCGGCGGGCGGCGGGCGCGGCGACAGCAGGCGCGCCAGCTGCGCCCACAGGCGCGCGTGCAGGCTACAGGAGGGGAGGCGACAGGCGACACGCACCAGTCCGTGGCGTGGTTGCAGGGCTCGGCGGGAGGCGGGCGCGGCGACAGCAGGCGCGCCAGCTGCGCCCACAGGCGCGCGTGCAGGCTACAGGAGGGGAGGCGACAGGCGACACGCACCAGTCCGTGGCGTGGTTGCAGGGCTCGGCGGGCGGCGGGCGCGGCGACAGCAGGCGCGCCAGCTGCGCCCACAGGCGCGCGTGCAGGCTACAGGAGGGGAGGCGACAGGCGACACGCACCAGTCCGTGGCGTGGTTGCAGGGCTCGGCGGGAGGCGGGCGCGGCGACAGCAGGCGCGCCAGCTGCGCCCACAGGCGCGCGTGCAGGCTACAGGAGGGGAGGCGACAGGCGACACGCACCAGTCCGTGGCGTGGTTGCAGGGCTCGGCGGGAGGCGGGCGCGGCGACAGCAGGCGCGCCAGCTGCGCCCACAGGCGCGCGTGCAGGCTACAGGAGGGGAGGCGACAGGCGACACGCACCAGTCCGTGGCGTGGTTGCAGGGCTCGGCGGGCGGCGGGCGCGGCGACAGCAGGCGCGCCAGCTGCGCCCACAGGCGCGCGTGCAGGCTACAGGAGGGGAGGCGACAGGCGACACGCACCAGTCCGTGGCGTGGTTGCAGGGCTCGGCGGGCGGCGGGCGCGGCGACAGCAGGCGCGCCAGCTGCGCCCACAGGCGCGCGTGCAGGCTACAGGAGGGGAGGCGACAGGCGACACGCACCAGTCCGTGGCGTGGTTGCAGGGCTCGGCGGGCGGCGGGCGCGGCGACAGCAGGCGCGCCAGCTGCGCCCACAGGCGCGCGTGCAGGCTACAGGAGGGGAGGCGACAGGCGACACGCACCAGTCCGTGGCGTGGTTGCAGGGCTCGGCGGGCGGCGGGCGCGGCGACAGCAGGCGCGCCAGCTGCGCCCACAGGCGCGCGTGCAGGCTACAGGAGGGGAGGCGACAGGCGACACGCACCAGTCCGTGGCGTGGTTGCAGGGCTCGGCGGGCGGCGGGCGCGGCGACAGCAGGCGCGCCAGCTGCGCCCACAGGCGCGCGTGCAGGCTACAGGAGGGGAGGCGACAGGCGACACGCACCAGTCCGTGGCGTGGTTGCAGGGCTCGGCGGGCGGCGGGCGCGGCGACAGCAGGCGCGCCAGCTGCGCCCACAGGCGCGCGTGCAGGCTACAGGAGGGGAGGCGACAGGCGACACGCACCAGTCCGTGGCGTGGTTGCAGGGCTCGGCGGGCGGCGGGCGCGGCGACAGCAGGCGCGCCAGCTGCGCCCACAGGCGCGCGTGCAGGCTACAGGAGGGGAGGCGACAGGCGACACGCACCAGTCCGTGGCGTGGTTGCAGGGCTCGGCGGGCGGCGGGCGCGGCGACAGCAGGCGCGCCAGCTGCGCCCACAGGCGCGCGTGCAGGCTACAGGAGGGGAGGCGACAGGCGACACGCACCAGTCCGTGGCGTGGTTGCAGGGCTCGGCGGGCGGCGGGCGCGGCGACAGCAGGCGCGCCAGCTGCGCCCACAGGCGCGCGTGCAGGCTACAGGAGGGGAGGCGACAGGCGACACGCACCAGTCCGTGGCGTGGTTGCAGGGCTCGGCGGGCGGCGGGCGCGGCGACAGCAGGCGCGCCAGCTGCGCCCACAGGCGCGCGTGCAGGCTACAGGAGGGGAGGCGACAGGCGACACGCACCAGTCCGTGGCGTGGTTGCAGGGCTCGGCGGGCGGCGGGCGCGGCGACAGCAGGCGCGCCAGCTGCGCCCACAGGCGCGCGTGCAGGCTACAGGAGGGGAGGCGACAGGCGACACGCACCAGTCCGTGGCGTGGTTGCAGGGCTCGGCGGGCGGCGGGCGCGGCGACAGCAGGCGCGCCAGCTGCGCCCACAGGCGCGCGTGCAGGCTACAGGAGGGGAGGCGACAGGCGACACGCACCAGTCCGTGGCGTGGTTGCAGGGCTCGGCGGGCGGCGGGCGCGGCGACAGCAGGCGCGCCAGCTGCGCCCACAGGCGCGCGTGCAGGCTACAGGAGGGGAGGCGACAGGCGACACGCACCAGTCCGTGGCGTGGTTGCAGGGCTCGGCGGGCGGCGGGCGCGGCGACAGCAGGCGCGCCAGCTGCGCCCACAGGCGCGCGTGCAGGCTACAGGAGGGGAGGCGACAGGCGACACGCACCAGTCCGTGGCGTGGTTGCAGGGCTCGGCGGGCGGCGGGCGCGGCGACAGCAGGCGCGCCAGCTGCGCCCACAGGCGCGCGTGCAGGCTACAGGAGGGGAGGCGACAGGCGACACGCACCAGTCCGTGGCGTGGTTGCAGGGCTCGGCGGGCGGCGGGCGCGGCGACAGCAGGCGCGCCAGCTGCGCCCACAGGCGCGCGTGCAGGCTACAGGAGGGGAGGCGACAGGCGACACGCACCAGTCCGTGGCGTGGTTGCAGGGCTCGGCGGGCGGCGGGCGCGGCGACAGCAGGCGCGCCAGCTGCGCCTACAGGCGCGCGTGCAGGCTACAGGAGGGGAGGCGACAGGCGACACGCACCAGTCCGTGGCGTGGTTGCAGGGCTCGGCGGGCGGCGGGCGCGGCGACAGCAGGCGCGCCAGCTGCGCCCACAGGCGCGCGTGCAGGGCGCGGCCCGAGGTGCCGGCCTGCAGCGGCACCACCAGCGGCACCCCGAACAGCGCGGGCCGGCTGCGCTGCCACGCCACGAAGTACTGCTCCGACCGGACCTGCTTCCTGCAGCCGATCACGTTCACGACTTAAGTGAAAGAAGAACCACGAAATCTGACCGACTCCGATGGCTCGGCGACCCAAAGTGGGTCTTGGCCTCCGAAACGAGAGAACGGCCCCCTCTTCTCTATTTTGAGCGATTTCAATCCAGTTCGGAGTTAGGGGACCATGAAATCTAAACTTATAAACTCAACGGGACAACATAAAGTACCATTACTCAGAGATCCATCAAACATGTAAATGTATCTGGTAACGTTGCAATAATTTGGTATCATCGACCTGATCCGATGATGGAGCCAGGTCGGCAAATAGCCTGATAAATAAAATAAGACCGTCGCTCGACTGACCTGTGCACGGCGACCAGGTAGAGGCCGGCCCCCGCGGCCGCCTCCCCTCCCGGGGCGCCGCCCCCGCCCCCCACGAGCGGCTCGGAGCCGTAGTGCGCGAGGGGGGGGCGCGGCGCGGGGGGCGGCACGTGCAGGGAGCGCACGCTGAGGGTGGGCGAGCTGCGGGGATCTTCCCTCTTCATCTCCTGGAATGGAGGTCAAACGGTTTGACTCTCACAGCATTTTTTGTAACCCTCGACGCAAACACCTTTATACTACATTTTATTGGATCTTTCGACGCGAATAGAGTTGTGTAACTTTATTTCATACTAGCTCCGGTGCGCGGCTTCACCCGAGTGGACTCCAGTTTATGGCAATAAAAAGTATTGTTCTGTTTCAGGTTCAAATAGTCTCCAAACCTGATTTGAACAAGATCTCTTCAGATATTTAGTCGCTAAAGGGTAGTAGACATACCTATAGGCAGACAGTTACTTTTTTGCATTTATAATAGACATTCGTTTTTTATACTTATAACTTTAACCTCTGCCAGTGGCATCGTAGCCCCAAAAAGGGAATGAACCGTTTTATATTCAATCAATCAGCTTAAATCAGTAGCTCACCCAAGCACAGGTTTCGACCTATTTGGGTAGCCACCCAAAGTCATAACAGTCATAACAGCATAATGTTTTCTTTTAACAAGTATTACAAGTCTTAAGGGCTCATGCGCGGCATCCCCTTGCAAAAGGTGTAAACTAGACTTTATGTGTTTTTGAATAAATAAATATTTAGTGAGAAAGATGACTTGAGTATTGTTAGAAGATGTGATAGTCGAGGATATTTTAAATTTTAACATAGCCACACTAAGTTCCAAACAAACATTGAGCTGGACATCGCGGCCTCGGAGCGGGAGCCAGCCCCCCCTCCCCCCTACTACACACACACTAGTCACCTTGGGCAGCGTGTTGGCCCTGCAGTGGGCAGTGTCCGAGTACACCGAGTGGGAGCGCAGGAAGGCGCCGGGCGGGCTCGCGGACATCGCGGCCTCGGAGCGGGAGCCAGCCCCCCCTCCCCCCTACTACACACACACTAGTCACCTTGGGCAGCGTGTTGGCCCTGCAGTGGGCAGTGTCCGAGTACACCGAGTGGGAGCGCAGGAAGGCGCCGGGCGGGCTCGCGGACATCGCGGCCTCGGAGCGGGAGCCAGCCCCCCCTCCCCCCTACTACACACACACTAGTCACCTTGGGCAGCGTGTTGGCCCTGCAGTGGGCAGTGTCCGAGTACACCGAGTGGGAGCGCAGGAAGGCGCCGGGCGGGCTCGCGGACATCGCGGCCTCGGAGCGGGAGCCAGCCCCCCCTCCCCCCTACTACACACACACTAGTCACCTTGGGCAGCGTGTTGGCCCTGCAGTGGGCAGTGTCCGAGTACACCGAGTGGGAGCGCAGGAAGGCGCCGGGCGGGCTCGCGGACATCGCGGCCTCGGAGCGGGAGCCAGCCCCCCCTCCCCCCTACTACACACACACTAGTCACCTTGGGCAGCGTGTTGGCCCTGCAGTGGGCAGTGTCCGAGTACACCGAGTGGGAGCGCAGGAAGGCGCCGGGCGGGCTCGCGGACATCGCGGCCTCGGAGCGGGAGCCAGCCCCCCCTCCCCCCTACTACACACACACTAGTCACCTTGGGCAGCGTGTTGGCCCTGCAGTGGGCAGTGTCCGAGTACACCGAGTGGGAGCGCAGGAAGGCGCCGGGCGGGCTCGCGGACATCGCGGCCTCGGAGCGGGAGCCAGCCCCCCCTCCCCCCTACTACACACACACTAGTCACCTTGGGCAGCGTGTTGGCCCTGCAGTGGGCAGTGTCCGAGTACACCGAGTGGGAGCGCAGGAAGGCGCCGGGCGGGCTCGCGGACATCGCGGCCTCGGAGCGGGAGCCAGCCCCCCCTCCCCCCTACTACACACACACTAGTCACCTTGGGCAGCGTGTTGGCCCTGCAGTGGGCAGTGTCCGAGTACACCGAGTGGGAGCGCAGGAAGGCGCCGGGCGGGCTCGCGGACATCGCGGCCTCGGAGCGGGAGCCAGCCCCCCCTCCCCCCTACTACACACACACTAGTCACCTTGGGCAGCGTGTTGGCCCTGCAGTGGGCAGTGTCCGAGTACACCGAGTGGGAGCGCAGGAAGGCGCCGGGCGGGCTCGCGGACATCGCGGCCTCGGAGCGGGAGCCAGCCCCCCCTCCCCCCTACTACACACACACTAGTCACCTTGGGCAGCGTGTTGGCCCTGCAGTGGGCAGTGTCCGAGTACACCGAGTGGGAGCGCAGGAAGGCGCCGGGCGGGCTCGCGGACATCGCGGCCTCGGAGCGGGAGCCAGCCCCCCCTCCCCCCTACTACACACACACTAGTCACCTTGGGCAGCGTGTTGGCCCTGCAGTGGGCAGTGTCCGAGTACACCGAGTGGGAGCGCAGGAAGGCGCCGGGCGGGCTCGCGGACACCGCGGCCTCGGAGCGGGACCGCTGCAACACGCGCCTTATAGTGTCCACACTACACACTACGGACCTCTAGGCGATACCCAAGTGTCATTACTAAACTTGGACAGGTTTAAAAGTAATGCTGGAAATGACCTACGTCATCTGTGGACTGTGAGTAAGGGTATGAAAAACTTCCTGAGATACTACTAGATCGCTTGTGAGTTCTACGGGTTTTTATTACCCGGGAATGCCAGGAGTAAGAAACATAGAAAACAAAAAAATTACAAGAAAACCCTACATCCTACTAATATTATAAACGTGAAAGTTTGTGAGTATGCATCTTTGTTACTCTTTCACGCAAAAAACACTGAACGGATTTGAGTGAAATTTGGAATGGAGATAGCTTATACCCTGGATTAACACATAGGCTACTTTTTATCCCGGAAAAGCGTTCCTGCGGGATAACGGGAAGGCTTGGGTGAAACCGCGGGGCGCAGCTGGTCAATAAATAAAAACGAGAGCATTATCTTTAGACCTGTCAAATTTAGTTTAGTTATGAACAGGGATCGACATAAATAAATAGAATTAAAATTCTAAACTACATGATGTTTCTACCATAATCACCACTAATTTTAATTCTAAGGGCCAGCAATATTTACAACTATAAATAACTTCCAAGGAATAGTCGAATAAAGTTACAAAATTATCTAAATTGGCACTGAATCACAATAAATTATCATTTTCATTAGTAAACGTATAAAAAGATACGTCAAATGACGTAATTAGCCTAGATAATTAGTTTTTTTATTTTATCATTTACTATTTTTTTTTACAAATGTATGGAAAATTACATTCAGTACCAATTTCGATATATTCATGAAATATATACATACAAAATGCCTGATACAAAACAAAATATATACATTTATACACAATACTTTTTCTCTTGCAATACTAACAAACACAAATGGAGCAAAACTTTTTAAACAAACAAATAAAGAAAATCTCACCAAAAGCTGTAGGTAGCACACGTAAAAACGAAAAAAATAATAATAATATCATTTTAAATTAAAAAAATGTGCAGTTAAATGTATCAAGATTTTTTTCAAAGTGTCTAATGTGATTGCATCGAAGATGTTGCAAAGAGAAATGTTGCAATTAGTGATACTGCAACAAAATCAAGTGTTTGTGAGCAACGTGTAACAACGACGCGGCTCCGTCTGACGTGGCTTGTATTTACCTCACAGTGCCGTACGTAAAGATGTCTGTAACACAGGAACATCTCGTGACGGACACGTAGGGGGCGACCATTCATTACGTGAGGTCATTTGGGCAATTTTTCGACCCACTTTGGTGAGATTTCGTGAGATTTGGCCCGACCCTCCCCTCCAAATTCACGTGAGATTTTTCTAAATACGTGTGTTTAGTATAAACACGTAAATCTATGCATTTTTTTTTAAATAACATGGTGTGCTTAATTTCATTTCACAGAGTATTCTCGTCTTTTTTACACTATTCCTTTTGGGAGAAAAATTACCCCCACGTGTTATTGAGTGAGATTCGGTTCAACTAAACGCCTCGCGTAATTAATATATGGCCACATACATATTTTTAGTTTATTTTTTTTTAACATCCTACAGTGTAGACTTTGACCAAAAGTCACTAGATGTCAAGTGACGATGTTGTCCGTGCTACACCTGGACTGGGAACTGGCTCTCAAGTGAGGCTGCCGGAACACACCGACAGGTGCTTGGCGACAGATTTTTAACTTGAGGGTAGCTAGCAAGGGGAGCATTAGAAAATGCCCTACCAATAAGTTAGGGGTAAGTTAAATTAGTTTATATTTAGCTTTATACAAGGGGACGCTAAATGCTGAAATGCAGTTGAAACAAAACCTTGCATTGTTTTTTTATTTCGCTCGGTTCGCTCGAGCAAGTTTTGCTTTAAAGCGGTTATTTTTTTCGCTTAGAGCATTCCTGTTTTACTTAGTATGTATGTCTGTTTTCCTGTCATTTAGCTTTTAGCTTTATCGAAATAGGATTTTTATATAGGTTGTACGGTCCGTAGCACCGCACCGTACAGTGTCGATGCAGCATTATTACCTTGTTGCATCGATTACTCAACCGAGCGCGTCAGTTCGCATTTACGCCGCGACTCATCAACATCCATGTCATTAACATAAGCATTCGTGTCAAAATATAAAAATCCATCCATAAATAACAGCAGTTATCATTTCGGTGTGGCAGCAGCCCCTACATCAATGGTCCTTCGAGCCTCCGAAGGCAGACCAGCTTCGCGTGTGTAGTTTAAAACTTACATCTTTGGATTGCCACGTGGGGACACGTAAGTGTAAAGTCAGCCTTCGGTGAGTCAACTTGCATTTCATTCACCACGAACTATGGATACACGCCAGCAGGCACCGTCGTCCGATCCTCAAGTACTGCACAGCAGCGGCAGTATGAGGACCAGTAGCAAACTGGAGGAGATGCTTCGCAAACAGAAGAGCAACTTCAGGGCATTCTCCAGGACGATCAACAACATTAACCTCGACAATATTTCCGACAAATGGGAATTCGAGGACATCATGAAGTCTATACAGAACCGATGGTCTGTTATAGACTCCCTTCATTGGGACATCGATAGCGAGCTCTATGAAGACAACACTGAGTACGAGCAAGCTTTCAGTAGTTATGAACGTCAGTTCAATGACATCAAAAATACCATCTACAGCAAAATGTGGTCTCAAAATTATCGCGAACAGTCAACGCCGCAAATGGAGATACCTACTTTCACCGGGAATTATCAGCAGTGGGTGTCCTTCAAGGATTTATTCGTGGAGGCGATACACAACAACCGATCTCTATCGAACGCTCAAAAACTGCAGTTCCTCAAGGGAAAGCTTCGCGGAGAAGCAGAAAAACTGGTGCTCCATCTACCTATCAGTTCCGAGAACTATGAAGTTAGCTGGAATATACTTTGTCGTAGGTACAACAACACAAAGCTTATATTCAACAGCCATGCAACCCATCTCATGAGCTTGCCGTCTATGCAGCAGCAATCGGCAGCCTCCATCAAAAAGATATTGGATACCACCAACGAGTGCCTCAACGCCATCAAGGCTCTCGGAGTCGACACAAGTACGTGGGATCCTCTTATCGTTCACATTATTGCAAATAAACTAGATGCAGACACACACATCCATTATATCGAGTCACTAAAGAACCCGAGGGAATTACCTACTTTAGATGACCTTCTAGTTTTTCTCGAGAACAAATTTATGTCTTTAGAAGCAACTCGTCGCAAGCCTGAAGCTGCAAAAGTTCAACAGCAACAGGAACCAACGAATAACTTTAAAAAGACGCATTTCTTTAAATCATTGGCCAGCCATCAAAATGAATCAACATCAAATATATCAAACAAAACAGTCGCTACATGTGCATTTTGTAAGGAGGGCAGTCATGGAATTTATAGTTGCGAAACGTTTCTCGAAATGCATCCACGAGAGAGACAAAACATCGTGAAGAAACTGTCACTATGCAACAACTGTCTTCAATTCCACCGATACAAAAAATGCTACTCAAGGAAAAAATGCCGCGAGTGTGACAAAGAACACAATACTTTGTTACATGACGCCGAAGCGACCACGAGCAAAGTTCAAACCTCTTCACAGTACGACATACAAAATCATCAATTGAAAAGTAATGTACTGCAAGGGGAGGAGGGGGAAGTTCTGCTCTCTACCGCGTTGGTGAAGGTGACCAGGGCAGATGGATCACAACAAATCATGCGTGTTCTGGTGGATCAGGGCTCACAGACATCCTTGATTACTGCTCAAGCAGCTGAACTTTTAGGTATCAAACAGAAGGGATGCAAAGCCGTAATCTATGGAGTTGGGTCGAAAAAGAACAAATGCAAGGGTATTCTTTCCATCACAATATCTTCTCTGCATAGTGATTTTACACTCGATCTCAAAGCCTTCATCACTAGAAATCTGGTCAACAACCTACCAAACAGGTCATTCCAAAAACCAACGTGGAGTCATATAGAGAACATTCAGTTAGCTGACCCTGAATTTTATAAAAGCCGCCAGGTCGACATTCTTATGGGAGCTGACGTCTTTTCAAAAATAATACTGAACGGTATCATCAAAGAAAACGATTCCATGCCGATAGCTCAACAGACGCGACTCGGCTGGATTCTATGTGGCAGCGCAAATGTCACCAAATCATACCACTGCAACGTGACTTTGATTGATGAAGAGAACCTTTACAAATTTTCATCGATCGAAGATATCGCAGACAATGACGTCATGTCATCAAAAGATCAACAGTGCTTACAGCTGTATCAATCGACTACCACAAGCCGCGCAGATGGCAGGGACGTCGTACGTCTACCATTGCATCCAGAGGTAGACAAACAGCTAAGCCAGTCAAAGCCAAAAGCATTGGCTCAATTAGAAAGAAAAGTCAAGAAACAAAATAATTTATTTAAAGACTATAAATCGTTTAAACATGAACACCAGCAATTAGGTCACCTGCACTTAGCAACGACGGCCGCCGGTAACAAGACACCCGGTCACTACATGCCTCATCGTCATCACTGTGTGCAAGTGCACCGCGCTGAATCATCAACTACACCTCTGCGAGTTGTTTACAACGCGACACCACCGTCATCAAGCGGATGGAGCGTCAATGACCTCCTGCATCGAGGTCCAATTGTGCAACAAGATCTTTCATCTCTCATCCTAAAGTGGACTCAATACCCGTATGCATTCACGGCTGATATTGAGAAACCATTCTCATTACTCATGGACAACAGCATCTCATTTCAAGATCCAGGAGAGATCAAAGTTTCCAACATAGAATTAGAAACAAGAAAATTAATACAAACTGATACCACCACACTGTGGAAGAAATCCGACACCAACATTGTCGAACAATTAATAAACAAAAACAGCAGTTTCACACGTGCATCGCGCGTCCTTGCATGGAATAAGCGCGCGATAAAACAAAAACAACACAAGCAAGCATTTCTAACAGCAGATGAGATATGCGATGCTACATTAACGACACCAAAGAAGGTTTCAACTCTTCCTGTGAACATTGACAACAGTCAACATTCAAATCAAAAATCGCTAGACTTAGCAAAATCTAGCTCAAAATGTAAAAAAGAAGCACCAGCTAAAGAAGCAACCATAAAGTCTTCTTTCATCAATTTTATGATGACAATATTCTTGCTGTGTATGTTATGTGCAACGACAACAGTTCAAGGCGCTTATGACATATCAGCATTGCAAGGTAACAACAACAACAACAGTATTTACTTCGACAAGTTATCCCACATACGAATCATCCAAGACGCCAAAGAGACTATTTGCGATATAGCCTACACCATTAATAAGGCCTCGTCGTGTGCGCGTGCGCTTATCAAACTGCTGACTCCGTAACATGCGGTCGTAGTACTCCAGTTCTGAGAAGCGGTGACGTAGCTGGAGTGTGATTATGTCACAGTGGGATCTCTGATGTAATTTAGAACATAAGCCATCTATGTGTTTGTAATAGGCGTTTAGTAATTTTGTTCCCTTCCAGTAAGGCTCCATGTTGTAGTAAACTATGAGTTTCCAGTTGTCTTGGACGATCAACAACATTAACCTCGACAATATTTCCGACAAATGGGAATTCGAGGACATCATGAAGTCTATACAGAACCGATGGTCCTTTTCAGAGCAGTATGAAAAGGACATAACTACAATTAGAAGCAACCAACAACATTTACTTTCCCTTTGGAAAAATCAAACTTCAGTCATTGAAGCAGAAAATAATTTATTACGTCGAGTCGAGACATCTATGGAAGCTCAGTACAAGATTTTCAAGGCACATTTGAACATTTTGGAAAAGGCTACAAACGACATAAAAGACGAAATTGAGCAGATAGAGATCGTCAATGAGTTCATGCTTTCAAGCATCATTGCAAACAATGTTCTCGTCCATTTAAAAAGCATTCAAGACACTCTATTGGACAGCATCACTAATGTCCAACAATTTAACATTCACCTCCTGGCACCAGAACAGCTTCGCGACGAACTCAGCATCATATCGGGTCAATTGTCAAAGGACATTTCATTGCCCATTGATAATATACAAACAGACCTACCAAACATTTACAAAATTTTAAAAGTTAGAGCTCGCATGACCACACAGTACTTCATCTTCGAGATCACAATTCCATTGGTTAGCAGAAACAGCTTCGACCTTTATAGGCTGTATCCAGTTCCTCGGCAAGTGGGAAGTTCTATCGTCAGCATCTCACCGATAGCAGATTATTTGGCGATGAACCTACAACTGGATACGTACCTACCTGTTTCAGAGATCGAGTTACAAAAATGCACAGAGCTTCACGAAACTTTGCATTTATGTGAGTGGCAGAAGCCAGTTTATCATAGAAAAACTGATAATAGTTTTTGTGTCAGAGACCAGCAGACGGGTAATTGTAAAACAAGCAAGAGCTCGTGTCAAGTATCATGGAAGGTACTTCATAAAGTAAACAAATTCATGTTCACCTGTTGCGATCAATGCTACTTAAGAATCATATGTGGGGATCAGATTACCACCGAACGATTAACAGGTGTAAACATAGTTGCACTTGGGAGCGACTGTGTCATAAAAGACGAATCCCTCACTATCACGTCACACAACCAACACACCAACAAACTGAATGTTGAGCCAGACATAGTACTAGCCGAGATTGCTCCCGTCAACAAAATCATCAATCTGACGATACCGCTTTCTTCCTTGAATGAGAGCAACTTCAAGGAGTCTTTCGTCGCAATAGACAAACGGATCGAGCAGATGAAATCAGCGGGAGATCAATTGGAACGGGAAGATGTGATGTCGTCACATGACATCCATCAGTACATCGCCGTTTATGCTGTGGCAGCGCTAGCGTTGGCATGCGCTGCGTTCATCTGGTGGCGAACACGCCGCTCAGCTTCTGCATCCTTCAACGAGCGCACGAGGTCGGCCGCGTACCTGACGCGTGTGCCGCCGGCGCTCACCGCGGCGGGTGATCAGCTCGCTCCGCCGGTGAGCACTGCAACGGCGGCGCCCTCCACGGGTCCACCACTCAGTGTCAGTGTTTGTGAACAATATAATGTGACCAGTGAAAGTGATCAGTGTAGGGAACAGGATGTTAAACGCACCACAAGGGGCACTTCGCCCACATTATTAAAAATTAGTTTTAATCGAGAATGATTGTCGGTCTTCATATGTCATACTAACCACACAAAATTGTTCAATCACCTTGTATCGACTTCACCGACTAACACAATCATTCTCATCTCATTCATCTCTTCTCGCGCCCGGAACATGTACGGTCCGTAGCACCGCACCGTACAGTGTCGATGCAGCATTATTACCTTGTTGCATCGATTACTCAACCGAGCGCGTCAGTTCGCATTTACGCCGCGACTCATCAACATCCATATAATAATGAGAATTCGTGTCAAAATATAAAAATCCATCATATAACAGCAGTTATCATTTCGGTGTGGCAGCAGCCCCTACAGGTAATAATAACAGGCACTGTACACGTTACTAAAACTAATATTTGAGTTAAACTTCCACCGTTTCTATTTATTATTGTTTTATTTACTCGGTTATGGCGTGTGAGTGGATGGTGCGTTTAATTTAACCTTTTTGAGTATATTACCAATTGAGATTCTATCAATTTTCCGTCTGTTCCTTTGGAGTTTTCTTAAACGGCACCAGTATTGACGTGAACAACGCAAAAAAAGTATTCATATAGAAGAATCAAATCGTACATTTTTTATTCACGGATTCTAATTAACTGTTTTTGTAGAAAATTGAACCCTCTACAAGAAATTCCTTGCATAATTTTTCGATAAACCGACTTGTTTAAAAGTTATCTACCAAGGCGCACTGAGCTCGCGTGGTAGATTACGGTCCATATTCTCTCTCTGAGAGAAGGCCAGAGTCCCAGCAGTGGGAACGTAGCAGGCCGATGAGGATGACGACGTGTTGTATCCTAGTAAATAAATGTATTATAGTTGAGTGTGTTGTGGTGCAAGCTGGTGGTGCCGGTGCGCTAACCTTGAAGCAGAAGAGTGCTGGCATGCAGAGTGAGGAGGTGTTCCCTCCGCCCACACTCACCTCCGCGTCGCCCGCCGCGCCGCTCGCCCACCCTGCAACATGCAACACGTCACTACACGACTCCAACAATCATACAACAACCACATTTACTTGGATAACTTATTATGTAGCTGATTCACCCGTGTTTAGATTCCCACAGAATTTAATTACAATAAACACCAACGGAACCCAACAGAAACACAGTGATCGTGTAGTTTTGTAGCATTTTCCAATACAGATCAGCAGTTCTGGAGTCACAATTAACTTCTTTGTAAAATAAGTATAGTTTGAAAGTTGCGCTTTTATGTAACTGTGATATCATTTTTGCTGTATGACTGAAATATGTAATAGGTGATTACGGAAAAGGGACAACAATTTTAGATTTACCTTCTATTGTTTTCGTTTCGAAATAGTTAAAAGTAAAAAGTACCACAGGTAGCTATCGCACCGACGCTGAGTCATTCAACTACCTCGGAAAGCATACAGAAGCGAAGCGAGCGCTTACTCCGTCGCTCGCTTCGCTCACGTGGTGTACCGTTGGCGTGCGGCGGCGCGGCGGGCGCGGCCGCGGGCACCTCGTACGCGAGCAGCGCGCCCGCCGCGCCCGACACCCGCGCGCCCGCCTCGAACACGCGCCCGAACGTCGACCCGTCCAGCTCCACGATCAGTACCGTTGGCGTGCGGCGGCGCGGCGGGCGCGGCCGCGGGCACCTCGTACGCGAGCAGCGCGCCCGCCGCGCCCGACACCCGCGCGCCCGCCTCGAACACGCGCCCGAACGTCGACCCGTCCAGCTCCACGATCAGTACCGTTGGCGTGCGGCGGCGCGGCGGGCGCGGCCGCGGGCACCTCGTACGCGAGCAGCGCGCCCGCCGCGCCCGACACCCGCGCGCCCGCCTCGAACACGCGCCCGAACGTCGACCCGTCCAGCTCCACGATCAGTACCGTTGGCGTGCGGCGGCGCGGCGGGCGCGGCCGCGGGCACCTCGTACGCGAGCAGCGCGCCCGCCGCGCCCGACACCCGCGCGCCCGCCTCGAACACGCGCCCGAACGTCGACCCGTCCAGCTCCACGATCAGTACCGTTGGCGTGCGGCGGCGCGGCGGGCGCGGCCGCGGGCACCTCGTACGCGAGCAGCGCGCCCGCCGCGCCCGACACCCGCGCGCCCGCCTCGAACACGCGCCCGAACGTCGACCCGTCCAGCTCCACGATCAGTACCGTTGGCGTGCGGCGGCGCGGCGGGCGCGGCCGCGGGCACCTCGTACGCGAGCAGCGCGCCCGCCGCGCCCGACACCCGCGCGCCCGCCTCGAACACGCGCCCGAACGTCGACCCGTCCAGCTCCACGATCAGTACCGTTGGCGTGCGGCGGCGCGGCGGGCGCGGCCGCGGGCACCTCGTACGCGAGCAGCGCGCCCGCCGCGCCCGACACCCGCGCGCCCGCCTCGAACACGCGCCCGAACGTCGACCCGTCCAGCTCCACGATCAGTACCGTTGGCGTGCGGCGGCGCGGCGGGCGCGGCCGCGGGCACCTCGTACGCGAGCAGCGCGCCCGCCGCGCCCGACACCCGCGCGCCCGCCTCGAACACGCGCCCGAACGTCGACCCGTCCAGCTCCACGATCAGTACCGTTGGCGTGCGGCGGCGCGGCGGGCGCGGCCGCGGGCACCTCGTACGCGAGCAGCGCGCCCGCCGCGCCCGACACCCGCGCGCCCGCCTCGAACACGCGCCCGAACGTCGACCCGTCCAGCTCCACGATCAGTACCGTTGGCGTGCGGCGGCGCGGCGGGCGCGGCCGCGGGCACCTCGTACGCGAGCAGCGCGCCCGCCGCGCCCGACACCCGCGCGCCCGCCTCGAACACGCGCCCGAACGTCGACCCGTCCAGCTCCACGATCAGTACCGTTGGCGTGCGGCGGCGCGGCGGGCGCGGCCGCGGGCACCTCGTACGCGAGCAGCGCGCCCGCCGCGCCCGACACCCGCGCGCCCGCCTCGAACACGCGCCCGAACGTCGACCCGTCCAGCTCCACGATCAGCATGCTGGGATCAAGAGACAAATACATTTTCAAGGTTCCGTACGATGGGGCTGGCATACCATATGGTAAAGCCTCTCAAATTTAGAGGTTTTACCATATGGTATTATTTTATTTAAGGTCTAAATTAAAGGATCACTCTTTTATCCGTCTGTCTGTCTCTCAAGAACGCGTTGAAGTGTCAATTTGAAATTTATAACAAAAATACTCGGCTCTACGGCCTATTTCAACTGTGAAAAAATCAAACTTGTAAGTCGAGGCGGTCATAAAATATAACCGTTTATAATTTTCACGTTTTCTGCAATTGCACGAGGGAATTATAAACTCTGTAATGATAGTACAAATTTACAAAAAAGTCAAGTTTGTCTTTTATAGCGATAAAGGTGTTCGATGGGCGTTTATTTATTTATTAGCTCACCAACACAGTGTACACTCATACATTCGTAGATTTATAACAATTCATATAAGCTTAAAACCAAATGTGACAGGTGAGGACAGCATGCATTAAAATAATAATGAAAATTAATTTTTCATTTGAGCGAGTAACAAAGAATGTGGGTTGTTAAAATAGTTAATACAGCGGATATAAAAATTACAACAAAAAAAAAAAAATATAATTATTTTAAAGCTGACTTAGTAGAAATTGAACTTTTTTTTTATCAAATCCAAAAGTTAAAAAGACTCAATTCACAAGCGTAATGTAGTGAACCACTCACGTTTCCGGCGCCAGACCGCACAGCTCCGACAGCTTCTTCTTGAGGTCCAAGTACGTGCCCTCCGAGTTGACGCGCACGCCGTACTTGACGGGCACCGAGCCGTCCAGGAGGATCACTGGACAATACAACGGTCAGAGTTAACTAACTGAGAAACGAATAAACTAGGAAGAAAAGTTTGAATTATGATAGAGTAGCGAATATAATGAAGAATGAGGAAGGGGAATGATAATGATTCGTTTTGTGATTTTACGTGCAAAAATTAGTTTTTTTTTAATTATAACTGAGACACGTGACAAAGCGAGCAAAGGGTAAATCTAATTTTTCCTACAGCATCTTGTGTGTCAGTGTGTTATTCGAATGATAAACGTATCTGATACGAGCACTTACCCTTGATGATGACAGTGACGTAGGACTCCATGGGCAGCGGCAGGCTGAGCATGTTGAAGGTGTCGAAGCGCACGCTCTCCGTGGCGCACACCTCGCAGCGGACGCGGGACTTCAGCTGCCCGTAGAACAGCTCTGTCATTATGGACAGGTTGCGGGCCTCGTGCGCCGCCCACGCAGCCGCGGCCGCCGCCTGCGGGGAGAGGGGCGTGAGGGGGGTGAGGGGCTCGCGGGGGCGCGGGCCGCACGCACCTGGTCGGAGGGCCGGGAGGGCACGCACCTGGTCGGCGCGCGCGGGGCGCGGTTGAGGTCCTCGTGCAGCGCGTCCAGCAGCCAGGCCAGCAGCTCCTGCGCGTCGTGCTGGGGGCCGGGAGGGCGGGGAGGGCACGCACCTGGTCGGCGCGCGCGGCTGGACGCGCGGGCGGGGGCGGCGCGCGCGGGGCGCGGTTGAGGTCCTCGTGCAGCGCGTCCAGCAGCCAGGCCAGCAGCTCCTGCGCGTCGTGCTGGGGGCCGGGAGGGCGGGGAGGGCACGCACCTGGTCGGCGCGCGCGG
The DNA here is from genome assembly GCA_931315375.2 of Opisthograptis luteolata. Lineage (NCBI taxonomy): Eukaryota > Metazoa > Arthropoda > Insecta > Lepidoptera > Geometridae > Opisthograptis > Opisthograptis luteolata. The sequence goes on from OV928054.1 coordinate 10,312,118, forward strand.
CTGGAGGCGCGGGCGGGGGCGGCGCGCGCGGGGCGCGGTTGAGGTCCTCGTGCAGCGCGTCCAGCAGCCAGGCCAGCAGCTCCTGCGCGTCGTGCTGGGGGCCGGGAGGGCGGGGAGGGCACGCACCTGGTCGGCGCGCGCGGCTGGACGCGCGGGCGGGGGCGGCGCGCGCGGGGCGCGGTTGAGGTCCTCGTGCAGCGCGTCCAGCAGCCAGGCCAGCAGCTCCTGCGCGTCGTGCTGGGGGCCGGGAGGGCGGGGAGGGCACGCACCTGGTCGGCGCGCGCGGCTGGACGCGCGGGCGGGGGCGGCGCGCGCGGGGCGCGGTTGAGGTCCTCGTGCAGCGCGTCCAGCAGCCAGGCCAGCAGCTCCTGCGCGTCGTGCTGGGGGCCGGGAGGGCGGGGAGGGCACGCACCTGGTCGGCGCGCGCGGCTGGACGCGCGGGCGGGGGCGGCGCGCGCGGGGCGCGGTTGAGGTCCTCGTGCAGCGCGTCCAGCAGCCAGGCCAGCAGCTCCTGCGCGTCGTGCTGGGGGCCGGGAGGGCGGGGAGGGCACGCACCTGGTCGGCGCGCGCGGCTGGACGCGCGGGCGGGGGCGGCGCGCGCGGGGCGCGGTTGAGGTCCTCGTGCAGCGCGTCCAGCAGCCAGGCCAGCAGCTCCTGCGCGTCGTGCTGGGGGCCGGGAGGGCGGGGAGGGCACGCACCTGGTCGGCGCGCGCGGCTGGACGCGCGGGCGGGGGCGGCGCGCGCGGGGCGCGGTTGAGGTCCTCGTGCAGCGCGTCCAGCAGCCAGGCCAGCAGCTCCTGCGCGTCGTGCTGGGGGCCGGGAGGGCGGGGAGGGCACGCACCTGGTCGGCGCGCGCGGCTGGACGCGCGGGCGGGGGCGGCGCGCGCGGGGCGCGGTTGAGGTCCTCGTGCAGCGCGTCCAGCAGCCAGGCCAGCAGCTCCTGCGCGTCGTGCTGGGGGCCGGGAGGGCGGGGAGGGCACGCACCTGGTCGGCGCGCGCGGCTGGACGCGCGGGCGGGGGCGGCGCGCGCGGGGCGCGGTTGAGGTCCTCGTGCAGCGCGTCCAGCAGCCAGGCCAGCAGCTCCTGCGCGTCGTGCTGGGGGCCGGGAGGGCGGGGAGGGCACGCACCTGGTCGGCGCGCGCGGCTGGACGCGCGGGCGGGGGCGGCGCGCGCGGGGCGCGGTTGAGGTCCTCGTGCAGCGCGTCCAGCAGCCAGGCCAGCAGCTCCTGCGCGTCGTGCTGGGGGCCGGGAGGGCGGGGAGGGCACGCACCTGGTCGGCGCGCGCGGCTGGACGCGCGGGCGGGGGCGGCGCGCGCGGGGCGCGGTTGAGGTCCTCGTGCAGCGCGTCCAGCAGCCAGGCCAGCAGCTCCTGCGCGTCGTGCTGGGGGCCGGGAGGGCGGGGAGGGCACGCACCTGGTCGGCGCGCGCGGCTGGACGCGCGGGCGGGGGCGGCGCGCGCGGGGCGCGGTTGAGGTCCTCGTGCAGCGCGTCCAGCAGCCAGGCCAGCAGCTCCTGCGCGTCGTGCTGGGGGCCGGGAGGGCGGGGAGGGCACGCACCTGGTCGGCGCGCGCGGCTGGACGCGCGGGCGGGGGCGGCGCGCGCGGGGCGCGGTTGAGGTCCTCGTGCAGCGCGTCCAGCAGCCAGGCCAGCAGCTCCTGCGCGTCGTGCTGGGGGCCGGGAGGGCGGGGAGGGCACGCACCTGGTCGGCGCGCGCGGCTGGACGCGCGGGCGGGGGCGGCGCGCGCGGGGCGCGGTTGAGGTCCTCGTGCAGCGCGTCCAGCAGCCAGGCCAGCAGCTCCTGCGCGTCGTGCTGGGGGCCGGGAGGGCGGGGAGGGCACGCACCTGGTCGGCGCGCGCGGCTGGACGCGCGGGCGGGGGCGGCGCGCGCGGGGCGCGGTTGAGGTCCTCGTGCAGCGCGTCCAGCAGCCAGGCCAGCAGCTCCTGCGCGTCGTGCTGGGGGCCGGGAGGGCGGGGAGGGCACGCACCTGGTCGGCGCGCGCGGCTGGACGCGCGGGCGGGGGCGGCGCGCGCGGGGCGCGGTTGAGGTCCTCGTGCAGCGCGTCCAGCAGCCAGGCCAGCAGCTCCTGCGCGTCGTGCTGGGGGCCGGGAGGGCGGGGAGGGCACGCACCTGGTCGGCGCGCGCGGCTGGACGCGCGGGCGGGGGCGGCGCGCGCGGGGCGCGGTTGAGGTCCTCGTGCAGCGCGTCCAGCAGCCAGGCCAGCAGCTCCTGCGCGTCGTGCTGGGGGCCGGGAGGGCGGGGAGGGCACGCACCTGGTCGGCGCGCGCGGCTGGACGCGCGGGCGGGGGCGGCGCGCGCGGGGCGCGGTTGAGGTCCTCGTGCAGCGCGTCCAGCAGCCAGGCCAGCAGCTCCTGCGCGTCGTGCTGGGGGCCGGGAGGGCGGGGAGGGCACGCACCTGGTCGGCGCGCGCGGCTGGACGCGCGGGCGGGGGCGGCGCGCGCGGGGCGCGGTTGAGGTCCTCGTGCAGCGCGTCCAGCAGCCAGGCCAGCAGCTCCTGCGCGTCGTGCTGGGGGCCGGGAGGGCGGGGAGGGCACGCACCTGGTCGGCGCGCGCGGCTGGACGCGCGGGCGGGGGCGGCGCGCGCGGGGCGCGGTTGAGGTCCTCGTGCAGCGCGTCCAGCAGCCAGGCCAGCAGCTCCTGCGCGTCGTGCTGGGGGCCGGGAGGGCGGGGAGGGCACGCACCTGGTCGGCGCGCGCGGCTGGACGCGCGGGCGGGGGCGGCGCGCGCGGGGCGCGGTTGAGGTCCTCGTGCAGCGCGTCCAGCAGCCAGGCCAGCAGCTCCTGCGCGTCGTGCTGGGGGCCGGGAGGGCGGGGAGGGCACGCACCTGGTCGGCGCGCGCGGCTGGACGCGCGGGCGGGGGCGGCGCGCGCGGGGCGCGGTTGAGGTCCTCGTGCAGCGCGTCCAGCAGCCAGGCCAGCAGCTCCTGCGCGTCGTGCTGGGGGCCGGGAGGGCGGGGAGGGCACGCACCTGGTCGGCGCGCGCGGCTGGACGCGCGGGCGGGGGCGGCGCGCGCGGGGCGCGGTTGAGGTCCTCGTGCAGCGCGTCCAGCAGCCAGGCCAGCAGCTCCTGCGCGTCGTGCTGGGGGCCGGGAGGGCGGGGAGGGCACGCACCTGGTCGGCGCGCGCGGCTGGACGCGCGGGCGGGGGCGGCGCGCGCGGGGCGCGGTTGAGGTCCTCGTGCAGCGCGTCCAGCAGCCAGGCCAGCAGCTCCTGCGCGTCGTGCTGGGGGCCGGGAGGGCGGGGAGGGCACGCACCTGGTCGGCGCGCGCGGCTGGACGCGCGGGCGGGGGCGGCGCGCGCGGGGCGCGGTTGAGGTCCTCGTGCAGCGCGTCCAGCAGCCAGGCCAGCAGCTCCTGCGCGTCGTGCTGGGGGCCGGGAGGGCGGGGAGGGCACGCACCTGGTCGGCGCGCGCGGCTGGACGCGCGGGCGGGGGCGGCGCGCGCGGGGCGCGGTTGAGGTCCTCGTGCAGCGCGTCCAGCAGCCAGGCCAGCAGCTCCTGCGCGTCGTGCTGGGGGCCGGGAGGGCGGGGAGGGCACGCACCTGGTCGGCGCGCGCGGCTGGACGCGCGGGCGGGGGCGGCGCGCGCGGGGCGCGGTTGAGGTCCTCGTGCAGCGCGTCCAGCAGCCAGGCCAGCAGCTCCTGCGCGTCGTGCTGGGGGCCGGGAGGGCGGGGAGGGCACGCACCTGGTCGGCGCGCGCGGCTGGACGCGCGGGCGGGGGCGGCGCGCGCGGGGCGCGGTTGAGGTCCTCGTGCAGCGCGTCCAGCAGCCAGGCCAGCAGCTCCTGCGCGTCGTGCTGGGGGCCGGGAGGGCGGGGAGGGCACGCACCTGGTCGGCGCGCGCGGCTGGACGCGCGGGCGGGGGCGGCGCGCGCGGGGCGCGGTTGAGGTCCTCGTGCAGCGCGTCCAGCAGCCAGGCCAGCAGCTCCTGCGCGTCGTGCTGGGGGCCGGGAGGGCGGGGAGGGCACGCACCTGGTCGGCGCGCGCGGCTGGACGCGCGGGCGGGGGCGGCGCGCGCGGGGCGCGGTTGAGGTCCTCGTGCAGCGCGTCCAGCAGCCAGGCCAGCAGCTCCTGCGCGTCGTGCTGGGGGCCGGGAGGGCGGGGAGGGCACGCACCTGGTCGGCGCGCGCGGCTGGACGCGCGGGCGGGGGCGGCGCGCGCGGGGCGCGGTTGAGGTCCTCGTGCAGCGCGTCCAGCAGCCAGGCCAGCAGCTCCTGCGCGTCGTGCTGGGGGCCGGGAGGGCGGGGAGGGCACGCACCTGGTCGGCGCGCGCGGCTGGACGCGCGGGCGGGGGCGGCGCGCGCGGGGCGCGGTTGAGGTCCTCGTGCAGCGCGTCCAGCAGCCAGGCCAGCAGCTCCTGCGCGTCGTGCTGGGGGCCGGGAGGGCGGGGAGGGCACGCACCTGGTCGGCGCGCGCGGCTGGACGCGCGGGCGGGGGCGGCGCGCGCGGGGCGCGGTTGAGGTCCTCGTGCAGCGCGTCCAGCAGCCAGGCCAGCAGCTCCTGCGCGTCGTGCTGGGGGCCGGGAGGGCGGGGAGGGCACGCACCTGGTCGGCGCGCGCGGCTGGACGCGCGGGCGGGGGCGGCGCGCGCGGGGCGCGGTTGAGGTCCTCGTGCAGCGCGTCCAGCAGCCAGGCCAGCAGCTCCTGCGCGTCGTGCTGGGGGCCGGGAGGGCGGGGAGGGCACGCACCTGGTCGGCGCGCGCGGCTGGACGCGCGGGCGGGGGCGGCGCGCGCGGGGCGCGGTTGAGGTCCTCGTGCAGCGCGTCCAGCAGCCAGGCCAGCAGCTCCTGCGCGTCGTGCTGGGGGCCGGGAGGGCGGGGAGGGCACGCACCTGGTCGGCGCGCGCGGCTGGACGCGCGGGCGGGGGCGGCGCGCGCGGGGCGCGGTTGAGGTCCTCGTGCAGCGCGTCCAGCAGCCAGGCCAGCAGCTCCTGCGCGTCGTGCTGGGGGCCGGGAGGGCGGGGAGGGCACGCACCTGGTCGGCGCGCGCGGCTGGACGCGCGGGCGGGGGCGGCGCGCGCGGGGCGCGGTTGAGGTCCTCGTGCAGCGCGTCCAGCAGCCAGGCCAGCAGCTCCTGCGCGTCGTGCTGGGGGCCGGGAGGGCGGGGAGGGCACGCACCTGGTCGGCGCGCGCGGCTGGACGCGCGGGCGGGGGCGGCGCGCGCGGGGCGCGGTTGAGGTCCTCGTGCAGCGCGTCCAGCAGCCAGGCCAGCAGCTCCTGCGCGTCGTGCTGGGGGCCGGGAGGGCGGGGAGGGCACGCACCTGGTCGGCGCGCGCGGCTGGACGCGCGGGCGGGGGCGGCGCGCGCGGGGCGCGGTTGAGGTCCTCGTGCAGCGCGTCCAGCAGCCAGGCCAGCAGCTCCTGCGCGTCGTGCTGGGGGCCGGGAGGGCGGGGAGGGCACGCACCTGGTCGGCGCGCGCGGCTGGACGCGCGGGCGGGGGCGGCGCGCGCGGGGCGCGGTTGAGGTCCTCGTGCAGCGCGTCCAGCAGCCAGGCCAGCAGCTCCTGCGCGTCGTGCTGGGGGCCGGGAGGGCGGGGAGGGCACGCACCTGGTCGGCGCGCGCGGCTGGACGCGCGGGCGGGGGCGGCGCGCGCGGGGCGCGGTTGAGGTCCTCGTGCAGCGCGTCCAGCAGCCAGGCCAGCAGCTCCTGCGCGTCGTGCTGGGGGCCGGGAGGGCGGGGAGGGCACGCACCTGGTCGGCGCGCGCGGCTGGACGCGCGGGCGGGGGCGGCGCGCGCGGGGCGCGGTTGAGGTCCTCGTGCAGCGCGTCCAGCAGCCAGGCCAGCAGCTCCTGCGCGTCGTGCTGGGGGCCGGGAGGGCGGGGAGGGCACGCACCTGGTCGGCGCGCGCGGCTGGACGCGCGGGCGGGGGCGGCGCGCGCGGGGCGCGGTTGAGGTCCTCGTGCAGCGCGTCCAGCAGCCAGGCCAGCAGCTCCTGCGCGTCGTGCTGGGGGCCGGGAGGGCGGGGAGGGCACGCACCTGGTCGGCGCGCGCGGCTGGACGCGCGGGCGGGGGCGGCGCGCGCGGGGCGCGGTTGAGGTCCTCGTGCAGCGCGTCCAGCAGCCAGGCCAGCAGCTCCTGCGCGTCGTGCTGGGGGCCGGGAGGGCGGGGAGGGCACGCACCTGGTCGGCGCGCGCGGCTGGACGCGCGGGCGGGGGCGGCGCGCGCGGGGCGCGGTTGAGGTCCTCGTGCAGCGCGTCCAGCAGCCAGGCCAGCAGCTCCTGCGCGTCGTGCTGGCCGCCGCCGCCCAGCGCGCGCGCCCAGCGGCACACGGCCCAGCGCACGCGCAGCGGCGCCACCGACCGCAAGCGCATCGACCACACCTGCAACACCGCTCGCCTCAGGGAACCCCTCTATGTACATTTTTTTTGGGAGATGCGGCGGGGCAGTTCGTTAAGAACTGCGCTGCTGCTTTACTTTAGCTAAAGATTTAACGTCCTGCGCGTCCATCCTACATCCGCAATGACATTTTATAAATGTGCAAGTAACTATCGGTTCGATTGTTACTTTTCTCGTCTTAACCGCTGTATGGACATGGATGACATTTGGTTAAGTTAGATTAAATCCTGGGGAATGACATAGGAAACTTTTAATCGCGACGGTGTACCACGCGGCTGAAACCAGCGGGCACAGCTAATTGGTAATAGTCTGAAATCGACCATCGAAGTCCTAGGAATTCTCCAAATTTTTCGGAACAGACGGTGGCACCATCCGATCCTGCACCGGAGCAGACACCGAAGCCCCCACAGTGCTCGCAGGTACCTCTTTACACAGCTCCCCGTACCGCAGCGCCAGCGCGCCCTTGGTGCCGAGCGGGTTGGTGGTGTTCACCTCGTACAGGTGCATGCCCGAGTTGAAGTACCGCGTCAGGGGACCCGTGTTCCACACCTGGGAAGGCAGACGAATCGTGAAAAAACCATACCAAAATTATATGGCAACTTTATACGGTCTTTAACAAATCAATCAAATATGTAACGCAGGAACGCGCACACTTGATCTGATAATAACTAACACTAGCGATTTGTTCAGAGTATCTAGTTGCACTGCACCCCTAGTGAAAGAGGATACATATCACCCTGCGCTATCTATTTCGTTGCACTTGAAATCTGATAAACCTCCGAAGATCAATAAATCAACTGCATTAAATTTCTTCAAAGCAAACTATGATAAAATTAGAGACGAGTTGGAAGTAATAAATTGGGCTGATACCTTTATACCAAGTCATACCATTGACGAAATAGTGGATATATTCTATGACAAGCTAACTTCAGTAATTAAAAAACATACCCCAACAAAGCGCATAGGCACTAACCAGTATCCCTTTTGGTTTAGCCGCTCTTTGGTTAAAGCACTTAAGGAAAAAGCCAAGTATCATCGTCGTTATAGAACTTACTCTAATCCCAGAGATTTATCGACTTATAAAATGTTGCGCGTTCGTTGTGATAAAATGTTACATGACTGTCTGAATAAACTAAAAACAGATGCTAAAGACCACATCAAAAAAAGTCCGAAATTTTTCTGGACATTTATTAAATCGCTGAGGTCCAACAGTAACGAAATTCCAGACGAGATGTTTTTGAATACCCAAAATGTACAGGGTGGGCAAAATATAAGCGACCTATTCTCCGAATACTTTCAATCAGTATATCGCATTGATTCACCAACAACTGTCCAACATCAGTTTGAAGCACCTGATACGGAACACTTGGCTCAGTTTACCTCTCTGAATCAGATATATTGAAATCACTCCAATTAATCGATGTTACTAAAGGTCCTGGACCAGATTCTATCCCGCCGCTTTTTCTAAAAAATTGTTCATTGCAACTAGTTAAACCACTGCACTACAGTTTTAATAGATCTCTGGCTTGTGGAATCTACCCCACGAAATGGAAACTTGCTTATATAACTCCAATCCATAAAGCGGGAGACCAGGGTAACATTGCAAACTATAGGCCTATTTCAATGCTATCGTCTATGGGAAAGCTATTTGAGTCTATGATTCAAAAGCGAATTTATTTTCACCTCAAACCGCAATTTGACGTAAACCAACACGGTTTCCTCCCGGGTAGGTCAACCGCAACGAATCTTTTTGGATACGTTAGCGACATTTATGACGCATTGGAAGACAGATGTGAAGTGCACGCTATCTACACAGATTTTTCAAAGGCTTTTGACGTGGTGGACCACTGCATTCTCATTCGAAAGTTAGATCATGCAGGTATCTGTGGTTCCCTGCTGAGGTGGTGTGAATCATATGTCCTGAACCGATCCCAACTCGTCACGATCAGAGGTTTTAAATCAGCAACAAGATTAGTACCTTCTGGAGTCCCTCAAGGCTCACACCTTGGTCCTCTCTTCTTCCTAGTTTTTGTGAATGACTTGTGTAAAGCTGTTATGTCAAAGTACCAAATGTTTGCTGACGATCTCAAATTATACAAAGTCATTCGTGATGAGTGTGACATATTAACCTTGCAGAGAGATATTGAGACAGTGAGTGATTGGTGCTCCGTCAATAGAATGTCAATCAACACATCTAAATGTTTTCACATAAATTTACTAGGAAAAAGAACATAACCCCGGCGAGCTACTTCATCAACAACACTCTGATTAGCGAAGTCACTAGTATGCGTGATTTGGGCGTGATGGTAGACACCAAACTTGACTTTCGCGATCATATTGAATCCATAAGTAGGAAATGTTCCAGGTTATCTGGTTTTGTAATCAGGCGGACGAAATTTTTCAGGGACCCAGAAATTCCGATCATCTTATATAACTGCTACGTGAGATCTGTCTTAGAGTATTGCAGTCCAATCTGGAGTCCCTCTTACGCGGTACATATTAACCGTTTAGAAAGGCTTCAAAAACAATTTCTCTACCACCTCTCGTACGCGAACAATCTCTGCCGAAGTCTGACATCTTACGATTCCAGACTTTCACACTTTAACATGGATTCTCTTACGCACAGGCGGAATGTATCTGATATCGTATTTTTGCACAAAATTATCACTGGCAAAATTGACAATCCTGACTTGTTAGCTAAATTTTACTTGCAAATTCCACGTCCCAGCAGTCGTCTTATCAACAGAAAAACTTTCAGCCTATCCTCTTGCCGAACTAATTTTTGCCAACACTCGCCACTGTATCGAATGTCTTCGTCTTATAACAAAGTGTGCAACTTTTTAGATATATTTAATACCACACCTGGCAAAATTAGGAATAATTATTGTAATAGAAATATTGTAACTTTATTTTAGTATGTATACCTACGTGGTGTACACTCCTCTTAAATTTTTTTCTTAAGCAAGAAGTGTTCACTTCGAGAAGGCCGTGCATTGCCATATTATTTTATATAATACACATAGACTTACTTTGATGCTACGGCCAGTTTAGTGAACCAATAAAAAAAAATCAAAAAAACAAAACAAAACAATACATTTTGCCTTTTAATTTATTGTTCCGCCCGCTCTAATTTACAAATTCCGCTATTCTGTCCTCGCCGGCAAAGGTCTTCGAGAGGGTTCTACACAAAGATATTTATAGGCAGGTAGAAAAGTACTCGTGCAACGAGCAGCACGAGTTTAGTAAGAAGAGGTCAGTGAAGATAAATGAGCAATGTAGAACTCACGGACTGCAGGGCGGCGTTCATGAAGCAGGTGTTCCCCAGGTTGTGCAGGCCCGTGGCGCCCGGCAGGTTGGGCGCCAGGAGCGTCTCGCGCCGCTCCGTGGCGCGGGACCCGCCGCTCAGCCTGCGGGACCACGCCACTTAACCACCGCGCTACAGGCGACACTCATACACACGGTTCACATGGGAACCGTCAGCCGTTCTAACTAGTTTACACGGAATGGATATCATTAGTCCACTGCTGAACATAAGCCTCCCCATTTGAATGCCACATCCATCGGCTCCCCGCGACTCTCACAATGTCGTCGGTCCATCTAGTAGGGATCTACCTACAGAACGTCTTTTGGTTCGCGGTCACCACTCGAGAACCTTTCTTTCCCATAGGTTATCGGTTCCTCGGGCGATATGGTCCGCCCATTGCCACTTAAACTTGCAAATTCTAAGAGATACTATGTGCGTGATTTTGGTTCTTCGGCGAATTTCCTCGTTTCATTTGTAGACCGGCCGTCGGCTGCAGCAGGCGGCTCCCTTACCCGAGCGCGCCGATCTCCTCCGGCCAGGTGAGGTCGGGGTTGCGCAGCTCCAGCAGCAGGCGGCTGCGCTCGGCCAGCCCCAGCTGGTGCAGCGCGGGCCGCCCGGCGGCTGCAGCAGGCGGCTCCCTTACCCGAGCGCGCCGATCTCCTCCGGCCAGGTGAGGTCGGGGTTGCGCAGCTCCAGCAGCAGGCGGCTGCGCTCGGCCAGCCCCAGCTGGTGCAGCGCGGGCCGCCCGGCGGCTGCAGCAGGCGGCTCCCTTACCCGAGCGCGCCGATCTCCTCCGGCCAGGTGAGGTCGGGGTTGCGCAGCTCCAGCAGCAGGCGGCTGCGCTCGGCCAGCCCCAGCTGGTGCAGCGCGGGCCGCCCGGCGGCTGCAGCAGGCGGCTCCCTTACCCGAGCGCGCCGATCTCCTCCGGCCAGGTGAGGTCGGGGTTGCGCAGCTCCAGCAGCAGGCGGCTGCGCTCGGCCAGCCCCAGCTGGTGCAGCGCGGGCCGCCCGGCGGCTGCAGCAGGCGGCTCCCTTACCCGAGCGCGCCGATCTCCTCCGGCCAGGTGAGGTCGGGGTTGCGCAGCTCCAGCAGCAGGCGGCTGCGCTCGGCCAGCCCCAGCTGGTGCAGCGCGGGCCGCCCGGCGGCTGCAGCAGGCGGCTCCCTTACCCGAGCGCGCCGATCTCCTCCGGCCAGGTGAGGTCGGGGTTGCGCAGCTCCAGCAGCAGGCGGCTGCGCTCGGCCAGCCCCAGCTGGTGCAGCGCGGGCCGCCCGGCGGCTGCAGCAGGCGGCTCCCTTACCCGAGCGCGCCGATCTCCTCCGGCCAGGTGAGGTCGGGGTTGCGCAGCTCCAGCAGCAGGCGGCTGCGCTCGGCCAGCCCCAGCTGGTGCAGCGCGGGCCGCCCGGCGGCTGCAGCAGGCGGCTCCCTTACCCGAGCGCGCCGATCTCCTCCGGCCAGGTGAGGTCGGGGTTGCGCAGCTCCAGCAGCAGGCGGCTGCGCTCGGCCAGCCCCAGCTGGTGCAGCGCGGGCCGCTCGTCGTCCAGCAGCACGGCGTCGGCGCCCAGCAGCCACAGCCGCACGTCCTCGCGCGCCAGCCGCAGCGCGCCGCACAGGAACTCGCACACCTGCCCCGCACCAAACCTTTTATATGACTAGCTGCGCCGAGCAGTTTCGGCAGCTTCTTCTCGTTGAAACCCTTTTCCGGGATAAAAAGTAACCTGTTTTAATCCAAGCTATTTTTATACAAAATTTCATTCCGATCCATTGAATAGTTTTTGCGTGAAACAGTAACAAACATCCATTCGTCAAACTTTCACGTTTATAATATGAATAGGATAGGCAAGCATTTGACCCCAGTCTCGCCTGATAGCAAGTCATGACAACGTTGATGATGGAGCATGCATGCTTGGAAGACACCTATTTCCCCTCGACTTCATCAACATCATAATCAGCCCATTGCAGTCCACTGCAGGACATAGACCTCTCCCAAAGCACGCCCCTGAGCCCGATCTTCGGCTCCTCTCATCCAACCAGCCATTGTGCGTATATCATCGCTCCACCTAGCAGGAGAACGTCCTACACTACGTTTGCCGAGACACGGTCTCTCTCGACTTGAAGGCTCCCAGATTCTACCTTTTGGGAAACGAGTTAGACGCTGGCATGGTGTTCCGCTCCTTCGTCGTTCAACGTGCAAATGCGGACGAGAAACGTTTTGTGCGGATCGGTGAAATTTCAACCGTTTCAGTGCGTCCTTTTGTTCGATAGTGGAATGTGACCTGCAGATGAGGAGTGGAGGAGGAGGTACCTGCTTGACGGTGGCGAGGCGACTGAAGGCGGCGGTGTATGCGAGGCGGCGCTCGGGCGGCGCGCGCACGCTGTTGTACAGCGCCGCGCCCCCGCCCCCCGCGCCCGCCAGGCTCGCCCCTGCGGGGGAACCCAATTACATCACAGCTGCATCATGAAGTCTCCTTGTCTCTCTCGCACGCGGTCAAGGTTATGCGCGCGACAGAGATCGTTATTGTTTTGTTTTTACTACTGTGTAAAGAAATCGCGTTGGTGTGTGTAATTACTGTGAATGTGAAAGGTGTAGAGCAGCCTTTCCCAAAGTGGGCGATAACGCTCCCTTGTGGGTGCTGCAGGCCTAAAAGGGGGTGGTAAGAACCCGGAAAAAAATGGGGGCGTTGTGTAGAGGCTTAATGAGGTCGCTAAACAATAAATAATTCTCAAAGTGGGCAGTAGACAAAATAAAATTGGGAACTCCTGCTTTAGAGCAATAAAAGATCTCCCCAGTCTGCGAGCAGGAAATGAAGTTGATCGTTGTAATGCACTTACTCTGCGAACTGGCGACGTGCCGGAACAGTTTCAGCTGCAGCGGGTACAGCTCCAGTTCTACGTCTGAATTCGGTGGCCTTATAACCTGAAATGACGAAAAACTTTTATTCCCAAATTAGCACTTTAATCGCGTGTCGTTGTCTCTAGTGATACCGTCGAGCGCCCCGTACCAGAGCGTATCTGCCTGGGCAGGGGGTCCGTAGAGCGTACATGCCTGGGCAGGGGGTCCGTAGAGCGTACCTGCCTGGGCAGGGGGTCCGTAGAGCGTACCTGCCTGGGCAGGGGGTCCATAGAGCGTACCTGTCTGGGCAGGGGGTCCGTAGAGCGTACCTGCCTGGGGTGGGGGTCTGTAGAGCGTACCTGTCTGGGCAGGGGGTCCGAGGCCCCGTACCAGAGCGCCAGCGCGCGCCACAGAGCGTCGGGCACGAGCTCGAAGTCGCGGTGCTGCGCCAGCGTCACGTCGCGCCGCAGGTGCCCGCCCTCGCCCGTCAGCGTGCGGACCTGCAGTATATTACTGTCAGTGCAAATAAAAAAGGACTTTTTTGGCGGCATTGAACTTCCAACACATGTGAACTTCCAGGTGTCCCAGCAGTGGGAACGTGAAAGGCTGTCAATGATGACGTGTTCGTTAATGTGTACGCGTGTGGGAAATTGAAATAAATTTGTGAAAGTGACTTCTCTAGTCGCTCCAAAAAAGTCCGTGTAAAGTTTAAGTAAAGCGCCACTACTTTACTTAAACACTACCTTCATCCCATCATCATCATTTATACTTGATTCCACTCTCTCGATTTGAAAAATTTTACACTTGACACTGGCAAATACACTAATCGTGTGACGCCATAACAAAAAAATAGAAATAAACAATATATTGAGGATATAAGTTGGAGCGTGACCTGCAGCGGGTCCTGGTCGCGCAGGCGCTTGTTGTCGACGGGCCCGGGGTGGCGCGGCGCGGGCGGCGCGGGCGGCGCCAGCGCGGAGCTGACGCCGGAGCTGGAGCCCGCGCTGCCCAGCGAGAGCGTCTCCGCGCGCCACACCAGCGACCCCATGGACTCTGCAACAAGGGCGCGGGGAGCTAGGGGCCGTTCAACTGTTACACAAGCTCATGGACCTCCAGGTGCACGGAGCAGGCGGCGGGGTGGTGCGCGGCGTACGCCAGCCAGGCGGCCCCCACGAGGCCCCCCAGGTGCCTGTGTCACGTACCGCTGGAGGTGGTGGTGAAGCTCTCGTCGCAGACGATGGCCTCGTCCAGGTGCGCGGAGCGGCGGCGGCAGCAGGCGGCGGGGTGGTGCGCGGCGTACGCCAGCCAGGCGGCCCCCACGAGGCCCCCCAGGTGCCTGTGTCACGTACCGCTGGAGGTGGTGGTGAAGCTCTCGTCGCAGACGATGGCCTCGTCCAGGTGCGCGGAGCGGCGGCGGCAGCAGGCGGCGGGGTGGTGCGCGGCGTACGCCAGCCAGGCGGCCCCCACGAGGCCCCCCAGGTGCCTGTGTCACGTACCGCTGGAGGTGGTGGTGAAGCTCTCGTCGCAGACGATGGCCTCGTCCAGGTGCGCGGAGCGGCGGCGGCAGCAGGCGGCGGGGTGGTGCGCGGCGTACGCCAGCCAGGCGGCCCCCACGAGGCCCCCCAGGTGCCTGTGTCACGTACCGCTGGAGGTGGTGGTGAAGCTCTCGTCGCAGACGATGGCCTCGTCCAGGTGCGCGGAGCGGCGGCGGCAGCAGGCGGCGGGGTGGTGCGCGGCGTACGCCAGCCAGGCGGCCCCCACGAGGCCCCCCAGGTGCCTGTGTCACGTACCGCTGGAGGTGGTGGTGAAGCTCTCGTCGCAGACGATGGCCTCGTCCAGGTGCGCGGAGCGGCGGCGGCAGCAGGCGGCGGGGTGGTGCGCGGCGTACGCCAGCCAGGCGGCCCCCCCGAGGCCCCCCAGGTGCCTGTGTCACGTACCGCTGGAGGTGGTGGTGAAGCTCTCGTCGCAGACGATGGCCTCGTCCAGGTGCGCGGAGCGGCGGCGGCAGCAGGCGGCGGGGTGGTGCGCGGCGTACGCCAGCCAGGCGGCCCCCACGAGGCCCCCCAGGTGCCTGTGTCACGTACCGCTGGAGGTGGTGGTGAAGCTCTCGTCGCAGACGATGGCCTCGTCCAGGTGCGCGGAGCGGCGGCGGCAGCAGGCGGCGGGGTGGTGCGCGGCGTACGCCAGCCAGGCGGCCCACCACGACGCGCCCACCAGGTACCACAGCTGCCCCACCGCGTAGCCGCGCTGCACGGACCGCCGCAGCCATCCCAGCACTGGGGGCACACATTTCGTTGTTACTCGTAATTCTTCAATCGATACAATTTCATTTTTAATTGTAACATAGGTAGATACAAATATACTAAAGTCAAACTGCGCTTTTAAAAAAATAATTGGAATTGAGTGACGAAGTGAGCAAGTCGCTCACCTGATGGTTAGCGTCCTGCTAGCACATTGTTTTGTCAGTGTCACCCAGAACTTTGAACTGAAGCAGTGCAAAATCCTTTGTTAGTTTTTGTTCTACACCCATTTATAAAGTGAAACTTCTTTGGATGCGAGAGGGCTGTGAATCTGTTCGAACCGAAAAAACAAATCCATAGGTAACTAAGAAGAAGTGGGAGAGCGATTCAAACCACAGCTAATCCAACAACGATTTCACGAAAGCAATATTTAAAACTTGACCAAAGATTCGTATCAAAATCGGTCGCAAGCTACATTTTTTTCCATACAAAGTAAGTAGTATTTTCCAGTTCAAAAGAATAAACAAAACAACTCAACAGCTCTTCAAATCTCTAGCAGAGATAAGAAAATAAAACAAACGCACACAATATTCATGCTTGTAACTTTCCACGTGACTCCAGCCACTAAACGGTGGTCAATAACAAACAATTCTTCGAATAAAACTATACATAACAAATCATTTACTGAGCAGTAACACGTCTAATGGACTGTTTACATATGACGGCATACTTGCACAGGTTTACAGACTTGCACAGTATCTGTTTGAGCACAGCTAGTCTTGTGATCTCTGTTGTTAAACTAAAAAATCTTACTAATATTATAAACGTGAAAGTATGTAGGTATGGATAGATGGATGGATGGATAGATGGATGTTTGTTACTCTTTCACGCAAAAACTACAGAACGGATCTGAATGAAATTTGGAATGGAGATAGCTTCTACTCTGGATTAACACATAGGCTACTTTTTATCCCGGTTCCTGGGGGATAACGGGAAGACGCAGGTGAAACCGCGGGTGCAACTAGTTAAATTATAATATATTCGGGTGACCAAAGGGTTGGCGCTTACCTCGGTCAACGAATCAGCCTAGCCATTCAAAGAGGTAATGTCGCCAGTCTCTTGGGCACTCTACCTGTAGGCAGCGACCTAAATCAGGTTTTTTATTTGTAGATGTTTAGTTTTATATAGATAGTTTAGCTTTAGTATTTAGTTTAATTTTTTATCCAATTGTATATATTTGATTTGTTGTATATTTAAGTACATTAAATCATATTTAGGCATGTTAAACTTGCTCCAATTCAAACACATTGTAAATGTGATCGCGCCCAAAAAATCACTGGCTTGGCGTTTTTTGCTTGTTCTTTTTTTATGGCGTAGAGCTACTTTTCAGTTTGGCGTTTTAAAGTATTCACGTGTTGTATCCAACTAAATAAATATATTTTGACTTTTGACCTCCAAAGGTTCATTATGTTGATGAACTTGCGCAGAATTTCACGCAATCAAAATTGCGCAAACTTGCAATGATGCAGTAACGCGTGTGGCCAGCATAACTGACAACATTGTCGTCAAACCAATCAGATAGTGCACGAGTGACCCAGTTTGCGCATTGACCCATTACGTAATATTAATTGAAGTGCATACAATGAGTCCTTAACGCTCTTGATATAACTGTCTCTATCAATTCATGCATATGCATTATGTTATTGACTTCGATACATAATAACGACTTATTGTCACTTGAATGAAGCGTAACTTGCGAATACTTTCATTCCTTTTTATGCAGATTCATTCTTCTTTATATCTTACAGGGTAGTGTTTGACCACAAGTCACCTGATGTCAAGTGACGATAACTGGCTCTCAAATGAGGTTGCCGAAACTCACTGTTAGGTGCTTGGGGTTTGTCTTTACATTCTTAACTTGAGGTGGCAAGCCCAAAAAAAAAAAAACTACCAAGCTTCGATCTGATCACGATGTTTTCCTTCACCGAAAGCTCAAGCTCAGTTTAAACCCATAACCCTAGTAAAGCTCTTTTGCTGAACCACCAAGCTGTAGTGTGCAAACATTAATGTGTTGAGGTCAAGCGACTGTTTGAGCTCAGTTAGTCACAACAAAGCAGAGTGATTCACAAACAGAAACCTGGCACCACTTGGTAAATGCAGAACCATGTCACTTGGTACAACGATGACAGTGAAAAAACAGCAATTTCATTTCACAGCAACGACTGTGGTTGGTTATTCTTATTTCATGCGGACTGAAGGGCAATGTTTCCAGTGATATTACAGAGCATAAAAGGATCATAATAAGGATATAGGATCATCTAATATCTCAGGGAGACGATCGCAGTGCATTGCCGCGCAGGATTTGAAACGGATGAGGTTCAAAATTCTGGGTGGCACTGAATTGAAACAGGCAAGCCTGACGCTTTCCATTAGGCAGGCGTAATTTGCTACCACTGCGGTATAATCGCTTAAATTTATCGCTCAATTCGATGTAAACACAGTTACACATGACATCTACAAGACTGTCAAAGTTCACAGAGGTCCTGAATCCTACAAAAAAAACTGCGCTGAGATTGCCCTTGACACTGTTTGTACGCGTTATCGCTATCGCTAGTGTAATTAATGAAACGGCGACACTCCGCGCCTTTTGTTTGACGAGAGTTACGGAATATTTCGCCGCGAATGTCAATGTCATGACGGCGGAGATAGCGAAGACATAATCACGGTATGACCTTCTGGACTGCAGTTACACCTGCAGTTTTCCCGCTATCCTGCAGGAACCGAGATAAAAATTAGCCTATGTGCTAATATTATAAATGCGAAAGTTTTTGTGTGTGTGAATGTTTGTTACAACGTATCACCGTAACTATTAAACCGATTTTGATGAAATTAGGAATGGAGATAGCCTATATATAGCCTGGAATAACGCATAGGCTTTTTATCCCGGAAAAAGGTTCCTGCGGGATAACAGCAAGACGCGGCTAAAGCCGCGGCGTGCAACTAGTACAGGAAATAAGCTATCACCATACCAAATTTCATTAAAATCCGTTTAGCCGCTTCAGCGTGAAGAAGTTACAAATATACACACAAAATCATTCACAAACTTTCGCATGTATAAAACACTAGCTGTTCCCCGTGGTTTTACCCGTGTGGACCATTTTATCGCGATAAAAAACTATCCTGCGCTTTCTCCAGGGTTTGAACTATCTCCACGCCAAACTTCATCAAGATCCGTTTTGTAGTTTTTGCGTTAAACGAGTAACAAACATCCATCCATCGTCATCAACTTACATGTTTATAAAATAAGTAAGATAATGGAGGATTCGTGTGATTGCACAATGTATTAACACAGTTAATTATTAACTAGAACTATGCTAAGGTACATTGACCCCGTTAGGGTATCGCAAAAAAGCGTACAATTTTAAACATGACTAATTGCAAAATGTGTCGCTAACTTATCTACCGCAGATATACCCTCTTCCCTCTTCCCTCTCATATGGTCGAGGAGAGCGATGGCTGGCACATGCGTCAACTCGTGAACGTGTGCTGCTTGTGGGGTCTGGTCTGCTTTGGTTGTGATCCCGCAACTCGTTAATATTCATGTTCCCATATCCCAATGTGTACAACCAAACAAGAGAAAACTTATTAGTAAAGCTAATTAAAAAATATCGGACTATTAGATGACAAAAAAGCTTGGGATTTTAGTGAACTTGCTCCAATTCAATCAATTAGTAATAAGAATAAAATTGTCAATGTGATCGCGCCAAAAAAATTACCTGCCGGGTGTTTCTTGCCTGTTCTTTTGCCGGCGTAAGGAGGTTGGAACAGGCGTAGCTAGTTTTAAGTTGACGTTTTAAAGTGATCACAATGTATCCTATTGAATAAATTATTGAATTTTGAATTTTATAGCCGATACAGCTTCGCTTCTAGATATTGATAAAGTGTTAAAGTAACAACTAAAACTTCGAATTAGCTGATAAGTGATTTCGTCTGTTTCGAAACCAGACATATTGCATTTAAGGTAAGGTGACTGACTGGCTGACATAGTGATCTATCAACGCACAGCCCAAACCACTGGACGGATTGGGCCAAAATTTGGCATGCAGGTAGATGTTATGACGTAGGCATCCGCTTAGAAAGGATTTTGATTAATTCTACCCCCAAGAGGATACAATAGGGGATGAAAGTTTGTATAAAACTTTTTCAATTTTAAACCGGTCGGGCTGAGAATTTGCATGCATAAAGCTGTAGCCCACGCGGGTGAAACCGCGGGGAACAGCTAGTTACCTATATTCGTATTGTCTAAATTTAGCCAGCAAGAAATTAGTAAGAAAGCTAGCTAGTTGTCCAACTACAATAAAATAAAATTTAACTGAACTTCTGTAGTTACTGATTTTAATGTTGGCAACTGTGCAGAAGTTCCGCATTGGCTGATGCTGGTATTAGCAACAACCTTGATATTAACTCGCCTGATAGATAACAGGGCAGTGCGACTTAACAAAGAAATTGTGTCAAGTTCGCGCTAGGTGATAATAACGTATTTATCTTCAACACGCAGTTATATATGCGAATTCCGTAATTAACACATAATCTGAGTTTGCCATGAACTAAAACGAAATGCATTATTGACTAAACTAGCTTTCATTTACACGATTTGAATCCCTCTGATCATAGCAATGAATTGCCGCGTGATTTCGTTCGACAAAGTATCATAGTAGAATACGTGACGTCGCGATTGTGGATTCCTATGAGATTTTCTAAGAGAGAGAGAGAGAGAGAGAGAGAGAGAGAGTGAGAGAGAGTGAGAGAGAGTGAGAGAGAGAGGGAGAGAGAGGGAGAGGGAGAGGGAAAGAGATAGAAAGAGAGGGAGGGAGAGAGAAAGGGAGGGAGAGGGGAGAGAGGGAGAGAGAGTGAGAGAGAGAGAGAGAGAGAGAGGGAGAGAGAGAGAGAGAGAGACAGAGAAACACGCGCACGCGGCACGGCTTACAACTATAGCAAAAAGTGTCGTTACAACTTTTGGTCTTAATTTTTTCCGTCTAGCCCCCTTTCGTAACGCCCGATAAGGAACTTCGTTCCAAAACACCATAAATTAATGGCAGACGCTATCATTAATAGTCCCATCACTTCATACAAGCGGTGCTCCATAAAAGCACTCGAACATGTATCAGCTATCAGTGTCATGTCAACAACGCATGGTGTTTACATGCCTGACAATACATCGTGTTCGTGACGTCATCGTGATATCGTACAATAATGATTAATTTACGCGATAGGTCTACGTGAATACGTGCTTTAGGAGCGAAAGGTATCGCTTATCTTGTACTGACTGCTGTTAATAAACTCTTTTTTATTTATGGCTTCACACGGTTTGTGTACTAAGGCCGTGTCTTAGACGATGATGATGTGTGACCTAGCTACAAGCCAGGCCCCGTACAATCCAGTCCCTCTTTGCGTTTAAGTAAAACATTGGCACTTTAAATAAACTTCATAACAACTTTTTGGACCAACTGGAAAAGCCACTTTTAACAACTACGTTTTAAGGGTTCCGTAACCAAAGGGTAAAACGGGACCCTAGTAAGACTTCGCTGTCCGTCTGCCCGCCTGTCACCAGGCTGTATCTCATGAACCGTGATAGACAGTTGAAATTTTCACAGATGATGCATTTTTGTTGCCGCCTTAACAACAAATACTAAAAAACACAATAAAATATGTATTTAAGGGGGCTCCCATACAACAGACATGTTTGTCCCCCCCTCCCCCCTCGGTACCCACCGATGTCCCTCTCGTGGTGCCTGCACTGCGGCCGCAGCCCCAGCACGACGTGGCACAGCTCGAACAGCATCTGCAGGAAGGGCGACACCAGCGCCGCCGCGCTCTCCACGCTCCAGATCAGGAACTCCTCCAGCGTCAGTACCGTGTCCCCTACTGGGCTCTCCCTTGCCGGCTGGAAACAGATATGCAGCGTTCACTTGAAAGAATGTGATAAAAAACAATATTTCAAGTTCATATCAAACAAAATCTTATTACACTATTTATCGCGACGGACAGTTTAAAATGCCTTCCGAAGAATACGGGCTAACACGTACATCAGCCTTTCTCAAAGTGGCGATAACGCCCCCTTGTGGGCGCTGCAAGCCCAAAGAGGTAAGAGACCCAGAAAAAAATAGGGGCGTTGTGTAGAGGCTTAATGAGGGCGCTAACAAATAATGTATTCTTAAAGTGGGCATTAGACAGAATAAGTTTGGGAACCCCTGCCATACATCGTTCTCTCATATTATATGTGTGTATTGCTACACATTTAATAATTCGTTTAATAAAACTCAGTCTGCAACTAACCACCGGACAATAAACAAGCAATTCAATTTTCGCCGTACAAAAAATCTAGAATTTTTATGTTTGTTTTTACGGAACACCCTTGGTCCTTCGAGCCGGATCGGACAGAGCACAGAAGCACTAAGTTGTAAATACCAATAGCGGTCATCCCTCCATGTAGTGACTGCAAAGCACGTTGCTTAACAAGCTCCGCAAAAAAGATAGTCTCTGTTTTTTCACACTGGGCCAGCGTGGTAGTTAACGGCCCATACTCTCTCTCTCTGAGAGAAGGCCAGAGTCCCAGCAGTGGGAACGTAAAGGCTGATGATGATGACTCTGGGTGTTGTGGTTGCTAGACCCACGTAGTTTCTGTGTGTTTTTTACGTTCTAAATAACTATGTAAATGATTTTATCTCGACGTCGTCGGCCATTAGCAAAGCACCTCACCTCGCTGTGCACGACAACATCGTCCGAGTCCCCGCTGGGCCCGAGGTGGAACACTGGCTTCCTCCCCTTGGGTGCCGTCACCAGCTTCTCCGCCAGGTTCACGAGGATCACCTCCGGGTCGAAGCCCTTCTCGGTCAAGTTGTCGCAGTCGGTGATCTCCGCCTCGTTGTCGGGAGTCGACGCTCTTTGGTCATGTGGAGATAATCGGCAATTAGTTGAAGATTAAAAGAGTGGGGAAGACTCAAGCTGTTAAAGGATAGAGATAAGTAGGTACTTAATTTTAACTTTTTGCTAGGTGGTAGGGCAGTTCTACCCTCAAGTTACTAATCTGTCACCAAGCACCTATCGCTGTGTTCCAGCAGTCTCTCTTGAGAGCCAGTTCCCAATCCAGGTGTAGCGTGGTGCCATCTTCGACCACATCGTCAGTTAATATCAGGTGACTTGTAGTCAAACGCTATCCTGTTTTAATTACTTATTTTCAGGGGCACAAGATTGATTTTGAACAGTTTCTGCTCGTATCAGCGGACCTACCTTGAGGAGTTGTTCTTGAGATGCTCATTGGCGACCGTGCAGAGTATGTCCACCATTTCGATCACCTCCTTCTTGTTGAGGACCCCATCGCTGTCGAGGTCGAAGATCTTGAAGCAGACTGGAACAATTACAAACTGGACGTCAGTTGATTTCTTGCTTTAAAAAGCGAGCGTCAATTGTTTCCCTACTTTAAAAGACCAATGTTTTTAAAAAACGAGAGTCAATTGTTTGTCTGTTTTAAAAAGCGAGAGTCAATTGTTTGCCTGTCTTAAAAAACGAGAGTCAATTGTTTCCCTGTTTTACAAAGCGAGAGTCAATTGTTTCCCTACTTTAAAAGGCTAGCGTCAATTGTTTACCTGTTTTTAAAAGCGAGAGTCAATTGTTTCCTTGCTACAGGAGTTAATAATTATAACCCAACAAAATCACATACATCTCTGACCCCTAACTAGTAGCTTTTGAAGCGATGATAGCTCTGTAGAAGTGATGTCAGCTTACGACCCGTAGGTCGTTGGTTCGAACCCTACTATGTGCTTAAGTAAAGAAGCCTGAAAATTGCAACAACTTTACAATCGATTTTCAACAGAGCTACTGATGTCACCGATTAATCATCGGCAATATAGGATAAATAAGCCATTTGGATTATTATCTGATAAAGGATTAAAAGATTAACAAAGCAATGACATTGACCATTGTTTTTAATTTGATTTATAGGTTGCTATCCGTTATTGTTTATCTTTGTCGATGATCACTTCGAAGTTATCACAGAACGAAGAGTTTGCAATCTAGCTTAGTATTTGACAGCAAGTCTCCTGATGTTTAGTCACGATATGGTATGGGAACTGGCTCTCAATTGAGACTGCCAGAACACACCGACAGGTGCTTGGTGATTGTTGATGAAGGTTGTAGCTATCCAAACGGGCAATATAAAATGCCCTACCGTCTAGCTATGGTTTCACCACAATGCACACAAAACTTTTTAGTTTAGTTTAGTTTCGCGTCACCAAACAGTTCCAACGGAAGACCAGCGCTGGTTGACTAACCAGCATTTTGCTGAGTTGGAGCCGATTTGCGACGGTGACATTCTTGTGTACCTTCAATTACTGTTATATTGTCTTTTTTTATTATTTGAAAAAAAATGTAGTTGTCAGTGGCAGTAAGTGGACAGTTTGGAAGATATTTCTTACATTTACAGTCCCGTGCGCGAAAATAGAATACTAACAGTATTCTCCTCCAAAATTAGCATATTGTTATCTCATAACAAACAAAGAATGGGCAACATTACATAAAACCTACTTTCGCGCTGATAACGGCCGATAGCTGTTATCAACGGTATTGGGTAACAGTCTCGCGCCGGTTAATTAATTAGAGAATAATACTGAATCGGCGAGCGGGCTTTGTTCACTTCAATTATATACTAATCAGCGATCGTTCTTCTGCTAATTACAAACGCAACAAAAAAAACAGTTAAATCGGTAGAGCCGTTTTTGAGTTTAGGCCTAAACTCAAAGCAACGATGTGGTCAAAGGGCGTCACGCTACGCCTGGATTGCAAAGGCTGCCGGAACTCACCGACAGAATGGTCACCAAAGAGATGATGTCAATTTTCCGAACGAACAACAATCGATTTTTATATATAAGAGACTAGCTGACACGGCGAACTTCGTATCGCCAATAAAAGTCACCTTTTAAACCTTCCCTGAACTTCCACGAATATTTCAAGATCAAAATTAGCCAAATCGATTTAGCCATTTTCGAGTTTTAGCGAGACTAACGAACAGCAATTGATTTTTATATATAAGAAGAAGAAGAAGACTAGGCGTGCCTCGCCTTTTCACTCGCGTGGGCTACCGTTTATCGCGATAAAAAGTATCCTATGATGAAACTACTTCCATGCCAAATTTCATCACGATATGTTCAAACGATATGTTTATATTCTATTCTATTCTATTCTAACGTAACAAACATACACAGGGACAGTTACTTTCGCAGTTACAATATTACCATGGAAGGATAAATTTCCACAAATAGATTACTGTGTTTGTTTTTATTAAGCTCTCTGTTACTCTAAATAGGTAGTTGATGACGACTGGACCTAATTACACTTTCAAATTGTCTTACGTCGCGTTTCCTGATAATTCAGTCTTGAAGGTTATAGAATATTTTATATGTGTGATACAGTTATGTAAACTTTACTGACGCTGTGATGTTTTGACCACAAGTCACTTAATTCCGTTTTTGTTCCGTGACAATGTCGTCCAAGGTGGCGCTACGCTACACCTGGATTCACCGTCGTCAGCATATTACGTTCCCACTTCTGGGACTCGGGCCTTCTCTCAGAGAGAGTATGGTCAGTAATCTACCAAGCTAGCCCAGCGCGGGTTGGTAGACGTCGCATGCCCTTGAATGCTGTAGTTCTTGGACATGCCGGTTTCCTCACGATGTTACCTGACACTGTTGATGACACCTGGATTGGGAACCGGCTATGAAATTAGGCGCCCAGAACACACCGATAGGTGCTAGGCGACAGACTCTTAACCTGCTAGTTATGTCCACCAAAAACGGCCTCCACGGAAGACCAGCGCTGGTCAAACGACTAGCACAGCGCTGAGTAGATGCCGGTTTGCAAGATTACAATTCTTGCAATTACTTCATAATTCACCAGTTATTTAATTCATTGTAAAAAATGTTCCTAGTCTTAATTTATTTTTTTCTGGCACTTACTTACATGCATGACCTTAGACGTCTGTGACAGACGATTTGAACCGTGTCAGTGGGGTTTTAAGGACATTTTGCTGGTGGCTGTACGGACCAATACGAGATCGGCCGGCTTGTCCACAGTTAGTGCAGAATTGGGAAGTGTGTGTTTCTGGTACGTGTACACTATTGCCCCATAGTGAAAGCCCTGCAATTGCCCGGTTTGCAATCCACATCAATCGGAATCATAGCCCAACAATAGGCAGGCGATGATGTGGTAACTAAGCAGTAGCGTTCGATAACCGATAGTACAGGCAGCGCCAAAAGTAGCTGATCATAATTTTTGGTGTCTAAGATGCTAATAAACCCAACGTGGTGGGTAAAATGAAATCGCATCGACTGCGTTGGCTTGGCCACGTGATACGCATGGGGATGGACCGGGCAGCAAAGCGTTCTTTGGCACGACCGAGTGGCCGTAGGCCGGTCGCATGCCCTAGATATCGCTGACAGGACGCGGTGGATACGGACCTAGGCGAACTCCACACTCTGAAATGGGCTGAAATCGCTCAGGATAGAGAGTGGCGCTCTCTCGTTTCGGAGGCGAAGACACACTTTGGGTCGCTGAGCCATCGGGTACTTATCATCATCATCATCAGCCGGAAGAAGTCCACTGCTGAACATAGGCCACCCCCTTAGAACGCCACCATGAACGCCTGTTAGCCCTTTGCATGCATCGGCTCCCTGCGACTCTTACAAAGTCGTCGGTCCACCTAGTGGGGGGCCTACCTACAGAACGTCCAAGTCAAGTCATAGTCAATGTGCTAATCAAAGTTGGAAAATCGGTAAAATTCAGCGACTTTTGTCGTTGGCCGTACGCACACAATGGCAGAACGCGACCTTGCCGTCCGAACCTGCAGTCTATAAAGATAGACGTCCAGTGAACCGTAGAGATGCGGTACACGATTGTATTGTGATAGTGAAAATCACTCATTGCATTGGCTGTATTAAAAATAGCCTTCTAATCTACTAACGTCGGAACGAATTTGATCTAGCAGATCCATTGCAGCGTAGTCATTGTTCCGTTGTTTATTTAGACAGCGGTTTTAATTCTGATGTGCATTCTTTAAATCTAATCTAAATTTCCTAGGTTTAAAAATATTTCCGTCCTTTTCTAGCATGAGGGGTCAGAAAAGGATAGCAGTTACTCTTAGACCTGTCAAATTTAGTTTAGTTTTAGAGAAAGCGCAGCTACTGGTTATATTTTGGGGCCCGAATGCAACTGTACCAGAAACCAGGTAGTACGTTATTTCAATAAATTAAAGTGATGGCAATACCAAAAAGGATCAATAACATGCACGTGTTACTCAAAGTTCAAGCTCATTCGAGAGTGATGTCGTAAGAGCATTAAAGCGACTTAATACAGCGTCGTCCCAGCAGTGGGCAGCGGTCCTAGTGGCGCAATTAAAACAATCGTTTGCTAATGAGCCGCGGAGAGGAAGCGACAATCGCAGCTAGAATCGAAGGAAGTGCGCATTCACTTGGCGCAATACTCTAACGGGACTTTGATATTATCATAGCTGCATTTTTTCTGTAATTTTTAAAGACGAGCAGCAGTGCGATTTTAATTCACTCGGAAACTCTTCGCGGGCAGGTCGTTAGTTAATATACGAAACCATGTCAACCGAATCGAAGCTCGCAACTCAGTAAGCAATATATGTATAGGAAACAGGATATCTTTGCCCTCGAGAATATCACTCTCCATTTACGGCAAATCGTAGAAACACGAAACTTGGAATATACCTACATAGCTGTACCCAACGTGGACTATGGTTTATCGCGATAAAAAGTACCCTATGTCCTTCCCCAGGATTCAAACTACCCCCATACAAAATTTTAACAAGATCACCCCACCCTTTAATAGTTTACGAAAACTGTAAAACTTTTCGTTTGCTTCCATAAATTTCATCTTTCAGCTGCCCTTAGGGAAACTTGGAGGAATTAAAATCGGTAGCTTACGAGTTATGTATATTCGAACAAAATATTTTTTTTAGATAGAAAGTGAGGGAGATAGTGAGAGAGAGAGAGAGAGAGAGAGAGACCGAGAGCGGGAGAGAGAGAGATAGAAACGAGTGATAAAAAGGAGATCGCGAGATACTATAGTTTGGTGATGGAGCATTTTCTGGTGCTTGGCTGGGCGTTTACCACTCTCTAGTTTAAAATATGTAGCCGATCAGATACCGTATCTATCAATCAGTGTTCCCAGCGACCTCACTTTTGAGAACTACTTTCAAATCCAGGCACCAACTTCGACCACATCTCCATTTAACATCAGGTGTATTGTGGCCAAGCGCTGATCTGTAATAAGCAATAAAAAAAAGCAGCCTGATAGATTGTGGTCCTTCTCTCTTTTAGAGAAGGCCTGTGTTTTAGCAGTGGGAACGTAATAGGCTGATGATGATATATCAAGGTCCAAGGTACTAAAGGTGGACTCACACTTGAGCCGCTCGGTCCTCGGCCCCCGGCACGCGGCGCTGAGCCCGCAGCACAGCTCCTTGAAGTCCACGTGCCCGTCCCGGTTCTCATCGAACGCGAGGAAGGTGCCCACGACCGCTGCGGGGGGGAGGGGCGGCGACAGGAGGGGCGTCATGCTCTCTATGTCCAGCTGGCCCGTGGAGGCCGCGTTGCGGAGCGACCAGAAACACTTCTCCAGCTCGATTATGTCCTGGAAGGGGGTGGGGGGTTAGTCTATAGGTCGGGTTGTTGGGAAGCCAACTAACTGAGATGGCGCAACGACCCAAAGTGAGTGCTGGCCTCCGATAATCAAAGACACCATCTCCTGCCGCTCCTCCACCTGGAGATTGCGCAAGTCCTTTGTGATTTCATCTTGATAATTTTTCTTTTACATGTGACAGTTTAGCGTTTGGGTACAAGTTACCAGATGTTTCGTGACGATGGTGGTGCCACGCTGCACCAGGACTGGGAACTGACTCTCAAGTGAGGCTGCCGGAACATACCGAGAGGTGCTTGGCGACAGATATTCTTAACTTAAGGGTTGTAGCTAGCCAGGCGAGCATTAGAAAATGCATTACCACCAAGCTTTGGCTTCATCACGATGTTTTCCTCTACCAAAATTATAAGACTTTTAAGCTATCTCTATACCAAATTTTACTGTAATCCGTGGAGCCATTGCAACGTGAAGAAGTAACAAAAATATTTCACTCAAACACACACTATTGCATTTATGTTAAATGTGATGAGATGCGTTTTCTTCTTATTGCGTTACCAATACACATAACGTTCGACATTATGCCAATGTTATCTACATGACTAAGCTTCTGTCCAAATAAAGATATCAGACGGGATAAGAATTATGATGTGAAGGCACATCAGACAAATTTTAATTATTTTCTATGCTGTGAGGATACTAAATTGGCAATCGAGAGTTACGATCCCGGCCTTTTCATACCCCAATTAAGTCTCGGACAAATAATGACTTACTAAATAACTTATGCGCCGATTTCGAAGCGATGATGGCTCATTGGTTATGACATTGGTCGTGGGTTCTAAATAGTATGCATTAAACTCGAGCTTTCGGTGAAGGAAATCATCGAGATGAAACCATAGCTTGGTGGGTATTTTCTAATGCTCACTTGGCTAGCTACCACGTCAGGAATCTGTCGCCAAGCATCCTATCGGCAGCCCTACTTGAGAGCCAGTTCCCAATCCAGGTATATCGTGCCACCTTCGACCACATCGTCACTCAAGATAAGGTGATTTTTGGTTCAACGCTTACCAATAAGAAAAATTTGTTTGCTGTTATTTAAAATACGTGCACGTGATGAGCCAATTATATCGCTGACTGTACCACCCTCAAAAAGGGCAACGGTGTCAGTTCATAGGATAAATTTTGCTTCAAAGGCAAATGCCATCTAAAGGTGTCAAATAATTATAAAAGGCATGCATCTAACTCTACGCAGGTAGGTATAAGAAATAGGATATGCTAATTATAACCTCTATATTAATTCAAATTTACTGTGTTGC
Source organism: Opisthograptis luteolata (assembly GCA_931315375.2). Classification (NCBI taxonomy): domain Eukaryota; kingdom Metazoa; phylum Arthropoda; class Insecta; order Lepidoptera; family Geometridae; genus Opisthograptis; species Opisthograptis luteolata. Next base: position 10,340,866 of record OV928054.1, read on the forward strand.
CTCTATATATGGTAATGTATTTGTAATGTGTGCGTGTATGAATGAACACATCGGTAGCACACATCGAATGTGATCTCACAAATGGAATCATTTTTTGGTTTTACCACGATTAGGTTATCATTTGACCTTAGTCTAATGTTCAAATTCAAATTTAAAAAATATTTATTTAGAGGATACAACATATTGTCATGTGATCACTTTGAAACGTCAAACTTAAAACTAGCTACGCCTGTTCCAATTTCCAATCTCATTACGCCGGCAAAAGAACAGGCAAGAAACGCCCGGCAGGTCATTTTTCGGCGAGAGAGTCACTCTTGTCGTTATGTTACTGAATAGATAATAGATATGTATAAATTCTAATAGATAGATATATTTTTTGTATGATAGAAAAATGCCAAAACAAGAATTAATGATTATAAACTAATTAATATGTCAAACAAGACGGAAACACACCGATTCGTTATCAGTAAGTTAATTGTCGACATGTCCGCAGAGGCCAGCAAAATCAAAATATATTTTTATTTAGTACGAAATGTACCGTATGTAAGCATTTTAATTTTTTAAATTCAAATATATTGTCTATTGTACGACCGATGTGGCGCAATGGGCAGACAGCCGACTGTGAAGCGTGAGGTCGCGGGTTCGATTCCCGCTACAGGACAAATATTAATGCATTGAAAAAAAAAACGCAAGTATTTGTTCTTTGTCTGGGTGTTGTGAATCCCCGATGCTCGTAGTTTCTGATACCCTAGATACAGGGAAACCTAGTTAGGGGTCAGAGCCTATGTATGTGATTGTGCGGGCATTATTATTATTGTCTACTTTGAAACGTCAACTATGAATTTTCATATTCATATTCATTTATTACATAAATGTCAATTTACAAGTCAGAACAAACTTGCTTACACCGCACCGGCAAGTAACGTCCTACAGGTCATTTTAAGTGCACTAGTTCCAAACAAGTTAAAGAGGGCACTTATAAATTCCAGTTAATAAACAAGATAACATAGATAAAGGTGCAATCGATGTAATTAACACTTTACGGTTACGAGCTGCTAGCAATAATCGCTATCTGTGCCGGTGAAAATTAGGCGAAACTTAGCGGAATGCAGACGCAAGATATCATTTACTGATGCTTATCAGTAGTGTTTACGCAAAGGAATAGTCAAATTAGTATATTATGTGGTAGAGATAAAGTTAATTGATTATAACGGAAGGTATATTTGGGCTAGATTACGAAGCCATGTTTTAGCTCAGTGGTAGTTTTTCTTTTACTAGTTACAGGGTAGCGTTTGACCATAAGTCACCTGAAGTTAAGTGATGATGTGGACGAAGGTGGCGCCACGTTACACCTGGATTAGAAACTGGCTCTCAAGCGAGGCTGGCCGGAACAAACCGATAGCTGCTAGGCGATAGATTCTTAACTTGATGCTGGTAGCAAACCAGGCCATTACAAATAGTCTTTTGATTGACCATTATCGGTGTATTCCGGAATTCCAGCACACTTGAGAGCCAGTTCTCAATCCAGGTGTAACGTAGCACCACCTGTGCCCGCATCATCACTTAACATCAGGTGTCTTGTTGTCAAACGCTACCTTGTAAGTTGTATTAAAGGAAATCACATAATATTTTTTTCTGGTGACACATTTGTTATTTAAAATAAATTATGTTTTACATATTTACACAAGTATGTACAATCTAGTACAAACATGGAGTTGTTAAATAAAGGTAATAGACAAATATTTGTATAGCCAGCAAGCTTGTATGTGTGCTATATTGCCACGGGTTTTTTTTATCATAATACCAGCCGTTTCCAGCCTGTTTCCCGTTATACGCAGAAACTTTTCAATAGTCAATACTACTTTATTCAATAGGATACATTGTGATCACTTTAAAACGTCAAACTTAAAACTAGCTACGCCTGTTCCAACCTCCTTACGCCGGCAAAAGAACAGGCAAGAAACGCCCGGCAGGTAATTTTTTTGGCGCGATCACATTGACAATTTTATTCTTATTATTACTAATTGATTGAATTGGAGCAACTTTGTCCGGGAATTAAAGAAACCTGTTTTAATCCTGATTATAAGCTAGCTTCATTCCAAATTTCAGCGAAGCTAGCGCCATTCTACACCTGGATTGGGAACTGTCTCTCAAGTTTGAACCCTGGGGAATGACATAGGATACTTATTATCGCGATAAACTGAAGGTTGAAAGTGTTAAAACTACGTGAAACAGGTTGTAGTCGAATAAATCCAACAGAAACGAGGAAAAATAACGTATTTTTGATTTGTAGACGGAAGTAGGTACCTTTTATCAGATAAATAACCAGAAACATGCGCGTGCGATAGTAGTGTATCAACAATCTAGATCAAAGTTCAATGGTTACCTACCTACCTCAACTAGTCCTTAATTGATCGAGGACCGTATCCTTACTAATATTATAATTTCGAAATTAACTCTGTCTGTCTGTCATGCTCGGGACACACTAAGGTCAACGCCAAGGGAAATGTCAATGCCTATCATGCCTATCATCGCGATAAATATTACGTTAATTATTAACGCAATTATGTGAGTGGCTACACTTGAACCACAGTATATAAAGAACAGTAGGTTAGCTAAGGCCGCTCGACGAGTTAATTGCCTACTCTTGCGGTGACGCATAGGCGGCGCATTCCGTACTGAGTGCATGGCCGCGGCCCCGGCCGCCTCCTTTCGTTTATGTGATTGTGTGCGTGAAAAGTGCGTGCGTACACGGTGCCGCTACTCACGCACACATTCAAACCGGCGACGGCCGGTTTATATGAAGCTGAACTACTACTCCTTTACTATGCTTGAACGGTCAACGTGAATGCACTTGAGTTATCGGGTAACGTCAAACACCAATATGAATGCCGTTGTGTCGTGGCCACATTTATGTCAAAAGTCAATCATCGCGCTATTTAACGGCATTTCCCGTTAGTGTGGCCCCAGCATTACGCTTTCACGCCTAAACTACTGAACCGATTTAAATGAAATTTGGTACAGAGATAGTCTAGAGCCTGAGAAAGGACATAGGCTACTTTTTATCGCGATATATAGCCTACGTGGGAGAAACCGCGGGGAACAGCTATAAACTACAAACCAGAAGAAACGAAAAAAACGAAGCTACGATAGCTCACTGGTAGTGTCGTCGACTTGCGAGCGATGTAGGTCGTGGGTGCGAATCCAGCTTTAAATTTCGGTGTAGAAAAACATCGTGACAAAATCATAGTTTGTTGGTAGGGCATTTTCTAGTGCTCTCCTATCCCTTGTCGCCAGTCATCTATCAGTGTTTTCTGGGCGTTCCAGCAGAGAGCCATCCATCAGTTCCCAGTCCAGACGTAGCGTAGCGCCACCTTCGACCCACATCAGGTGATTTGTGGTCAAACGTTACCCAATAAAATTAGTCGGTCTTTTGGTATTCAAAAGGTTTCTCATTTTATATGGACGTGGGTTTTCCCTCGTAGCGCAGAGCGCAGTTAAAGCTTTGACTTTCCTTAATTTCATATACCAGGTGAGTATTGTGATTTATAAAATAAAGACTGATTTCCTTAACATTTTTATAGAATAAATTCTCATAGTTATATTTTTCAAACTCATTGAATTTCAGACTTGTTACACTTTGGAACTGAGATATCGATATACATCCTACTAACATTATAAACGGGAAAGTTTGTATGTATGGATGGATGGATGGATGTTTGTTACTCTTTCACGCAAAAACTACTCAACGGATCTGAATGAAATTTGGAATGGAGATAGCTTGTACCCTGGATTAACACATACGCTACTTTTTATCTCGGAAAAGGTTCCTGCGGGATAACGGGAAGACGCGCGTGAAACCGCGGGGCGAAACTAGTAGGTTATATGTGGTTAAAATCTGTGTTAAGTGTTATTTAATATTATATGATAACTCAGGTGCTAAACAGCTTGTATGATTACTGTTTGTGCTTAGTCATGCTCGATCTATCTTCTTATTGGTGTTTCAAGGCGTTTATTTATCACTAGCTGTTCCCCGCGGTTTCACCCGCGTGGGCTACAGCTTTATGTGTGCAGTCTCAGCCCGATCGGTTTAAAATTGACAAAGTTTCATCCCCTATTTAAACCCCTTGGGGGTAGAATTAATCCAAATCCTTTCTTAGCGGATGCCTACGTCATAACATCTACCTGCATGCCAAATTTCAGCCCGATCCGTCCAGTGGTTTGGGCTGTGCGTTGATAGATCACTATGTCAGTCACCTTTGAGTTATATATATTTAGATTCACAATAATTATTCTAGATATTGTGTAATGCCACATTTTATAGTACGCACAAGCACACTCATTTTAAAACACTTTTATTTTATTGCAACCACAATATCAATATACATGTACATATACAAATGAATTGCTTTTTGTTTATTCATTGACCGATTTGGCTAATTATGGTCTTGAAATATTTGTGGAAGTTCAGGAAAGGTTTAAAACGTGAGAATTGCATTTGCAAAGAAACAAACTAGCTTTGTTTTTTTTTTGTTTCTTTGTATATATAGATATAAAATAAGTTCAGACAACTTTTATTGGCTATACGAAGTTCGCTAGGTCCGCTAGATTTTATTACTAAGTTTTCCTATAACATTTCGTTTTATCGATGCTCAATGGTTTAGCTCGAATGATTTGAGTAAAATTTCGAATGGAGATAGCATACCTATACCACCTTATACTTTGACCAGGATTGACACAAGGACTAATTTTTATCCCGGAATAAATATTCCTGGGGGGATAGCAAGAAAACAGTGGGTGCAACCGCGGGGTGCAGCTAGTTGTTAAAAATGATTATTTTCCTTATGCAATATACAGTTTAAAATCACAAATGCATATTTGTGCAAAATATTGCACAACAAAGTTCTGGTGATTAAACATAATGAGACTTTGATAATAGTGCTCTGTGCCGTTTGAGATGTGAATGGGCAATAATACGTAATGTTAGCCGCGGCGCGGTGCCGCAATACTCGGTACCAGTCTATTTATTTTCCTTGACAATGAAACGTCGTGATAATTTTATTCTTAATTAATCGTAACTGTTTAACTTTTACTAAAATATACTAACTACTATATGTTTAAGCGTTCTTATTTGGGACGATCGAATGCCCATATGCCGGTTGTACGCCCTAGATACCGCTGGAGAGACGCGATGGATGCGGACCTACGTGAACTCCACACTCTGAGCTGGGCTGAAATCGCTCACGATAGACAGGTAGATAGATAGACATTTTATTCATAATTTTTACAATTATAGGTCAATATACAAAAAGAGTACATATATAAAAAAAATATATGCAATGCAAATTAAAATTTGACTAAATCAAATTAACAAAATTAAATTAAATTCATGAAATCAAAATCAATTAATTAATATAAAATTAAAATAATATTATAAAAATGGTACTACAAAAAAGAAATTCAAACATCACAATGTATGAATTCGTCAATCGAATATACCGTCTTCTCGACGAGCTAGTTTTTTAACTTATGTTTAAAGCTATTGAGACTGGGTGCTTCAACAGGAGTGGCGCTCTCTCGTTTCGGAGGCCAAGACACTCTTTGGGTCTCTGAACCATGGGAGTCAGTTACATATTATGTGTATTATGTAATTAGAAGTTTGTATTTTCGGTCGAACACTAATAAATAACAGTACTCCATAACTACTGAACACAATAAAATATATATAAACAACTCACCCTCTCCTCCAAATGTGTGACTCCCGCCAAACTCTGATAAAAAGTAGGCGTCTCCATTTCTTGTGCGACATTCACTTCTGACAGCAGCCATTTTGATATCACCGTAGCGTCCTTGTGTATCAGCAGCCATGAGCGGAACTGGTCGAACGTGACCTTCTCCCCGGGGCCGAAGAGGCTGAGCAGTATCTCAGCGGTGCGCTGTGCTGCGGTGATGGGGAGGGACGAGTTCTCCATGTTGAGTGTGCGTACGAAGTCCCGTTTGTATATGTGCGTGCCATTTTCACCTTGGTTGTTTGTGTACAGGGTCCAGAGGAATCTGTAACAACAACATATTATTGCGTTGTTATCGTAGTACTCTACGAATTCTTTAATACTTTAAGAGGGTTTAGGGAAGCCAAAGGATGCACATGGTTAATAGCCAAAATGGGAGGGATATATTCAGAAGTGCACGTCATTCAGCTGATGATGATGGTTATGAGAGACTTAAATAGCGCCGATATTAAGTTCTAATCTTATCTTAGCTCCAAACTTATACACCTGTGACTTTTACAAGTTATTTGCAAACTCAAAACGGTTTAGGAAAACATTACTGCCCCAAGCTACTCGCCTATATAATTTAAATGACATGAAATAAACAGGCATGTTAGATGTCAAAGAACCACAACATTCAAGGGTATGCAACATTTAGCAACCCTACACTGGGCCAGTAGCCTATACCTACTCTCTCTCAGAGAGAAAGCATGTGTCCCAGCTGTGGGAACATAAGAGGTGGTGATGATGTAGTTGTGAGTTTAAATGTTGAAGAATTGTTTACTTTATTATGTACATAAATTATTCTCATCTTACTGATGAATATTTAGACATCATTATTAGAATTTCCACATCAAATTCCCAGTCAAATGAAACCTCAAAATTTTTAATTTTAGTTTTTAGTTAATTGCTAACGTTATTGCTACTTTGACATCCTTAAAAATCTCATTCATCCAGAGTTATTGCTACAAATCAAATAAATTAAATTTTAACTGTGCCTTATGCAGTTAAGATTTCCTACATAACACATAAATGTTATCGCGTATGATACGGACATTTTTTGCTGCAGCCTGGCGAAGTACACTGAAACAGCGCACAGGATCTGCGAGGATTATAATAATGTATTTTTTTTTAAATAATTTGTAATTAGGTTAGGTATAGCGTCGTATTGGTGCTTACTGTAAGGACGCTATTGCTTTTAGTTAAATAAATAAATAAATACATAAATTGTGATAACTGCAGACTGTTTAAAAATGGTCCTACAATTTAAAAATAAAACCAAAAATAAAAAGAGAAGTGGGGGACAACAATTTAAAAGATGAGATAGTTGCAACTGCTGGCAGAACACATACAAATGAACAGTAGATGGGAAAGATAGAAAAGGTTAAAGATGCCCTTGCAGTAGGCTTACAGATGTACATGAACGACAGAAGTCAAATAAAAAGTGGAACCTACTACATATCAGAAGAAAACCTAGAAATAAATAAACCGCACCAATATATTTAGTAAAACATTATCTACACCTAAGACTGAGAATCTTTGTTACCTATTGATTACAATAATCTTATCTTGGATTTCTCATGAAACTGTATCTATAAAGTAGCTGGTAAAATAACAACAAAATGTTGAGTTCCAAAGACAAAACATTCATCACTTGCTACAGTGGAATGGAACCAATCCAATTGGGAAGTAATTGTTCCACAATGAATCGCAATTGTAGCTATTGTAATTACAATGATAAAAAGTTCCGAGCGCGCCGTGATAAATTGATAGTAAGTGATGTAATGTTTACAATCACAAACAAGCTAGTTTACATCAGTTCTTACTTGATTTTCTCTTCTATATTGCCTTTGGTGAGGACCACGATACCGCAGAGGAGATCCCGGAAGGCCAGGCCTCGCTTGGTGCCTCCGCAGGCCTGGTACAGCCACTCGGCGACATCGTTAGGTACTCCATCGCACAACACTTCATGAACGAACGCCTCCAAGCTCAAGGCCGTACCATTCGCACCGGCACATCTCTTGAACGCCTCGCGAATACGTCTCAACTCACTATCTGACACTGCAAATAAAATAACACCGATTATTCCCTGCGCTCCTACAACGCATTTCGTTTTTGATCAACACAGCACAAACACAAACTTCGTACCTCGCTTCACTGCATCCTCGTAAGATATAAAAGTAGGTTTTGAGTCTTTCGCACCCATATTAACGTACGCGAAACTATCATAGCATTTTTTAAATCGGAATAAACACAAAGAAATAAAAATAATTACAGCTGACAGCTCACGTCGTATGATCTGTAGCCACTGTAGCCAGCCATATTGAATAATTTATTTTTCGTTATAAGTGCTGCCAGCAAAATGTTTAAAGCACGCTAATTCTATCTATATAATTAAAGATTTATGGGCGAAATGTGTGTACATATTGGTGTCGATTTGGTTTTGCATTCTATAAAACTAAACTAAGTTTGACAGGTCTAAAAATAATGCTGTCCTTTTTTTACTTCAGTGGTTAGAAAAAGACAGCAATACTATTGACCTGTCAAACTTAGTTTAGTTTTAGAGAATGCAAAACCGAATTGACACCAATAGGTATAACTTAGCTTCAGAATGACTGTACGAAATTAGATAACTTTATTATATTAATCATCTCGTATTATTCGTAATGGTCTGGGCAAGGTTTGTTTCAAAGATTATTTTGGAAAATCCACGGGTAAATTGGGAAAAGCAAAAGTGAGAGTGCTTTTTCCATGGAAATTTAGTCAAATATGAACACTGAACTCAAAACTCGCTTACTCGCCTATCCATGCGAAACCAGGCAGGTGGTAAGTACTTTGGTACAACCGACAATGATTTCTTTACCAATGTTACTATGTTAGTCATGTTACATCAGTTATTGAACTTAACTTACCAAATAATTTCACGAACTTTTATTTCTTTTTATTTATCTAATGTGCAACAATAATTCCCCATAAGGCCGAAGTAAGTGAAGTGAAGTGTTCCACACAACAAGGCGACCAAAATTAAATTTACAAAATATATTATTTAAGAAATTTCCATATTTGAAATGCTCTGCAAAGTTTTTTCTAGAAATATACCTAACACTGCTAATATACAGCTGACTATTTTGACCTCTATGTTCTGAACTCTGTTATTTCATAGACCAGTGAGCTAATACTGCCAATTCATTTTGAGTGCCTCAGTGAGTAAAATAGTCAGCTGTTTTAGAACTGTGTCAGGTACATTTCTGGGAGAAAATTTACAGAGTAATTCAAGCATGAAATAATGAAAAACATATGGTATGCATATTTAATTTTGTTCGCCTTGATGTGTGGATTACTTCGGCTTTACAGGGACATTATGTTACATGTTATCTATCAGATAGCCAGAACAGAAGTGATGAATCTAGCGAAGGCCAGTACTCACTATATTATGTACAAATATGTTTTCCTGTTATCAAAAAATATATAATTTTTATGTCCATGCAAATAAATGAATTTGAAGTTTGCTCTTAGGTAATCTAGCACAGTGACCAAATTGATCAAATTCAGCGAAATTGAATGTATGCTGGCAGCACTTTCTGTCAGATTTATGGTGAAAAGTTCATAGAAGCAACTGTCAACCGTCAGTCGCCACTCAAAGTCAATCGGTTTGTTTGACGTCACTTTGACGCAAGGAGATAGAAAAATAATAATTTGCACGCACAGTATCCACAGACAGCATGTCAGCATCCTTTATCTCCATCTCCGTTCTTTGCGTTTTTTTTATTATAGATTAATGGTATTTTGGTCAGGGTAATTTTTCTACGGTTTTTCAGCTTTCATAAACTTTCCCCTTCCGAAGGTACATGCGTTTTTAGTGTAAATAATTCCAAAAACTGCCATTTCCTACAAAGTCATTTCCACTTTCCACAGACTCCGAAATCCATAACACTATTACACATACTCTATAATCTATACTCTATAGTCAAGTCATTTATTTTCATATTTTCATTTCTTTGTGTTTGTAATTTGTGATGAGTTGACGATCAGGGAGCGAGTCTTCAGTTTTCCTCTGAAACATATTTATTTTGTAATAAAATTACCGTGTTATTATACTTATTATCATTACGTGTATATCAGTAGAGATATTATGTTGTTATCGAGATTCTTACATTTTTGATGAGTAGGTAGTCCGATTTTGTAAATGTCTGTTTCCTTGTGCGTTTTGCGTATTGAAATCGACGAGGATCTACCCGAAATGGGCGACAACCCCTCGGAGATGGGTGAGTGCGCTCACTACATTATTTATCTGAGTACTCTGTTAGTTTAATCTGACTGCTTAAATGGGCTTGTTTTCCATATCACAGTCATTGTTCGATTTGCTCCTTTGTGTGTATGAGAGTCTAAACGATATGACAGTGAGCTTTTGCATCAGGCAAGGTGAAGTAGCGACGAAAAACAGTAATAAATCTCAGAAGGACCTCATAGTCTTGCTAATTTATCAAGCACTAGCTGTTCCCCACGGTTTCCCACGCGTGGACTACAGTTATCGCGATAAAAAGTATCTTATATCCTTGCCCTGGATTCAAACTATCTCACTCCAAATTTCATCAAAATCAGATCAGCTGTTTTATTGTCAAAAGGTATGAAGGTAGCAAACTAAGTTTCTTCACGTTTTATATCTTTTGAATGGATTTCTGACAACTCTGGGGTGTTCAAGTTCAAAATAGGTATGTACTGGGCAAGAGTGCTACACCTTCGACCACATCATCACCTTCCATCAGGTGAGATTGTGGTCTAATGATATCTAAAAGAACATTTCTCCTAGAATTTTCATGTTTTATTCTGTAGAAGCTGCTAAAGAGCAGAAGAAGCGGGACCGCGGCGCTCGTGAGTCCAAGACCATCACCGTCGAGACATATGCTAGTATCCTGACTGGCACAAAAACGGAAACGGGCATTTTACCAACCAGTTCACGAGTGTCACCTCTGAAGAGCAGTGTCTCGGAAGACGATGAAATCATCAGCTTCTTTTGCGGAAATCCACTGGTCGAAGTCACCAAAGGTGTACTGCATTTGTATAAGGAGAAGTAAGTGAAATTAGTTTAGAAATAATTTGCTACTTTAAATGTCAAATTTGTGACGAGTCGATCTAACATTAAAGAAGAAATAAGTTACGGGTGGGCAGTTTGATGCTGATGTTTGGTCCATAATGATCTTGATTATATTATGACTAAGTATTCTACATTACGGAATGCAATAAATTCTTTGTTTCTTGAATATTTGATGTACAGTCAGCGACAAAAGTATTTATGCAGATTGCTGACACAAGATCTCTTGGTAGTCTGACACTCTGGAAGCAAGGAAGTGGTGCACAGAAAATACTGAATTTCTTCTAATTTGAACTTCTTGTAGACCCATACTCGTTATGCTTGTTTTCTTCTCTCCAGTGAGCTTAAAGAAGCGGAAGAAGCTAAGACCCTCTGCTTACTGTCTGTCCCTGGCGCCCTCGGTGCTCACGACCTGCTGGCCTTCGCAGCTGCATGTCAGCAAGACATCGCTCATGTGAGGGTGCTGAGGGATGGCTCACCGGATCATTACATGGCTTTGCTTACGTAAGTTTCTAAAACATCCATATAATAATAAATTCTGAGTTAACTAACACCTGGATCCTGTGGGGCCAGCAAAAATGCCATTGAAACCAGCCAATCAAATGGGAAATCTTACCATTTTCACTTAGAGATTAACAAATCATTTTATTTTTTTCTAGCTGTTCCCCGCAATTTCACCCGCGTGGGCTACAGTTTATTGTGATAAAAAGTAACCTATGCCTTTTCTCAGGCTCTAGACTATTACTGTACCAAATTTCATCTTAATAGGTTTAAAGTAAAAAAAAAAAAGAGTTTTTTTCGCATTTATGATATTAGTAGGGATTTTTCTCAGGTTTCGAACGTGCAAAGCAGCCCGCGAGTTCCATGAGGAGTTTGATGGGGTCCCGTACAGCACGCTGGAGCCCAACGCGGTGTGCCACATGGCGTGGGTGTCCCGCGTGGAGTGGGGCCGGGACGGGGTCCCACCTCCCTCTCATACGGAACTACCCACCTGTCCTGTTTGCTTAGGTCAGTATTCTAGCGGGCTTATAACATTTCACAGAAGTATCGCTTTTTACAGCATTGCTTAACCTTGTGGTATGCTGCTATTCTTACGATAAACGTTTTGTATGAAATCATCTCCTTTTCAACAGAAAAAGAAATTAGTTAATTTTAACTTTTACATTTATTTGTCTGATCCGTTTTCCTAAATGTTACATTCCAGTCCCAATATAGTATTTCATTTATTTAATAATAACCATGAAGCTCGGGGTCGAGGTGTCATGTGACTATATTGCTTCTGTGTTGAACTTTAGCAACGAGTTAAGATTCAATTGTAATGAAAACGATGCATTCTTGTTCATTTTACTGTAACGTCTGCCGCACGACTTCACCACATTTGTCACACAATGGCAGCACAGCGCAGCCTGGTATCACACAGGGCTACGCTCGAGCTAGCTACAAGTGGTGACGCAACCCGCAGAGCGCATGGACGAGAGCGTGGCGGGCGTGCTGTCGGTGCAGTGCGCGCACGCCTTCCACGCCGAGTGCCTCGCCGCCTGGAGGGACGCGCGCTGCCCCGTCTGCCGCTGCACGCAGGTGCCGGAGCCCAGGGGGCTCATGTACTGCCGCCAGTGTGGCGCCGGCGCGGGTGAGTCCATGTACTGCCGCCAGGCGACACTCAACCCCCCAGCCGACACTCACCCCCCCAGCCGACACTCACCCCCCAGGCGACACTCACCCCCCCCAGCCGACACTCACCCCCCAGCCGACACTCACCCCCCAGCCGACACTCACCCCCCCAACGACACTCACCCCCCAACCGACACTCACCTACCAGGCGACACTCACCCCCCAGCCGACACTCACCTCCCAGGCGACACTCACCCCCCCAGCCGCCACTCACCCCCCAGGCGACACTCACCCCCCCAGCCGACACTCACCCCCCCAGCCGACACTCACCCCCCCAGCCGACACTTACCCCCCTGGTGTTACAGAGGCGGAGGGCGCGGAGGGGGAGGGGCTGGAGGCTGAGCCCAGCTCGCTGTGGATCTGCCTCATCTGCGGACACGTCGGCTGCGGCAGGTACTCAACTCCTTAAAAACAATATAAGGACTGCTATAAATTGTGTATGCGACTTCTTAAAACACTTGTTTTTTCGTTCTAGGTACGAAGGCGGTCACGCGGCGAAACATTTCCAAGCGTCGAATCACACGTATGCGTTGCAGATCGGCTCCAATCGGGTCTGGGATTACGCAGGTGATTTGTGACTTTTATCCTCTTCCATCTTCTATCTTGCTAGCAAACCATTTTTTAAAGCAATGTACAGTGTTAACAACTTATCCATTCTGGTAGCCAAAACTGGGTCGAACAACAGACTGTGAAAACGTGAGGGACAAGTATTTGTTCATTGAAAAAAGGTGTCTCGGAATCCTACTTACTTGTCAGAAAGCTATGCCTATAATTATGTTGCTTTATTAGTATTATTGAATAGTCAAAGCATTAAACTCGCTGCCAAAAGACAGCAGTGCCTGCGTCAAACCAGATTGCCAATTCTTATTGAACTAAACTCTGTATACAGCGGCATTAAAAATGACATTAAAAGTGGCACAGGTTGGTTATCTTTAGCTGGTACGTTCACAATACTCATACTACACAGTACTTACTGATTCATTCGGAACCCATTTCATGATATCACGGACAATTTTTAAAGAAATAAAAGAAAAAATAACACAATACAAGATACAGATTAGAAACAAAGTCACAGACGAATGTGTTATTGTGTTGCACGTGATAGCTTTAGATACCCGAGCTGTACAATACGGAAGGAGGGTTCCGCTCCCCTTAGACTTAGAGATGAGGTTGCACCTGAGGCCGGAGTCCCAGCAGGGGGAACGTAATAGGTTACGGGGGCGTCCATTAATTACGTTAGGTGCTCTAGGGGGGGAGGGGACCAAACTAAATCTCACTTAGGGGAAAGAGGGGTCTTGGTAAATATCACGTAATTATTTTTCTCGCAGAAAACGGCGTAAAATTGTGTGAAAAAATATTTCTAGAACAAAATATGGCCAAATCTGAGACAACAGAAGTGTGAAGAATCTCGCATGAGACTAGGGGGGGAGGGAGTTGAGGAAAATCTTACGATATCTCACTAAGGGAGGAGGGTTCAAAAAATTCTCAAAAAGCTTTACGTAATGAATGGACGCCCCCTAATGATGTCGGTTGGGGTGCGCAGGCGACAACTTCGTGCACCGCCTCGTGCAGAACAAGCCGGACGGCAAGCTGGTGGCGGCCGGCGCCGCGCCCGACGAGGGGGCCTGCGCCGCCGACAAGCTGGACGCCGCGCAGCTGGAGTTCACGTACACCCTCACGCAGCAGCTCGACAGCCAGCGCCTCTACTACGAGCAGCGGCTGGCCAAGTGGGTGCCCTATACAGCTCACCTACACTCCCACGCAGCAGCTCGACAGCCAGCGCCTCTACTACGAGCAGCGGCTGGCCAAGTGGGTGCCCTATACAGCTCACCTACACTCCCACGCAGCAGCTCGACAGCCAGCGCCTCTACTACGAGCAGCGGCTGGCCAAGTGGGTGCCCTATACAGCTCACCTACACTCCCACGCAGCAGCTCGACAGCCAGCGCCTCTACTACGAGCAGCGGCTGGCCAAGTGGGTGCCCTATACAGCTCACCTACACTCCCACGCAGCAGCTCGACAGCCAGCGCCTCTACTACGAGCAGCGGCTGGCCAAGTGGGTGCCCTATACAGCTCACCTACACTCCCACGCAGCAGCTCGACAGCCAGCGCCTCTACTACGAGCAGCGGCTGGCCAAGTGGGTGCCCTATACAGCTCACCTACACTCCCACGCAGCAGCTCGACAGCCAGCGCCTCTACTACGAGCAGTCCAGTCTACTTTGGTATCTTGTGCTGAGGAACTTAATTTCTTCTTTAACTGTCTTCAGCTTGATGTCCATTTGGATGTACTTATTGCGAAGTACAAGTCTACAAGCATTCTTTGACAATTGTTACAGTTATTTCCTTCTCGCAGGCTAGAATCTGACCACACGTCGGAATGCGAGGGGCTCCGTGCGCGCGCGGCGGAGGCCGAGGGCTCCGCGCGGGCGCTCCAGGACAAGGTGGCCGCGCTCGCCAAGGACAACGGCGGCCTCGAGAGGAAGGTGCACGCCATGAACAACAAGTCAGTGCCGATACATTTCTTTATATACTAATCACGTAATTAAATAATTCAGCCACCCAAAGTGTGTCTAGGCCTCTGAAACGAGAGAGTGCCACTTTTCTCTTTGTTAAGCGATTTCAGCCCAGTTCAAAGTCTGCAGTTCACGTAGGTTTGCATTCACCGCGTCCTGCCAGCGGTATCTAGGGCGTCCGATCACTCGGTCATCTCAAATAAGAACGCTTTGCCGCCCGATCCTCCCCCACGCGCACTACTTGGCCAAGCCAACGCAGTCGGCGCGATTTAATTTCACCGACCACATTTGGCTCGCCCACTAGGTCTTCGATGTACTGGTTTTTTCTTCTTCTTAATTCTTACAGAGTAGCACAAGACCACAAGTCACCTGTACCCCTAGAACATATAGGTTTTGATAGTTTGCAAAAACTAGAAAAGTTTTGGTTTCCTTTCATACCATTAGTTTTTCAGCGCGCTTTACCGAAACTTGGTCGGTCCAAAATTGGTAATACGGGTTATATTAAATCGTTTTATTCGTATTCCAACAAAGTTAACGAGTTAATTTTTGAATTAAGTTGCCACTTTGACAAGTTGGCGGTAGTAAACTTTGACGTTTTGGACCATCCATAAATTACGTCACACCAATTTGATGATTTTTTTACCCCTCCCCCGTCCTTGTCACAGCTGGTCACATTTGTGAGCCCCCCCCCCCCCCCTACCTAATGTGATGTCACATATTTTTAAATTATATGCTTCGTGTTGTAATATTTAATTAATATTATATTTTGAAAAACTTTGAGACCCCTCCCCGCCCTATGTCACACAACGTCACATTTCGTGGGCATTTCCCTCCTCCTTAACGTGTGACGTAATTTATGGATGGTCCCTTTACGAAAACTTTTATGGTTTTTAAAACTTGGGTACCGATGTTAGTGACGATGTGGTCGATGGTGGCGCCACGCTACACCTGGACTGGGAACTGGCTCTCAAGTGAGGCTGCCGGAACACACCGATAGGTGCTAATTGTGTGAAGCCTTACACTTATATACACACCCACCTGCCTGCCTGTACACAGCAGCAGTGTTCGCACCATCGCATAATTTAATGGTTTATGTATAATTTTACTGTTTTGTGTGCGCTTCTTTCTTTTGTTATTTGTGTGCAGTTTTTTCCAAATAGAGTCTTTCTCTCTTTCTTTCTTATATAAAAGTGTTTTGTGTTGTGCGGCAGGCTGTCCGCGCTGGCGAGCGAGCTGGCGGAGGAGCGCGCGCTGGCGGCGGCGCTGGCCGGCAGCCACGCCGCCTGGCGCGCCGCCGCCGACCTCGCCGAGGGGAGCTTCAAGCGGGAGGTACACACACTCTCTGCTATCCGCAGCCACGCCGCCTGGCGCGCCGCCGCCGACCTCGCCGAGGGGAGCTTCAAGCGGGAGGTACACACACTCTCTGCTATCCGCAGCCACGCCGCCTGGCGCGCCGCCGCCGACCTCGCCGAGGGGAGCTTCAAGCGGGAGGTACACACACTCTCTGCTATCCGCAGCCACGCCGCCTGGCGCGCCGCCGCCGACCTCGCCGAGGGGAGCTTCAAGCGGGAGGTACACACACTCTCTGCTATCCGCAGCCACGCCGCCTGGCGCGCCGCCGCCGACCTCGCCGAGGGGAGCTTCAAGCGGGAGGTACACACACTCTCTGCTATCCGCAGCCACGCCGCCTGGCGCGCCGCCGCCGACCTCGCCGAGGGGAGCTTCAAGCGGGAGGTACACACACTCTCTGCTATCCGCAGCCACGCCGCCTGGCGCGCCGCCGCCGACCTCGCCGAGGGGAGCTTCAAGCGGGAGGTACACACACTCTCTGCTATCCGCAGCCACGCCGCCTGGCGCGCCGCCGCCGACCTCGCCGAGGGGAGCTTCAAGCGGGAGGTACACACACTCTCTGCTATCCGCAGCCACGCCGCCTGGCGCGCCGCCGCCGACCTCGCCGAGGGGAGCTTCAAGCGGGAGGTACACACACTCTCTGCTATCCGCAGCCACGCCGCCTGGCGCGCCGCCGCCGACCTCGCCGAGGGGAGCTTCAAGCGGGAGGTACACACACTCTCTGCTATCCGCAGCCACGCCGCCTGGCGCGCCGCCGCCGACCTCGCCGAGGGGAGCTTCAAGCGGGAGGTACACACACTCTCTGCTATCCGCAGCCACGCCGCCTGGCGCGCCGCCGCCGACCTCGCCGAGGGGAGCTTCAAGCGGGAGGTACACACACTCTCTGCTATCCGCAGCCACGCCGCCTGGCGCGCCGCCGCCGACCTCGCCGAGGGGAGCTTCAAGCGGGAGGTACACACACTCTCTGCTATCCGCAGCCACGCCGCCTGGCGCGCCGCCGCCGACCTCGCCGAGGGGAGCTTCAAGCGGGAGGTACACACACTCTCTGCTATCCGCAGCCACGCCGCCTGGCGCGCCGCCGCCGACCTCGCCGAGGGGAGCTTCAAGCGGGAGGTACACACACTCTCTGCTATCCGCAGCCACGCCGCCTGGCGCGCCGCCGCCGACCTCGCCGAGGGGAGCTTCAAGCGGGAGGTACACACACTCTCTGCTATCCGCAGCCACGCCGCCTGGCGCGCCGCCGCCGACCTCGCCGAGGGGAGCTTCAAGCGGGAGGTACACACACTCTCTGCTATCCGCAGCCACGCCGCCTGGCGCGCCGCCGCCGACCTCGCCGAGGGGAGCTTCAAGCGGGAGGTACACTCTGCCGTCCGCAGCCATCGGCTCCCCGCGGCTCTTGCAATGGCGTCGGTCCATCTAGAGATGGGATATCTCTAACACTAAATAATTATTTAAAAGAAAGTCGTGTTAATTACACTATTTATAACTCAAGAACGGCTGAACCGATTTGGCTGAAAATTGGTGGGGAGGTAGCTTAGCGCCAGGAAACGGACATAGGATACTTTTTATCCCGGATAAGGTTCCTACGGGATAACAGAAAGATGCGGGTGAAACCGCGGGGGCAACTAGTACGTAATATATGTTATTATCTCTGCAGATAAACGAGCTGAAAGAACAGCTCCGCGACGTGATGTTCTTCGTGGAGGCTCGAGGGCAGCTGGAGAACACCGCCGCGGCCTCCAAGGAAGAGATAGCCGGCGCCAGCGTCACTGTGGCGCCCGCGCAGAAACCGCGCAGGAAGAAACGATAAATACTACTTACTTACTAATATTATGAACGTTATACCTTTTTCCGGGATAAAAAGTAGCCTATGTGTTTATCCAGGATATAAGCTATCTGCATTCCAAATTTTATCCAGATCCGTTTAGTAGTTTTTGCGTGAAAGAGTAACAAACATTCATACATCCATGCAAACTTTTACGTTCATAATATTAGTAGGACGTGAAAGTTTGTGAGTATGAATGTATGGATGTTTGTTAATCTTTCACGCAAAAACTACTGAACGGATTTGATTAAAATTTGGGATGGAGTTAGCTTATACCCTGGATTACATGGGCTACTTTTTATCCCAGTAAAAGGTTCCTGCGGGATAACGGGAAGACGCAGGTGAATTTTGGAGTCTTCTATGTAAGTTTGCGCTTACCATCAGGTGAGTCTGTGGGCTGATGTTTACCTATTGACAAGAATACTAGCTGCCAATAGAACCGTGTGCGATCGTAACCTCTTTCAATGAGATGGTAAAGGAGAGAGACAAACTGATTCGTCGAAATCAGAGTAGGTTTCGAATTAGGTTTTTAAACGGGATAATCAATTAATCACCATGTATTTGTTTTTGATAGAGAACTCAATCAAATTCTAATTCTAACGTTATTGACCATGCTAATTTAAAACAGTGTATAGTTCTCGAATGTTTGAATATACAGACACACAGACTGCTTGAGCCTTCTGTGCATAGCTAGCTGCCGAGAGCCTTGTGATCTTCTTCAGTAATCTGACGGAGAAATTGTAAGTGATGTTACATTTCCATTAAATATAGCCAAATGTCACATTTTCACACAATAAATTACTTTAATAGGATTTATATCCCTCTTCCATAAAAAATCATTAAGCCGCGTTCTCATATAGCTCACTGCTTGTCCTAGTTGAGCACTTTTTTTTTAACCAGCTTGATCTTGCCTACAGTAAGCAGTTTCGTAAGATACTGTGAGCAAGCGTTGCCGATAGATAGTTGACTATCGATAGTTAGTCGATAGTCCATCGATAGCCAACCAATCTAAACACTATCGATAGGCCTATCGATACCATCGATAACATATAAGTAAAGTTTTTTAACAATAAAATAACCGACTTCTTTTTCCCCTCGATTTCTCTGGGATACCATCAAAAGTCGCTGAACAATCACACTTTTTTCTACTATCCTCATCATCTTAGACACCAATTTTCGACCTCATCATCACATAAAATCAGGTGTGTTATGTTGTGGCCAAAATGATACCATGTAAAATGTGAAAAAAACAATAATAATTACTGATTTGAAACACTTTTGGAAAACCGAGAACGATCAGCTACTTTTGTCGCTGACTGTACCACCCTTGGGATATCTCCTTTCTAACAAAAAATAAATCTACACGAAACGATGAAGTTTTCTGCGAACAAACATAAGAAAGCATATATACGGTCGAATTGAGAAGCCTCCTTCCAATACTATCGCTAGTACTGCACTTATTCGATAGTATTGCCTCGTTTTAAGCTATCAATAGTATCGATAATTTGGCAACACTAATGTGAGCTAAATGGAAACGTGGCATTAAGCCTTGAAAACTGCCCCTAAGAAAATTTTAGAAAATATGCTGCTAAAAGCTGTGATAATGACAACATTACTTTATTAAAATGTGAATCTAGATTTAAGTGTATTTTATGAATATTTTTCTCGTGTTTAGTGTATTTCAGTTGTTTAGAAAGCTAGGAGTTTTATTAAAGTAAATTTGATTTCGATTAAAGTTATGTTTAACAATGAAAGTAAACACTCTTTTATTTACTTTTACCCTTTGTCTGTATTCCACTCTACGATATTTGTTTCTGCTATCACAGGTTACAATTTCATAGTCTCAGTAGAACTAGGTTGTCGCTAAAAATGTTTGGATGAAACATAAATAAAACAATGTATGGTTGTTCAATCATTTTTTTTATTATGCCTTTCGTTTGGCATTGCCAGTAAACAAGAAACCAATGGCAGTATTTAAAACGTAAATGTGTTATAGTAACAAGATGTCAAGCATCTTTTAAAATTAGAGATGTCTAAATTATTTGACACTTGATACCGGATTGTTCTATTGATTTGTTTATTGATGGAACTAAATGAAGGAAGTTTTTGTCCCCGTACTTACTGTAGGAACAACACAAAAACTGCCCCATAGCTTAAAAACTACAACATTGCAACATTATTTTGTAAAAAATAAATATACACTAATTTGTACAAAACAACAAATAAACTTAGGTACCTAACAGTTTGAAATTTCTTGCCTCTAGATCCTCATAGAATGTTATAAACGTCGAGAAATTTCAAACGTACATTTTATTTAAATTAAATCTATCTTAACCTATTAAAAATATAGCACAACACAGTTTTCTCAGTGTGATTTGTTCACCAGCGCGAAATCTCGGTTAAATTGGTGGATGGCCGAGGTTACAACAGAAAATATTATAAAATATAAGTTGAATCAGTTACATAGCACAGTACATACTCTACCCCCTCTTTCTACAAACGCCAATGAAAAAAAAAAACAATAATTCGTGAACATTTAAGTAATAATCACCAGTTGCAAAGGGCTAAGGGAGCGTCAGATAGCCGATTCATTTGTACTTAGTTACTAGTGTACGCTGTAAAAGGGGCGTCAGAGCCACCGTTGCCAGCTGGTAGCGAGCGGTACCTGCGTCTCCGCCAGCTGGAGGACGTTGGAGATGCCACCGTGGCCCGTCACTGGGAATGGCTCCTGGGAATAACAGTGGTTACCATTAAAGCCTTACTTTTTTTAAAGGTTCTCGAGTCGCGACCACCTTGACCACGAACCGAAAGACGTTCTGTTGGTAGGCTATAGCATCCCTATCATCCCTTTTTAACTCCTCAAAATACTTAAGTCATGTGGGTCGAGAATTGTAACAAACCTGTTATTGGAGGCGATTCACCACCATCACCAGAAAGTGACCTTTAAAAAGTGTTTGCATTACTGCAACCTCCAATCAAGAAGCTCAGTTGTACCCACCTGTGGACTCCCCAGCCACCGCTTCTTAATAAAGTCGGCCGCGCGCTCGCCGATCATGATGGTGGCCGCGTTGGTGTTGGCGGACGTCACCGCCGGCATCACGCTGGCGTCAGCCACTCGAAGCCTGTCGAGACCTTGCACCTGGTGACAGGAATAACAAATTCAAGTACAGATCTAAGTAGCTACCTTTTCTACTAGTGTAAAAAAAAAGTGCTGAAATAGCCGTTATTCTGGCGAGGAAAAGAAGGTAAACCCCGGAATAGGATGTCAAAATCTGTTGATGGTGATGATCAGCAGAGCTCAACTATTCGGGTTTGCTTAGTCAACCAGAGGGTCAGAACAGGGGTCAGTGTTGCTTATTATGGTATCGTCTATCTGGGCCACCACAGAAGAGCCTTAAGGCCTTGTTTTCTCATCCTTAATTTCATATCTAGGTACTAAGTTACCTTTAGGGCTATACATTGTCAACGAAAAACATACTTTCTAAATTACATGTTTGGGCCAGATATGTCAGTAAGTCAAAAGAAAGGTTTGTAAAGGAAGGATAGGTAAGATATAAGATAACGCACAAGTTTAAGTCCAGGAAAGTTTACCTGCAGAAGGTTATCCACAACCGCGGTAGGGTCTCCTCTCGGCCCCATCTTGCAGGAGCCCGCCTGGTGGTTCTCCGGCGCGGTCTGCATCCTCACCGCGCACTCCCA
Organism: Opisthograptis luteolata; assembly: GCA_931315375.2. NCBI lineage: Eukaryota > Metazoa > Arthropoda > Insecta > Lepidoptera > Geometridae > Opisthograptis > Opisthograptis luteolata. The sequence continues at coordinate 10,362,784 of OV928054.1, forward strand.
GTACGCGTCGCAGCCAAACTTGATCTTCTCGCAGCCCTTCACCGGCGTCTTGTCCATCTTCACGCCGTAGCGCTTCAGGGCCTTCGTCTCCGAGAGCTTGATGGAGAACTTGATGCCTTCGATCAGAGTTTTGACGTCATCGGGGTGGGTCAGGTAGCTGGAATTGGGAAATATGTAATGAGGTTTGAGGGGTTTGTTTTATAAAACTAGCAATGTTCAGATCCAGGAGTTGAGATCTGGCCAGTTGATCTTGAAACTTAATAGAGGCAAAACCAACAGATGTGTGTGTGATAAAACTGTGTACAGATATTCTTGCCCGCGCTTGCAACCTGACAAATATCAAAAGAGATATTTTATTGCCACTCACCACCCGTTATATTTGCGCGCAGGCAAAACCAAATGCGTGTGGCAGTCATGCATTCATGTACAGTTAAAAAAAAACATTTATTGGTACGCTAATATTAAAGGTACCATCAGAGCCCATCTGGTCTGACAAAGCAGGACAAAAAATTCCACTCACTTCGCGTAAATCTTCGGATAGTCGAACGGGTTGCTACTCCTGATCTCCAGCCGGCCCCTGCTCTTGGGATGCAGCACAGTGGGTATGATCTGGATGCTCCTGGAGCCGTTGTCCAGCTTCTCCCCCACCATGCCAGTCTTGGCGCAGTCGGCGAGGAAGCCGCCGAAGAACAGCTGCACATCCGGGTTGTCGGCACTCGGGTCAGCGTATTTCGTGTTAATGAATCCTGTTACTTCGGAGATACCTGGAGACAGCAGAAGTAATAAGTAGTCATAGTTATTTATTAGTATACAGTATATTTAAATCGTTGTTAGCTGTGTGGCAATGAATTTGACTTACTAACCGTAGAATTTGTGATCAAAATCTGCAATGTCCTTAGGTTTTCAGTAAGAAAGAGTATCGTGGTAAAACCATACTTAGTTTGGTGGCAAGGCATTTTCTTTTCTAGTGCTCGCCTGACATCGTCTACTAGATAACAACACCCGGTACCACTGGTTACTGTTATAGTACGTACCACTAATACCAGTTAATAATCTGTCATCAAGCACCCATCACTTCTGAGGTCCATTATTTTTCCAATTTCTAAGAAAATCGAATAAGCCCATAGAAGGCTGTATGTAGGTATGTTAGCTAGTTAGTATTTTACCAGTGCCAGACATGAGTCCGTCTCTGAACAGAAGGTACTCCATCGCCGTGGCCCAGTTGAGCGGCGTGGTGTTGTTGTCGTTGACCTGGAAGTTCAGGAAGTGGGCCACGTGGTTGTGCAGGTTGCGGCCCACCGTGGGCAGCTTGTGGACGAGCTTCACGCCCGCACGGGACAGAACCTCGGGGTCTCCCACGCCGCTTAGTTGCAGGATTTGGGGAGAGGCTACTGCGCCGGCACTAGGAAATTTGAATATTTTTAATCATTTGTTAATTGGGAGAATTTGGCACAATGACTAGTGGTTCATTATGCTCGTAGGTTCTCCAAACGGTAAGAGAGGAAGGGGGCTAACATGCTCTTATGCTCCTACAAGTAGGTCTACAAAGATAGTATCGTGTTTTGAAATATTGTATTGATAAATTGCAGGGTTCCGTGTTCCGTTGGGCTTGCAGTAGACGGTAGTTATGTTTAAGTATGACGTTACGTACATTTGTCTCTTTGTCTGGGTAGTGAGCTACAGCAACTCCTCGTAAGCAAACTTCTAGGGAATCCATAAGAGACAACAACACTTACCTCAAAACAATCTCATTGTTAGCAAAGATAACCTCTGTTCCGCCATAGCTGTTCCGTACTTCCACCGCGTACGCCTGCCTTGTGGTCTGATTGATCAGGATCTTAGTGACTGTCGCGTTGAGCATCACGTGCAGGTTGGGGCGGTGCTTGGCGGGGCGCAAGAAGGCGCGAGCGACGGACAGCCGGGAACCGTTGCGGTTAGTCGTCTGGGATATAGTGAAACCGGTGTGATGCTCGCCGTTCAGGTCGCGGGATTCGTAGCCTGAAAATAAATTATTCAAGTCGAGAACAGACCAAGATAGCGCAAGAAACATCGTCAAAGAAAAAGTAGTTCATGGAGCGGGACCTCCAGACCCTCAGCATTGAAGAAATTGATCGCCATAAGCGAGTGGTGACATGCATTGCAGGCATGCACTATTACTTATAGCCTCCACATGGCAATATGATATACTTAATTCTTATTCCCTTATCAGCCGCGAGAGTCACTTTCCTCAGTTACATATCATAAATCACGTCAATGACTTAGGCACACATGGCTTTGAAAACTTTTTGTAATAAGAATGTTTAGGTACCTAGTTCCTCTCCAGCTTTCACGATGCTGTAGCTCAGTGGCGGATGGTAAGGGAATTGCGCCACTGTCAGTGGCCCGCCCACGCCGTGGTAGCCGCGGTCCATTTTGTTCACCTGTTAACAGTTATAACTTGTCTCAAGCTCTATTAGACTAGTAACTAGCCTATCTACATAAGTGGTATATGATGAGGACCATAAATGTAAAGGTTTGTGACATCCACGTACCTGCATGTAATATTGCAGCCCATGCTCTTTGTATGTGAGGACTGAGTCCTAGCAGTGGGAACGTAATAGGGTGATAACGATCCCATGATATAACCAAAATTGGTTGCCTGCTGTTTACTATAATAATTATGTTGTAAATAGATAGATAAACTCTTTATTGGTACACCACAATGACCATAATACAGATAAACTGATATACCTCTACAGAGCACGATTATCTAGAGTTTTTATTTAATTTTGGTGTTCCTTCTAAGATAGTTTTAAATCTTAACAGAATACCCAGCTTCCCAGTCTTCTCACCTGCTTGTTGTCCTCGGACTTCATAAAGAAGGGCAGAACCTCTTCAAAAGACCAGCCCTCGTTGCCTGCCGCTGCCCACGCGTCGAAGTCTGCGCGTGAGCCGCGCTGGTACATCATGCCGTTCATTACTGACGTTCCACCGAGGACCTGGGAATGTCAAAGAGGAGTATGTTTCAGCTGTCATGAGCTTTGCGTATCGATCTATTTGGCTAACGAGGTTAAATGCCATACAACTCGGAGTCCTCAGTTAAGTGAACAGCACTAGAATTTGGATGTCAGTAAATAGTTCTTCTCATTCAGATCTACCAGACAGACACTACCGCTGACTGCTTTATCCTGTCGGAAGACGCCCCGACAATTTAAAAGAAAAATATCCAATATACCAGGCACTTGACTGCTTAGTCAGCGGTAGTTGCAGACATCCAGAGATTACATAAGTGCCTGGTATACCTATAGGATCTTTTCTCCAATATCTCACCTTTCCCCTCGGCCAGTAACACTTGCGGTCAGTTTCACCGAGACAGGCAGCCGGCTCGGGCTCTGTCTGATACCCCCAGTCTATGCTAGACCCGATGAAGTTCAGAAACATGGACGGCACTTGCGCTCCAGTCGGCTCGTCGAACCCTGGAACAGATTTTCAGTGTAATTTGGTTGGGACAAAATTTGGCGGTTGGTCCACTACGAACAAGCAAACCCTTTTTTAATTAAACTTCCCACTGCTGGGACTCTGGCCTTCTCTCATAGAGAGAGTATGGGCTGTAATCTACCACGCTGTCCCAGTGCGGGTTGGTAGATGTCGCATGCCCTTGAATGTTGCAGTTCTTGGACATGCCGGTTTCCTCACGATATTTTCCTTCAGCGTTTTTGAGCGATGGCAAATCCGCACATAACTTATTAAGTCATATGTTCCGTGCCGATAGGATTGAAAACTCGGTATTGGCGTCTTGTAAGTCGCATGCGTTACCGTTCGGCCACCATCGCTCTACAAGTCATACAATGAACCAAGCCTGAAGCCTATACCTGCTTCCAGCAGTAGCACTCTCCACTCTGGCACTTCAGAGAGCCTCGCTGCGACCACGGAGCCGGCAGACCCTCCGCCGACGACTATGAAGTCGTACACCGAGTCCATGTGACGACGGAACTGGAACACCACGGAAATGTCATCATTAGAACACTTTTTTTGTTGTTTCTTATTTATGCAGGTGCCATTGGCCGATCAGGTGAAAAGTAAACTCCCAGAAGGAGGGTATCAGAATTTATTCTAAAACTACAAGAAACCTGAGTTATAAGTTGTTGGTGGCCAGCACCGCAAGAATGCTGCGAACCTTTTTTATACCTTTTATATTTTGTTTTGCTACATTCTAAATATTACTTTTCATACCTAGTCTAGAGTTGCATTAAACGTCCTCAACAACAGTATTATGTACAGTCACCGACTGAAGTACTTAGCTGATTTTTGTGTTAGGATGCTTTCAACAACCACATTCAACATTGTTCTTGAAAAAATAAATAATTCTGAGACATCGCTACATACAACAACATACATCCAATTTCCTTGTGAAGAAGTAACAATAGAAAGTCAATTAAACATGAATTGCTTTGTAAATTACCATTAATAATAATAGTTGATCTTCATCACCCCATTGTTGTAGATGTCTAATTGTTAAGATTACTTTAATCAATATCTATCATTTTTTGTAGTAGTGCAATGATTGTTTATTATCTTACAACAATGCGAAGATAATATTGTAACACACTTCTAACATATTGTAAGTATGGATGGATTAATGGATGGATAGATAGATGGATGGATGGATGTTTGTTACTCTTTCACGCAAAAACTACTGAACTGATCTGAATAAAATTTGGAATGAAGATAGCTTATACTCTGGATTAACACATAGGCTACTTTTTATCCCAGAGAAAGGTTCCTGCGGGATAACGGGAAGACGCAGGTGAAACCGCGGGGCGCAACTAGTATAGTATAACTCTGCTATATGTGGTAACGTCCAATTTCCATGAAATGTGAAATGCCACCGCAAATGTACTCGGCAATGTAATTCGATAAACCGAGCAGATTTGCGTGTGAAATGAGTTGTGGTTGAGTAGGGAGAGCCCATTTTAAAATCTAGGCTTAGCAGATCATTTTGATTACTCATCTAGCTCTATGTGAAAGGACTTTATCGGTCGCCCGTCATCGCTGTTGAAATTTTTGATATTGATCTATGTACTATCGTTCTGCTAAAGTTTGTTTTATCACTGTGGGCGCAAAAATCGTCTCTACATTTACGTAAATAAAAGTCATAATAAAATAAAAATAAAAAAACTAAAAAAAATATTTCAGGCATAAAAAAAAACGTTAGGTACAGTTAAACCAAAAAACCTTTAAATTAAATTATATTTTTTTTTATTTCTGTCGATACAAAGCAGGCAAATAGCACTGTACAGTACACTGTAGCGTTTAAACTTAGTTTGAAAAACCTATGAAACAATTTAATAACTGCGTTTTAGATTGAAGAGCAATGTTTCCGGTGAAATTGTAGGGCTTATAAAGTTAACTAACTACTTTTTTTTTTTTTTACTATTTACAGGGCAGCGTTTGACCACAAGTCACCTGATGTTAAGTGACGATGTGGTCGAAGATGGCGCCACGCTACACCTGGACTGGGAACTGGCTCTCAAGTGAGGCTGCCGGAACACACCGCTACATACACTACACATTCATGTTATATACAGATAACATTTATTATCTTTCTCATTTTAAATCGTTTTGTTGTCTTCCACGAGTTGTCACATTTTGCACGAATTTGTCGCGAGCGGCGTGTCACGGTGCTGCAATCCGAGCATCCATCGCGACCTGAGGGTCACGACCGCCGCGGGACGGAGAAAGCTTTAAATCGCGAAGATTGTCTCGTTCGTGACAGGGGATCGACTGCAGGAAAGTCAAATGCAGGGAAGGAAAAGGTTTGTTTATCTACTACGTTTTTAGAGATTACAAGATCAAACTGGAAGTTACTACCATTTTTCTCCGAAACTGTAATCGAGAATATCAAATTTTAAACATAATTGTTAATCTACAAGTTTGTATTTTATAGATATACTCAGATTACTACCCAGTTATTTTTTTGCTAATTTTGCGTTAATTATTATATAATTCCAGCGGTTAGTCAATATTTTTACTGGTACAGTCAACGACACAAGTCACTGAACAATAAAAAAAAACCGACTATCTTCATCATCTGAAACACCAACCTTTGATCACATCATCACTTAACATCATGTATGTTGTATTATGGTCTAACACTACCTTGTTAGTTGTAAAGAAAACTAATACATAGTTGATCTAAAACACATTTGGAAAATCCTACAGCTATTTTTGTCGCTGACTCTAGATTAGCAGGAGGATTGATCACTTAGAACAATTGACAGCGTGAAAGTTGCAAGTCAATTTTACAGCTACCCTTACCTGAGCTCTCCCGCAGGGGTCCTCCAGGTCGCACTGGCTGCGCAGGAACACCTCCAGCAGGCCCATGAACAGCATGAAGGCGCCGCCGCCGCACGTGGACGCCAGCGTCGGCCCCGGCTGCGACATTGGGCAGTCGCACGTTATCGCCATCTGAGGACATAAGGAACACATTGTTAGGCGATATTTTTTTGACTACTTTGCGTTTGACCACAAGTCACCTGATGTGGTCGAAGCTCTAGCACCACGCTACATCAGGCATCTGGATTGGGAATTACTGGCTCATAAGTGGGGCTGATAGGTGCTTGGAGAATAGATTCTTAACTAGAGTATTAGGGCCGTTGCCGACCCTTTCACACCCATCTTGAAGGTTCTGCGGAAAGACTTTTGGAAGGCTCGTTCCACATTAAGTATATATTTGTCAAGTTGTCAATGAAGTGTGAAACGGATGTCCTGTCACATTTCATTTCGTAGATTGTGTAGATTATGGACTCATAATCACGATTGTCTACTTCTGGCGGATATTAGCAGATATGCACTTAACCACTGAACAAAATATGTTTGTCGCAATACACATCAGTAGATAGCTTATTTAGTAAGAGATATCGAGGTGTTAGGTTGGTATTCTAGAATTTGACACTCAATGTCACATTACCTTCTTGAGTAGCGATTAGGTGACATATTTGTAAGAAATGACAGACTCAAATCTGTGCTTCAGTAGTGACTACCACTTGAGCATCATTCTAGATTCTATGTAGAATACCAGCCTTAGAGACATAATAATTATATTCCTTGCGAGAAGCAAGTCTTTCTGAATTTGCCATTGTGGTGAATGTGCGTTGAAGTTGTATGACTCATTTCTTGGACCATAAAAGCTCTGTAGTCTACCTTTAATATTAGACTCTGCAGTAGCCCAGCATGCGACTGACTGACTGACTTCATGCCGATCTAGGACTAAAAAAACGGTAATATTTAATAGAAACAGTTTGAAGGCCCTCTCAGCTTGATATTTTTTAATTTGTTTTTCTTTTATTTTAATACTAACTGCGCCTTTTTTTCTGGGATAAAAAGTAGCCTATGTGTTAATCTAGGGTATAAAATATCTCCATTCCAAATTTCACTTCGTTCAGTAGTTTTTGTGTGAAAGAGTAACAAAAATCCATACATCCACACAAGCGTACCCACAAACTTTCACGTTATAATATTAATATACCTAATATTATTAGCAGGATCATGGCGACGAGCGCATTACCGCGCAGGATTGAGAACTGTTGTTGTTGTTGAAAATTCTTGTTAGCACTGAACTTTATTGGGCAAGCGTGAAGGTAACCATCTGGCTCGTCTTAATACAGTTTGGTTTTTATAAAAGCATTAACTACGCTTGGTCTGAATGCATCACAAGACCTCAATTAAAACCTTGATCTCATTAGTGCGGTTCTAAGAACTACGACAGAATCATCATCATCACCAGCCTGTGTCAGTCTACTGCTGGACATAGGCCTCACCCAAGGTACGCCACTGAGCCCGGTCTACGGGTCTTCTCAATGAACTATTGGCATGTACTCGGGGCAGACTATGAAGCAATAATGTAATCATCATTATCAGCCTTTTACGTTCCCAATGCTGAGACTTTGGCTTTCTCTCAGAGAGAGAATATGGACCGTAATCTACCACGCTAGCCCAGTGCGGGTTGGTTGATGTCGCATGCCCTTGAATGTTGAAGTTCTTGGACATGCCGACGATGTTTTCTTTCACCGTTTTTGACCACTAAATCCATATCCTAACCTTATCAATAAGTAGTGACTTAAGTGGTCAAAGTCTCGAGTAACTCTACTCGACCTTGAGTCGGCTTGTGCCAAACTGGCCTCGTACAATGTCAGATGGACCGTCTTTCACTTATTTGGTACTTTGCATGTGCTATGTTATGAGTGGGGTACCATTGGTTCTCGAATGGAACTCGATGGAAGTTTAGAAGTCAGTTTTGTAGATATAGCCGCGGTGACGTTATTTATGTCTACTTTTTTCCGCTTTTTCATTTTGTTCGGATGCTACCATTTTTATTCTAACGACGCCGCTTTGTGTTCGTATTTCGTAATAAAATAATGTGATTAACAAAATGATGATTAAACAAATATTTCTAATTCCGTTTAAAACATTTGAAACAAATCAACAAATAGATTAATTTTGGTATCTAACCATTGTTTAATTAATAAATTTGATCATAAAATTAAATCCAAATCTTATATTCGAACATACCCACATTTTTTTTGAATTTTTTGATAATAATGTAGTCATTTATTAACAAGCGTGACTTTCACATGAATTGTCATCGAGATTCGATAAGATGGTTGTCCTCCCTCCGAGTTAGATGTCAAAGATAATATATAGATAATAATTAATTTCATTGACTGGTAGGTAGGTACGTAATGCAATTAACATTGTGCGTGTAACAACAGCTTCTTGGTTTACATTTGTTGTCTGTAGACGATTTCTAAATTATGATTAAACTAAAATAATTTATGATAACATCTAACGGAGCGATGGTGGCCACGCGGTAACCACGTGCGCTTTATAACGCGCCGACGACACCGAGTTCGAATCCTCTCGGCCCTGCACCTATGACTAAGTTATGTGCGGATTTACCATCGCTCAAAAACGGTAAAGGGAAACATCGTGAGGAAACCGGCATGTCCAAGAACCGCAACTTTCAAGGGCATGCGACATCTACCAACCCGCACTGGGCCAGCGTGGTAGATAACGGCCCATACTCTCTCTCTGAGAGAAGGCCAGTGTCCCAGCAGCTCTCTGAGAGAAGGCCAGTGTCCCAGCAGTGGGAACGTAAAGGCTGATGATGGTGAATACCTAACCTTACTTAGGTAGGTACTGGTCTTTTCAAAGATTTTAAACGAATAAATCTAGACATATTCGTTGAGGTTGACCTCATTTGAGGGCCATATCCAGGTGTAATTTGACGGCAGTTTCGACCACTTCGTCATTTAAATCTTGTAGTCAAACGCTAACTCTGCATTTTACGAGATGCAAAAAACGTTTATCAGAAAAGTTAACAAACAAGGATGTATGTAAACATTATAGGTATTTACATTTTAATCACTTCCTATATGCATTTAACATTTAGCTATAGGTTTTTTCCCGAAACGAACTATGTTCTAAAGTATAGCAAACGCAAGTTACTTCTGTTATTGGTCAACGCACTCGCAACACATACAAGCAATACATATAGTATATGTTACGTCATATGCGATATGTAAGCAGTTAACATTTTATTTATAACATTAGGTACAGGTTGCCGAGGCGGCCCCTTGGTGAACCAGTACATATTGCAATCGATTGAACGTGTGTGATCGATCAAGGAACTTGAAATATACCTACCTTAATTTTTTACACGTTAAAGGGTACTAAGGGTAGCGTTTGACCACAGGCCACTTGCTAAGTGGTGATGTAATCGAAGGTGGCGCCACGCTACACCTGAACCGTGAAACTAGGCTGCCGGAACACACCGATAGGTGCTACGTTGTGATAGTTAGCCAGGCGCGCATGAGAAAATGCTCTGCTCTATGGTCTACTAAACTATGTGTTTTAAGTGATCACAATGTATCCTATTGAATAAACATATTTTTGAGTTTTTGAGTTTTTTATGGTTTCACTACAATGTTTTTATTTTCCGAAAGCTTAAGCTAGGATTTGAACCCACGACCTACGAGTTGCAAGACGACGTTACTACTACCGAGTTACTTAGCTATCGTGGCTATAAAGTTGAGTCTTCCGCCACCCCGCACTGGGCCCGCGTGGTGGATTATGGCTCATTCTCTGAGAGAAGGCCTGATAGGATTGAAAACAAATTAGGCTGATGATTAAGTTAAAAATAAATCAAAAGCTCGACCAGAACACCATGAATGAGACTCATAAAACACTGAACAGCTAAATCAGTTACACAATTATTAATCGCAAGATAAGCTAGTTAATCAATAAGCAATCTATCTTCGGGCAATAAAAGTGATTTGTAGATCACTTGTAATCACTACTAACAACAAATCAGTCGTTAACGTGTGTGTTAACCTTCGGAGGTCAAATTTAGTGGGCCAATAATTATGGGAGTGATGTAAGTAGAGAATAACTGACAAGGAGAATTTCCGAATACATAATTATAGTTGTACCTAATTAATAAGAACTTTATCAATTTCCCAGCCATTAAAACGGGTTTATTATAAGTAGAAAATAACTAGCTGTTCCCTGCGGTTTCACCCGCGTGGGCTACAGTTTATCGCGATAAAAAGTATCCTATGTCCTTCCCCGGGGCTCAAATTATCTCAATACCAAATTTCATTTAAATCGGTTCAGTAGTTTAAGCGCGAAAGCGTATATATTCCGTATACTCCAAAATTATTCCCGCACTTCGGTGAGGGGGGTCACCGCGTTACCTGCTTTAGGTACCCATTATCCTATTTTAAGTAGGTATCCATTATCCAATTTTAATTCTAGGTAAATTTTTTTTCGGACCACGCGTTTGAATCGTGCTGTTAAGAGCCAGCATAACGTCGTTGACCTTGCTTGATCAAGTGAAACTGCTCCGCGCACTCCGCGCATCCCCTCACCAAAATTACGCGATCTGCGGCCAACGCGCCCGAAGCGACGCTCTCGCCATGCGGCGCGGCGCGGTACCTCTACTAATCGAGCCCGCCGTATCTACATATATACACAGTAGCAACATCCTACTATAATATTATAAATGCGAAAGTTTGTGTGTGTGTGAATGTTTGTTACCACGTAACTACTGAACCGAATTTGACTGATGAAATTTAGAATGTAGACAGTTTAGGTATTGGACTAACACATAAGCTAATCTAATTTTGAAAAGTCAACTCTGAAAGGGGTTAAATAAGGTAGACAAGTTTGTATGAAAAATGTCATTCCTTGGTTCGATTGACTCAAAAATAGGTACAAATAAACCTTAAAGTAAATCATTGAAAACGCATTTTTTATTTTTTGATATGTATTACTTCTACGGGGTGTGCCATAGAGTTTTAAAGTTTGTATGGCTTTTTTTTATTCCTTATGTGGATTTTCTTAAAAGTAGGTACAAATAAACTATAAAGTAAATAATTAAATACGTATTTTTTATATTTAAGAAAACCCCTAGAGGTTGTGCAATGGCGTTCAGATTCTAAAGTTTGTACAACACATCAATTCCCACGCGGGCGAAGCCGCGGGGCACGGCTAGTAGTCACTGTCGCGCCATTTGAATGTGCGCGTGAGTGAGTAGCGAGCGCCGTGTACGCAGGGACCGGCCTGGGACTCAGTAGGGCTGTGCCACGCGTTTGATCGCGCGCATTTATGTACTACACTGCTCGCTCGCTCGGATTTGCTGCTCTCACTGACTATTTCATTTGTATAGTTTATAATAAATCGTATTTATTAATTTATAATTATTAAAATGTCTTTAATATGCAACCCATTTATGAATTGGTAAAACATTTTAATAAATTACATGATTAAACACCTTGCGCTGTCATAATACACAGATAATATAATCTATAAAAAAGGCATGTTAGTTACAACACTTAGGTATAAGTCGATAACGGCTGGACCGATTTTTATAATCTTTGATTTTTTGCATTTCTCTTCGTCCGGAATAAGATAAAATATGATACTCATAAATAATAAAATTAATCATTCATTTGTTGTAAATGGTATACCAAAATGCAACTGACATGGTGTAACAAAACACAACTGACAGCTAAACGTAATGTTGTCTATGGTTGATATTGAAGTTGTGAATTGAAGATGTTTTTGTTTTATGCGAGTTTATTTATTACTAACGTTAATTAATTTTAAAATCCTAAATCTGCTCATTTATTGCCTCTTATGCGGAAAGAAGTTCGCCGGGTCAGCTAGTATTTAACTAAAAATAAAAGTGACAACCCTATGCATCACCGCAAGAGTAGGCAATTAACTCGCCGCGGCACTATGCACCTACCACTCATAGCCTATAGGTAGTTCATCGTACGACTTTCAGCTACAAAAATATGCGGAGAAAAGTGGCACAGGTCCGTTCAGCACGGCGGCTCGTCCCGCACTGACTTTATGGGCGAATGAGGGGTGTACGTGCCGATTTGCGAGTATGAAATACGTAAAAAATTCGCAAAAAATAATTAAAGCAGTATTTTCAAAAAATGGCCTGAAGGTGTCCTGGGTATTATATTTTTTATAAGCTGATGGTATTAACAAGTCTTTGTTACATATATAGCTTAGGAGTAAAGTAGTATTAAACTTTTAGGAAATGGGGACTTTGCACATTTGTTTTCAATATATAAATACATTTTTTGCATTTTTCGGCCTGAAGGTGTCCTGCTATATATCAAGTAGATTAACATATATTTTTATTAGATTTTTTTTAGACCAGAATTACACAGAAAAATAGCTTTAAATAACCCCATTTTTGGAAACCTGCGCCTCCTGGTCCGCGACCGCACTTTACCTATTTCATAGATTCTCCCTCACCTCGCCGCGTTTCCCGCTGCGCTGGGGTGCGGCGGGTTTATTTTTCTACTACTACTTACATTTTTGAACTCGTGATATCTTTCGAATGGAATGTCCGAATTGAATGATTCAAAAAGTTTTATAAAGGTATTGAAACAGTTTTGAATTAGAAGTAATTTATTTTGATAAGGATTAATACCAAGAGACAAATAAAGAGCCTTTTCTAGAGGCGGCATTAAAAATTATTTTTTTTAAATAAAATATCACTTATTGCGGCATAACTATAATAGTTAGACATATGCTCTCGCGGACTTTTTTGTAGATCTTAATGAGACCTACAAACCCGTAATACATCATTTTGTTCTAGTGTCAATAGTTTTTGCAGCGCACGCAAAAATAGGTTTTCGATTTCACACCTTGGGTTGCAAAATAGCTATTTTTAAAACACTTTTATTAGCTTGACTTGTAACTAACTAACTAACTAACTAACAATGTAATCAAATCTTAGAAGTAAATTTTCACCCACTTCTAATTATCGTATCGACTTGAAACTTTGTATGTGTATGTAATCTCGGTGACAATGCAATAATTTGGTATCATCGACCTGATCTGATGATGCAATCGGAAGGTGGGTAGGGCATCTCTTCGCTGGCTACTAGTAAACCCCTCGTGTTTGGGCTCATATGAATCGTCTTGATGAGTACAATAGATTGGATTTGGTGACGAGGGTCTGATGATGCAACCGGAAGGTGGGTAGGGCATCTCTGCAGTGGCTACTAGTAAACCCCTCGTGTTTGGGCTCATATGAATCGTCTTGATGAGTCCAATATATTGAACTTGGTGACGAGGGTCTGATGATGCAACCGGAAGGTGGGTAGAGGAACTCTGCAGTGGCTACTAGTAAACCCCTCGTGTTTGGGCTCATATGATTCGTCTTGATGAGTCCAATAGATTGAACTTGGTGACGAGGGTTTGATGATGCAGCCAGAAGGTGGGTAGGAGATCTCTGCAGTGGCTACTAGTAAACCCCTCAAGTTTGGGCTCATATGATTCCTTTTGATGAGTCCGATAGATTGGACTTGGTAACAAAAGACTAAAAAGTAAAAAAATAAAAATGTATAGTTTAAAAAACTAAAAAAAACACTTTAAAACGCACTCAAAAATATAAAATAATGAAATTGACTTGTATTAGTTACGATATAATGGTTAATTCAAAAAGTGTGGAGCGCTTCTTTTACTGGGTAAATAAAAGTACACACAACCAAAAAGCGCTCCACACTTTTTGAATTAACCATGATATCGTAACTAATACAAGTCAATTTCATTATTTTATATTTTTGAGTGCGTTTTAAAGTGTTTTTTTTAGTTTTTTAAACTATACATTTTCTTACGGATCCCTAATTTTTTTGGAAATAAAATATTCCTCGATAAATGGGCTATCTAACACTGAAAGAATTTTTCAAATCGGATTAGTAGTTCCTGAGATTAGCGCGTTCAAACAAACAAACAAACAAACAAACACTGCAGCTTTATAATATTAGTATAGATTATACAGCCTTTTGCTACTATTACTCGTAACATAGTAAAAGTTAGCGTAAAAACTCTTATGATATAGCTCACTAGTTGCGCCCCACGGTTTCAACCGCGTCTTCCCATTATCCCGCAGGAACCATTTCCGAGATAAAAAGTAGCCTATGCGTTAATCCAGGGTATAAGTTATCTCCATTCCAAATTTCATTCAGATTCGTTCTGTAGTTTTTGCGTGAAAGAGTAACAAACATCGTTCCATCTATACTCACAAACTTTCACGTTTATAATATTAGTAGGATGTGATCTAAAATCAAGAAACTAAACGACCAACCTTATAAAGTGCTTATTGCACAACCTGCGCACACGCATTACAGATGGCAATGCATTGGCAATAAAATTATGCGAGCTCTTAAATACCTACTTCCTAACTCTCACTACCTACCCTTTCATTCCTAAACCACTTAACAGATCTGGATGAAATTTACTATGGAGAGAGATTGAACCCTAGGGAATGATATAGAATACTTTTTCTTTTTTGTCTTGGATATTTCTATCTATAAACGTATTTATTTTTCAACATAAGTATTTATATCGTTGTCTAGTACCTACCCATAACACATGTTTTGAGCCTAATTTGGGGCTAGGTCAATGTATGTGCAATGGACCCTTGATATTTGTTTTATAGCTTTTAATTTTAGTCATTGCGGGCGAAACCACAGGGCGCTGCTAGGTTGTTCAGAAAAACATATGTTTTTGTTATCATTCAAGACGTAGCGTAGGTCGCGTTAAGACAAAATATTTCCAGAACCTAAAGTTACTTATTTATACCTACAGTTATTGTAACAGAGAACTAAGTTAGACATAATCTTGTTCAGGTAGTGAACTAGCCCAAGTAACTAACCGATGTGTTACGGGAAAGTGCACCACATTACTAAATATGGTCACATGCCGTGTGACGTGTTCTCACTATACTATAAAGTTCAGGCGATGAAAGTTGAGCAGAAGTAACGTCGGGTCATCTAAATATATATCTAACTCAAAGGTGACTGACTGACGTAGTGATCTATCAACGCACAGCCCAAACCACAAGACGGATCGGGCAGAAATTTGGCATGCAGGTAGATGTTATGACGTAGGCATCCGCTAAGAAAGGATTTTGATGATTTCTACCCCCAAGAGGATAAAATAGGGGATGAAAGTTTGTATGAAACTTTGTCAATTTTAAACCGATCGGGCTGAGACTTTGCATGCATAGAGCTGTAGCCCACGCGGGTGAAACCGCGAGGAACAGCTAGTTGGTGATTGATGTCACAAGGAATTTGCTACGGGCCCCGCGCTTGCTTGGTCCAGCACTGGCTGCTAGAGAACGATTTCAAACATTTAATAAGCATTTAAATTTAGTTTTATATAAGCAGATGGCCTGTCTTATGGTAAGCGGTATTATCGCCTATGGACATTTGCAAGACGGGCGGTGCCGATGAGTTACCGTCCTTAAACGTAATACTACACTTGGATGTAACAATCTTGCATGCTAAGAATATTCTCGAATGTTTCTAATTCCTTAATTAAGCGAAGAGGCTGCAATTCATACAAGGTTCATACATAAATACTGATGTCACAAAGATGTACTTAAAAGTTGCAGCAACTTTGTCGCATGACATTGGATACAAAAATCAAACGAAACCAAGTGAAAGCACTATAAAGCATGCAAGTAGGTTTTGTACGTCAGGGTCCATCTCATCAGCGGGTTCGAACGTCGTCCGACCCAAAAGTCAAGGTCTCTGCGCTTATTAGCCGCTGTCAGCCTGACAGCTGTCACTTTGACATGGTAATTCATTAATAACTGACCGTATGACGTGTAATTTGGATTGATAGGGCGGAGAGTTTAGCAATGATTGGGTATTGTTTGAGGTTTGACCGTGATTGGTGTATTGTGTTATTAGGAGGCCTATGTTTAGGATGACATATGGCTGATGATAAAACGAGCAGTTTCAAGGGGTAGCGTCATAGTGACGTCGACTTGCGATTTGTAAGTCGTGGGTTCGAAACACGCAATGAGCTTGAGTTTTCGGTGAAAGAAAACATCGTGATGAACCCTAAAGTTAAGAATCTGTTAGCAAGCCTTACTTGAAAGCCAGTTCGCTCTTCGCAGTTTAAGCGTAGCGTGGTGCCATCTTCGACCGCATCGTCGTCACTTAACATCAGGTGATTTGAGGTCGAAGGCTACTCTGTAAGATGTAAAAAGGGGTGTGTGGTAGAGTCTTTAATGGTTATGAGACTATTTGGTGCCACCACCGTTTCTGATACTTACTTTTTTACGTCAATTTACTTTCAAATAATGTTAACCCGTTATTTTTGAATGGATTTTGACAGAATTTTAGACCAATTGGCGTCTCTAAGTGCGGCTGTCTAGTTCTGTTGTGTGGTGTTCCAGCAGTCATTGTTTCCTAACCCCCAAGTGCAAAAAGTAAAGCAGTTGCAATGACACATCAAATAATCATTGTCATTTCGCCAAGGTCCTTCAGCGTTATGGAGTAGATAGTATAATACAATGAATGTAGGTAGGTAGCTGTATGTGTGAACTGTGCCGCGGGAAAGACAAGCAACCGTATTAGTTACTAAGTTTTGTAGGCTGATTACAGCAATTAATGAATTTTTTGACATCGTAGAGATAACACAGATAATAAAGAGCAAAATTTGGCAAACTTTTAACAAATCTATAGGCAAGGGCGGATCAAGGATTTATTTCTGGCACTACTGACTGAGGCTGGTATTGTGGAATGACGCTTAAGTGTTGATCAACACTTGAGTAGCATTGAGTGACATATTTGTATGGAATGACAGACTCAAATCTGTGCTTCAGTAGAGATTACTGCTTGAGTATCATTTTAGAATACCAGCCATACAATTACTAATACACAAAGAGAAAGTATTTCATTATTTGTTTGATCAGGATAAACTTAATAACTATTGAACCAATCTTGATGAATTTCGATACAGAGATAGTTTGAACCCTGCAGAAGGACATACGTTTTTATAACAATCGCAATTCAGTGCCACCCAGAATTTTCACCTTTAATAGTTCAAAATCCTGCGCGGCAACGCACTGCGCTCGGCACCCTGAGATATTAGCTGATGATAAATCTTTCTATACTCTGTAACTTTACTAGAAATATCCCCTTCAATCCAGAGCCCAGTAATGCTTGCACATTACTGCTTGGCGTGTGAATAGCGGCAAAAGGTTTTTCAAGTAGACTCTGTTATAAAGTTCTACAACTACAAATGACGTAAAACCCTAGGTTTCCTGAGTTACCTGTCAGTCACCGCATCCTGACCTAGGGCCTAATGACCAACGTTGTCTCTCATTTACCAGCAATTACGGACGTGCCTGTAATTGCTGTAGGTTTTACAATTGCCCTTAACTAGGTCACGTTATAGCTCTGTATACATATAGCAGTAAAACACTCGTTTTTTACACAGGGTTTATATCTAACACCAAAGTAAATGCGAGCGCGCCCAAAAAACTACTTACCGGGCGTTTTGTTGCCTGTTCTTTTGTCGAGGTAGCTAGTTTTAAGTTTGACGTTCTAAATTGATCACAATATGTTGTATCCTACTAAATACATATATTTTTGAGTATTGAGCAATAATAACACAGTGACTGACATAATTCACATAATTAGCAAGCTGAAGTGACAGTGGGAACCGACAACGGTTGGGATAGACGTGGAGACCGCGTCTTGGCAAACATAGTGTAGGACGCCCTGCGACAAGGTGGCGCGACGACTTGCGCCGAGTGGCTGGCAGTGGTTGGATGAGAAAAGTCGAAGACCGGGCTCAGTGGCGTATCATGGGAGAGGCCTATGTCCAGCAGTGGACTGATACAGGCTGATGATGATGATGATGAACACAGTGAGAGTGAACCGGCTTGCGATACCTAGTTTGTTAGTTCGAATAGTGCAAAGAGCTTGAGCTTTCGGTGAATGAAAATAACTTGATCAAACCATATATTGATGGTTGGCATATGATAAGGGCCCATTCGATAAATTTGGCGAGAGTCTCGCAGTAATACTAGTCGGCAAGTAGTTGGTACTGCTTACTGCAGTTCCTTGACATTACACGAAGATGCCTTCCTGCCGTTCACTCGAACTTGAGCCAGCGAAGGGAATCCGATAAGCTACGGTTTCATTCAACGTTTTGGTTAGTCACTAACAATGATAGTATTTATATAAATAAAAATGAACTGCAGTTGAACGACTGAACCAATTTGGCACTTTTTCCTTCAGAACCGATTAAGGCTTTTAGGGAGAGAAAAATTGAAAAAGCAACCCCAAAAAATATAAAAATTCAGGAAAATTTGAACGTGAAAACACGCACAGGACAGTAAAATAATAACTAACGTTGCAATTAACCTCTATAAATGAGAATTAAATAAAAGTTTTATCTCATAGAAATATGACAAGTTAGAAATTAAATCCTACTACATATATCCCTACTTCCCTACTATAAATGCGAAAGTAACTTTGTCTGTCTGTATGTCTAGCTTACTACTGAATCGATTTAAATGAAATTTGGTACAGATATAGTTTGAACCCTGAGGAAGGACATAAGCTAATTTTTATCGCGATAAACCGTAGCCCACGCGGATGAAACCGCGTGGAACAGCTAGTTCGTAATAAATCAAGATTCAAAATTTAAAATTCAAGAGGAATTCATATAGGATACATTGTGATCACTTTAAAACGTCAAACTTAAAACTAGCTACGCCTGTTCCAACCTCCTTACGCCGGCAAAAGAACAGGCAAGAAACGCCTGGCAGGTAATTTTTTGGCGCGATCACATTGACAATTTTATTCTTATTACTAATCATCAAGGTTACAATATCAAATAATGTTTAACAATAACACTAGTATCACGTTTCATGGTTTGCCTAACAACAGAGTCGTGTCGTCACCCCACTCGCCGTCAGCCACAATAGGTAACAAATGGTCTCGTCTCCGCCGAGCACGACACCGATTTGTAAAGCTCTGAAGCAACGGGACTACCATTTTGGAGGTCTTCGCTTAGAAATATCACGACTTTGCTAAATGTGTTCAATAAGGTCGTTTGCTCTTTGGTGTATCGTCTGTCTAGACTAGATGGTACAGTCAGCGACAAAAGTAGCTGATCGTTCTCGATTTTCCAAATTTGTTTCAAATCAGTAATTATTATTGTTTTTTTTTACATTTTACATGGTGTCATTTTGACCACAACATAACACACCTGATTTTAGGTGATGATGAGTTCCTAAATTGGTGCCTGAGATGATGAGGATAATAGAAAAAAGTGTGATTGTTCAGCAACTTTTGTCGTTGACTGTACGAAAATATTAGGCTGGTAGAACTTAAAACAAACAAAAAAGTATAAAAACTAACTAACTGAGATGGCGCCATGACCCAAAGTGAGTCATTAAGATGCCACTTCAGTCTGTCCTGCGCCCCCTCCTGCCAGTCCTCAACCTGGAGCTCGCGCAAGTCCTTCGTGACTTCGCCTTTCCAGCGATACCTGGGGCAGCCGCTCGGGCGACGGTCACTCGGCCGTCCCATGTATGGTCGACCGTTTAATGTATATAAATAAATTGTATGGTGTGCTAAAATTAAATTTTGAAAATCACCCCTCATTATCGTCATCAGCCAATTACGTTCCTAGGCCTAGAAGGCCTGTCTACTTGCTAGTACACAGACCTTCTAGGCCTCTCTCAGAGAGATAGAGAGTATGGGCCATAAACCACCACGCGGGCCCAGTACGGGTTGGCGGATAGGCCAGTAGCCAGCCAAGTTTTCAGACCGCCCAAAGGCCTCCGGCATAGTCTTACGGTTGCTATCCTAAAATACAGACAGGTTTCGTTATTGCCTTTCGTAACTCTAGCTAAATATTAAAACATAATCTCCAGATTTCATCAGCAAACTGTCAAGAAATCAATCTATCACTCGGATGCGATGTGAGACCGGCGGTGTACCATTACGCTCGCCCATCCAACGGTGGGTAGAAATGTAAATTGTGGGGCGATAAGACAGGCCTTGAGGTGTAATATGGCCAATATTACACTGTAATTTAGGGTTAACTAACTGTTCCCCGCGGTTTCACCTGCGCGGGCTACATTTTATCGCGATAAAAGTATCCTATGTCCTTCCTCAAGCATCAAACTTCCGTACCAAATTTCATTTAAATCGGCTCAGTAGTTTAGGTGTGAAAGCGTGACAGACAGAGTTACTTTCGCATTTATAATTTTAAACTAGGGATTAAACATCAATATGTGATACGAACTGTGTCCCGCAGTTTCACCCGTAGGGGATTACAGTTTATCACGATTACAAGTATCCTATGTCCGTTCCCATGTTTCTAGATCCATTCAGTAGATACATTTGTCTTTGTGACAGTTCATTTTAGTGAAAAAGTTTTTCTATTTGATTTGATTATGGCGCATTACACCAGAGTTAGGCTGTCGAGGAAGAAAAGAGAACGAAAGCCATATAATTCAAATTTATTACACCAATTTGCAACTCCAAAACGGGTCAAAAATGGCTCAATGGTTCAATTTGCCGAATCGCTCAAGGGCTCCTATTTTCTCGACTACTAGTGATGGAACCGCAAGTCTAGCGCTCGAAGGCCGAATCACGATGTCTTGCGCCCGAACCAGAGTTTATCTGCTCATTACATTTTGAAATATTGAGACCTTTGCCTTTGTTCCATGGTAATGCTCTGTGAATTAGTTTATAATGTGGAGTTTGGAAACTGATCTTCATTGTGTTAGATGGAATGAATATTTAACACTTGTAACGGTCTGTAACGTGGTCTTTCTTTGAAACAAACTCTTTCTCTACACACTTCACGAATTGATGACGAAATTTATGAATATATCGTAGTTTGTTATAATGTGGTTAGTAAAATATATTTAAAAAATACTGATGTATACGCAATATTTATTTAATTTGTATTGATTAATCAAAGTACTTAAAATATTTGAAACACAGTTCGGTTTCCGTTTGACTTAGAAACACGAAATAAATTATTCTCGAAAGATTTCAAAATAGTGAGGTTAAGTGGTTTATTTATCGTAATTACTTTAATCATTTTAGTTTTTGGACCATAATTTGTATATATGATTCATGCATTCAAATCAGAGTTCTGTATTGAGTTAGAATTTATTGAGACAGTATTAATAAAATATCTAGCTTTTGCAAGCACCTATTGAGTGTGTTAGATAGTCAGTTCATTTTTACTGCGGTCAAAAACTGACATTTTACACACATTTTATTGACAGTGACATATATGTTTATAAAATCGTTATTACTAAGCTAAATAATCAATCTGTCGCAAGACACAGCAGCAATAGATGTGACCCAACTTTTTGCCCCTCAAGTGGCCACAAACAGACAGGGGCAGTTTTTTAAAACTTTTTACACGATAACGATTGCCATATAAGTCACCTGAAGCTAATTAACGATGTGGTAGTGTAACAATACAACTGGGCTTTTTCCTTGAATTAACACATAAGCTACTGTTTATCCCGGAAAAAGGTTCTTGCAGGGTAGCTGGAAAACCACGGGGCTACCACTATCGTATAAGCACATAAAGCAATGTAATATTATAATAATTAACCGCCACCGCTGCTATGAAACGATGTCAGTTTTTATGTTAATAATATCGCAGAAACTATTAATCACAACAAAAAAATGGCAAAGTCACAACAACAACATCCCATAAGGTTGAAAAACGACTTTCGTTTTCGTTCCAAAGGCCTTTGCTACAACAGTTATCGTTACAAACTTACAACTGCCACTTCCTTGTTAATATTGGATTATTGACACCAAACGTCTAATTGCAACTATTATATATTATTATTATTTATATACGTCATCGTAAATCATCGATATGACAATCGACAGCGTTACATCACTAGCTTTCTAACCTCTATTCATCCTAATACAATACGGTACAGAACGGTGTATTTTTTTAATGATTCTTTATGGAATAGAATCAATAAAAAATGCAATTTAATTATAAAATATTAGATGACATCAAAGCTTGAAATTGTGATGAGTCTTGCTCCAATTTAATCTGATATTAATA
Source organism: Opisthograptis luteolata (assembly GCA_931315375.2). Taxonomy (NCBI): domain Eukaryota; kingdom Metazoa; phylum Arthropoda; class Insecta; order Lepidoptera; family Geometridae; genus Opisthograptis; species Opisthograptis luteolata. The sequence continues at coordinate 10,385,218 of OV928054.1, forward strand.
AGAAAAAAAATGTTACTGTGATTGGTAATTTTAAGGCGCAATCACTACCTCTTCTATTGTCGATAATAAATAACAACAAGCTGAACAATCACACTTTTTTCTATTATCCTCATCATCTTAGACACCAATTTTTGACCTCATCATCACCTAAAATCAGGTGTGTTATGTTGTGGTCAAAATGATACCATGTAAAATGTAAATTAAACAATAATAATTACTGATTTGAAACACATTTGGAAAATCGAGAACGATCAGCTACTTTTGTCGCTTTTGAAAGTGCAAAAAAAATATTAAAGTTTTCGTTTCCTCCCATACATTTTTTACAGCGCGCCTTACCGAGGCTTGGAGTAACTAAAATCGGTAATACAGGTTATTTCAAACTAGGTGTTCCCCGCGGTTTTCCTCGCGTGGGCTACAGTTTATCGCAATATAAAGTATTCTATGTCCTGCCTCAGGGTTCAAACTATTTATGTACCAAATTTCATTTAAATCGGTTCATTTGTTAAGGCGTCAAAGCGAGACAGACAGTCAGACTTACTTTCGCATTTATAATGTTAGTGGGGAAGTAGAGATTGTTGTATTCGAATTCCGACGAAGTTTTCCATTTACTTTTTCAATTTAGGCAGTACGAGTTGTCACTTTGACAAGTTGACGGTAGTAATCTTTGACGTTTACGAAAACTTTTATAGTTTTTAAAACTTGTATTAAAGGTACTGTACATGCTTACATTCCACGGACCCTATTCAAAAATTAATAGTGTTACTTGTTGTTAGACAAAATAGAGTGTTTTGCATTCAATTTCGTACGTCATACGTCCTCACGTACGAATCGCTACAAAAAGATAACAAATTGAAATAAATTCGAGGCTACGACCGAAACAGACGGTAAGCTGCGGTAGCGTATTATTATTATTATTATAAGGTAGTCAAATAATGTGCACTTAGGCGTGACTTTATGAAATGAAAGGTTAACTAGTGCTAAATGGTATAAAAAAACCACATCCGCGAATTGAAAATCTAAATCAAAGTGGTTCAAAAAGTTGTGTCATATTCGTTCATATTCGTAGGGACTTATGGACTTTCCTCACGATGCGACGCAATTTGAACGATATTGTTTCGATTATCGATTCAAATCTTCATGGAGCGATGCGATGCAAATTTAGTGATATCGAGTTGATTGTCGATTCAAATTGCATGTACGTCAATAGAAGGCCGTATAAGTCTTTTTTTAAACGTGACTAATATGAGTACGGAAAAGGCCTATTTCACAATTGTTATCAAAACTTATTTTCCTTAGAGTGCCATTCTTAGTTAAGGAACCAAGGAAATGGTGGAACAGGCCCTAAATGCTTCAACTACTCGTCAAATTTTTTTTTTACTAAATGGCCAATAAAAAAAAAAAAAAAAAAAAATGAGCAGCAACTAAGAATATGGTATCGAAACAAAACCATCGACTCATGAGTAGTCTCTAAAAAGCATCGATAATGGTATTGCCATCGGAATAATAAAATGTATCGAGTTAATCAGGTATCGAGTATATTTTAGATGACTCTATTATAGGTTTGGTGGGTTTATGATTTTCGTATCATTACTGTAAATGATTTGTGATAAAATTGTACTCCTATAATTTTGCTTTCATCATAATATTTAACTGACGCCATTTTTTTCGACGAGAACGTCAATTGTTGTTAAAAATCATCCATTTTACTTAGTCTGGCTGGACTGACCATAGACCATAGATTGATAGAACAAGTGATAAAATCCGCTACAGGAACGAATCGAGTCAGAAACAGTATCGTAAAAAAGTATCGATTACAAAAATACTAGGAATTGCTAAACTAAGTATCGATTAAACTCGTCGTCGAAACCTATCTCGGCTTATATTTTGCTAAACCGCGTGGCATTTCAAGTAGCGTGAGCTCATAGGAAATACCGGTGCACTGACTTTTGAATGTTAATTTTTAATGTGCACTTAGTTACTTGAGCCGGATCGAAACCGGACACAATCGGATTAGCATTAAGAGACTAAAGTTCATTTTCGTAATATTTCGTTGGGTAGAGAGAATTAATTAGAACCTAAAGCTTTTGTAGCCTAGCAGAATTACGGTTTCTTTCAGCTGAGTCGACCCAATCAAAAGATATGATCGTCTATCGGCTGGTTTCAATAACCTATCCACAGTTTGCCCTACTAGAGATAGAAATTTGACATTACTTCCATGGAGCATGTGAAACCGGCCTCATGTCACATGTTTTCGCATATTTTGCGATTTAACGCGGGAATCAAAACCTTCCCGTTGGCAGATAGAGTCATGAAATTTGGCATGAAGCAAGGTTCAACAGCACACGTAAAGAATAAGTCTGAAAAACCTAGATATGTAGTTAAATAACAAGAATAATGCGAATTTTACTATTACAAACTTGTTATTTGCGGTTGGTGCAATAATAACCTTGTCTAGGGATCGAACGGCTAAGTTTATCCAAAAGACTTCGATGGGCGTTTATATAGAACTAGCGGTGCGCGGGTTCAACTTACACTCGATCCCTAGTACAAGTTTTGATAACGATAAAAGTTTTCGTAAACGTCGACGTTTACCACCGTCGACTTGTCAAAGTGGCAACTCAATCTGCTTAAATTAAAAAAAGTAACATAATAACATTGTTGGAATATGATTATAACGATTTAAAATAACCCGTATTAACGATTTCAGTTCCTCCAAGTCTCGGTAAGATTCGCTGAAAAAAATATGTATGGATGGAAACGAAAACTTTTATAGTTTTGTAAACTATCAAAACCTGTACTGGGGGTACAGGTTTTTTTGTGTGACAGGAGTGAGTGTGAACTGTGCAGTATGCACTGAGTGTTGTAAATGCTACATTTCGCAACTCGGCTAGATTGACATCGCGCGGAATGCACGCGTGGTGGTAATGAGTTGGGAACTTACCTCATACTCGGTACATTTTCACACAACACGTACTTTATAAGTTGATTAATTAATATATAGCTTTCTGTGCCCCGCGTGGACCATAAAATTTATCGCGATAAAAACATTTTGTTTTACTTTCAAGGTTGCATTTGACGACAAGTCACTCGATGTTAAGTGACGATGTGGTCGAAGGCCACGCTTCACCTGGATCGGGAAGTGGGGCTCCTGGAACACACCGATAGGTGCTTCACGAAAAGAACTTCCAAATTACCGTTTTCCTTCTGAGTCAAAAGGGAATTGTGATTCAGAAGGAAAACTAATACAAAAGAGAAGGAAACGGTCTTGGAAGGTAAAGACTCAGAAGGAAAGTCAGAATTTTTCTGTGTTTTTTTTTTTTTAATATTTAGTACACGGTAGCGTTTGACCACAAGTCGCCTGATGTTAAGTGACGATGTGGTCGAAGATGGCGCCACGCTACACCTGGACCGGGAACTGGCTCTCAAGTGAGGCTGCTGTGTGTTGGCGACAGATTCTAAGCTAGAGGTAAAGGTAGCTAGCCAGATATAAAAGAAAATAGTATGTAGTTTAGGATTATAATCTATTTTATTAAACAAAGAGAAAAGATTTAGTTAAATAATTGTTTGTTTGTTCCGAATAAACTTAAAATCGATTGAACCGAAATTGGTGTAATTTGCTATGGAAATAGTTTGAATACTGGGAAAGGACCTAGAATAAACTGTAGTTCACGCAAGTAGAACCAAGAGGTACAACTAGTGTTTCAGAAATAAATTATTAGATTGTATCTAGCTTTCATAATAATTAGTTTTGAGATGTTTTCAACGTACTAAAATCGTTATTACCTACACGTGCAAAGCCGGGGCGAGTTACTAGTCCATAAAAAAGATTGATACCTCATTGTAGACCTACAAACCGATCTATCAACATCATCGACTGCCCATAAACATTGTGATAGTATCTCATTGTAAACACAATGCAATTGATCGTCGCACCATCAGATCAGTCGCAAACAAGATTGAAACCAGCCATGCGTAACGCAACGACACCGCGCCGTAACCGCTGCGTAACTGCGGTTACAGTGCGTTACAAAAGGACGGTTATGGTTGATAATATTTATGATAGTGTTTCTAGTAAAAAACTCTTTGATTTATCCGCCTCAGCATTGTATGGATTTGGCGAAGATTCAGACAGCGAAAAGTTTTTTCCAAACCATTCATCATCATCATCATCAGCCTGTATCAGTCCACTGCTAGACACAGATCTCTCCCACAAAGCCTCATCTTCGGCTCTTCTCACCCAACTACTGCCAGCCACTTGACGGAAGTCGTCGCTCCACCTAGTCGCAGGGCGTCCTACACTACGTCTGCCAAGTCGCGGTCTCCACTCAAGAACACGTCTACCCCGACGGTTATCGGTTCTGCGGCTTATATGACCAGCCCACTGCCACTTCAGCTTGCTCATTCTACAGCTATGCCAGTTACATTTGTTCTCTGACGGATTAAAACTACTAAAACAGAATTATGGTATTCATTTTGTAGTGCGTTGATGTCTTTTGTTAGGATTTTTTTATCACAACAAAATAAATTTAATTAAATTTAATTTGATGGTCAATCGCTGCGACGGTGAAATTATTATTTAGAAAAATTGTGTTTTGGTTTTATTTTTCGAAAATCAAGCTCTTACATAAATTGAAAATCCGGAAAAACAAAAGAGAAAAGATACAACATGTGATCACTTAATACTACGCCTGTTCCAACTTCCTTACACCGGCAAAAGAACAGGCAAGAAACGCCCGGCATGACATTCTTTGGGTGCAATCACATTCCTCTTGTTTTTCTTTTTACTTACTGAACCTCCTACATCCAATATAGGTTATGAGCCACGAGGTTTTATTAAACTATCAAATCGTTGCATACAAAGTGGCGATTGCAAAAAAGATATTAAACTCATAGTTAATTACTATACACAACATAACAGCTCTCCGGCCCTTAGCACATCAAAGTAGTTGCAGATTACTCTCAGACGCTAATTTTAAGCAATAACATGCCATTTGTCTTCTATTACAGTACTTTATTGAGCATAATAAGTACTTGAGTGATATTTCCGGTAGTAGAGCTGAATTTCCGCAGACTTGCATCACAATACAATATTTCATAGTTACGCTAAGTTTTATATGTCAATTGTCCTATTTTTTAATAGTCGTACGAAATAGTATGAATGTTACCTAAGTAGATTTGTTATGGCCGATCAACTAGGTTATCAGAGCGATGGTGGCCGAACGGTTAGGCGTGCGACTTACAAGACGCCGACACCGAGTTTGAATCCTCTCGGCCCCGCACCTATGACTCAATAAATTATGTGCGGATTTGCCATCGCTCAAAACGGTGAAGGAAAACATCGTGAGGAAACCGGCATGTCCAAGAACCGCAACATTCAAGGGCGTGTGACATTTATTATTATTAAAAATTGCAAGTTACGTTTCCACTGCTGGGACTGTGGCATTCTTTCAGAAAGAGAGACAGAGTAAAACGGAATAACATTTTCTCCTAGCCCAATTTTTTTTTGTGATCAAATTTTTATTTTATACTACAAATTTTTATGTCCGGGATAAAAGTAGCCTATGCATTAATCCAAGGTATAAGCTATCTCCATTCCAAATTTTACTCGAATCCGTTCAGTAGTTTTTGCGTGAAAGAGCAACAAACAATTCAATCAATTAGTAATAAGAATAAAATTGTCAATGTGATCGCGCCAAAAAAATTACCTGCCGGGCGTTTCTTGCCTGTTCTTTTGCCGGCGTAAGGAGGTTGGAACAGGCGTAGCTAGTTTTAAGTTGACGTTTTAAAGTGATCACAATGTATCCTATTGAATAAAAATTATTGAATTTTGAATTTTGAACATACATACATACTCACAAACTTTCGCGTTTATAATACTAATAGGATTTATGGAACTTAAATAATTATACTCATTTACATGTTTGGCCACAAGTCACCAGAAGCTAAGTGAGGATGATTGTACAAGCCACATAGGAAGAAAAGTTTTACCAATGCCATAGAAGAATCGGAAATGAAGTGGCAGGTACATACCGATGTTACCAGTTTCCTTGAATAGGTAAACAAACGATCCAGGGCCTTCGATCCGACCATACACCTTAACCAGCACCCATGTTATCTGGAGGATCTTAACCCGATAACTCCGCCTATTGTTACGTTCACATTACCTCTATTGTTTCCGAACAATATATTATATCTTCATGGGTAGATCTGCGCATAACCTCGTAATTGTGTAACGGAATAAGAATCAACTTTTTTGTTTAGTTTTATATTTATTTAATTTGGACATTAAGGCCGTCTTGATTGCAGTTTCATCTAAATGCCAACGATGTTTGTTTAGCCCATTAAAGAATTAAAAATTCACATCGCTAGCTAAAATGTAGGACATCAATGTTTTATTATATTTAAATCGTAAATGTGAAGGTTTTTTGACAAATTAGAGACATCGATAACCCAATTTTGGAAAATTATGTGCATAATGATGTGTGTACAGCTCGTTACATCTTTGTTTGAAGGTTGTTGCGTTTCAAAAGGCGGCCATAATATCATCTCATCATCATTGCAAGATTCTAAAGAGGATGAAAATTAGGGCTAATTACAACCACCATACCGTTTTTGTCTGTAATTATAATAGTACATTTACATGTTACATAGGAGAGGGCCATTTGAAGAAAAAATGCATTCATGAGAAAAAAATATTTGCAGTGTGCCCTTTTTTTAAAGTGACGACCAATTTTCTCCATCTCTCTATAAATAACCATAATAATGCAGTAAACAGAAGGTGATTAGGCTAATTAGGCTATTTTCTAAAAATACTGCCTTTAGTGTTTTTTGGAAAAGTTTACTCCCTGTTTGGCATGACCCCCTTTGTCGCCTACAGGGTAAGACTGTTTATAGCAGAACCAGTAATTCCTACATTTGTAACTCATTTAAATATTATGCTTGTTGCTTAGCGAAAGAATGGGTGAGGATCGTGTGGTCAAGCGAGCATACAGCCGAGTGGCCGTCGTTCGGTCGGCCGTCCCAGGTATCGCTGGAGAGACTACGTCATGAAGGACTTGCGCTCACTCCAGGTAGAGGACTGGCAGGAGGTGGCGGGACAAACAGAAGTGGCGTCTTTTGTTATCGGAGGCCAACACTCCGATTAGGTCGTCGCGCCATCTCAGTTAGTTAGTTATAATCGAAGGTTACCTAATTACAAAAAAATCCTTTTATGTTCAACCAAGGACAAAAAATTAATTAAACTGTATCAAAATTCGCGTACAAATAGGTATATAATCTTAGTGCCTATTGTGTTATGGTGAACAGTAAAAATGGAAAGGCTTGATAATAAATAGGTTACGAGGTAACCGAGGTCACAGCGCGAGAACCTACCAATATGATCTTCCTAGTGAAACGGAACGGACCATAACAGTATTTTTCGTTTTGAAACCTTTTGTTGTAATTTTTGTCGTTTTCTTAACTTTTTAATTTACGATGTGAGTGAATGATGAACGACTGTAACTTCTGTACGCTGAATTGGTTCAACAGCTTTGATTGAAATTTGAAATGGCTTATGCCTTTTGTCGGTTAAAAATAGGTAAAGATCGGAATTTGGATACAGGAGGTTTACTGCGGAACTCCTGATCCGATTTTGGAAATTCTTTCTCTAAATAGAGAGATGCATTATCCCTTAGTGTTGTAGGCTATTATATTATGATAAAGTAGCATTGGAAATCCCCAAATGAATCCCCTCATTTTGCTCGCAAAGGAATAGATGTCTTTATAAAAGAAGATATAAGGCTGGTATTCTAGATTGACGCTCTAGCAGTAGGTACATTTGTGTCTGTCATTTCATACAAATATGTCACTCGATCGCTACTCAAGTGTTGATCAACACTTGAGCGTCATTATATAATACCAGCCTAGCAAATCTGTCGAATAAAAGTTCTTAGCTTGCGTGAAGAACTGTTTCGATAATTTGTTTTTGGATTAAAAAACACTAATATGTTCCTCTTCTTCTTTCTCGCCAATCGATTTTTGGTTTGGTAATAAACTCTATTCGAATAAAAAAAGCTTTCCTCATCTTCTTTTTAATAGCAATGAAAACGAAACTCCTTTCAAAACTCTTGTATGCATTCGTTGGTACATTTTTCCAAGTAAAACCACTTGATCTAATTATTTCAAGAATCTCAATCTAAATTAACTTAGCAATTAATGTCATTACATTTCTAAATAGACAACCAAAAATAGCTTTAGTGTAAAAAAAATCTTACCTTTTCTCCGCAGTGTAAACACTTGCCACCAAATAGGAAAAAAAACGAACTGTCAACTGTTTAAAATTGGACCACTAGACGCAGCTAGCGCGTGCGTCACCCGCAGTATTTCGAGAGTCACTGCGCCGGCGCACCGAAACGATGCAAACTTTTTGATTGGAAAAGTTGAACTTTTGTCGCAGGATAGTGATGCTCAGGGTCGGTGGACGCGACGCGGGGTCGGCGGGATGACAGCTGTCACGTATAAAAGACGGTAGTAGACCATCTTCAGTTGAAAACGATGATGACTCAGCGGTAGTGACGTCGCCATGCGATCCGTAGGTCGTGGGTTCGAATCCTACAATAAGCTTGAGCTTTCGGTACGTAACAATGTTAAAGAAGTACCAACAAATGTAAAAATTAAGGACGAAGAATTGGACCTTGTCAAGACTACAGTATTCTTAGGCATAACTTTAGATCACAAATTGCAATGGGGTCCACATATTGTCAGTCTATCGAGCAGACTTAGCTCTGCAGCATATGCTGTAAAGAAGATCCGTCACCTTACTGACGTTGATACAGCCAGACTAGTCTATTTCAGCTATTTTCACAGCATTATGTCCTATGGAATATTGCTGTGGGGAAACGCTGCTGATATTAACACCATATTTGTATTGCAGAAGAGAGCTGTTCGTGCGATTTATAACATGGGCCCCAGAGAATCTTTAAGAATTAAGTTTAAAGAAACCAAAATAATGACAGTTATTTGTCAATATATTTATGAAAATGTAATGTACATACGGAAAAATTTAAATAGCTTCAAAAAGAGAAGTGATTATCACAATTTTAATACTAGAAACAAAGATAAAATTGCTGTACCCACCACTAGGCTCCATAAAGTTAGCAACTCGTTCAAAGGTCAATGTGTACGCTTTTTCAACAAAATCCCAAGTGAAATTCAAGACTTGTCTATAACAAAATTTCAAATTCGTATAAAGAGAAATCTCATTAGTAAAGCTTATTATAAAATATCGGACTATCTAGATGACAAACAAGCTTGGGATTGTAGTTAATCTATCTATCTTTCTTTCTATCTATCTATTCTCCCTATTTCCCCTATTCTAACCATTCTCGGTAAACAGCCAAAACAGTCATGCTCACGAAAGTGACTTTGCTTGCAGCGGCGTCATGTGTCGGGTCGCCCTCTTCCCTCTCATATGGTCGAGGAGAGCGATGGCTGGCACATGCGTCAACTCGTGAACGGGTGCTGCTTGTGGGGTCTGGTCTGCTTTGGTTGTGATCCCGCAACTCGTTAATATTCATGTTCCCATATCCCAATGTGTACAACCAAACAAGAGAAATCTTCTTATTAGTAAAGCTAAATAAAAAATATCGGACTATTAGATGACAAAAAAAAAAAGCTTGGGATTTTAGTGAACTTGCTCCAATTCAATCAATTAGTAATAAGAATAAAATTGTCAATGTGATCGCGCCAAAAAAATTACCTGCCGGGCGTTTCTTGCCTGTTCTTTTGCCGGCGTAAGGAGGTTGGAACAGGCGTAGCTAGTTTTAAGTTGACGTTTTAAAGTGATCACAATGTATCCTATTGAATAAACATTATTGAATTTTGAATTTTGAATTTTAACAACAGGTAGGGTATTTTATAGTGCTCGCCTGGCTATTGCTACCAATATTAACTAATTTTGTTCTAATCGAGTGAGATTTTCAGGGTTTGATTATGAATGAATGAACTTTATTATTTTCTATTAATTATTTTCTGAGGTGTTCTTGGGCGGAGGCTTGTCAACCGTAGTGTAGGACGCCCTACAACTAGGTGGAGCGACGACTTGCGCCGAGTGGTTGCCAGTAGTTGGATGAGAAGAGCCGAAGACCGGGCTCAGTGGTGTACCTTGGGAAAGACTAATACAGGATGATGATGAGCTTCCTTCCGGTGACGTGAAAACTTGTAAATGTGATTGCGCTCAAAAAATTAGGTACCAGCTTGTCGTTTCTTGCCTGTTCTTTTACCGGCGTAAGGAGGTTGGAACAGACGTAGCTAGTTTTAAGTTGAAGTTTTAAAGTGATCACATATATCCTATTGAATAAATAAATTTGACTTTTGACTTTTAAATAAGCCCAGTACCTACATACTTGCTCTATATGTGGAGATGTAAAACACATGAGCACGCGCACATGTGTTACGTAAGTACTAGAAAGTGCCGCACCTTGCACCTGGTCGGTTATCAACGCTTATCACTTACTAGCCCTCATTATAATTGGTGATTAGGTTGCGCATTTATTTGCAGACTAGTTGAGCCCGGCGGTTACACCAGGGGCCATCCCGTCATCCCGAAAGTACCTACTTTTTACCGTGATACACTGAGAAAGAAATTCTGACTTTCCTTCTGAGTCTTTTCCTTCGCAAACCGATTCCTTCGTTATTTTATCTTCCTTCTGAACCACAAGTCCTTTCCTTTTGACTCGGAAGGAAAACGGTATTTCGGAAGGTCTTTTTTCTCCGTGTACAAGGTATCAGTAGCCTGGGTAATTCCAGGATACTTATACAAGGTAGGGCAAAAGTAATCACTCCATTGGAAAACCCTATAACTCTTGCAGATGGCGGAAAATGTAAATTCGGTTTTGATATTAGTGAAATAAATAAAAGCAGAATACAAATCGACAAGCCATGAATCGGTTTACTCGGCACGAACGCGGAATAAGTAAGGAAGCATTTCCGGGTCGCTTAATCTCTCGTTTTGGTGATTTGCAGGCCAGATCACCCGATTTAACCGATCCAAATTCCTTTTATAGGGTTTTAAAGTCGCGGGCTTACGTCAACAAGTGTCAGAGTCATGAAGCCTCTATGGAGAATATACGCCAAGAATGAAAGAACCTGTCGCCCGAGGTTCTGGCACGAGAGACGGAAAATGCCATAAAGCGAGGCCGTATGGTCATTAACTCTGGCAGCGGCCACTTGGCCGGTATCATTTTCTCATATTGACGGAATATATTCTAATGGATTAAATAAACAAATTTCACAAGCAGAAGAAAATTGGGTGATTTATTTTGCCCCACCCTGTACTTTTGTCAACATTAAATTAAGTGTAGGTACCTACTAGTTTCAGTGTAAATTCACAGCATAGAGTCAACATCTCTTTACCAAATGTGGTAAGAGCGCTGTAAACGGTCGATTATGGCCATTTCTTTATTAATTTAACACGTCGAGCGGTCGCGTGCGCAAGCGCCGGCGGCGTTGTGACAGATTTAATTGTCAAAATTTACACCGTGCGGCTTTTGTAATATAGCCTTTTGAAAGAACATGCTTCCTATACCTATACCTGCCTTCCGTAATATGGGACTTGCACTTAAAGTTCACGAGTTCTCTTTAGGTTTTTTTATGGGGTTTTGTATATTGCGTTTTTGTCAATTACACTGAGAAAAAAAATCTCACTTTCCTTCTGAGTCTTTACCTTCCAAGACCGATTCCTTCCTCATTTTACCTTAGTTTTCCTTCTGAATCACAAGTCCTTCCCTTTTGACTCAGAAGGAAAACGGTATTTCGGAAGGCCTTTTTTCTCCGTGTACTTAACCCAACAATCGACATTTTATGAAAGTAAATTATTCTATTTTATAAATTGCAATTTTGCGACTAGAAAACGCGTTTACCCGAAAAAGAGGTTGGACATTTTTATCAACGCCCGGCTTGAGCTTTTAATGAAGGAAAACATCGTGATGAAACCATAGCTTGGTGCAGAGATAGTTCGATTGACCCCTAAGCCCCTTACTAGGTTTCACTGTATCTAAGGTATCAGAAAATACGCGTATTGGGGATCCACCGCACACGGATACTTCACAAAAGTGTTTTATTTTTCAAATTGTTTGTCTTCTATATAAAAAACAGTTGCAGTTCATTAGTCTCACAAAAACTATAAAACAGCTTGACCAATTTGCTTTTTTGCTTTGTATTTGTCTCGTAGCGAGAACTGAACCCGTTAGTTCTCGCTTCACAGTCGGCTGTTTGCCTATTGTGCCATATCAGTCGTCACAATTATATAAACAATACGAAATAAAAAGTGTTAAATTAATATTTCCTACGCTTGAGTAACGCCAGTGGTCGCGTACTCAAGGCGAAGGTTTCTTACAAAAAAACTATGTAGGTACTATAATTAGTTATAATCGGTAGGTCAGTAGTATATTCATAAATCTCTTACTACATAGATTATTCCTTTTGTCATAGTAACTATCACCTCTTCTGTGTCACCTATGATGCTATAGAAACTACGGCGTAACCTACGTAGTAACTACTATCCAATCTGTGGCTACAGGCTGCGATATGACCTAGTTCCCACGACTCATCTCGAAGCGACTCGTACCACTTTCGGTTTCGATGTGATGGACTCACGAGCTAGTGATGGGATGTTCAATGTAAGTTTTGGCGAGTTTTATCGATATCGATGAAAATACGTTTTAGTGATTTTTAATTATGAGAAAACGTATTGAATTCGCTGGTGTGGTTGTTCTGTATCTTTGTAATTAAAATGGTAGTGTCAAATCTTTCTAAAGCGTGAACGTGAGCGTGAAGTCTACTAAATAAGAAGTTAAATTAAGGAAATGTTGTGTTATATTTACGTTTTAATATTTATCAGGCAATAATTAAAAGATTCATTTAATTTACCAGACATTTTATGATAACCTTTTCAAATAATTTTTCTTCTTATATGAACTTGAATGTTAGTCATCAATCAATCTTGGATTTCACTTTTTTGTTCCAAAAGGGTACAGTTTGACCGAGTAATTTAGTATAGCTAACCTACATAATCCAAGCAACCTTAAGATAGTCAGAAGAAGACCAATTTCTCAACAAAACACTCACACAGTTTTTTTATCGATATCGATAAATCTTGCAGCAGACTGTCCCTGCACTAGCAGTTCGTTTTCGATCTCGATGCGATTACTTGCGATAGATACGCCAGTATTAGGTATTCCCAGCTCCGTCTTTGTTATAACGTACTCGGGGCCCTAGCTCAGGGGGCCGGCTTGGTAGGGGCCCAGAACTGCCGCGAGACAAGATGAGATGAGAGAGATGTATTTAAAAACCTGCAGATAAAGCAAAGTATGGACTGAGATAACATCTAATTTTGTTTTATAATAATAACAATATAAGTATAACAAGGGTAAGTGGTGTCGCTACACATCAACGGATCGCCACAAAGCTGCCCCTGCGTTGTATGATTAGGAGTGTTCTTAGTTCTTAGCTATATTGATTCAAGGGTTACATTTCAATATACGTTAGGTTATTTGCTTTCCAAAAGAGTGCAAACTAAATATTAATAATAAAATAAATATCGGGGGACCATTATCTACGCACAAATTGACCTAGCCCCAAATTAAGTTTGAAACTTGTGTTATGGGTACTAGACAACGATAAACATACTTGTATAGAGAAATAAATACTTATGTAGATCAAAATATCCAAGACTCAGGTACAAATATTCGTGCTCATCACACATATATTTTGCCCTTACCGGGATTTGAACCCGGAACCGCTAGCTTCGTAGGCAGGTTACGACCAACTCGGCTACCGCGTCGTCAAACTCTGAAGGCCCTGCATCACTTAAGACGGCCCTGGGTGTACCTTTGCTATAGATCACGAGCATCACGACGAGACGCGATAATAGAATGACGATTACCCTGGTACAGTCAGCAACAAAATTGGCTTATTAGAATTAATTTTCCAAATGCGTATTAAATTAGTAATGTTAGTTTTTAAACACTTTTATTAGCTTGACTACTATACTACGACGCTTGTGTGTGTTGGAACTCTTGGGCGGTCAACGGTCACTAGAACGCAGAACTCTGACCGCTCTCTGTGTGCGCGGTCTCTTATGGGTAGCTTGATTGATTGACATATCGATCCAAAACCGCGAAAAACGGATCAGGATTCAGGATTTCGGGCGTAAGATGATGAAGAAACTCGTAAAATATATTGTTGTTCAGTGACTTTCGTCGTTGACCGTACCTACTGTCATTCGTTATTAATGTTATTATAAATTACTGCCCTGATGCGTCTAAAATAGATCTTTGTTATTTATTGTTACAAATTATGTAACTTTCTTTCGCAATGTATGATAGTAAGCAAGCTGAGTTTTACCCCTTTTGCCGTTATATTTTACACTAGCTGTTCCCCGCGGTTTCACCCGCGTGGGCTACAGTTTATCGCGAAATCCTTTCTTAGCGAATGCCTACGTCATAACATCTACCTGCATGCCAAATTTCAGCCCGATCCGTCCAGTGGTTTGGGCTGTGCGTTGATAGATCACTATGTCTATACTACCTCGTATACCTGCTGAACATTACGAGTAATAACATTGATTGTCCGGATCTCACAAATAGAATTGAACTTAATGTCCCGTTCAAGTTCACCAGATTCTATGCACCGTTGCACATTCCTGTAGTCTCAACTAACTATAGGCAGAACTCTTATTTATGGCGAGCAAGCAACAATTTCAACAAACTCAGCAAAAATATTGACCTAGACCTCTTTTGCACCAGCGCTTCCTCGGCGAGGCGGCGGCTAAGCAGTGAATTCTTCTTGGCAGACGGTTAGCGACCATATAATTTTGCTTTTTTTTTTTTGTTAGTCCTATTTTATTTTTTAGTTTGTTGTGTTATTTAGAAAATTATATTTCTAGCGTGTTATATCTGTGTTTTCACATGTTTTTGTTTACTTAGTCTCTATTCGTGAGAACCTGTAATTGGCTTTTCATTGTTATTTTACTGTATGTGTTCTGTTGTTGTAAAAAGCTGTTGGTTTTCCAAAAAATAAATAAATAAATAAATGTCAGTCAGTCATCAGTTAGTCACCTTTGAGCTATATATATCTCATGAACCGTGATAGTTAGACAGTTGAAATTTTCACAGCTGATGATATATTTCTGTTACCGCTAAAACAGCAAATACTAACAGAATGAAATAAATATTTAAGGGGGTTCCCATACAAAAAACGTGTTTTTTTCTCTTTTTATAGATAATGCTACGGATCCCTTCGTGCGCAACTTCGACTCGCACTTGGCCGGTTTTTATATAATAGACAAGATTTTGTACATATTTAGTTAATTTTGTTTGATCTTTGCACGTGCGAGGAAAATTATCTTTGACCGCTGAGTAGTGACGTATTAACGGCATTGACCGGTGCATTCACCTTTCTTACTATACGTAGAGATATTTCGACAGTACCTTTCAAGTTTCCGTAGTGTAGCGGTTATCACGTGTGCTTCACACGCACAAGGCCCCCGGTTCGATCCCGGGCGGAAACAGCAACTTTTTGCACTTTGTTTTTAGAATTAGAACTATTTTTTTTTATTAATAAACCCAAATTTTATACATATATTTTATTAGTGAATAGAAATACTTAATTTTCATTGATATAATAGTCTAGACTAGATAGATGGTGTGATGGATGGATAGCGGTGATGGTGTGGTAGATTATTATTGTTATTTTTTTTTATCATATTCAGTATTCTGCACTGGGCCAGCGCGGTAAATCATGGCCATACTACATCGGCATCTTCTACGACAATATAACGGACGAACAAATCAATAACTTTAGGACAATGCAACGTAACTAAAGCAATAAAATAGATATTTTTTTGTATTCTAAGGTCTTTTTATTAATGCGCAAGTAACTCTGTTTTGTTACCTCGTCACGCCTAAACAGCTGCACCGATCTTGATGAAATTTGGTATGGAGATAGGTTGGACCCTGGGGAAAGACATAGGATACTTAGTATTGTGATTGGCTGCAGTCCATGCAGGCGAAACCGCGGGGAACGGCTACTTTTTATCCTGAAAATGTTTGAACAGCCATAACTGTTACTATCGTGTCGATTGCTCGTAATATAATTACAGGTAAAAGAAAAGATGGTATACGACATTATCTACTGTTGTAGCGAGACATTATGACAATAACTGTTTACGCCCGGACTCGAATACTTTCTCCCTCACACACACACTATCTGTTTCATCGAGCACTGGATCCCTCCGCCACCGAGTCACAGGGCGGGCAAGCCTGGACGCCGCGCGGTATCTGCGCCTTTATAAGCGGGCCGCAGAGACTTAGATCTCCCAGCCCAGTGAAGTTGTCAATGTTACTTGACCAACAGCAATAGTCCCATCAAAAAAAACAACGTCTTAGATCAGTTCGCTTAGGCAGCGCTTGAGAGATCCGAGCAACAGAGTGAGGTAGTCACACAGCCCACTTTGACGCTCATAGTGTCCCCCCTCCTAGCTAGGCATCTACCTACTAAGTTACGAACTATTTTAGTCTATCAGTGTTGCGAAATAAACGGTCTATCTACCACCACCCGTTGTTTTGCTGAACACCACCCTACACTGTTTAATTTATAATGAAATACTTTAAATTGGTAAGCGCATCATTTGAAGACAGCCAGACCGATTTGGCACCTGATGTTAAAAGTTAATGTCGAAGGTGGCGCCACGCTACACCTAAATTGAGGACTGGCTCTCAAGTGGCGCTGCCGGAACACACCGATAGGTGCTTGGCGACAGATTGTCAACTTGAGGGTGGACAGGCGAGCGCTAGAAAATGCCCTCCACCAAGCTATGGTTTCATCACGATGTTTTTTTTACCGAAAGTTCACGTTCATTGTAGGATTGGAACCCACGACGACGGATCGCAAACCGACGTCACTACCACTGAAATCTAATATACGCTTCGCAAAAAGATTAATAAAAAATTAAAAATAAAACATACATGATTATATTATGCCATTAAGAAATAAATATATATAGTTTAAAAAACTAAAAAAAACACTTTAAAAACGCACTCAAAAATATAAAATAATTAAATTGACTTGTATTAGTTACGATATAATGGTTAATTCAAAAAGTGTGGAGCGCTTTTTGGTTGTGTGTACTTTTATTTACCCAGTAAAAGAAGCGCTCCACACTTTTTGAATTAACCATTATATCGTAACTAATACAAGTCAATTTAATTATTTTATATTTTTGAGTGCGTTTTTAAAGTGTTTTTTTTAGTTTTTTAAACTATATATATTTATTTTTTTACTTTTTAGTCATTTGTTACCAAGTCCAATCTATTGTACTCATCAAGACGATTCATATGAGCCCAAACACGAGGGGTTTACTAGTAGCCAGCGCAGAGATGCCCTACCCACCTTCCGGATGCATCATCAGATCAGGTCGATGATACCAAATTATTGCATTGTCACCGAGATTACATACACATACAAAGTTTCAAGTCGATACGACAATTAGAAGTAGGTGAAAATTGAATTCTAAGATTTGATTACATTGTTAGTTAGTTAGTTAGTTAGTTACAAGTCAAGCTAATAAAAGTGTTTTAAAAAAAGTTCCAATTCTTACTTACGATAGATTTTGATGACGCACGGACAAAATGTAAACCTATTAGTATATAATAACTTTATCGCATAAATGAATAATTGAATAGCAATAAACGACGAAATAATGTTTAATCAAAAAACAATAGTTTGTTCAACCAAAATATAATAATAATCTAAAAAGAACACAGTGGTTGTGTTATGAGTATTCAGAACGTTGTTGTCATACGTGTTAATCTAGCTGCGGCCCGCGGTAGCCACGTTTATAATATTAGTACTGCAAAATTGAATGCTGAAAACTAATCAGAAGTCACCGTGCTATCAAATTATGTTAAGCAATTAATACGTGGCTGATTTATTTAAGTCATAATTATTTATTTGAGATACCTACTTTAAATTCATGTTGCGTCGACTATTGTCTCAGGTGGCGGTGTTCACACACAGTTTTTAACCGACGCAAAAAAAGAGGTTTTCAGGTCAATGTATATTTTTTTCGCAAAATTTTTTTTAAGAGTGGTACGATTTTTATGATTCTTTTTTTGTTTTAAATTTTTATTACCTACATCAACATAGGGCTCTGTCTGTGGCATAGTAGTAGCTCTCAAACGGAATGACCGATTTTGATTTAGTTTTTACATTTGAAAGATGACTTGATCGAGATTATTCATCATCATCATCATCATCATGATCAGCCCACTTCAGTCCACTGCTGGACATATGCCTCTCCCAAAGCACGCCACTGAGCCCGATCTTCGGCTCCTCTCATCCAACTGCTGCCAGCCATTTTGAGATTATTAGGTACATTTATTTAATTAATGTTTTAGTCTTTTGTGCCTGGATACGCCCATGTTTGCTAACGTCATCACAATATAGTTGACCTATGAGCTAGTGGAGTACATACAAGACTTAATCAAATACTTGATTCGTCCAAGAGCTAATATATTTATAAACCAATTAATACAACTGACGAAGATTGAATATTATAATTAGTAGGTGTTATGCCCCGCGGTTAACAAGCAAGGGCAAGCGACATCTACCAACCCGCACTGGGCCAGCGTGGTAGATTACGGCCCATACTCCCTCTCTCTGAGAGAAGGCCAGAGTCCCAGCAGTGGGAACGTGAAAGGCTGAAACCATAGCGTGATGATAGGGAATTTTCTAGTGCTCGCCTGGTTAACTACCACCCCCAACCCTAAAAAAAAATTGGTTGTCTGTAAAGTCGGATTACTGACGATAGTTGAGCGTGACAACGTCGATTGGCCAATTGTGCTTCTTTGTCGCTCGTTCCGCGCTCTCGCTTGCACTTCAAGCCTTACATGGAACGCCTCAGAGCGAGGTAACGCCGCAGAGAGAGGAAACGCCGCAGAGCGAGGTAACGCCGCATGAGTCATGTTTTTTCGTGCGTGCAGCCGGCTCTATCGAATTAAAAGACGTTGTCACGTCAAAAAAATGTGTCGCCAAGCCAAGCACCTATCGGTGTGTTCCGGCAGCCTCACTTGAGATCCAGTTTTACACTGATTTTAATATAATGACAGTAACAAAATGTAGAAGTAGCAATTTATTTAAGCGAATGGTAAATTGTAGTACCTAGTAGTTATTTGTAGGAGTGGCCACTTAAAGAAGTGGACATTTGTACAAGTGGTCACTTAAAGAATTTGTTGGATTAGACATTAAAAGAAATTGTCATACTCAATTGTGATTCTAAACTGCCGAAAGGATAACATCTTATTTGTTATTATTAATACATTATAACTAGGTATATATTGAGGTTCTCAAGTCGATGCATATATTTTATTATTTACAAGTTTTTTCCATTTAGGTATGCTAAATAAACAACAAGACTTTTTGCCCACGACTCCTTTAATATCTATTTCATTTTGGATGACCATCGATGACGTTTAATTTAGTTGTAAATTAAATTAAATTTTTAATTTTTGCATGCCCAGTTACTAGTAGGTGGAATATATCGCTCTATTTATATATATATAAATGCAAATAAAATTTGCTTGATTGATTGATCTCTGTCTGTCTTTCTTTCACGCCTAAACTACTGAACCGATTTAAATGAAATTTGGTACAGAGATAGTCTTAAGCCTGAGAAAGGACATGGGTTACTTTTTATCGCGATAAACTGGAGCTCGTGCGTGTGAAATCCCGGAGAACAGCTAGTCCTGCATGAAATTAGCAAAGTTTCGGATTTAATTACACTTATAAATGTGAAAGTTTGTGAGTGAGTGTGCATGTTTGTTACATTTTCACGTTGAAACGGCTCAATGGAATTGAGCGAAATTTTGAATTGATATAGACATTTGCGATAGAGCATTTTTTTTCTCACGCCCCTTTTTTGGCGCTCTAGTAAAGCCGGCACTGGCCACAGTGCAACAGTAACTAGTTGCTAATCTGTGGCGCTGCTGGTAGCTGGTAGCAGTTCTGCGTCAGCCAGTGTGTTTGGTGTCGCGTGCGCAGGCGCACCAGCAAGTGACTCGCAGGCAGTGCTAGTGTTCATTCGTGGAATATTTATCTCAACACATTAATTATATTATTTTTAGTGTAAATTAATGTAAGTTTCAATTACATTAACTCAAAAAAAAAACAAAATTCAAAATTATTTATTTATTAGGATACATAACATGATCACTTTAAAACGTCAAATTAAAGACTAGCTACGCCTGTTCCAACCTCCTTACGCCGGCAAAAGAACAGGCAAGAAACACCCGGCAGCAAATTTTTTGGGCACGATCGCATTTCCAATTTTAATCTTACTACTAATTGATTGAATTGGAGCAAGTTTACTCTATTTTTATTTATAAGAGCTAGGCAAGTATTTGACCGTCTCACCTGATGGTAAGTGATGACGAGGTCGATGATGGAGCATGCTTGCTTAGAAGATACCTATTCACTCTTGCCTCGAAGGCTCCCAAATTTTACTTATCGGGAAACAAAGACGCCGGCAAGGTGTTCCGCTCCTTCGCCGTTCGCAATATAAATGTAGAAGCGAAACGTTTTGTACGAATTGGGGGAATTTCAACCATACCAATAAAGAGTTAATCCGGATATCTGTTATATCTATCTAATCTGTTAATAATACATTACAGCAGGAGATTATAGTTTCAGATATCAAGCTTGTCTTAAGACAATTTATCGAAACAGTTTTTTCTATTCTTTTGTTCGTGTTAAATGTAATTAGAGTGACGTCAATCAAATGTTTGCATAACGGTTTTTAGCAACAAGTCATTTTAATGGCCAACTAGCTGTTCCCCGCGGTTTCATCCTCGTGGTGGGATTTTAGCAACATAAAGCCCGTATTCTAGAATAAATAAATAAATATCGGGGATAATTGCACACATATTGACCTAGCCCCAAATTAAGCTCGAAACTGAAGACGAATGACGCTCAAGTGTACATCAACACTTGAGTACCGATTGAGTGATATATTTGTATGAAATGACAGACTCAACTGTGCTCAAGTACTGATTATCGCTTGAGCGTCATTCTAGAATTCGGAGACAGTCATGTAGCTTGCTACCAGTGAAAGAATTAACAAAATCGGTTCAGTAATTTCAGAGAGTAGGTACATCGTACATCTTCTTCTTATACATAAAAATGAATCCCTATTCCCCTTGGTCACGGCATCACGCGTAAACGGCTGGACCGATTTCACTAATTCTTTAATTGTTGTTTGTTATTGCGAGGAGAAGGTTCTTATGAAAGAAAAAATGTAAAAAAACGTTTGGCGACAGATTCTTTGCTTGGTGGCGAGCACTTGAAAATGCATCACTAACCTATGCATTCATCACGATGTTTCCCTTCACCGAAAGCTCAAGCTCATTGTAGTACTTGTACTCACGACCTACGGGTCGTGAGCCGATGTCACTACCACTGAGCCATCATCGCTCAGCTATTTTTAACCGACTTCAAAAAAAGGCGGAGGTTTCTCAATTTGATCGTGTATATATATTATTTTTTATTATTATTATTTATTTATTCAATTCAATTAATACGGCTAAGCCAATTACATTAATTCATTACTATTCATCATTAATAAACCAAACTAAATACGAATCATATCAATACAATAAAAATAAAATCTTATTATATTATATTATTATTTTTTATGTGTGTGTTATCGGATAACTTCGTCGTTTATGAACCGATTTTGATGTTTCTTATTTTGTTGGAAAGGAGATATCCCAAGAGTGGTACCATGATAAGGCAACCAGGATCTGATGATGGCTTCCTAAAGAAATCGAGGGGAGGCGTTTTTTGTTAAAAATTATGACTACAAAGTTTTTTCTTTTTGTTTCAGCAAGATGGCGGGAGTAGTACAGCAGATCTCATTAGACAAGGAGTATGAAAAAGACAACAACATCACGCGAGATGATATCAAGAAGTTTAGGGGGTGGGTGGACACGCAGCCTCACCTCCCCGGGAAATACTTGACAGGTCAGTGACGTCTCACGTGACAGGTATCAGTGGCCACACCCCACAGGTGACAGATCTCATCACGAAAACGTAAATAAAACACCCCCGACATCTTGGACCGATTTTCATCAAACATAGCTAAAAACACTCGCCCGTAACTCACCTTTCATACAAAAAAAAAACTAAATTGAAATCGCTTCACCCGTTCGCGAGCTGCGGTGCCACAGACAGACGTCAAACTTCTTTTGTTATATATCTTCAATAAGAAACTACAATCAAATGTTTCAAATAAGTGTTATTCCAATAAAAAATGTACAAATAGGTAGGCAAGTAAGTATACAAGTACAACGTCCGTCTATTCCTAGCGTCACGAGAGGAGTCAGAGGAGTGAGGGGCAGGCGCGCGACGCGGGCGCCGAGGCGTTCCCCCCGCGGGCCCCGCCACGATCCATTCTGACCACTCGGAAATGACGTCATAAAGAAAAGCGCCCTTTTTAAAAATTATCTCTAAAACTTCATATTTACGGTTTTTAAGCTTTTCCTTTACTTATATACTCGTATATGTGTTGTGAGACCTTGCTTCATCACAAATTTCATGATTCTAGGTCAACGAGAAGTGCCCTATACGTTTTGATTCCCGCGTGAAATCGCAAAATATGCGACATAAACGGTCATATCTTTTGATTGCGTTGAAAGAAAAAAAAACTTATCTGATGGATTTTGTTACTGCAGAAAGAGACTGTAGACCCAAATATTATATGTTTCGTAGTTTTGAATTGTAAATTTTGTTTACGTTACTCAATAGCGAGCATAGTTGTTAAAACTCGTAAGTTACTCCCGTTACAGTTATATTATAATATATATTATAGCAAGACCTTGCTCTGCATAGCTCAGTATTTTTGCCGTCTAAAAAACCTACAGGAAAATACAGACGGGAGCGTTAATATGTAGTTTATATTATCGTATATTACAGCTGTCTTAGACGAGGTGATTTCGGGTCAAAACACTACCCTGTAAGAACTAAAAAAAAGGAAAAACAACCTTATTGTATTATTACTTTTTATATATATTGTGGGTAATTTTTTTCACCTTTTTTGAAACCTGTTGTTGGTTTTGAACGCTTAGAGGATCGTCATTGGTCAATGACGGTTGACCTTCATAAATCTTGGGTCTAGATCACAATTCTGGTTTTCAAATGGAGTTGAAACTCGACTGGACCAGACTGTACCCACTTGTGTGCAAATAATTTTAAATTAAAGTGTTCATCATCTATACTGATTGATAACATTTTGTTTTGCATGTAAAGTTTTTCTATGATAATTATATATGCATAAAAACGGTTTGTATGTATTTACATACCAGCCCGCTAGTCCGTAAATTACAGCCGTCAATAAAACCTTGAAGTAAAGTAGTAAGTAGTATTTAAAACATTTGAAAAGTGTCCGTTAATATGTACACCTCAGTTATAATAAGTGCGTCACTAGTTCTAACCATTGCTGCTCAGACAGAGATAGCTAAGTGTCGTGAAAAGCAGTTCCGGTGTGATGACGGTAAATGTATAGACTCGAAGTTGAAATGCAACGGAGCCGTCGACTGTGCAGATGGAAGCGACGAGGACTTCGTCTTCTGCAGAGGGAACGTGTGTGACCGTAGTCAGTTCCAGTGCGTTTACGGTGCATGCGTGAGAAAAAACTCCACCTGCGACAGAGTGAGGGACTGTGCTGATAACTCCGACGAGCTACTACTCGAATGCCGGAACGAAACTACGTACTTCGATTGCATACAAAAGCTTCTACAAAAATTCAACGTGTTCAGCTACCAAATTCAAAAGCAAAAATGTGAACTGAAGGAGATGTCTTGCAGAGATGGTCAGATAATCAAATTAGAGCAAAAATGCAACGGAATAGCTAACTGTAAAGACGGATCAGACGAATCTCTGGAAGAATGTGCTACCAGTAGATGTTTCCCAGATACATTCAGGTGCAAAAACGGTGGCTGTATGCACTCCCGTGTTAAGTGTAACGGGGTTAAGGACTGTGCTGATGGTTCCGATGAACTTGAGCAACTGTGTCACACTAATAACCAAGGCCTATGTGCTCTACCACCATTTCCTCACAATGGATACTACAGCACAGCAGATAACCAGAACGCATATCCGGGACAGGCTTTTGAATCTGCACACCTCAACTACTCCTGCCATTCAGGATACAAACTGGTTGGGGCTCGTTCTCCTTACTGTAACAGGGGCTGGTGGTCAGATGAAGCTCCGAAGTGCGTTTCTCAGTGCCTGCTGAACAAACATCCGAGCGTGGAGTACCTGTGCCTTCCAAAGAATTCCACATCTCAAGAAGGCGCGAAGGAATGCGAAAATCTCGTGGAAGATGGCAGTGTGGTGCGACCAAAGTGTCGCGAGCCCAACTACCATTACTTAGGCGTGCTCGTCAACATGCACTGTACTGACGGAGTGTGGGACAACGTGGTCGTTTGCTCGCCACAATGCGGTTTGGTGACTTCAGAAGGTGAGCAGCTGGTAGTGGGTGGGAGGAATGCTAAGCGCGGTGAACTGCCGTGGCACGCTGGTATCTACACAAAAACTAGCATTCCTTACAAGCAAACCTGTGGGGGCTCACTCATCAGCAGTACTGTGGTCATATCTGCAGCACATTGCTGCTGGAAAGATGTGGATAAACAGCTGCCAGCGTCCGCTTTCGCCGTAGCCGTCGGCAAGCTCTACCGTCCCTGGGACAACCCTAAAGACAAAGACGCCCAAAAATCAGACGTGCGTGAGATAAAGATTCCGGCACGGTTCCAGGGTGCAGCAGCAAACTTCCAGGACGATATAGCATTGCTGATAGTGACGTCTCCATTTGAGTTCCGTACGTATGTGCGTCCCGTGTGTGTCGACTTCGACTACAACTTCAGTCGGCGGCAGCTGTATGTGGGTGCGGTGGGCAAGGTGGCTGGCTGGGGGCTCACCGCGGAGGACGGTGTGGAGGCACCCGTGCTGCAAGTCGTAGAACTGCCCTATGTTGACATTGAGCAGTGCATCTCAGATTCTCCACCGACATTCCTCGAATACATCACCAGTGACAAGATCTGTGCTGGATTCTTCAATGGTAAGAATGCACGACATATTTACAATTTCATTCTACTTCTCACTTTATTTTACTTCCATCAATGATGAGTTTCATTCCATTCAGTTAAACAGACTTGACATTGTTTTGCTGACACTTGCACACCAGCACGTGCGGAAAATAACGGTTTGACCGAACATAAACACGCAGAGATAGATACTTAAGAAGTTCTCATCATCAGCTTGTGTCGGTCCACTGCTGGACCTGATAAACCTCTTCCGAAGTATTCCACTGAGCCCGGTCTTCGGCTCTTCTACTGGCAGCCACTCGGCGCAAGTCGTCGCTCCACCTTGTCGCAGGGCGTCTTACTCTACGTTTTCCAAGCCGCGGTCTCCACTCAAGAACACGTCTACCCCAACGGTTGTTGGTTCTGCGGAAATAGACAAGTATCTGAGTGATCCCTACTCCTATAATAAACTTTGTGTTCAGGTACGGTCCGCTCTGTGTGCAAGGGCGACAGTGGCGGCGGGCTGTCGTTCGCGGCGCGCGAGCGAGGCGCCGTGCGGTACTTCCTCCGAGGAGTGGTCTCCACCGCGCCCACCAGCGACCACCTCTGCAACGCGCAGGTCTACACCACCTTCACGCAGATCTCCAAGCACGAGGAGTTCATTAAAGAGTATTTGTGATATGTGGTCATCAGGGTTTGAATACTGAGATTGTTTTAGAGTTTTAGGTTATATTCTAGATTTAGTATTAACTTTTGTATCATCTCTTTGGTTAAATCTATATAATTCCAGATTGGTGTGAAATAAAGAATTGTTGTATGGTGTTGTGTTGTTATCATTAATATAAGAAAATCCCACCGGCCGCGGCCTGCACAAAGGCGAATCAAAGCCCATCTTTAGTTAGTTCATGCGATCTGATAAATGTACTTTATATACTTACGTATATATATACATTCTTTATTTTGATAGGTAGTCTATCTATTTATTCATAAAAAAAATGATTAACTGTATATTGCCACTATATAGTCTAAACAGTCATAAACAGTTATCGTCTAATTTGCACCAATTATTAACATTTTATGTTTCAATTTGGTTACATTATGTTTCTGTTATGTACAAAGTTAACAAAGTACGATCTATTTACAGATAGTTATGTTATATTTATATTTTCTAACGAGTCTAGGAATTATAATTAAAATATACTCGGTGCAACCTGTTCCTGATGAACTGATTAAAAATAAATATTAGAGCATCAGTGCTAAAAACGATCACACAATTATGTGGTATTAGTTGCGCCCCGCGGTTTCACCCGCTTCTTCTCGTTATCCCGCAGGAACCTTTTTCCGGGATAAAAAGTAGTCTATGTGTTAGTTCAGGGTATAACCTAAATTTCATCAAAATTGGTTTAGTTGTGACGGTGATACGTGGTAACAAACATACACACATACACACACACACTCACAAACTTTCGCATAATATTAGTAGGATGAAAACCGGTATGATGCTCCCACTGACGAAGATAAACGTGTAAAAGGTTATCTTTTATGAACAGTTGACGAGATTTGAGTCTCAATTGAGCTGTGGGTCTTGCACCACGGTTCATAGCTATAATGTATATCCTACCACAAAACTGTAATGAGTTAATCAATATTAATTTCTACTTGTTTTCCTAGTAGGTTCCTTGAGTTATTTCATTAATTCATAGTCAATAAAGTAATGTTACACGACTCTCGTTCAAAAAGTTGGGATCGCTGTAAAAATCAAGAATAGTGAATAAATTAATTGGATATCTGTGATAGTTTATAGTTAATGAAGTGTTTTATAACATGCAAAGTTATTGTGAAGTTTTGTTTATCTTGGTATTGCCATTAGTTCTCGCCGCGATCCAAACTCCAATAACAAGATGTAGCAAAGAACAGTTCCGATGTGATGAAGGGACTTGTATAGCTTCCGAACTGAAATGCAATGGAGCTGCCGATTGCCCAGATGACAGTGATGAAGATTTCGTCATCTGTCGAACTAATAAATGCAGAGATGATCAATTCCAGTGCGTTTACGGCGCGTGCGTGAGAGGAAACGCTACCTGCGACGGAGTGAAGGACTGTGCTGATAGATCAGACGAGCTGCTCCTCAAATGCCGGAACGAGACCACATACATAAGCTGCGTTGATGAAGTACTTCAAAACGTGATTTGCACATTTACAAAATGTCCTCCTCATTTATCGAGCAGCAAACGGCGGAACAATTATATGAGAGAGTGTGAACGAAAAGAACGATCTTGCAAAGATGGCCAACAGATTGAGTTGAAACAAAAGTGTGATGGCGTAGTGCATTGCAAAGATGGCTCAGACGAAACCCTTAAGTCTTGTGCTACAAACAGATGCTTCAAATTCGAATTTAGGTGCAAATATGGAGGTTGTGTGGATGCCTCCGCTAAATGCAACGGCGTTCAAGATTGCGCTGATGGGTCCGATGAGCTTGAAGACTTATGTCATGTTAATAATAAAGGCCTGTGCGTCTTACCACCTTTCCCACTCAATGGATTCTACAGCGTTGCTGATGTCCTATACACCCATCCAGGACAAACATTCGAGTCCGCGTTTCTCAACTACGCCTGCCATTCGGGATATAAACACATTGGCGCTCGATTCATTTATTGCACCAGAGGTTTCTGGTCTCATGAAATACCTGAATGTGTCCCTCAGTGTTCGTTGAAAAAACACCCGAGCGTGGAGTATTTATGTCTTCCCAAGAGCAGCAGCTCTAATAATGTCACGAAAGAGTGTGAAGATCTGGTGGAAGAAGGCATGGTGGTGCGACCAAAGTGCCGCGAGCCTGGCTACCATTACTCGGGTATGCTCGTAAACATGCGCTGTACAAACGGCGAGTGGGATCACGTTATAGTTTGTAAACCGGTTAATGAGGGCAAATGTTCCTTACCGTCATTCCCAAAAAATGGATACTATGTTGCAGCAGATCTCCCTAATGCACACCCGGGACAGGCTTATGAAGTTGTCCATCTAAACTATTCCTGCCATTCTGGATATAAGCTTGTCGGGGTGCATTCTCCTTACTGCACTAAAGGCTGGTGGTCTGACAAAGCTCCTGAGTGCATCTCACAATGTTTGTTACGCAAGGATCCAAGTGTTGAGTACCTGTGTCTGCCGAAGAACTCTAGCTCTCCATATGGAGCGAAGGAATGTGAAGAGCTGGTGGAAGATGGTACAGTGGTGAGACCGACATGTCGCGATAACTACTACTACACAGGGGTGCTGGTTAATATGCACTGCACAGACGGTGTATGGGACCACGTTAAAGTCTGCTCACCACAATGTGGCTTGGTGACTTCGGAAGGCGAACAGATGGTCCTGGGTGGAAGAAGTGCCAAGCGCGGGGAGCTGCCTTGGCACGCTGGAATATACAAGAAAACCACTCGACCCTACAAGCAGATCTGCGGGGGTTCACTTATTAGCTCTACTGTGGTCATATCAGCGGCACATTGCTTCTGGACCGAATTGAAAAAACAGCTGCCGGCTTCCGATTTTGCCGTAGCCACGGGCAAGTTGTATCGTCCCTGGAATAATTCTCATGATGAAGACGCCCAGAAATCAGACGTGCTCGATATAAAGATACCGGCGATTTTTCGGGGTGCAGCTTCGAACTTTCAGGAGGACATCGCATTGGTGATTGTTACGACACGGTTCCAGTTCCGCACGTACGTGCGTCCAGTTTGCATCGACTTTGACTATCAATTCAGCCGGCGTCAGCTCCACGTGGGTGCGGTGGGCAAGGTGGCTGGCTGGGGGCTCACCGCGGAGGACGGTGTGGAGGCACCCGTGCTGCAAGTCGTAGAACTGCCCTACGTTGACATTGAGCAGTGCATCTCAGCCTCACCACCAGGATTCTACGAGTACATCACCAGCGACAAGTTCTGTGCTGGAGTTATCAATGGTTAGTATTTACGACGGGAGTAAAGACCTCGTCCCATTGTGTTTTTTATGTAATAGTGTGCCAAACAAGAAGACGGCCCGCCTGATGGAAAGCGGTTACTGTTACCTATGAACATTTACAACACCAGGGGAGTTGCCAATGCATTGCTGACTCTTAAGAACTCTTTTTACACCCATCTTGAAGGACTGCAATTTGTAGCACTGCGGAATGACTTGTGAAGGGAGCTCGTTCCACTTTTTGTAAGGGATTTCTAGGACTCGATAGTGTATGGATGAGCTTTATTCCGATGATCGGTGATAGAATCGTGATAGAGAGATGAGATTGAATAGCTATTCCGAGCGTTCCCCGGCATTTCCCTGCGGTAGAGTACAGCAACCACGTTTCGTGACAGGTGTGATTTGTAATCTGGATGGTGCTTATAATGTGTGATGTGTCTGCAGGGACGGCACGTGCTGTGTGCAAGGGCGACAGTGGCGGTGGGCTGTCGTTCGCGGCGCGCGAGCGAGGCGCCGTGCGGTACTTCCTTCGAGGAGTGGTCTCCACCGCGCCCACCAGCGACCACCTCTGCAACGCGCACGTCTACACAACATTTACGCAGATCTCCAAGCACGAGGAGTTCATCAAGGAGTATTTGTGATAACTGGCAAACTTGAAATACGTTCTAAGGTCCCTGCCATCAATTTAAGTGAGAATTGGTTGTTTTTTGGAGACGCGTGTTTGGGGATTGTTTTTTGTTACTGTAATTTTATTTGCGACTGAATAAAAATCGATTTTGTAGGAACTGTGATTCGTCTAACGATTTTCTAACGTTGAGTTCGAATCCTCTCGGCCTCGCTTATGTAAGTAAGTAAGTTATGTGTGGATTTACCTTCGCTCAAACCAGTGAAGGAAAAATTGTGAGGAAACCAGCATGTCCACGAACCACAACATTCAAGGGCATGTCACATCTACCAACCGGCACTGGGCCAGCGTGGTAGATTACGGTCCATACTCTCTCTCTGAGAGTCCCAGCTATGGGAACGAATAGGATGACGATGATGATTGTATATACCTATTAAGCATTTGACAACGAGCTTTTTACCATTAAAATATATCGAAATAGTACTTACATTTGTGTTTTTTGTTGATTAAAACCCTAATTACTTCAACTTGCTACGTAATTAATGTGTATTAGGTAGAATACGATGAAGCGCGCGATATACCTGCTAAGTTTTTGTAAATGTATGTAATGCTCGGTCATGACACGTCTAAAGTTTTTGTACTTGTTGAAATTACTAATATTAACACGAAAATGTTGTCAGAATTTTCAACAAACTGCTTTTGTAATGTAAGTAAGTACAAATTTTAAACTACTACCAGTTTGAAGTTTTTATATGTATGTAGTTGGTTAAGGTTATCTCGGCCTTGTTCTCTTATCTACTCCAAATTTACGTGTACGTCATTACCTACAATTTTAATATATATATATAATGTTATTATACAAATATTCTTGCAAATTAACATTTGAATCATTTAATCGTCTGCGCATGAATGCCTAAGCCGATTTGGGTGCGGATTGCACTTATATGTGTATTGTGGTAAGCAAAACTTAGTGGTTGTTTTATTTCAATCAATTCATTAATTAAAATACAACTATATCAGCTCGTCCCGGCTTCGCAAGAGTGGTTTTTTTACATTTTGTTCATAGCCTATGTCATTCAGGGATAATGACGCATTCTAATGGTAAAAGCATTTTTAAAATTGGTCCAGTAATTTTTGAGTTTATTCGTTACAAACATACAAAAATACAAATCTTTTCTCTTTATATTATTAGTAGGTGTAATTAGTATTTAAATATGGCAACTGCGACTCAATAGAGGAATAAAATATTTATAGCGATGATGGCTCAGTGGCAGTGACGTCGGCTTGCGATCCGTAGGACGTGAGTTCGAATCCTACAATGAGCTTGAGCTTTCGGTGAAGGAAAACATCGTGATGAAACCATAGCTTGGTGGTAGGGTATTTTCTAGTACTCGCCTGGCTAGCTACCACCCTCTTGTTAAGAATCTGTCGCCAAGCACCTTCCGGTGTGTTCCGGCAGCCTCACTTGAGAGCCAGTTCCCAGTCCAGGTGTAGCGTGGCGCCATCTTCGACCACATCGTCACTTAACATCAGGTGACTTGTGGTCAAACGCTACCCTGTAAATAGTAAAAAAAAAAATGTTGATATAAAATGTGTTAAGTAAAGATGTATGTAATTAGTCACACTATTTAATTAAATTCATTCATACGTAATTAATAATCGTAATTAATTTTATAAATGCGAAAATATGTGAGTTTACTGTGTATGATTGAAAAGCCGCGTTCCTACGGCTGGCTTTTTAACAGGCCAGACCACGCTGCGAACATTGAGTACACCCGTCAGTCCCTGTCTGACGCTGTGCGTCCTTGTTTGATCGTTCCGAGTGTTAATTTTCCAACAAATCAAGCCGGACCATTACTAACGCTGAGGCTGCTCAACGGATTTGAGTGAAATTTGGAATAGATACAGTTTTTGTTTCCGACTCAGGGAAGGGGGGGGGGGGGGAATCTTCTGGAAAAAAATACCATCTATCGGCTGAGATAGAGATAGCTTATTATATCCTGAATTCACATACGCTAAGTACTTTTTATCCCGGAAAAAGGTTCTTGAGGTAGAAAAACCGCGGGGCACCTGTAGTAAAATATAAAACTGCTGTTAAAATTGTATTTACCCTTGCTTGAATATAATTTAACCTTGCCAAGTTCAATAAACACTTGAATGTCTAGTTAAAACAAACATATTAGGGGCTATGGATTCTGTATACCTACCTGTTGAGATAAAAATGTTATGGATTAAAAAAGTTAGTAAAAAAAGGGTTTTGGGTCGCTGAGCCATCGGAATTATTTCTATTATTGCATCTATTAAAAACTATTTATTTATTTTTTACTTTTTTACAGGGTAGCGTTTGACCACAAGTCACCTGATGTTAAGTGAAGATGTGGTCGAAGATGGCGCCACGCTACACCTGGACTGGGAACTGGCTCTCAAGTGAGGCTGCCGGAACACACCGATAATAATAATGTACTATTTACAGGAACTTTTTTCCGGGATAAATAAAAGCCGAGGTATGTGTCATTCAGATCCGTTCTGTAGTTTTTGCGTGAAAGAGTAACAACCATCCATCCATCCATACTCACAAACTTTCACGTTTATAATATTAGTAAAGGATAAAAGATACGATGTTTGTTTTAACAGGATTGATATGAGAGTGAATTTGCATGTGGCGATCATAATCGAACGCTCTGTAGGTAGCCCCCCACTAGGTGGACCGACGACATCGTAAGAGTCGTGAGGAGCCGATGGATGCAAATGGCTAATAGCCGTTCATGGTGGCGTTCAAAGGGGGAGGCCTATGTTCAGCAGTGGACTTCTTCCGGCTGATGATGATGATCTAAATCGGATACTTACCTTCTCATAGGTACGTTTTCGCTCGTTAGTTAATCATTTTCCTTGTATCCGTTTATATAATTGGTAACCGGAGATAATAGCTAAGTATTAAACTTAGCCAAGGTATTAACTTGGAACCCATTATGAGTTACAATCACCCACCTCATTATCTGAGCATCGATTATACTTCATTATATCTGACTAAGTATATGCCGGTGGATTTACCTGCGCAATATAGGTACAAGTTTGGGAAATCCTGTATGCTGAGTCATGGACGTACCGAGGCATAGACGTCGGGTCCCTTGCACAAAAGCGTCTAAATCAAAAGAGGTCTAAAACGCGAAAAGAGTGCTAATCACACGCCGGTCTCCATTTGGTCACCGGTCTTATTAAAACTATGAATTAGGGTTCCGTACCCAAAAGGTAAAACAGGACCCTATTACTAAGACTCTGCTGTCTGTCCGTCTATCCGTCTGTCACCAGGCTGTATCTCATGAACCGTGATAGACAGATTTTTTTATAGATAACTAGTTGTTCCCCACGGTTTCACCCGCGTGGGGCTACAGTTTATCGCAATAAAAAGTATCCCATATCCTTTTTTAGAGTTCAAACTATCTCCGTACCCAATTTCATTTAAATCGGTTCAGTAGTTTAGGCGTGAAATCGAGACAAACAGACAGGCAGACAGAGTTACTTGCGCATTTATAATATTAGTAGTGATGGTACGGAACCCTTCATGTGCGAGTCCGACTCGCACTTGCCCGGTTTTTATTACTATTAGTCACTTTGCTAGTCACGTTTGCATTAGACTCGATGTCCATCTTTTTAGACGTTCATGACGCAAGTATTGTTTTTTCAGACCTGGACCTGATCTTAGCATACCACTGCTGCGAGCGCAGCCTGGGGGTGTCCAAGGAGGTCCTGGACCTCCACTACACGCTGCGAAGTATGGACAGCTTCGCCATCTTCTTCCGGGACAGGAGCTTGGACAGGAAGGTGGAACTCGCGCTTAACACTATGTAAGTGAAAAGAAACAAGTGTTACCTTAGATTTTATTCATGGAACACACACTTTTTTCTAAATTTATTTTTTAGTTCAGTAGAAAATATTCGGTAAGAAATGAGCACTACTAATTACTAAAAATGAAAGGAAGAAATTGCTGCACAGCAAAGTTATGCTGTATGTTATTGACATAATACGTCATTAAATGTTTGTTTATAATGTTATACACGATATCTCATTTATAGTTTAACTCAGCACTTACACACTCAGCCATTTTTTCCCTCTTTTTGAATTAGACCCGACGTCTATCCCTTTGTACGTTAATGTTTTTGTTTTTGCGTTGTTTGTATTGTGTCAACAGTGTTTTTAGGTAATTTTTAAACGATGATGGCTCAGTGGTGGAACGTCGACTTGCGACCGTAGGTCGTGGGTTCAAATCCTACAATGACCTTGAGCTGTCCAAGTGGCGCCACTTTTGACCACACCGTCGCTTAACATCAGGTGACTTGTGGTCAAACGCTGCAAAAAGCTATAATATACGATGGTCAAGCGTTTTTAATTTAAATTTAGGTTATGCTTACGTTTACTTGAATCCCAGCTACTCATGTTCCAGCCTGTTTGCTCCGCTGCCGACGCCCACCGTCTTCGGGTACCGCGCGATATATCTTCGACTGATAGACCCTGACCCGAGGAACTTCTCCCTGAACGACGGCGTGCGCGCCTTCATGATGGTGTACGACCTCTGGCAGTACGAGGAAGGGACCTGGCCGGGGTACGTGGATAATTTTTTTTTATTAGCTTTAGGCAAGCATTTGACCCCAGTCTCACCTGATGGTAAGTGATGACGAGGTCGATGATGGAGCATGCTTGCCTAGAAGATACCTATTCACTCTTGACTTGAAGGCTCCCAAATTATTTATTATACTTATCGGAAAATATGGACACTGGTAAAGTGTTCCTCCACTCCTTCACGGTCGCATTATAAATGTGGAAGCGAAACGTTTTGTGCGGATTGGGGGAATTTCAACCATGTACGGATGGCGTGTTTCCGTGCGTTTCTTTTTGATATTTCCAAGGCTTTTTATTCCATTTTTAGTAAAAAAAAAGTGTAATTATTGACTTTTTGACGGCAATTGACATGAAAATTTTGTTTTTAATATCTAAAACTCGAGTTTTTTCGGGTGATAATATGTGATGTTCGTGGATTGTTCACCGTTATGCGTTGCCGACCCCTAATAAAATATTGATGTAGTAGTGACTAGGGATGTTTTAGTTTTAGATAATATGATTAAAGAAAAGTGTTAAAACAAATATAAATGTGTCACTTATACAAATTTAGAGCAGGTGAAAAAGATAATAGTAATGTAACATAATAATACAATAATACAAAGGCAAAAAAAAAATGTAAATAATGAAATTAAACTTTAAATACTTCAAAGGCTGAATTGGTCAATCTTAATTAAATCAATTTTTTTTATACAAATTGGTCAAAGAATGACTATATCTAATTAAAAAAAATATTAAGCCTTGTCGTATAGAAAAATTATGCTTGTTTTTCAGATCCGTCCTTGTAATTGACATGGACACAGCTACAATGAGCCACGTTGCGAAGTTAGAGGTGATGTCGGTGAAAAAAGTACTTTATTTTATACAAGTAAGTCCTTTGAGTTTAGCTAACACTTTCCCTATGCTTACAGTACGAGAACAAAGTTGCAGTAGCACCTCAATGGTCATAGTCGCCCGCCCGCACGGTAGGTAGACCGCGTCTCTCTGTGTGTGTGTGTGTGACTGGTAACCACGCTCCTTCTGATTGGTTCATGTACACACGTACATGCGAAACGGTTTATAGAAGAAGGCCATGTGCGTGATTTTTTTTCATGCTATTTAACACTGCTACTGGAATGTTGACCTTGACCTTACAGTCCGCGACAAAAGTTGCTGTTTTATGCAAATAAAATGCATTTATTTTTTCCTTTTATCTTCATAGACAGAAAAATGATTCGACCTTGGTATTGGTGCCTTGTAAGCTACACGCGTTATCGTTCAACACTGTAGTCCGACAAATTTATCCAAAACCAACTTGCAAAACGTATGTCGTGCTACCATGGGTTTACTGTACTTATTTAATTTCTTCATTCCTGTAGACGCGTGGAAGATGAAATAAGAGCAGCTCTGCTACCAGGAATACTCAAGGTGTTTTCCAAACCATAAAGGGAAATAAATATACAACGTACAGTCAACGACAAAAGTCGCTGAACAATCACACTTTTTTCTATTATTCTCATTATCTCAGACACCAATTATTGACCTCATCATCACCTAAAATCAGAAGTGTTATGTTGTGGTCAAAATGATTCCAAAATGTAAAAAAAAAAACAATAATAATTACTGATTTGAAACACATTTGGAAAATCAAGAACGATCAGCTACTTTTGTCGCTGACTGTAGCAGGTCGTCAAGATCCAAGTCCAGGTGCGCGTACTATATTGCAGGGACACTTCACAATAGCTTTTTAATACAGTTATTACAGGTGAGACCGAACACACCGCGCAAAGTGACAGTCGTATGACAGGTCAAGGGCGACACGGCGACTGTCATTGAAGGTAGCGCGTCGAAGAAGCGACCCAGTGTGGGTGGACAAAGAGGAGGGGGAGCGGGAAGGGGTGGTATCCACTGCGCGAATAACTAACCTATTCGATTTCCTTCCCAGGAATGCATGCTAATCAAGCTCAAAGAAGTCCACTTCAGGAATGCGCCGTCCTTTATGGACAAGGTCATGATGCTGCTGAAGCCGTTCCTCAAGAAGGCTCTGCTGGACATCATCTACATTCACCCCGTGGACTCCGACAGCATCGAAAAGTACGTGCCGTTAGAAGCATTCCCGTCAGACTACGGGGGAAAGTACAAGTCTAAGGACACGATTAGAGGTAAGATTTTCAATTCCGTTCGTGGCAGGCTACGCAAAAATTTGCAATCTTACTTATACCTATATAAATAGAGAAGATTTCATTGTTCGGATAAACTTAAAAACTATAAGACCGATCTTTAAGAAATTTGGTATGGAGGCAGATTGAACTCTGAGAAAGGACACAGGATGCCTTTTATCGCGATAAATTTAAAAAAGTATTGTATATAATTATGTAGAACTAGCAGTTCCCCACGATTTTACCCGCGTGGGCTACATTTATCGCGATAAAAAGTAGCCTATATACTTCTCATGCTCTAGATTATCTTTGTACCAAATTTCATTGAAATCGGTTCAGTAGTTTAGGCGTGAAAGCGTAACAGACAGACAGAGTTACTTTCGCATTTATAATATGTATTAGTAAGGATATATTTTCACCATGCATTCAAATGGTGCTTCCAGATGAGACCATCCAACGCATCAAGGTCAACCAGGCATTCTACCAGGAAGAAAGCAGGAAGCGGA
Source organism: Opisthograptis luteolata (assembly GCA_931315375.2). NCBI lineage: Eukaryota > Metazoa > Arthropoda > Insecta > Lepidoptera > Geometridae > Opisthograptis > Opisthograptis luteolata. The sequence goes on from OV928054.1 coordinate 10,422,158, forward strand.
CAGACGAATCACTCCGGGTCGGTGGGCAGACCAAGGTGCAGGACCTGTTCGGGATACAGGGCAGCTTTAAGAAACTGGATATAGACTAGGGCAGGTTTTTTCAGGCCTAGGTAAAAAGACGTGACGAGCTGAATTTAAAAGTTTTATTGTTTGTTTCAATTTTTTGGTCCCGGGTTCGAATCCCGGTAAGGGCAAATATATGTGTGATGAGCACGAATGTTTGTACCTGAGTCTTGGATATTTCTATCTATGTAAGTATTTATTTCTCTATATAAGTATGTATATCGTTGTCTAGTACCCATAACACAAGTTTCGAGCTTAATTTGGGGCTAGCTCAATTTGTGTGCAATTGTCCCCGATATTTATATGTATTTATATTCATTTATATATATTTATATTTTTATTGTTTGGCCAAACAATAAAAATAGTACTTTATATTTCCTAAAGTTTACAAAAAATTTGACAAATCATTTCTCGTATTATGTAAGTCATAAGTTCGGATGTGCGTTTTTACGATTTTACATGAGAGTAAAAAGAAAAATACTAGATAATTGGATTGTAATTACACAGATACAGGCTTGCCTAGTGAGATAGCTAAAAGATAATTTCGTTGCAAGAAATAGCTTACTCTGCAAAAATAAAACATTTTAGATTTACTCCTATTTTATGTTCATCATGTGATTGTTTTTGTATTTTTTAAGAAATGAAATATTTTTTAAAACACTTTTATTAGCTTGACTTGTAACTAACTAATTTAATAGAGATATCGTTTTAGTTGTTTTTGTGATATTTGAATGTTTACTGTGCGTATTTATAATACTGCACCTTTTTTAAATTATCTGGTTCATAAATAAGCGAGTTAATAAAACAATAATGCTTTCAGGAGTATTTAAAATTTATTTATATTCATATCCTAAATGATGTTACCACGTACCTTTATAACGCATAGAGACAGATATACAGTAAAGTTATTAAAATTTAAATTCTGATTTCAGTAGTTAAGATACTTGAGAACAATATTTAATTTCTCTAATTGGAAACCGTAATAACTCTAAGAGAAACCTTTACAATTATAAAGTTTTTCGTGAACTAATAGCGCATTATATTTGTCGCATATCAGAACGCTGTGATATCCTTTAAAGTTGAAAGAACAACAACACAACAAAACAAGAACAAAGGCCCGAGGGACCATTAGATGACAAAAAAAGCTTGGGATTTTAGTGAACTTGCTCCAATTCAATCAATTAGTAATAAGAATAAAATTGTCAATGTGATCGCGCCAAAAAAATTACCTGCCGGGCGTTTCTTGTCTGTTCTTTTGCCGGCGTAAGGAGGTTGGAACAGGCGTAGGTAGTTTTAAGTTTGACGTTTTAAAGTGATCACAATGTATCCTATTGAATAAATAAAAATTGACTTTTGACTTTTTGAAATGTTACGTATGAGTAATGGTTATAAAATATGACATAAGGTGTAAAAATATTTTAAAGACATGCATAGTCTGGAGGCGCAGTGTTTAAATAAATAATACGTATTATATTTGTTGTGGTATTCTTTATTGTTATGTACATCAAATTATCCTTATAAATTAGACTAAGCTTGTTGATTTTGGTTTCAAAATCTTACAGCATTTGACTAAAAGTCACCTGGGCCCTTATTCGCTATGACCATGTAAGGCGCGTTATTTTATCTGCGTGGAATGTCAGCTAAAGCTCGTAATGACGTCACACGTTATTGGCAAGGAATCTTGATGGTCATAGCGAAAAAGGGCCCTGAATGAGGCCGAAGGTGGCGCTACGTTACTTTAGCTCAAGCTCATTGTAAGATTCGAACCCACGACGTCACTGCAACTGAGTCATCGTCGAGCTATCATCACTTAGTCGTATCCTATCCTATCCAATCCTACTTCCTACTATCCTACTCATATTATAAATGTAATATTACTAATCTACCACAATTGTAAAAGTTTGTGTGTATGTGAATGTTTGTTACCACATATCACCGTAACCACTAAACCAATTTTGATGAAATTTGCAATGGAGATAGCTTATACCGAGAAGGGAAAAGGGGTCCTGCGGGATAACGGGAGCGCGGGTGAAACCGCGGGGTGCAACTAGTTGACCTATATATAAGACTCGAACTCGGTATCGGTGCCTTATATGGTGCACAACCGTGTAGCCACCATCATCCATGACTGATGTTAAATTACCTATACTTCTGATGATGCTCGCCCTCGCTCGTCGCCCCTGAAAGATAATGCAGACCATACTCATTGTTCACCAAATTTCACGCTCTACCACTTCGAGAAATTATCGCACTTTGAACGATTATCGTTTACTAGCTGCACCCTGCGGTTACAATCGCGGTTTACTGTTATCCCGCAGGACTCTTTTCCGGGATAAAAAGTAGCCTATATGTAATCCAGAGTATGCGCTATCTCCAATCCAAATTTCACTCAAATCCGTCTACGCTCGATATTAACAATCGATCCTGATCCCTTATCCACGGTTTATTAGTAATATGTCAAGCCCTAGTACTAAAATGACATATTATCACATGACATATCGATCCAAAACCGCCGATTACGGATCAGGATCGATTGTTAATTTCGGGCTTAAGACGTTTCAACCTAAAGAAGCCTACTAACAAAATCCTCCGATTTCACGTTGCTCACTGAGCTATGAAAAGAATATGTTTGGAGTTTCTCTGAAGGATTGAGTCAGAATTAAGGTGATCTGATAGATAAATAAGGTCACCGATAGAACCCACAGAATTAGCAAGCTGAAATGACTGTGGGCTGGTTATAATATAAGCCGCAGAACCGATAACCGTTGGGGTAGACGCGTTCTCGAGTGGAGACCGCGACTTGGCAGACGTAGTGTAGGACGCCCTGCGACTAGGTGGAGCGACGACTTGCGCCGAGTGGCTGCCAGTAGAAAGATAAGAAGAGCCGAAGACCGGGCTCAGTGGCGTATCATGGGAGAGGTATATGTCGGCTACAGGCTGATGATGATGAACAAATAAACAAACAAGTTTTAGCTCTATATAATAATAGTTTAGATAAATAACTATTGTAAGTTGAAAACGTGCGGTAAAGTAATGATGTGATCTTCAAATATGCAGCTTCCTGTATGATTGTGTATATAAATGTAACCACGGAGGGCTGTCCTAATGTCAGTGTTGTAGTGAAACCTGTTCAAAGATGAAGTTCTTCGGAGTCATGTTGGTAATCATGGCAGCGGTACTAGCTTTGGTGGTGAGTATTTTCTTTCAAAGCTGTTCATTAAGAGGTCGATTTAAGATTAAGCTGATAATTCTCACTAATAACAAAAAAATTGTTTTAAAAAATCTATAAAAAAAATTGACCTGTGAATCTATAACAGGGATAAAGCAAAATAAATGAGTTGCCTAAAAAAATAAGCAGTGTCGACAACCGTTGGGGTAGACGTGTTCTTGAGTGGAGAGCGCGACTTGGCAGACGTAGTGTGGGACGCCCTGCGACAAGGTGGAGCGACGACTTGCGACGAGTGGCTGCCAGTAGTTGGATGGGAAGAGACGAAGACCGGGCTCAGTGGCGTACCTTGGGAGAGGCCTAAGTCCACCAGTGGGCTGATACAGGCTGATGATGATGATGATGAATGGCGATAGAGTGCTAGTGTGATTATTATTTATAGAGTGGCATGAGCACCGGCGCCTTGGAGCAGAAGGCTGGCTGCAATGGAGGAGGTGGTCGCGACGGGCCACCACCTCCGCCACCAAGTGAGTACTTTACCTACTTACTTTGTTATACTGTGGCATCACACGACACCTATTCTATAGGCAGCTTTATTTTTATGACCGACGTTATTGATATTTTTGATTTATATGTTGGCAATACCTTCAAGTGTTTATTTCGCTGGCTACTACCCACCAGTTAAGAATCTGCCACCAAGTACCTATCGGTGTGTTCCGGCAGCCTCACTTGAGAGCCAATTCCAAATCCAGGCCCACCACTTTCGACCACATCGTCACATCAGTATCCCTATTATAGGTCGGTTATATAAACCTGGCACGATCACAATACTCACACCAATGTAATTGCAATAAAAGTAGTAGGTACAAAACAACAAAGATCTCTGTCATGCTCATTACCATGACCGCGTGCGAGAGAGACAAAGAGACTTTTCCAGGTGCGTCTGCAGTGCGACGTCACACCGTGCGCCCAATCACAGACAAATGTGTGAATGTGTTGTACTTGCCAGCTTAAGATGAACTGTGCGAGTTTCCTTCTTTACCTAAAAACAACTTATTATATGTATTTCTTTTAATTCCCAGGCAACTCTACCTCACGCTAGTTCGGATACCTGCTACAAAATGGCTGACATCATATCTACAGTTACGTTTTCGGTTATTGGTTGTCATATAACAAGAATATAATATACTATTGCACTGCTCTGATTTTTTTGTTTCTTATTAACATTTTCCCACGGATTCACCTCTTCGGAAGTCCCCTAAAAATTTTAAAATAATAAAAATGTAACTTAGCAAATGTCACCGGGTTTTATAGCTCTCTGAGCTAAGAAGTTTGGAGTATTATTTAACTGAAAGAGTTTTCAACTTCATCAATGGCTTGCACTGTAATTTCACTAAAAATATTTTTCTGCTATCAAGATAAATTGATTAAGATTGCGACTTTGGATTGTTTTTTTTTGTAATTCTTGGTCGAAGCCTTATAAAATTATTTTAGGGCTGAAAGACATGCCCCTAATGTAAAACTACTGATGTACCTAATAAATCTGTATGAACGACGAGATCCGTGACTGTGACGTCATAACTATTTATTTAAATGTTACAAACTCTACGACAGCCAAAAAAGATTAAAAAGAAACAACCGTTATTTTGAAATATTTACAATTTATTTAGTTTCCTCTTCTCAACAGTAAGTATTATAATACGTTAAGTACAAAATCGTATAAAACTATAAAATAGATAAACACATTTTTAATATGGCAATTTTAAGAGTATTATTCGTTTATAAACTTTATTTTATATTTTTATAAAATAATTATAATTGTAGGACGAGTCTCCTACGAGCGAATCTTTCGTGGCAATAGCACTTTTAGTTATCTTTTATAGAATTTAGTTAACAAAGGTTTCCGAAAAGTAATTTAACGAAGCTTTTTTTGATTTAAAAACAGTCTATCAAAATTAAAATTAGATCCCCGATTAATTTTGTTACAACCCCATCACTGGTTCAGCATTGAACTGTCTTTTCTTGGATAAACACATTTAGTATCTGTGAAGTTGCCATATCACAATTCCGTTAATGTAGCTAGTAGAAAAATGATAGATACCTAGTTGATTATTCGGTACTTTCTTCTATCAAAGTTAAATTTGTAATTCGCTCGTAGAGACGGATACGCGTTTTAATATGTCGTGTTAAATCACAAGCTTTGTAACGTTGTCTAAGGTTTGTTATTTCATAAAAGTTTTATCAAAATTTATTAATACATAAACAATATGAGTAACATCCAATATAATTGATAAGCTCTTTGGAGTGTCCGTAGTTCTAAGCTCCACACATCGATACATCTTCTTGTGTTTTTTTGATGATTTATTTGCAATGGAGGGTAGGCAGTTGGAGGTATTGGCACATTTCTCTCAGACAAAGCATCTTCTGTGGAACTCCTAATAAAAGTTCCTTTAGAAAATCTTCAGACACTATTCTTACAGCGTTTTTCTTTATCATTGAAATCTATTTCTCTCCCAAACGAAGGTAATCCTCACTGCGGTGGCGGTCGCGAAAACAGTTCCAAAGTAAACCAATAAAAAAAGGCAATGAAAGTGTCAACTTAAAAGCACCACCGCCACTGCAGTTCCTCTAATCCTAAGAGTATCCTCAACCATTGAGTACTCCCTCAAGACGTCATACAGTACCCGGCAAACAAGATGAGCCAAAAGTGACGTGGAAGGGGAAAGTTCACGCACGTGCCATTCCATTCGAGTTCATAGTTGAAGGCTAACGTGACGTGAACACAGCGAGAGAAGCTGATAAACCAATTAGGCAAGCGTTTCTAAAAACTCCCCCCGCGCACCCTTCGATCCACCTAAAAGATCTATAAATCATTTCTGCGCAGCCAAGGTCATTAGCTCAATTTGTTTGCCAGCCACTGTACCCTCGCATTGTCACCAACTGCCTCACTACCACGTATCCTTAATGCTCCTGCAAGAGCTGCAGTTGTTCCACCCGCAACCCCTCCAACTCCTGATTCCTCTGCTGCTCGTACTCTTCCTGCTGCAGCTCCTCCTGCTGCAGTTCCTCCCTCTCGGCTGCTATCCTGGCGTGCTGCTCGGCGATCACGCGGAACAGCTGGGCGTGCTTCGCTGTTGCTGCTACGACAGCGGCGGATTGCCGGGGTATTGAGGTTTCTGGAAGGTGGAAGAATGGAAATGTGTTGAGAGGGTGATTGCTGAAGGTCTTTTCAACATACAAACGAAAGTAAGATTTGTTATCATTTGCAACAACCCTAAGTGCAAGGTTGGACTACGGTTAATCGCGCGCGGTTACATTTTAGTTAGATCTTTAAAAAAAACACAGGTTTTATTCACTGAGACAAAATTAATAGGGTTTAGTCAGTGTTCTATGCAATAACAGAGTTTTGGATATGAAAGTCAAAATAGTCAGCGGTTTGAGGTTTGTGTCAGGAACATTTCTGAAAGAAAATTTGCAGAGCATTACATAAATTTTTATTTATATGTCAATTTTGTTTGCCATGACGTGTGGAATACCCTCACTTCCATGACATATGGATATTATGTGACAAAATGTTCCTATACTCTACTAATACGTCAGTGGAAGTTGGTACTTCCCCATACAATACAATACCATGAGCATTTCCTGATGCTTCCTCCGGTACCGGGATAAAAAGGAACAGAGATAGAAGCATCCAAGTCTTATCTTACCAGAGTTAGGGTGTGCATGCTCCTCAGCAATCTTAGCGTAGAGCTGGTAGTGGCGGTCCTTGGCCTGGGCGACTGCCTCGGAGTCCGCGGGGTGCTCCGGGGGCACGTCGCTCAGGATCGGGTGGAAGCCCTGCTTGTCCGCAACGTAGTCTACCGTGCGAACCTTCTGGAGAGGGTCCACGTACGAGAAGCTGCCTGGAAAGTGGAAATAGATATGTTAAGGAATATGTATCTGTTCTTGTATTTTTTTTATTACTTACAGGGTAGCGTTTGACCACAAGTCACCTGATGTTAAGTGGCGATGTGGTCGAAGGTGGCGTCACGCTACACCTGGATTGGGAACTGGCTTTTAAGTGAGGCTGCTGGAACACGCCAATGTGTGCTTGGCGAGAGATTCTCAAATTTAGGAGCACGATAAAATGTCCAGCTAAAGTTTAATCACGATCTAAAATAATAGCTTTTATGTCGGCTGAGACTGCCATCTGCTGTTTAGTATTCTTTAAACAAAATATATTATACGAATGCTTAGATAAACTACTTAAATAATCACAAAATCGTCTCCAGAATATTGAGTCCGTGAATACATGAAGAGAATAACTGATACCCCATTTCGAACAGTACACATTTGCATGGCCTCGTTATTAAGGCCGATTGTGCTACCTTATTCGAGAAATTAACCTGTTTGGAATAGGGCCCAAGTTTTACGCAATATTGTAATAATCATGAGACAGAAAGTGGCAGTATGCGCCGTCTAAAGACTAGAGTTATCACCTCCAGGCGTGGATTCAGGGTTGGGCGGAAGGGGTTAAGCGTAAATTTTTGCAAAAAAAAACTGACTTCCAAAGGTTTTCTCACGCACCTGCTTTAATCGGTTCACCCAGCCAAAAAGAGAAAAGCCAAAAAGTAACAAATATATAAAAAACCGGCCAAGTGCGAGTCGGACTCGCGCTTGAAGGATTCCGTATCCGTTATCTATAAAAATGGGAAAAAATCACGTTTGTTGTAGTTACCCCTACACTAATATGGACCCCCCCTTGAGTAAAATCCTGTCTCCGCGCCTGTCCACCACCTTACTCCTATTTCAAATTACTGACATTACGTAATTATGTCTCTGCAGGAATAATGTTCGTAATCTGTTAGATTGTAGAACTCAAGAACTCGTGTTGGACGAATTGGGGCTACAATATGTTGGTTACACGACTTTGTTGTTGAAGAAATGTGACGTCATGGATTCAGTTTTACGACCTCTCTGACAACTGGCTGATTAAAACGAATAAGTATTTAAGTAAGAGAGGTTTTTAACACACACAAACAACACACCGGAATAAATTAAACGGGTTTTCATGATCTATTTGGGTTGTCTGAAAGAGATCGCTTTGTGCGACAAGAATCTAACTAAGTTACCATCATATTCGCGGTCTCCACTCAAGAGCACGTCTACCCCAACGGTTATCGATCGTCTCATCACTACCACTGGGCCATGATGGCTCCTAAAAAAATCAAAATCACTAGTTTTGTATTCAATAGTGATCATTGTGATCACTTTAAAACGTCAAAATCAAAACTAGCTACGCCTGTTCCAACCTCCCTACGCCGGCAAAAGAACAGGCAAGAAACGCCCCGCAGGTAATTTTTTTGGCGCGATCACATTGACAATTTTATTCTTATTACTAATTGATTGAATTGGAGCAAGTTCACTAAAATCCCAAGCTTTTTTTTTTGTCATCTAAATAGTCCGATATTTTATGATAAGATTTCTCTTGATTGGTTGTGCACATTGGAGTTTGGAAGCTATAGCTAAGCTAAGCGATGCTTACCTCTAACAGTCCCGCTGCCGTCGCTAACCTCCTTGTGTTCCCGGTCCACGTGTCCCGGGTACCGGCCGGCGGCGTACGAGAACAAGTAGGGCCTAGGCGGGGCGGGCTCGGTGCTGGTGGTGGGCGCCAGGATGTGGGACACGTCGCCGGCGGCCAGCGCGGTGGACAGAAGCACGAGCAGTGGGCGGCACAGCATCTGGAGATGGGAGGTGGATGTAGAGCAACGGTGGTTGAGGATGCTAATTAATTATTTTTAGCGATGGTGGCCGAACGGTTAGGCGTGCGACTTACAAGACGCCGACACCGAGTTCGAATCCTCTCGGCCCCGCACCTATGACTTAATAAGTTATGTGCGGATGTGCCATCGCTCAAAACGGTGAAGGAAAACATCGTGAGGAAACCGGCATGTCCAAGAACTGCAACATTCAAGGGCATGCGACATCTACCAACCCGCACTGGGCCAGCGTGGTAGATTACAGCCCATACTCTCTCTCTCTGAGAGAAGGCCGGAGTCCCAGCAGTGGGAACGTGAAAGGCTGATAATGATGATGATGATGATTGTCTGTGTGTTTATTACAGCTAATCTCTGAAATGGCTGCACGGATTTTGACGGGATTTTCCCTCGAAGATAGCTAATGTTATAAGGAGTAACTTAGGCTATTTTTATTTTAGAAATTTGACCCCTGGGGAAGGTCATAGGCTACTTTTCATCGCGATAAACTGTAGTCCATGCGGGTGAAAACTCCCAAAAAGCTAGTGAGAAGTTAAACGGCGCGCGAAGGCCTCCAACATGGTTTTATGGCTGATACAACCGGGACCGACAGACCTTCAAGAGTAAAGATCAACCTAATCAAATGCGTGTTTACAACTTTTTGCAAGTCTACATCCGGCATCGACGGAGAAGCCATTATGTACCATAAACTTGTACAACCTTACTGACACGTGCATCAATATAGTATATAATTACCATACACATAGTAAATCATATGATGAGGTAGATGAGAGAGAATCGTGATGTCCGGCATGGGACTGAATGAGGCTTGGAGGAAAATTTAGAAGGTGTTTATTCGTTGAGTTTTACCAAATGTATCTATCTATATTTCTATACCCTATAATACAATATTATAAATGCGAAAGTTTGTGTGTGTGTGTGAATGTTTGTTACCACGTATCACCGTAACTACTAAACCGATTTTGATGAAATTTGGAATGAAGACAGCTCATACCCTGGATTTACACATATGTTATTTCTTATCTCGGAAAAAGGTTACTGCGGGATAACGAAAGACGCGGGTAAAACCGCGGGCCGCAACTAGTTTTTCATATGCATTTAGTGAAGAGCTGTTAATTTGAAGTTATAAACAGACACTACAATTTTATTTATTTGTAAGCATTGATTTATCGATTATACAACGCAAAGCATTATCATTATCACAGATCAGTTGGCAAGAATGTTCGATGCGTTGTACGACTGGTTTAGATGACCTTTCGGGGTCCATTAGGTCATGAGCGTGGGATGTAGCGGGTCCGTTTACAGATAATGCAAATTCGAGCTGTTTTTAAATTTAAAAGCTTAGATTATTTTTAAAAAGGGTCGGTTTGAATTCCCTTGTTGACTTGTGTTATTAAACAAAGTTGTTTTTTATATTTATCGGATGCTAAACTTGACGATGACTTCAATGGTTATTATTTCCATATACCTGCTAAAACGTGTTAGGTTATAAATAATAAATAATAATATAAAACAACCTTTTGCCAGCGACTTTTAGTTCATTGACATGTATGTTTGGAAGCGATGATAGCACAGCGGTAGTGGCGTCGACTTACAAAAACGTAGATCGTGGGTTTGAATTCTGCAATGAGCTTGAGATTTCGGTGAGGGAAAACATCGTTATAAAACCATAGATAGATTGGTGGTAGAGCATTTTTAGAGCTCGTCTGACTTCCCAAACTTGGGTTAAGAATCTGTCGGCAAGCTTTTATCGGTGTGTTCTGCAGCCCCTTGTTCCCAGTGCAGGTGTAGCGTGGCGATACCTTCGACCACATTGTAGTCAAACGCTACCCTGTAAAATGTATATAATGAACACAATGATGTCGACTGTAAGTGGTAACTCGCGTTACCGGTAACGCTTTTTCTATACATACAAATATTATAAAAGCGAAAGTAACTCTATTGTTTTGTTTGTCACCTTTTCACGACTGAACCGCTGAACCGAACTTGATGAAACTTGGTATGAAGAAAGTTCGGAATTTAGGAAATGACATAGGATACTTTACTATCGCGATAAAGTGTAGTCCACGCGGGTGAAACTGCGGGCAATGCTAGTGTTGAATAATCTTCATTATTATTCATACAGACATACATGCTTCCTCTACCATGCATATAAAGTTACATCACTATGAGATGAGGCGAGATGCTGCGCAAATAGGATATATAATGGCGTAGTTAAGTTGCTGATGTTATCATGATGATTCTTTGAATGATTAGTCATCTTTAACGCGAATTTAACAAGCTTAGCTAATTAAATACTTACAACATATTTATGAAATTAGCGGATGAGAAACGATGACAGCTTAGTGGGCCTATGATATTGACTTGTAATCTGTAGGTCGTGGGTTCGAATTCCGCAATGAGCTTGAGCTTTTGATGAAGAGAATCAACATTGTGAAGCTATAGCTTGGTGGTAGAGCATTTTTAGTGCTAGTGGTTAGCTTCCACCCTCAAGTTAAGAATCTCTAATATTATGATATCCGGCCTTCACGATACAGGCTCTGCCTAGTGTGAAGGCTACTGATTTGATACACTGAGGGTAGCTATAGGATAATTTAAACTTACTAGTATTTAGTTTCCTTATGTACCTACCTTTAATTCTTGTTTGATTAATAAATAATTTTTCATTTTTTTATTTTTTTTCTAACCGAACACTTGCCCGTGTGTTTTAGGAACCTCAGTTGAGAGCCAGTTCTTAATCTAGGCGTAGTGTGGAGCCACTTCCGACCACATCGTTAATTAAAACTTTACCTCCTTATTTTACTAATCTTACTAATATTTTTAAATGCGAAAGTTTGAGATTGTGAGGGTTTTTGTTACTTTTGAAACGGCTCAACAGTATTTTTTACTTCTTACAGGGTAGTGTTTGAGCACAAGTCACCTGATGTTGTGACGAAGTGGTCGAAGGTGGCGTCACGCTGCACTTGGATTGGGAACTAGCTCTCAAGCGAGGCTACCGGAACACACAGATAGATGCTTGGCGACAGATTCTTTCTTATTCCGTGTTGATTCTTTTAATCCCGAAAAGAGGTTCCTGTGAAATACCGGGGAAACCGCGGGGCGCAAGGAATTAACCATAAAAAAAACTTGACAAAGTCGTTATGGCGTGTATACGCAATATAGCTGTACAGGCTTTCTCTGTTTAATTACCCATGTCTAATGTATTTTTTATTGATACTTTTCAACTTCATAAAACACGTTTTTATTCCATTCATGACCGCGTGGCACACGGCCTCAAGAAACCTTACAAATGCTGTTAAGTAGTACGAAAATTTTCTACACTAATTATGCCCTTTTTACCTACTGTATAGGTAATACTTAATTAACCGCGCCCTGCGGTTTTTTGTTATGCTACATAAACACTTTCTGAGACAACAAGTAATCTATGTATGTATAAATGTGTTAAAATAGGGTAAAAGCTATCCCTACTCAAAATTTCACTCAAATTCGTTCAGCCGTTAACAGACATCCATTCAAAATATCGCATTTATAATGTCATATAAAGTTGTATGATTGCAAAAGGACTCTAAAATTTTATTTTTGTTTATAATCATATATTATAGACTATGTAGAAAGACTTATTGCTTCATGGAACTTTCAAAACGTACCTATATACTGCTATCTAGATCTACAGATAGTATCGTTGACAATACACAGGCCAACTGAGTTGCGTACTGCAACCAGGAACTATTGTTGTGATGAAACTATAGTCTCTACTGACAAATGGACTTCGGGTTCACGCTCAAGTGTTCGAATTTCACATAGCTATGTCTATTAATAAGTCAATATGTCATGATATTCAGATGTCAACTTTATTTTATTATGAAAATAGTGAGACCGTCAGTCGAGGCTGCATAAGCTGATAAATTGTTGCAAGTAAAAGTAATATACAAAAATAAAACGAATATGACAAACATTAAATAAAACATCAAATATTTTTCCCACAATCTATACTAATATTATAAAGCTGCAGAGTTTATAATAAGTGTTTTTTTTTATTTTAAAAATTTAATTTTAATACTGCCGCTAGAAAGGGCTCTTTATTTGTATCTTGGTATTAATCCTTATCAAAACAAATTACTTTTCATTCAAAACTGCTTCAATCCCTTCATATAACTTTTTGAATTATTCAATTCGGACATTCCATTCGAAAGATATCACGAGTTTAAAAATGTAAGTAGTAGAAAAATAAACTCGCTGCACCGCAGTGCCGCGGGAAACGCAGTGAGGTGAGGGGGGACCGAAGGCGGGAGAATATTCTATGAAATAGGTAAACTGCGGTCGCAATTTGCGAACCAGGAAGACCTTTAGCTGCGCGGTTCAAACGCGCGGTCAAAAAAAATTAGAATTAAAATAGGATAATGGATACAGCAGGTAACGCGGTGAGGGGCACCGAAGTGTGGGAATAATTTTGGAGTATACGGAATATATACGCTTTCGCGGCTAAACTACTGAACCGATTTAAATGAAATTTGGTATAGAGATAGTTTGAGCCCTGGGGAAGGACATAGGATACTTTTTATCGCGATAAACTGTAGCCCACGCGGGTGAAACCGCAGGGAACAGCTAGTATACAAATAAAGATGTTTGGCCACTTGGTGCGTCATGACGAATATGTAAAAACCTTATGAGAAGGGAAGGGAGGAAGAGGTAGACCGAGAAGGGCATACAAAGACCAAAATACAAAAAAAAACGATTGACGTCATATCAAGAGGTCAAAAAGACGGCTGAGACCCGAACAAGATGAAAAATGCTCCACCAACAAGAGCTCAAGCGACCCGTGCGAAGCCGAAACGCTAGATTGTTATAAACAAAATAATTCTAATACCTGCCAATGAAGAAATTCACTGTCGGCGCAGTAATTATTTTAAGTTGCATATAATGTAGGCATAGCTACATAAGTGGCTTGCTAAGCGCAACGGGGCGAGACTTCACGCCACCAATTATATTACAAGCACGCTGGCATGTTGATTGTTTCCGTTACTTTAATTATTATTGTGTTCGATTACTTCTTTATTTAATTAATTTGCTACCCTGACATTTATTTAAAATTATCATCAGCCCGTACAGTCCACTGCTGGACACAGGCCTCTCCCAAGGTACGCCACTGAGCCCGGTCTTCGGCTCTTCTCATCCAACTACTGGCAGCCACTCGGCGCAAGTCGTCGCTCCACCTTGTCGCGGGACGTCCTACACTACGTTTGCCAAGGCACGGTCTTAGAAAGAAAAAAAAAGTAGTAAAATTATTAAATTCTACTTTTTTCATATGAGGTAGTTTTCAGGTCTTCCAAAGGTCTCTAACTGATAATGACGAGACGAACTGCTTCACATGCCATTTTAAAGTTGCTACTAAATTTTCAGCCAACCAAATAATTACAAACGTAAAACAATTTATATCCATCTTTGTATTCATCTGGGACTCTGGCCTTCTCTCAGAGAGAGAGTATGGGCCGTAATCCACCATGTGGGTGGATAGCCTAACAGCCACCTTTGACTAAATAGACAGTTATAAGTAAACTTTATATTAGTCTCAATTTCGACGCTAAATTTAGGCGGTTTACTCCCTAATTAACAAAAACAATTTCGTTTTTTAATCATCAAGTTATTATCATACAAAACAATTACATTGGTGAATCAGATGGTCCCATCCCACTGTATCCGATGACAGATGGGCGTACATTATCATATTTATCACGCAGTGGTGACATGCCAGAACCACCAGCTGTCAGTGATATATTCCGATGGTTTTCACATAAATCGAATAGTGGAAAATGAAAAAAAAATAAATACTTTGGCAAAGATAAATAATTTTGACATTGTACATTTTGCAGAAAACATAGTTATTCTAAAGATAAATAATAAAATTAAATAAATAACACATTTTAATTATTATCAATTATATTAATTATTAGTATTTTTTTTTCTCGCGGCTTTAAAATCCTATTCAGAATCACTTAATAACATTTTTTGAGCGACTCCATGCACATAATCAATGGAATCACAGCAGTTTGATGTCACAGCGCATTGAAGTCTTTTCTGTAATGGACAAGGTTGACGGGGACTTGTTCAGCTTATCACTCAGTTGTATAAAACAAATACAATTACTCTATCGGTAAGCTTGTCTATAGATAGATAGATAACGCTTTATCGC
The DNA here is from genome assembly GCA_931315375.2 of Opisthograptis luteolata. NCBI lineage: Eukaryota > Metazoa > Arthropoda > Insecta > Lepidoptera > Geometridae > Opisthograptis > Opisthograptis luteolata. The sequence goes on from OV928054.1 coordinate 10,437,336, forward strand.
TTTATTTTTTTTTGTCTATCTGTCGAATAGTATTTAAACAACAGATTGTTAAACTTGTCCCAAAGTGGGCTCGCCCACTTTCTATTCTAAATGCTACCAAATAGTTTGATGGGCTCATCTTGAGGAGTCATTGCGCCATAGGAAGTGTTCTTCAGAGAAGCTTCAAGGATTATGCAGATTTCATTGTTTACAGATCAGATGCTTCTTAATTTATTCAAAAGAAGCTACAAATAGTTATATTTAAGTCTGTACACAAAGGAACATGGGCGTGCTTGAAATGTAATGTTTTTTAAAATATATTTTACTGTACTAGTTCCGCCTCGCGTCTTACCGCTATCCCGCAGGAACCTTTTTCCGGGATAAAAAGTAGCCTATGTGTTAATCCAGGGTATAAGCTATCTCCATTCCAAATTTCATTCAAATCCGTTCAGTAGTTTTTGCGTGAAAGAGTAACAAACATCCATCCATCGATATCGGTTTGCAAGCCGATGTCACTGCCACGGTGTTTGAAAAACGTTTGTTAACTTCAATCCCATGAATATTAGGATCTAAAAGGATGAAAAACTATACTGTAATCCCATGGGATTTTAGACATGGGAGCCAAGTGGAAGGAGGGCACTGAGCCATCATCGCTATAAAGTTAACCTTTGAGAACAAGTACTGTGGTTTTATTTCTCCCAATTAGAGGAAGCGCATCTAATACACGGTCTTGATCAAATGGTAAAGGTGCACCAAAATGGTATATTCACCGCGGCACTTGCAACACGGCGCGCTGATGCCCGCAGCTTGCGCCACCAGTGTTGTTAGGTAACTCCACGCTTCGTCCGGTATAATGTTATTGTTCGACAATGTATGAGGAGCGATCGATTTATGATTTATGTGCTTTTGAATCGTTAGATTAATGGTGAAGAAACAAAAGCATCGATAGACTCTCGAGTAGTAATCACAATGTATAATAATAAGCATCGATACCGGTATCGGTATCGGAACAAATTGGGAGCAATATCATCGAGAGACTCATGAGTATTAATCGAAACGAAAACATCGATACCGACCGATGCCGGTATTAGAACAAATGTATCGAGCTACTCAGGTATTGAGTACGTGAAAGAGAGAAAGTCATTCATCATCATCATCATTATCAGCCTTCCACGTTCCCACTGCTGGGACTCTGGCCTTCTCTCTGAGAGAGAGTATGGGCAAAGTCATTATTTATTTATTTATACCTAAGTACATAAAATTGTACTAGGAGGACTTAATGCTAGATAGCATTTTCTACCAGTCATCCTGGACTTGCACAAAAAACGGTAGCGGTACAGCAAAATGAAAAAGAAAAGAATAATAGTAAAAAAAAATTATATAAATAAAAAAAATATTTAATGTTATAGACATACACAGATACAAAGGAAAAATGCTACATATACGTACTTACATATTAATAAACATTAATACAATACATCATAATGATGACGACCGATATGGCGCAATGGGCGGATAGCCGACTGTGAAACGTAAGGTCGCGGGTTCGATTTCCGCTACAGGACAAATATTTGTGGATTGAAAAAAAAAGCGCAAGTATTTGTTCTGTGTCTGGGTGTTGTGGATCCCCGATCCTCGTAGTTTCTGATACCCTAGATACAGGGAAACCTAGTTAGGTCAGAGCCTATGTATGTGCGGGCATTATTTATTATTATTACTAGCGGCCCGCCCCGGCTTCGCACGGGTATTAAACAAAAAATTCATTAAAAATTATAATACACACATTATTGGAATTTTAGTAAAGATCTCTACTTTTATTGAAAATAGACATCAATATTTATACGATACTAACGGCACTCAATTTTTTTGCCTTCCCGAAACCTCTCAATTAACACTTGAACTTTATTGTATGGTGTTAAAGTTCAAATTGGCTCTACATTTTAGGAAGAAAACGTTTGTATGGGAAAAAGGAAAGGGTTGCTTTTATGGTTTTCCCGGCAATTATTCAGATTTTTCTCGCCGTTAAAACCATTCTTGGGCTTCAACGAACATTTTAAAAAAAGAATTGGCAAAATTGGTTCAGGCGTTGTTGAGTTATGCGCTTACCAACACATTTTGTGATTCATTTTTATATTATAGATTATCTATACTAATATTATAAAGCTGCAGAGTTTGTTTGTTTGTTTGTTTGTTTGTTTGTTTGTTTGTTTGTTTGTTTGTTTGAACGCGCTAATCTCAGGAACTACTGGTCCGATTTGAAAAATTCTTTCAGTGTTAGATAGCCCATTTATCGAGGAAGGCTATAGGCTATATTTTATTTCCAAAAAAATTAGGGATCCGTAAGAAAATTGCTATTTTGCAACCCAAGGTGTGAAATCGAAAACCTATTTTTGCGTGCGCTGCAGAAACTATTGACACTAGAACAAAATAATGTATTGCGGGTTTGTAGGTCTCATTTAGATCTACAAAAAAGTCCGCGAGAGCATATGTCTAACTATTATAGTTATGCCACAATAAGTAATCTTTTATTTTAAAAATTTAATTTTTGATGCCGCCGCTAGAAAAGGCTCTTTATTTGTATCTTGGTATTAATCCTTATCAAAATAAACTACTTCTTATTCAAAACTGCTTCAATGCCTTCCCATAACTTTTTGAATCATTCAATTCGGACATTCCATTCGAAAGATATCACGAGTTTAAAAATGTAAGTAGTAGTAGAAAAATAAAACCGCCGCACCGCAGCGCAGCGGGAAACGCGGTGAGGTGAGCGGGGCACCGGGAGAATCTATGAAATAGGTAAAGTGCGGTCGCGGACCAGGCGCGATTCAAACGTGCGGTCCAAGAAAAATTAACTTAGAATTAAAATAGGATAATGGGTACCTACAGCAGGTAACGCGTTGAGGGGGCACCGAAGTGCGGGAATAATTTTGGAGTACATATACGGAATATAATTATACGCTATCGCGCCTAAACTACTGACCCGATTTAAATGAAATTTGGTATAGAGATAATTTGAGCCTCGGGGAAGGGACATAGGATACTTTTTATCGCGATAAACTGTAGCCCACGCGGGTGAAACCGCGAGGAACAGCTAGTTTATTATAATACACAATTTATCTACTTATAGGTGGTGTTAGTTTATTATTTGGGAAAACTAAAGCACAGATAGAGAGAGCATAGATTGCTAGAGAGATGTTATAACGAATCGAAAGCAAACATTCTTAGGATCGTTAAAAAGTATCGAGTTTATGTAAAATACTGAGTATTTTAGCGGATCTCTATGAATAGTTTAGGAGCCGAGTACGCCGTACTCCAAACAATCTCTTTATGGCGCGCCGATGCTGATGAAATAACGGACTAGTTATATGATCATCTTCTCTTTTATTATAAAAAAAACCAATTGCTATTCTATAATTTTGCTAAATGGCTCGACCGATTAGAATAATTTGTTTTTTGTTGTAAGCGTAATTGTTAGGACCAGGTTTGTATAAAATATAATTTTTGGAAAATTGGAAAATTCGGGGAAAATTGTATGTGCCTATTTCTATGAGATTTTTGTATGAGCTCAAGACCCGCCTTACACTGTCTACCTGTGCGGCTCACTAGACAATATATTATTTAAAAATGATATACGTCACAAAAGCAAAAGTCTAGAAAAATTTATCGACATGCAAAGTCTAGAATTAATTCTTGATCGTTAGTCATTAAGTTTCGTTTAGAACAAAAATGCGGCTGAACTGGCTTGTTTCAATGTCAAGCTGTTCTTTGGAAAGGTGACACTTGACACTGGTTCGGTTCTCGCTAAAATATATAATTATATATAAATCCATAAAAATAATTACATTATTATTTATTATGTAATTGACGACTGACTGACTGACTGACTGTGTACGAGACTAGATCATCATAAGACCGAGATCTGCAGGATGTATGATCACTTTAAAACGGCAAACTTAAAACTATAGCTAAGCCTGTTCCAATCTCTTTACACCGTCAAAAGAACAGGCAAGAAACGCCCGAAAGTCAACTTTTTGGCGCGATTACGTTTAAAATTTTTCATATTACTACTTGGTTAGGAAACCATTACTACTACTTCATTTATTTATTATATTATTATTATAAATATTTTGAACTTGACCTCGAAGTTTGAACTTCAACAGTTCAAAATTCTGAGCGGCAAGACACTGCGCACGAAACCCTGAAATCTTTATGGGCGCTATAATTTCACCCGAAATATTGCCCTTAAAGATAAAGATAAATTTATTTGCATAAAACATGAGTAATAGTACAAAACAGGTGATGTAGGTATGATGTTATATTATAATAAAGTAGCATCATGTTTTGCCGTAATTGGCGTACAAAATGAGATGAACGAGATGTTGAGATGCTGTCACCATGAAAATAAGATAGGTCTTTATATAATGAAATAAATTCAATATATTAATTACAAGATAATAAAAATAGAAAATATAAAACTATTAAAAAATTGTAAATTACTAAAGTTATCAATACATATTAAGATATTAATTATAATGTCAAAAGAATTAAAGAAAAATAGAATATAGGTAGATCATAGTCATCACAAAATGACCCTGGGGTTGTCCCTTCAATCCAAAACACAGTAAAGTCTACACACTACTGCTTGACAGTTGAATGACTGGCAGAGGTCTGGTACTTCCCCAGGCGGAGTCTGAAACGAGATTTAAATCACGGAAGATCTTTCGATACCGAAAAATGCTATCAACAAGTTATTAACCTTTGGAAGCCGTCTATTACAACCCGATTAAGTATTTCTTCGCAAAGTTAAGTTTAAAATAAACACTTCGCAGAATCAATATCAAGGTTATGACGCCTTGAACTTTAAGCATCTTTACATAATTACTGTGGCTTGTTTCTGCAAATTGTGGCGATGACCAGGTAGAGACTGGGAATGATTGATTACAGATGTGATTTAGTTCTACATTAAGGTCATGATCGTAAGATGACACAACAACTTTTTCTGTAACTGTGTGTGAAAATGCATCTTAATCTACATGACGCACAACTATAATATGTAATGCTGTCAAGTCTTAACTAAGAATCTTCACAAGCTTCACAAAGAAAAACATGCTTATGCATACCTAATGCAGTTTCTACCGTTTTACTCTTCTATAAACATTTATAAAAAGGTCGTTTCTAAGTAGAGTATTTTCAACCACAAAAAGCAATTTAAGTTTACATATTTCATATTTAGCCATGTATTCCGACGTCAATCAACTTTTAACTTGCATTCAGTTGTTATTTTTGTGTGGATTTGGGCATAAATTAATGCTCATTATCGTTAATTGACACCTTTTAGTGCGGTAACATGAATAAAAAGAGAATTATACAACAAGTAATAATAAGAAAAAACATTGTAAATATGATAGGGTCCAAATAATGGCCTGCTGGACAAGTGACGTTTTAAAGTGGTCACATTCTTTATCCTATTAAATTAATAAAATTTGAACTTGAAATAAAACAAAAAAAAAATCTACTTAATTTAGTTAGAATTTGCGAAATACAAATACAAATTATTTATTTAAAACACCAATGTTACAAATCAGTTACAGTTGAGTTACCGAATTGTCTATTTAAAGATGGATGGTACAACTTTCACAAAAGTGTTCAATCAAATACTCTGAGAATAAAACACAGGTCTGTACTCAGAGACGCAAGTTCGAATCAAGGCCTCCTGCAAGTGGGTTACATACGAGTAGGTACTCTGTCTAATATAATTTCGATATTGTCGTTATGAAACCGCCCGGACGGCGACTTTTCGCAAATATTGGACGCCGACCTTGGCAAATCGATTTGTCTTATTATGGAATTGCAAAAAATTAACGAGGATTGAGTACTTTTAATTATTTTCCGATCATGCAACGCTTAGAGTTTCAAATCTGGATGGAATCGGGATAAAATCCTACTAATATTATAAACGTGAAAGTTTGTGAGTATGGATGGATGGATGGATGTATGTTACTCTATCACGCAAGAACTACAGAACGGATCTGAATGAAATTTGGAATTTAATTTAATTTATTTTAATGCCCGCACAATCACATACATAGGCTCTGACCCCTAACTAGGTTTCCCTGTATCTAGGGTATCAGAAACTACGAGGATCGGGGATCCACAACACCCAGACGCAGAACAAATACTTGCGCTTTTTTTTTTTCAATGCACAAATATTTGTCCTGTAGCGGGAATCGAACCCGCAACCTCACGCTTCACAGTCGGCTATCCGCCCATTGCGCCACATCGGTCGTCAATGAATATAGCTTATACCCTAAATTAACACATAAGCTTTTTATCCCGAGAAAAGGTTCCTGCGGGATAACAGAAAGACGCGGGCGAAATTGCGGGGTGCAACTAGTGTGAGATAAATGTTTTATCCAAGCTTGTGATAGGAGAACGTTCATTCTATTCACCGAAAAATTCGAACCTTTAACCTACGGATTGCAAGTCGACGTTATTATCACTGAGCTATCTATCATCGCTTCTTATTTACTAATCTCCTATTTTCGGGGATAATGCAACCATTTATTTTTACCTTCTATTTGTATTTTTTTCTGTGTCAAATCTTATTTGATTCGTGGGGATGTCCCTAGATAGCACAATTGAATTCTATTCTTTAAGAACAAGTCATAGGTACATTCTATTCAACGAAAATATATCACGACTCATAAAGACGTCATCTTATACATAGGTATATGAACTAAATAAGTGACCTTACGTACAGAATTACAAAACCATCTCAAGGCTCCACATTTGCTACAGTTCCAATAATGAGAATTCATTTAAGCTACGTCAAATGTTGGATCAAAAATCACACATGGACGGTCCCACTTGCAGTTTCATTTTTTTATGTAATAGAGTGGCATAGTGGTTCTCGAGTGGCGACCACGAACTGGAAGATGCTCTGAAGGCCTCCCACTAGGTGGACCGACGACATTATAAGAGTCGCAGGGAGCCGATGGATGAAAATGGCTAATAGCCGTTGATGGTGGCGTTTAAAGGAGGAGGCCTATGTTTAGCAGTGGACTTCTTCCGGCTGATGATGATGATGAGAGTGAGTTAATAATCGATCCTGATCCGTTATCCGCGGTTTTGGATCGATATGTCATGTTATAATATTATCTCATTTTAGTAGTAATATGTCAAGCCTTAACTTAGATAACGGATCAAGATCGAATATTAATTTCGAGCGTTAATAAAGTCTAAACACTTATGTACTATATATACCTCCTATACAAATTTACTAAAACTTGTGTGTATTGTGTGTTGCTGTGTGTGTGTGTCTGCGTGTCCATGTAAGTGTGTGAGAAGTGAAGAAAGAACATTGGCCACTTTTCATGGACCTGAACGCAATATATTTTTTATGAAAATTTTCGTTTCTGTCAATGTCACTTAGTTTTTGTTCATATTTGGTAAATGATGTTGATTTTAATTACTGTATTTAAGTAGGGCAGACTTCCAAAGTGTGAAACGGAATGAAAAAGAAAATGCGGAGTGCGTTCAAAACATCCATGCATTGTGTAAGTAAAAAAATTTCTAAGAAACTCTGAAGTTAAAAAATCGATATTTTTTTTTTCTACACTTTCTTTAAAATATCGTTTGTATAATCTTAATAGACAAAAAATTGAAAAAAAATATCGTATATAAATCGTTTTCATACGACCTCGGGTCCGTTTTGGCCATTGTTCTTGTAATAAAAGTTAGGTAGTTTGTTACTAAATTTTATTTTTATAGGAACTATACCATTCTATCGTTCCGGCATCCGACATGCGGATACGGACTAAGAATGCTTTTTTAAACGTTTTTTCGTAACTTGTGTGTTTTGTAGTTACGCGAGCGAGTTACGAAAAACATCAATTAATGTTAACTGCTATGTTACTAGGAGTTACGAGACGAGAAGAGTCGTAAAGTTTTAAGTTGCTATAGTTTTATGACACTGTGTATTGGGAGTGTGTACAGTCAGCGACAAAAGTAACTGGTCATACCTACGAGTTTTTCCAAATCTTCTATAATATAAAAATGAATCGCAAAATGTGTTGGTAAGCACATAACTCAACAACGCCTGGACCAATTTTGTCAATTCTTTCATTTAAATGTTCTTTGAAGTCCAAGAATGGTTTTTGCGGCGACAAAATTTCGAATAATTGCCGGGAAAACCCTAAAAACAGCCCTTTTCTTTTTCCCATACAAACGTTTTTTAACTAAAATGTACCAGTCAATTTGAACTTTAATACCATACCATAAAGGTCAAGTGTTAGTGAAGAGGTTCCGGGAAGGCAAAACAATTGAGTGATGTTAGTATTGTATAAATGTTGATGTCTATTTTTTTAATAAAATTAGGGATCCTTACATAAAACTCCAATAATGTGTGTATTTTAATTTTTAATGAATGTTTAATTAAATACCCGTGCGAAGCCGGGGCGGGTCGCTAGTATGTAATATATATATATATGTATAATGTTTGTTTGTTTTTTACAACTTACAAGGTAGCGTTTGACCACAACGTAACACGCATGATGTTAGGTGATGATGCGGTCAAAGGTTGGTGTCTATGATGATGAAGGTAATGGGAATATTTGTTATTGTTCAGTGACTTTTGTCGTTGACTGTACCTACATGTGAAAAATAGGCTTTATTCAAGACGGATTCATTTACGCGGGAAAATGGGAAAGTTTCGGCGGATATATTTTCTTAGCCTCGTAGAGTAAATACTACGATATATATATATAGCGAAATACCTACTGATAATATATGAAATACTAGGTTTAATTATTGGGTCTAACTTGTGCAATGCACAATATGCAATTGATCAAAAAATAAATAAGCTAGACCGATTCGACTATGTTGGTTTTGTGTTCGTAATTGTCAAGACAAGGTTTCTAGATTCTATAAAACTCATTTTTCGGAAAATCCACCGGAAAATTGGAAAATTTAGGAATACCAGAAAGCTCTTTTTTCTATGGACAATGTCGTATGAACTCTAGACCCGCCTTACATTTGCTTAAACAAACGTAACAACATATAAACAAACATATCAAATGACGTGCTATTATTATATTAATTAATAAAAAATTTACCGGCCGTGAGCTGTAAATGTCAAAGGAGAACGTCTATTCCAAAATCTGGCAAACAAACTAGATTCGTACCTTAAAAATGTAATACACCTGCAAATATCTCTACAAATAGACCAACTTGCTATATAAAGTACCCACTTCTTTTAAAACAAAACATACAAAAAGAACATACACAATTCAAATAGACAATAGACAAATATGAAATATAAACACTCACTTTGTAAAAAAGTCTGCGGCCAAAAACACAAGCAACACAAGCTTCGTAATAACACTGACTGACACTTTCGTTCTTTCGAGGCTACACTTAGTTCACTCAAGGTGAACGGTTTGAATGAATGAATGAACGGTCACACTTCGTGAAGATTTAGTGCATTCATGTATCTGCAGTCGAGTTGAGCTATTATAGGATTTATAGCAAGGGAATACGGTACATGATTGTGAAGAGGTATATTGGTTAAATTTAGGGAGGTAACTACGATTGTGAAAGGCTGAAAGTGAGTTCGTATTGCTTAGTTAGATGATTAGTGAAATGAAATGAAATATAATTTATTCGTCCGAAACACGGTTTAGATCAGATGTTAACATTGATTATTGCTCAGCGTGCTTTACCATTGCTGGCATACAAAATTCATGCAAAAAAAAAACACAATTTTTATTGGATTGATATAAAGTAATAATTAATGAGCCGATTGAATACTTACAATGACATGCTTCTATGAAATTAAATAGTAGTAATAATAGTATAAATATATATAGTATAGTTCGAGTTTTGTGTGTAATTGGCATTGATGTAACCAAACAGCGAGACGAGGGACTGCGGCCCGATCGCACTAATAAATTACAGCTGAACCGCTACTGAACCTCAGCCGTTTCTTGACTTTTTGAACATTTTGTAGCTACGCTACTACAGTCCTTTCCCACGATATTTCGTTCCCATAACACCAGAAGATAAACAAATATAAAATGCAGTTTTAACAACAATACAATTTTACTACGCACAGCAATAAAAGGAATATTTCACCGTTGCATCGTCTACGTTTCCCACCATTGAAACAAAAGAATAAATACGCCGAAAAGAACAATTGCAGTTTACGACTCAATAGCTCAAAGACCAGCCGAACTTTCCCAGCGCAATAAACAAACAGGACTCTCCGATCCTAAACACCACGTGCGACGCGCCGCCTGCCGAAGCGACCCGAGTTCCTGCCGAAGTCAAACGAAGATTAGGCTAGTTGTGTATATATAACGGAACTTTTAGTAATAAATATCATTCACTGTGAACACGCAGTACGAATCACACCACCGGCGTTTCAATAATCACACAAAAATCTCCATAACCACCACAGTACGAAGGATCCCTAAAGTGGTGACCCCTACATAAGAACAGCAACAAGCGCAAAATGCAGAATCAAGCAGAGGAAAATACGACCACGAGAAAGTTTCAGCAAGAAGTCGCCGGTATCACCTTGCCATTGCGAATCCCATCTTTTTGGCGCGACAAGGTTCGACTATGGTTTCTCACCTTCGAAGCCGCAACAAGCGATTTAAACCGTAGCCAAGCCCAGCTAGCCCAGATGGTGATTGCTCAGCTCGACAAGATGGACATCGAACAGATTAGCGACCTCTTATACAGCCCTCCAGAAGCGGATATGTACACAGCATTAAAAGAACGACTCATCACCGTCTATGAAGAATCAGACAATCGTCAGTTGCAGAAGTTGCTGTCCGACACGGAACTCGGCGATCAGAAGCCGTCCCAGCTACTTCGACGCATGAAAAGTCTAGCACGCGATAAAGTTCCCGATTCCACGTTACGTCTCATGTGGTCTAACCATTTACCAGCGCATATCCGATCCGTTCTCACCATCAGTGAAACATTCAAAACTCAGACTGCACTCGATGAGCTTGCTCTACTTGCCGACAAGATGATCGAAGATACAATTACGCAAGTTTCGGCCGTATCGACATCATCAGCATCCACGTCTCGCGGCCAAATAGATATTCAGTTCCTGGCAGAAGAATTACGAAAATTGTCTCTTGAGTTTGCCGCTTTTAAGTCGTCACAAAGACAAAATCCGCAATACAACGAGCACTACAACCATCAACAACAATACCAACACGTCCGTCGCAACCGTTCTACGAGTCGTGATAATAACAGATCACGCAGTCAATCACCGTCACCATACTGCTATTACCACAGTCGTTTTGGTGATGAAGCAAGACGTTGCACCATGCCGTGTTCATACAAACCACGAAACAATCAGTCGGAAAACTAGAGCCTGCGCTGGTTGAGGCGGAACCCAGCGTAGTATCTGAAAACTCATACCGCCTATTCGTTACCGATAAAACGTCAAAACTAACGTTTTTAATCGACACCGGCGCAAACGTATCCGTCCTACCTCGGAACAAAGGAGAATCGTCAAAACCACTCAAATTTCAACTCTACGCTGCAAACAATACTGTCATTCCAACATTCGGCGAAAAAACATTGACACTCGACTTAAATCTTCGCCGTCCGTTCAAGTGGAAGTTCGTCGTTGCGGAAGTCAGCAAACCTATCATCGGGGCTGATTTTCTCAAACACCACCAACTCATCGTTGACATCAAAAACCGAAGACTGATCGACGGCATAACAAAATTATCAACAACTTCATACGTCCGAGCAACCAACGTACCAACAATTCGTAGTATCGACGTACAGCAATCTTATCACGAAATACTAGCGGAATTTCCCGGAACTACACGTCTTACAGCAATGGAACTTAATACAAAGCACAGCGTCGAACACTTCATTGAAACGACTGGACCGCCTATTCATTGCCGCGCTCGACCAGTCGCACCGCACCGTTACGAAGCCGTAAAAAAAGAATTCGAAAACATGATCGAACAAGGCCTTTGCCGTCCAAGCAAAAGTCCTTGGTCATCGCCTCTGCACATCGTACCGAAAAAGAACGGGGACCTTCGCGTTTGTGGAGATTATAGGAGATTGAACGCCGTCACAACGCCTGATCGCTATCCGATTCCAAGAATAAAAGATTTCACGTTCCAGTTGTCTAATAAGACAATATTCAGTACCATTGATCTCAACCGAGCCTATCAACAAATCAAGGTCAAAGAAGAAGACATAGAAAAGACTGCCATCATAACGCCAATGGGATTATTTGAATTTCCGAGAATGTGTCCCGGTTTAACAAATGCCGGACAGACTTTCCAACGATTTATCCACGAAGTACTCCATGGACTCGATTTCGTCTATGCATTCATTGACGATCTCATTATTGCGTCCTGTGATGAATCCAGCCATAAGGAGCATCTCCGGATAGTACTAAGAAAACTAGAAGAAAATGGCATCACAATCAATCCAGCCAAATGCATCTTCGGCCAACCGGAAGTGCAGTTTCTTGGTTTCTCTGTGAGCAAAGAAGGAATCAAACCACCTACTGAAAAGGTCACAGCAATCTGCAATTACGAAAAACCAAAAACGATTGAAGAATTAAGACGTTTCCTCGGCATGATCAATTTCTATCGCGATCACTTGCCGAAAGCCGCAGAAATGCAAGCACCGCTCCATGCCTACTTACACAACGTCAAGAAAAGAGACAAAACAAACATTGAATGGACCGACGAAGCGACAACAGCGTTTGGAGCTTGCAAAGTTGCAATCCAAAACGCCGCTTTGCTCGCTCACCCATCGCACAAGGCTGCCCTGGCAATTTTCAGCGACGCGTCTGATAAATGTGCAGGAGCTGTCCTACAACAACACATCGACGGAAAATGGCAACCGCTCGGCTATTTTTCAAAGAAATTTTCCGATGCACAATGTAACTACAGCACATTCGACCGCGAGCTACTTGCAATATACATGGCGGTCAAGCATTTCCGAAAAATGTTCGAAGGACGCGATCTCATCATATTCACCGACCACAAGCCGTTGACCTTCGTGCTCCAAAAGCCACCGTCAGCGTCTGAAACACCGCGTCGAGCCAGACAATTGATCTTCATTAGCGAGTTTACTACGGACATTCGACACATCAGCGGAGCAGAAAACACTGTCGCTGACTTTCTGAGTCGTCTACCTGTCGACAGCATCACTTGCCCATCACTAATTGACTATGAAAAAGTCGCCCATGCTCAAGAAAAAGACAGCGCTACAATCAAGAAACTCTCACAACAAGCCAACTTAACAATGAAACGAGTCACTATGCCCGAATCTCAATCACCTATTTACTGCGAAACATCAACGTCATACATTCGACCATACATGCCGGAAGAATTTCGACGACTTGCATTTGACACCGTACACAACATAAGCCACCCTGGCATTCGCACGACACGCAAACTTATGTCCCAGAAGTTTTTCTGGCCATCGATGATGGTAGAAATCGGAGTCTGGTGCAAAAATTGCTTACAATGTCAAAGATCCAAAATCCAGAGACACACATCGAGCAGCATTTCAAAGTTTCCAGTGACTACTGAGAGATTTCAACACATCCACGTAGATATCGTCGGACCGCTACCCACCTCACCGCAAGGCCATCGATACCTCGTTACAATGATCGACAGAGTAACGAAATGGCCAGAAGCAATTCCCACAGAAGATATATCTGCGGAATCCGTGGCGAAGATAATCTATGAGCACTGGATTACTCGCTACGGGCTTGCGTCAGTCATCACGAGCGACAGAGGAGGACAATTCACAGGTCACCTTTTCGCCAGGCTCATGAACGCAATGGGGATCAAAATAACACACACTACGCCCTACCATCCTCAATCAAATGGAATGATAGAACGCTGGCATCGATCACTCAAAGCTGCACTAAAGACTCGCCTGTCTCAACATTCAACGTGGATAGACGAGCTTCCTACAGTCCTCATGGGATTACGTGCCGCCCCGCGCACAGACACAGGCGTCAGCGCCGCTGAACTCACCTACGGACAAACGCTACGCCTACCTAGTGATTTCTTCGTCTCACCACCATCAAACGAACAAGACATGAACTACGACTACGTAACTCGACTACGAGCTACCATAAACGCAATCAAGCCATCTCATCCAACCGAATCACATGGCAACAAGCGACCAATCTTCGTGCATCAAGATTTGCAAACATGTTCGCATGTGTTTGTAAGAAACGATGCAGTTAAGAAGCCGCTGCAACCACCCTACGACGGACCATTCAAAGTCATAGATCGAAACAGCAAAACATTCATATTACAGTTACCAGAGAGAAGCTCAACTATTTCAATCGACCGACTCAAGCCTGCTTACATTTTAAACGAAAACATTTCGGACCAGCCAACTCAAGACCACGTCATCATCATACCAACGAAACAAGATAGCGTACCCCCACCGCAATTATCATCGGAACCGGCCAATAATAACGTACTGATACCAGATCAAGATACACCAGCATCACCGCAACCAATAATACGAACAACACGACTCGGCCGCCAAATCAAACTGCCGGTACGCTTTCGCTAGGGAGGGAGTCATGTAGCTACGCTACTACAGTCCTTTCCCACGATATTTCGTTCCCATAACACCAGAAGATAAACAAATATAAAATGCAGTTTTAACAACAATACAATTTTACTACGCACAGCAATAAAAGGAATATTTCACCGTTGCATCGTCTACGTTTCCCACCATTGAAACAAAAGAATAAATACGCCGAAAAGAACAATTGCAGTTTACGACTCAATAGCTCAAAGACCAGCCGAACTTTCCCAGCGCAATAAACAAACAGGACTCTCCGATCCTAAACACCACGTGCGACGCGCCGCCTGCCGAAGCGACCCGAGTTCCTGCCGAAGTCAAACGAAGATTAGGCTAGTTGTGTATATATAACGGAACTTTTAGTAATAAATATCATTCACTGTGAACACGCAGTACGAATCACACCACCGGCGTTTCAATAATCACACAAAAATCTCCATAACCACCACAGTACGAAGGATCCCTAAAATTTCGTATCGCGCTAATGATTTTTATCGTAAGTTGAGCCGTAGCGTAATTAGAGTTGGATCGTTAACGCTGTCAAACGAACGGTTTTGCTAAAGTTAGTAAATTACAACTTTTTCACGATCGTTGTGCGGTGCTTTACCACTTTTAGACAAAATTATACAACAAAAACAGCAAAAACTTAGGTAAAATGTATGCGTACATGGATTAATTGGAAAGGGCACATGAATTAGATGTAGCGGCGGCTCGGAACCTTGCGAGGAAGAAAAATACAAGTGCAAAGACTTAGTGCTTTTTATATGAGTGATAGGCAGTTTATAAAATATTATAGACTGTTTAAGGAGTTAACTCGCCAAGTAATAACAGAGTTAACCCCTCATAAGCCACCCACGCTTCGTTCTGATGCTTTGTTTATTGAAACCAAGGTAAGGTTATGTTATGATAATTCCGCATTATAGCCATCAAAATCTTACTTTGTCTTTCCCTAATGGTCTGTGAATAAGCGAAATATGGATAGGCTTTACATTATAGCGCTAGCGATAGGCAAAACTTTACATTATGTTTGTACCTACATTGTTTTTTTCATGTTAACAAAATTAAGTTTCTTGACAATAAAATTGTTCTAGGTTTTGGGGCATTCTATGCCACTGGATCATATCAGATGATTGTAGGAGATAGTCAGGAGCATTGTGTGTCACAGGCTGTGTATCAAAAGCCATTCAGCAAGTTACAATAGCCATATACATTAATATACAAGTCAATTGTAATAAATAAAGCCTTCCCATTTAAACAATGTAAGAGGGAACATGATAAATGAGAATAAGTGCATAAATCAACTAATATAATTACAAAGAATACATAATAAACATGTAGGTATACCTACTAATATAAAATTACATTGCTTTGATTCACAAACCACCAAAGTAGTTCCAAGTAATGCGGGCTATAAATCCTCTTACTATTAAAAGAAACTCATTGGTATGTGCCTAATTATGTGGTCCACTAGATCACCTACCTTAGGCTAGGCTATAATGTTGTGATTATTTACTAGGAACAATGCCAGAAACAAAAAACAATTTTTGTTTTTTAGAATGTTTAAAACGCCTGGATTACTGCATTGTATCGATGGGGTGTGTGTTCTGCTAAGAACATCGAACGGTATTTTAATAGAAAAAGGATTCCATTCCCTTAATATTCTGATAGTAAGTACCTAGTGTATTATATTTTACACTTGCCAATTGGTCATGTTATGGGAACAACCCTTGTAATTCCTACCCTTTTCTTTCAGATATATGCCACAAATTTAAATATATTATGAGTGCATGTTACCCTGGGTCTACACATGACAGGGTTGTGTGGTCCAACCATCCAATGAATGGTTATCTTGAACGGCTTCACACCGTCACTGCAGATGATTTGTATATTTTGGGTATGTACAAACTAATCTAGATTTTATGTTCTTACTGGTTCTTTACTGGGCAAGCGTGCTACACCTTTGACCACATCATCACTTTCCATCGGGTGAGATTATGGTCAAACGCTAGCCTAGCCTCTGTTGTAAAAAAAACTATGTGATGTGTTAGTATTTTCTTGAGATTAATTTATTTATGTTCTTGTTATTTTAGGATATCCATTGAGGAGTTGAGACCCACAATTAGGACACCTATCTCAGTCTGAGATCCAGGCTGAGGGCTATCATTATCAAGATAGATGATAGACACTTGAAAACTAGAAATGTTGCTGAACATTGTTGAAGTGTTTAAAGCTTGTTTCAGGTATAATTTAATTGTGTAATAAACAAAACATAGCACTTTATATAATAATAAATGAATTTTAGGTTATATATTCAAATTAATAAAAGTGTTGTAATAAAGGTATTTCATTGCCGGTGCTTGTTGGTAGACATGATGTTACATTATTCACTGATAGCAGTGCAAAGTATTGTGTCATTTCATTAGATTAACTACTAGGTTTATCCCTTTCATTTTTCTTGTAATTTAATTTTATGTGTTAAGTTAATATTATGACTAATGTGTGAATATTTGAAGAGGAATTTCAGTGAAGCAAGATAAAATACTTAAGGTATAATAAAAAATACTTTACATAAAACATGTTTTTATTCTGAGATAATATAATATAGTTATAACTATTTTTCATCTTCCGACTTCACAGGATGACTTGGGGTTGTGTGGGCCTTGCGGTGGTTGACAATAGGTACTGAAACAACAGATAACAGATAGTGAGTTCCATGAGTATCAATATTTGAAAGGCAGCTTTATGATAGGAAGGATACTGCTGGTTATTTTACTACATAATTTATGTAGGTACAGTCAACAACAAAAGTTGCTGAACAATCACACTTTTTTTCTATTATCCACATCATCTTAGACACCAATTTTTGACCTCATCACCTTAAATCAGGTGTGTTATGTTGTGGTCAAAATGATACCATGTAAAATGTAAAAAAAAACAATAATAATTACTGATTTGAAACACATTTGGAAAATCGAGAACGATCAGCTACTTTTGTCGCTGACTGTACACTAAAACAATAATAAATTTGAGCATCATCATAGAGCTGTGTGAGCTGTGTTTGTAGTGCTAGGGTTAGCTACCACCTACAAGTTCAAAGAAAAATCAGTCGCCTGCCTCTGTTTTCAAAGGTTAGGCCCATTTAGGCCATCATTAATCGTGAGCTGCGGTCAAACTATGTAATATAAAAAGATATGACAGCTTGGACATTTGTTTATACAGCTTCTGCCTGCATTTCATAACTGCGGAGGATCATCACCCTTACAATGTAGTTGTGCAAGGTACTGTCTGTCTATCCTTAGGCTTTCTCATCCATGTCAGACTGTTTTTGTGGATGACATTTACATTATGAGAATTGGTTTAATAAAGTAAAGTATTATGTACACATAAAAATTTTACTATGACAAATATACTTACATCATAATTTGAGGTAAATTGATTCTGTTTCACATCAAGCAGAAGGCCAATATCTAAGTAGTACAGTAGGGATATTGCTGGGTCCAAGCTGGGCTAGCATTTACGTTCATCATTTTTCCCTGGCTCTGCATTTATGGTCTTCCACATATGCAACAATATTTTCTTTGCATCTATGCAAGTTACTGTTACTGTGTTGCTGTTACTTCTGAGTAACTAGGTAAATAGTACCTTCGCCCATTCTTTCCCTCTTCTGGCAGGACCTTCCGCATTGATATGGCCCTCGGCGCATGCTTGCCATATACGTGCCGCAACTGCAAGAGCCTCTTTGGACCGTACCCGTCCCAGAGCAAGGTGGCGGTGGCTTCCCAGGAATTCTATCAGTAGCAGCTATGCATCAGCAGCGCTCTTCCATTTCCAAAGTCCAATGTGTTCACAATCACAAATAGGTGAAATACTGTGCCTATTATGCATAAAATAGGTCAGTATCGGCACAAAAATATACTTCATCACAGCACCAACCAAATACTTGATGCGGAAGTTCAATAACTCGGTTTTTAATAGTTAAAATACTTGTAAAAGTAGGAAAAACTTTCCTCAAACTATTATTATTTTACATGAGTCAACGAAATGTCGCGCTGTCATCTCAGCATCTGTCAAAACTAGAGTAGTGAAAGTCAAATTTTCTGTGCAATTAGTCGATTATAGCAGTCTAATAGCACAAATATTTGCTAATATGTCTCATCTCTAACAACGATCGCTGAAGCGCTACGGTCCAGTTACGGTGCATCTCAAGTTGGCGTTTAAACATTAACGCAATACCGAATTCCATATTAGCTGGAACGGAATTGAACCCCATGCGCACCGTAACTACAGCTAGACCTGAGACGTTCGTAGTTGTTTAAAATTAGCGCGATCGGGCCGCTGGTCTCTCGGGCGTGTACCGCTTAGCCCGTATCAGTCCACTGCTGCACACAGGCTTCTCCCATGGGTACGCCACTGAGCCCGGTCTTCCACTCTTCTCATCCAACTACTGCCAGCCACTCGGAGCAAGTCGTCGCTCCACCTAGTCGTAGGGCGTCCTACACTACCCTGCTACAAATCAAAATCTATTTATTTAGTAGCATACAACTTTTATGATCACTTTGAAACGTCAAACTTGAAATAAAACTGATTACGCCTGTTTCAATTCCTTACACCGGCAAAAGAATGTAAAATGTTTTTTTTGTACATTTATGTTTCTTTTTTCAAGTACTATGGATTGCACTATGAGACACTCAGATCGGCAGGCTTCAAGTGAGGCTGCAAAGTAAAACAGATATGAGAGTTGAAGTCGATAGCAAATACGAGATTTTTCACCTTCGTAATTTTCACCAGTGGTAGTCCGTTGATGACGTCACTGGGTCGTAGAGGTACGTTGAGAGTGGTAACCTTGTAAAAGGCCGTGTGGTCACATATCTTTAGCGTAATTAAACCAAACCTGTTATTATTGTTCAGCAACTGGACTGGAACGTATCGGTTTCACATTATATTACTGTCACTGGGTTTTCCAATTTGTTTGCTTTGCTCAAATAGAATAATAAATTAAGATCTTTATTAGAGAAGTGATCAACTATAAATTTATTCATCCTTCTAATATTATAAACGCGAAAGTTTGCATGTATGTATGGATGGATGGATGTTTGTTACTCTTTCACACAAAAACTACAGCACGGATATGAATGAAATTTGTAATCGAGATAGCTTAGGTATACCCTGGATTAACACATAGGCTACTTTTTACCCCGGAATAAGGTTCCAGCGGGATAACAAGAAGACGCGGGTGAAACCGCGGGGCGCACCTAGTTGTAAATAAGAAAGACTTGTTATTGCCACAACATAATTATTTAAAAGTATACCCAGAGGTCCATGGAGCTATGTTGAAAATATTCCCTGAATTATTATTTACAGCAAACGTTTTTAAGGGTTTTCGTTACCTACTCCCAGATCGACATAAGGTACTCCCCTCTGTCGCCTGCGGGGTGAGGCTGTGGATGGCTTTAAGGGATAAGAAAATGTAATCAAGGACAGACGAGCCTTCCTTTCATTTTATATATTTTTATTCGTATATTTTTCAGGGACTTTTAAACATGGTGTTTATGCCAGCCCCATCGTAACCTAACAAACACCTTAAACACTAAACAGAACATAAATCATACAGAAACTAAACAAATCTAAGAAATATAGTATAGTATCTATACTATCTTACTATATAGCCTTTCTCAATTAGTGCGTTTGGGGGCCAAAATATCCTAAAAGAAAATGCTCTATCAAAAGACTTCAACGCACTCCTACTGAAATGCAAGAAGCAATCCGCTCAACTATACTTCTATATTATTATTATGGAGTGGTATTTGTTTGTTTGGATGTAGCAGGTAATCTTCTAATCGTAAATACTCTGAAAATTATTTGAATGTTATGACACTAAATTTTTTTTAACAGACTTCAAAATGTTTCTTAGTTCGACAATGTAATATATTTTTTTATCTGTGCTCGCGAGTAACTTCGACATTCATATACCGAACCGATTTTGACGATTTTTTTATTGGAACGGTGATATCCCAGGGTTGGGACCATGATAAGGAAACCAGGATTTGATGATGGGGTCCCAGAGAAATCGAGGGGACCTGCAGTCGGTTTTTTTTTGTTAAAAATTATACATCTTAACATTTTTATTGGAAAACCAACAGTTTTTTTACAACAACAGAAAATATACAGTACAATAACAATGGAAATTTAATTACAGCTTCACACGATAAATCAATATGTAACGAGGTGTACAGAGGTCGTTCGAATCCCCCGCGCTATCGACTCATCGACGGCTGTGACATTTGACAGCTGCGGTCAAATTTCAGGCGCGAGTGTGTGGCAGGTGCGAGACCGTCAAAACAAAATATGTCAAAAGAGGACTGCGTGGACTTTTATGGCGGCAAACAGTGCGATTATTGTCGAAACTTTTATTTGTATTCCCTGTGCTTATAATTTGAGTAGAATAATAAAGAGATATTCCTCAAAAATATAAATTATCCCTGAGTAAAAACCTAGAATAGAATTGGAACTTTATTTGTTATGAAAACAATGAAATAGATAGATACAACATCAATAGATAGATCTGACAGATTTTGTGTTTCTTGCCTGTTCTTTTGCCGGCGTAAGGAGGTTGGAACAGGCGTAGCTAGTTGTAAGTTTGACGTTTTTAAGTGATCACAATGTATCCTATTGAATAAAAAACTATTGGATTTGATTTTCATTTTGCTAAAATCTTAAAACTGTACCATAGATTACATATTATGTGCACAATGCTACGCAATAAATGTAAAACTATAATGAATCAAAAAGTGTATAATCCAAAACAGTATTCTTAGTTTTATTTTATTTTGTGTCCGGCTGTCGGTAAAATTTAAAATTTAACTTTTAATAGTTTTTAGTAGAAATACAATTATATATCGTGTAATAAAGTTCCTGGTAGGTATGTAAATAAACTAGTTTTGTTACAAAAAAGTAGTTTTAACTGCCGTAATCGAGTAGGTACACGTGTAACATTTTGAGGCGATGACGGCTCAGTGGTAGTGACGTCGGCTGGCGATCCGTAGGTCATGGGTTCGAATCCTACAATGAACTTGAGCTTTCAGTGAAGGAAAACATCGTGATGAAACCATAGCTTGGTGGTAGGGTATTTTCTAGTGCTCGCCTAGCTAGCAACCACTGTCAAGCTAAGAATCTGTCACCGTGCACCTATCGGTGTGTTCCGGCAGCCTCACTAGAGAGCCAGTTCCCAGTCCAGGTGTAGCGTGGCGCCAACTTCGACCATATCGTCACTTAACATCAGGTGACTTGTGGTCAAATGGTACTTTATAAGAATTAAAAAAAAAACAGACTTTACTCATATCAGACATAATATAAGCCAAGCAAAAATCTGCGCGCGATACCGACAGAACGTGCGATTTGGTTTGGAAACAACTGCGATTGTCCATACATTCCTATCCCTACTAATACCTATTATAAATGCGATAGTAACTCCGTCTGTCTGTCTGTCTGTCTTTCACGCCTACACTACTGAACCGATTTTAGCCGATTTTTTAAATTGATATAGAGATAGTCAGCCTGAGATGGGCTACTTTTTAATCAAATCAAATCAATCCATTTATTGCATTCATATGTAGTATACATGAGATCTTAGTGGTTACAATTATTGAACATAATATGGACCCGAATAGGGTATAGCAATATAAAAGCGCACCGACTCATTCTAGTAACATGTACAGACTACTAATAAACTTATTGTCAAAGGAATCCGAAAGAAGTCATTTTTTTAGTATAGTTGAGTAATATATTCATATATTTAGAACCCTTTTCCGGAATAAAAAACTAGTCTTTGTGTTAATACAGGGTATAAGTTATCTTCATTCCAAATTTCATTCAAATCCGTTTAGTAGTTTTTGCGTGACAGAGTAACAAACATCCATCCATCCATTCATACTCACAAACTTTCACGTTTGTAACATTAGTAGGATTTTAAAAATACGAAAATGTATATTATTATTTCTACATATTGTAATTGCTTTTATCAGCAATGTCCGTTTTGATCATAATATCATCATTATAAATGTTTTTCAAATACTCTTGTAGGTATATTGTATAGTTTAGGCATAATTTTGTGTTCCCAAATTGCACCTTATTTCCGTGAGAATGTAGGTAGGTATAAGTAATTATCTATTCAAAATTCAAATCATAAAAACCAATGTAGTAATTTAAATTTTTAATTCAGAAAACCGAATATATTTAAGGTTTTAAGCACTAAAAGGGGTAAAATAAGCAATACGAGTAATTTATTAGTTTATTATATCTAATTTATTTGAGTATAAAACTAAAAATACCATAACAATGAAATGAAAACAAATAAATCTAAACTAATAACTAAAATACATTATTAAAAGAAGTCCCTTAGGCAAGTTACCGAAGATACTGGCAGCGTTCCCCCTTTGGATGGCTAGACTAATTCTTTGTCCGAGGTAGCTGCCAGCTCTTCGGTCTCCGGTGATGTTTTTGTTATTATATTTTTGTTATTTTTGTTTTTGTTATTATAGCACTAAAATAGATGCCAAAACATAAGAGAAACATTTTACAAGTGAACCTCTTACTGATCTAAGCTCGGCAACCCAAAGTGTGTCTTGGCCTCCAAAACGAGACGGCGCCACTCCTCTCTGTCCTGAGCGATTTCAGCCCAGTTCCGAGTGTGGAGTTCGCGTAGGTCCGCGTCCACCGCGTCCCGCCAGCGGTATCTAGCGCGTCCAACCGGTATCTTAATGAAATTTGGTACGGATACAGTTTGAATCCTAGGGAAGGACATAGGGTACTTTTTATCGCGATAAATACTTAGTAGTCACGGCACGCGGGTGAACAACTTGTTTATATAAGGTTTTCGACGTCATGTTCGTCTACAGAGAAAATTAATATAAAACTAAATGTGTTTATGCAAACAGATGTAATAATCTGTTTATTGTACGAGCTGCTGACATTTGTAATACAGACCAGTTTAACAGGTAGTCTTAAAAATGCCATAAACCTGTTAACACGAGCACATTGGCGATATCACGTGCAAAATACTGTTTCATTTCCTTTAGTCGAAAGTCTTTGTCTGAAATGAAGTGAAATCATACTTTGAAAATCAAAAAACAAAAACTGTCATTCGTTCTTGACAAAGACAAAAAGACTGAGGTCAATACTTGGATGGATGGTCACTAGTGGTATTCACAACTGAGTGCTTCCATCCATGTTTCGAAAGAACGTTAAGCGTACACTGCAGTACCACAAAGGATAGGCCTTTGTTTACCTAGGTTTACCTACTTTAGAGTCTGGTAAGGCATATTATTAACTCCCCTGAAACGGCAATCTTTTTAAAACACTTTTATTAGTTTCACTTGTAACTAACTAATAATGTAATCAAATCTTAGAAGTCAATTTTCACCTACTTCTAATTGTCGTATCGACTTGAAACTTTGCATGTGTATGTAATCTCGGTGACAATGCAATAATTTGGTATCATCGACCTGATCTGATGATGCAACCGGAAGGTGGGTAGGGGATCTCTGCAGTGGCTACTAGTAAACCCCTCGTGTTTGGGCTCATATGATTCGTCTTGATGAGTCCAATACATTGAACAAGGGTCTGATGATGCAACCAAAAAGCGCTCCACACTTTGAATTAACCATGATATCGTAACTAATACAAGTCAATTTTACAGTGCTATTTTAAAGTGTTTTTTTTTTAAATTAAAATTAGGTTTTATAACGGGATAATTACCATGTATTTGTTTTTGTTTGAGTTCTCGATATTTCGGCACTGTTGCAAGCGCCATGATCACGAGAATACAATTCTAATGAAAAAAATATTCTAATTCTTTTGACCATGGTAGTTTAAAACAGTATATTGATTCTTTTTTAGTTTTTTATACTAGGTATATATTTTTATTTAAGGATAACTCTCTGGTATTCACTTTCACGACAGAAAGTGCTATGGTTATACCTACTCATAGTTTAATTAAGAATGTGTGACAGCGGTAAGGTGGCCACCTCAAAGCCTCGCAAGGAGGTAGGTAACACCGCAGGTGTGTCAATATTAATTTAAGTTCTGAATTTTTTATGTTACATTACCTAAGTACTTGTTTTGTGCACACATTACTGTATTCCGGAATAAAGAACGATGTTTGCAATGATTTAATAATTAGCTGGCAGTTACTAATTAATGTAATACTACGATACTAGAGAACTTATCCTACTTAATATTATAAACAAGTAGCTGACTTCATACTGCCTCAATCGAAAAATCAATCAACTTTATTGAACAGCAATAATAAAGTTCGAATTAACTCTACATTTTAGTTAGAAAACGTTTTAAGGGAAAAAGGAAAGCGCTGTTTTTAGGGGTTTTCCAGCAATTACTCTAATTTTTCTCACCTTTTAAAGCTTTCCTAAACCTCCACGAACATTTCAAGACCAAAATTTGCCAAATCGGCCTAGCCGTTCTCGAGTTTTAGCGAGACTAACAAATAGCAATTGATTTTTATATATATACTAGCTGACCCGGCGAACTTCGTATCGCCAATAAAAGTCACCTTTTAAACCTTCCCTGAACTTCCACAAATATTTCAAGATCAAAATTATCCAATTCGGTCCAGCCATTCTCGAGTTTTAGTGAGACTAACGAACAGCAATTGATTTTTATATATAAGATATATATATATAGTTGTGATCGCGCCAAAAAAATTACCTGCCGGGCGTTTCTTGCCTGTTCTTTTGCCGGCGTAAGGAGGTTGGAACAGGCGTAGCTAGTTTTAAATTTAACGTTTTAAAGTGATCACAATGTATCCTAATGAAATAACTATTGACTATAAACGTGAAAGTTTGTGAGTATGAATGTGTGAATGTTTGTTACTTCTTTTGTTCGGTTTCAGTAGTTTCACGCAAAAACTACTGAACGGATCTGAATGAAATTTAGAATGGGCATAGCTTATACCCTGGATTACATAGGCTACTTTTAATCCCAGAAAAAGGTTCCTGCGGGATAACGGGAAGACGCAGGTGAAACCGCGGGGCACAACTAGTCTATAGCGATGATGGCTCAGTGGTAGTGACGTCGGCTTGCGATCCGTAGGACGTGGGTTCGAATCCTACAATGAGCTTGAGCTTTCGGTGAAGGAAAACATCGTGATGAAACCATAGCTTGGTGGTAGGGTATTTTCTAGTACTCGCCTGGCTAGCTACCACCCTCTTGTTAAGAATCTGTCGCCAAGCACCTATCGGTGTGTTCCGGCAGCCTCACTTGAGAGCCAGTTCCCAGTCCAGGTGTAGCGTGGCGCCATCTTCGACCACATCGTCACTTAACATCAGGTGACTTGTGGTCAAACGCTACCCTGTAAAGAGTAAAAAAAAAAAAAAAAAGTATAATGACTATTATTTGAAAGGACGACTTTATGTTAGGTACCTACATGTAATAATAACATCTACATTTACTTACGAAAATTAAATAACATAAACATAAAAAACACTACCTATACAAAAACATAAAATAAAACTCCCCATAAATAAAACTAAAGAATTTAACTATTGTCTTTTTTTGTCTATTGTCTTATTAAGTACTAGTTGCACCCCGCGGTTTCACCCGTGTCTTCATGTTATCCCGCTGGAACCTGTTTCCGGGATAAAAAGTAGCCTATGTGTTAATTCAAGTACCTATACCTAAGCTATATCCATTCCAAATTTCATTCAGATCCGTTCAGTAGTTTTTGCGTGAAAGAGTAAACATCCATCCATCCATTCATCCTTCCATCCATTCACCCATCCATCCATACTCACAAACTTTCACGTATGTAATATTAGTAGGTTATATTTCTTACTAGTGCGCCCCGCGTCTTCTCGTTATCCCGCAAAAACCTTTTTTTTTAAAGTATGTGTTAATCCAGGGTATAAGTTATCTCTATTCGAAATTTCATCAAAATCGAGTTAGTAGTTACGGTGATACGCGGTAACAAACATTCACATACACAAACTTTCGCATTTATAATATTAGTAGGATAGGATAGGATGGATTAGTTAGTAAATGTAGAGACATTATTTAAATTTAATTAATTTGACAAAAAAGCTTGGGATTGTAGTGAACTTGCTCCAATTCAATCAGTTAGTAGAAATGTAAATATGATCATCATCCAAAAAATTACGCTCTAAGAAGGCTGGAACAGGCGTAGTTTCAATTTTTTTTTAGTTGTCGTCTTTTAGTTTGTTCAAATCACGGTGCTGTCCTTTCATACAAGCAAGTGGGCAACTCTATTTTCGGCGTTTCAAGGCCACCCGAAAGCCTCTGACATGGTTTTACGACTGATACTGCCTAGATAATAATCTACCAAAATTAAAATTAAAAAAACCTTAACAATCATACCTAAGAATACACTCGATCAAGACACCATTTAAATAACAAAAAAAAAACTTAATCTAAATACAAAACCTACTTATAATACCTCTTTTTTGTCGGGGCCGGGGGTTAAAATGCAACAAAACGGTCACCCATCCAAGCAATAACCGTGGTGACTGCATTTGTTTTAATACTAACTGCGTTCCACGGTTTCACCCGCGTCTTCCCGTTATTCCACAGCAACCTTTTCCGGGATAAAAAGTGACCTATGTGTCCAGGGTATAAATTATCTCCATTCCGAGTTTCTCTCAAATCTATTCTGTAGTTTTTGCGTGAAAGCGTAACAAACATCCATACATCCAGAAATTCATACAACCGCACATCCACACATCCACACACCTACACATCCACATATCCGCACATCCACACATCCATACATCCACACATCCATACATCCATACATCCACACATCCTCACATCCTCACATCCAAATAACCATACGTACCTACTCATAAACTTTCACGTTTATAATATTAAGTAAGTAATAGGATTATAACTACTTACAAGCAGTGCTATGGACAATTTTTCGGTCCGGCATAAATAACTTGTCGAACCTCCGTCTTCTTCAAACGCGAATAATTTGCATGGCAGTGTGAACAGATCTTTTTTTGATGTTGTTTATTCTTGTATTCAAGTTAGGTTAGCGAGGTACCGCCATTATATCAGAGTGGTTCGCTGGAATTCGACGTGTTGTGTTCAGAATTGATAAATAATTGTGAGTACATACTTGGTTTTACAAACCTTTTTGTTATTTAGATAATTATAAACTTAAATTACAAGAAATAACTAACATAATTAAACTAAAGTACAAAATAAAACTAACAATTTAAATTAAAATTTATATGTATGTACAACAAAAATATATTTTATATTCTTATTATATAATTATATAAATGAATCCCTATCCCCCTTGGTCACGGCATCACGCGTAAACGGCTGGACCGATTTCACTAATTCTTTTTTTGTTGTGTTTGTTATTGCGTGGAGAAAGTTCCTAAGAAAGAAAAAAATTAAACATTGCGATAAACTGCACACTGAGAAAAATAATCGCGAGTGAAACCGCGGGGTGCAGCTAGTTATATATATAGGTACCGTTATTGGATCGTTTGGACTAACTAAAAAAGGTCTAAAGATAGTTCGAACGTTTAATTTTTTATTATGAATGGCTTATTTATAAGTTAAAAAATAAAGTTCTGATACATATTATATATCCTTATCAGGTTACATCATTCACCAACTAAAGAATAGGTAGTAGAAAGAAAAATGTAAAATATGGGCGAAGTGAATACAGAATTGATTTTTTTGAAGTGATCACATCACAATGTATCCTATTGAATAAAATATAAATGTTGTGTACATTGCCTTAATAATAATGTTAATCATATGATTCATATGTAACAACGTGTAGTGCTATTTTTTCATGTTATGCAGTAATTTATATTTTTTATACATATTTTACAGAGTAACACCATTTTTTTTTTTTGTTTATCTGAATTGTGTTTTTTTTTTTCAACTTCAGCACGATGCGTGACCTTGTGCAAGAGGTTCCTCTCGCTGATGAGTATAAGAAGAGGACCGGCATCACTCCCGAGGACATCCGTAAATTGAGGACCTGGCTCGAGACGCAGCCGCATTTGCCTGGAAAAGCTATTACAGGTCAGTGTCACACCTTTTTTTATATTACAGTGTGTCAAAAAAACCTGATGGTAGGCGATGACTGTCGCCAATGATCATATTTTGCATACCTGCTATACTAATAATATTATAAGTAAATGCGAAAGTAGGTACATAACTCTGTGCTTTTGTTTTTTTGTTTTTAACTTTCACGCCTAAACTGCTAAACTGATCTTGGTGAAATTTAGTGTGAAGATAGCGTGAAAAATTTAGAAGGACATCGGATACATTTCATCGCGATAAACTGTAGCCCACGCGGGGAACGATTACAGAAAGAAAGGTGATAAGAAAGATTTTAGGTTCGGTACCAACCATCAGAGGATGGAGTATGGGAAAAAGTGATGCGGAAAAATTGAGGAACTGGTGGCGGAACCAAATACAGATTCTTAACTACATGACAGTAGCTAGCCAGGCGAGTACTAGAACATACCCTACCGCCAAGCTATGGTTTCATCACGATGTTTTCCTTCACCGAAAGCTGAAGCTCACCTATCTCTATCTTAATAAATATATATAACTCAAAGGTGACTGACTGACTGACATAGTGATCTATCAACGCACAGCCCAAACCACTGGACGGATCGGGCTGAAATTTGGCATGCAGGTAGATGTTATGACGTAAGCATCCGCTAAGAAAGGATTTGATTTAATTCTACTCCCAAGGGGATAAAATAGGGGATGAAAGTTTGTATAAAACTTTGTCAATTTTAAACCGATCGGGCTGAGACTTTGCATGCATAATGCTGTAGCCCACGTGGGTGAAACCGCGGGGAACAGCTAGTTGTAGTATATATTCGACCTACGGATCACAAGCAAACGCCACTACCACTGAGCCATAATCGCTTCAATTCATTGTGAATACGGCTTGCTTTACTATCGTATCTTAAGTTTCACAAAGAGCGGATTTATCGTTCAGAGCGATCTCTTCTATATTCTGATGCATGAAGATAAGAAGAACCAATCTCCCATCTTTCCTTCCGTCATAAACGTTCTCCTGTATTATTATGTAAAGCACGTACCTACGCGCTCCTTGATAATATCTCAGGTTAAAAAGTTCAAAATAACAACCTGAAGTGATGCGAACACATTTTTATGTGACAATAACAAGCGAGGTCATTCGGGCCGTTATAATTGGCAAATGACTCGATTTAATAGAATAATGTATTCCGCCAAATGGTTAAGTAATAAAACGAGTAAGTAGATATATTTATGTTTTCCTGGTACCTCGTCGTGACATTCAGTAAGGACTCTTTTAAGAACGGAACTGTGACCACCGGATACAGACCCATTTTTTTTTATTAGATTAAGTATCATTGAATTGTACAAAAAAAATAGCTCTATTCCAATATGTTCAACCAGTTTGATAATTTTACTCCAATTCTTTTTTATTTTTGGACCACTTTACTCAAATTCTTTCAACTTTGGACAATTTTACTCCAATTCTTTTAACTTTGGACCACTTAACTCCAATTCTTTCAACTTTGGACCACTTTACTCCAATTCTTTCAACTCTTTGATTATTTGCACAGGTTTTTAATGTCCTTACTGGCAGTAGGTGTTACCTTGTGTGTAATCGTCCGTATAGTTAAGATGACTCTACCTTTAGCTCATCGTGATGACAGATAATGGAATAATGAGTGGCTGTTAGATCTGTTAGCGGATAATTTTATATGATTAGCTATAACTAGCGACGTTACAGAACCAGAATGTTGTTTATTGTAGAATTCTTAATGTATTTATTACTTCAAACTAAAAAGAATATACCATAACAAAGAAATAAAAACAAATAAACCTAAACTAATAACTAAAATACATTATTAAAAGAAGTCCCTTTATGCAAGGTACCGAAGATACTAGCAGCGTTCCCCCTTTGAATGGCTAGACTAATTCTTTGTCCGAGGTAGCTGCCAGCTCTTCGGTTACCGGTGATGTCGACTTGATTTATTGTAGATATATTTACCTAATAGGTAGGTATCAGTTGTATTACTAACTGCGCACGGGATTTCAGAACGAATCCCTTTTCCGGTTGAAAAAGTAGTCTATGTGCTAATCCAGAATACCTTTAAGCCATCTCCATTCCAAATTTCTCTCAAATCCGTTGAAACGTTTCGGCGTAAAGAAGTAAACTCGCTCACAAACTTTTCCATTTATTTAGGTAGGTATATTAAAGTATTGTTATGTGTTAAGGTTGTTTATATTTTTAATTTTTCCTCCCTACATTCCTTATTCATAATTAATAGTAAATGGTACCTACATAGTATTTTCTATCGTATGATTTAAATACTTTCTATACCATATTTTTTAAACTAAAAAAAAACTAACTGAGATGGCGCAACGACCCAAAGTGAGTCTTGGCCTCCGATAACAAAAGACGCCACTTCGGTCTGTCCTGCGCCACCTCCCGCCAGTCCTCCACCTGGAGCTCGCGCAAATCCTTCGTGACTTCGTCTTTCCAGCGATATCTGGGACGGCCGACAGGGCGACGGCCACTCGGCCTTCCACTGTAGGTATACTTGTTTGACCGCACGATCCTCCCCCATTCTTTCAAGGTGGCCGAGCCAGCTATATTTTTTACCTATGTTTAAAAACGGGACAAGTCTCTGATATTAAATGGACACTGTGGTGTGGTCGAAGGTGGTACCACGCGCAACCCCTGGGCCCCTGGACTGGGAACAGGCTCTCAAGTGAGGCTGCCGGAACACATCGGTAGCGGCAGGATCGACTAGTAGGTATATAATAAGTATTAAAAATCAAATTGGCGTACGTTACTAAATAAAATATCAAAAATGTCTCGTAGTACCTAGTTAACTAAAGGTCACTGAATATGGATGAAACTTTTAAAACTAAATTAATATTTAAAGCTGTTTCCGGTTTCGGTTGCAAATCAATAAACGTATTTTTATGAAACTAGTCGCGCCCCGCGTCTTCCCGCAGGAACCTTTTTCCGGGATAAAAAGTTGCCTATGTGTTAATTCAGGGTATAAGCTATCTCCATTCCAAACTTAATTCTGATCCGTTCAGTAGTTTTTGCGTGAAAGAGTAACAAACATCATTTTATCAAGGAAATAGGTTCCTGGAGGATAACGGGAAGACGCGGGGCGCAGCTAGTATTATCATACAGCGCTCCGCTATTCGTCTAAACCTTTTGTCGTACATAAATTTGTTTTTATCTGGTATACTACTTATATTGATGTTTGTTCCGTTCCAGACCTGGACCTCATCCTGACGTACCACTGCTGCAACCGAAGCGCTGAGGTCTCCAAGCAGCTGATAGACCTGCACTTCACTTTGAGGTCTCTCTTCCACACCTACTTCAAGAACCGGTTGGCTGATGAGAAGACGCTGAAGGTTATGGGTTACTAGTAAGTTTAAACTTATCTACACAATATCAATATCAGTATCCTATTACGTTTCCACTGCTGCCTTCGCTCAGAGTATGGGCCGTAATCTACCACGCGGGCCAAGTGGGGGTTGTCGGATAGGCCAGGCCTTGTGTCGGAGTTTCCAGAGCACCCGAAGGCCTCCGACATGGCCTAACGACTGCTATCCTTAGACAACATCCGGGACGTGCCCTGTGAAGCAAGGAAGCGCTCAGTTGTAAATACCACTGGACTAGTGGTCACATCTTACAGCGAGCTCGAGCAGCCCACTAGAGAGCCAGTTCCCAATCCAGGTGAAGCGTTGCGCTATCTTCGACCACATCGTCACTTAAAATCAGGTGACTTGTGGTCAAAAGCTACCCTGAAAGCGGTACAAAAAAACTCTTAACATTGGCTGTCTTGTGGTCAAACGCTAACATGTAGTTACTTATGTAGGTAATAAAAAAGTTATCCTACCACTAAGCATAATATTGCTTGTTAATATGCAAGTATGAAGGACAATAACGATGTAATTCAGTGAATTGAGGAAAACACTTGTATTTATGAACTAGGTACTTAGCTGGTTGTACTGAAAGCTAGCTAACCAAGGCGATGTCGCAAGAGCATGTTATTATGGTGGATGTGGCATTAGCATCACGGACGTTTTCTCATACCTACCTATACCTATATAATTATTATCTAGCTGGCAGGTAAATGCATTGAATGTCTGTGAAAACTTAAAACATCGTATTATTCAAGCATTTCATTCAGTAATTTGAACAAACCGGCATGTCCAAGAACCACAACATCCATGAGCATGCGATATTTATCAACCTGTACCGGGCCGGCGCGTGGTAGATCACGGTCATCACGGACCATACTCTCTGCGTCAGCGCCCCAGCAGTGGGAACGTAATAGGCTGATGATGATAATGCTACGTTTAAAAGGAAAAATGGTTTTCTTATTTTACGACTTGCCTAAAGGCACTGCATCTACTGTGCTATAGGGTAGCGTTTGATCACAAAATGTGGTCGATTGTGGCGTCGCGTAATACCTTTATTACGAACTGTAAACAGGTCGCAACGCATCGGCAACTCCCCTCGTGTTGCAAATGTCCATAGGCGAAGGTGACTGCTTTCCATCAGGCGGGCCGTCTGCTCGTTGTTTGCTAATCTATTACATAAAAAAAGGTCAGTATTTGTTCCTTCGCAGCCTCCTATTGCCGTTGGAAGCTCGAGCGTATGATGACTCCAAGATTCTGTACACCAGACTCCTGGATTACGATGTCAAGAACTTCGTATTTGCCGAGGCTGTGAAGTAAGTTATCTTTTGGCTGCATTTTAGGCCAACAGGCCGTCACCACCTAGGCCGTGCCTTTTTTTCGTTATTTTCGTCGAGGAAGATGTTTTCTTTAACTCCGAGGACTCGTTATAACAATGGTTTCATCACGATGTTATTGTTTCTTCACCGAAACTGATTGCAGAAATTTGACCTACGGTTTGCAAGCCGACGTCACAACTGAAATATCAACGTACACTTTCATCAGCATATGTTCACTGGGACACTTGACCACGCAGATTCATAAAGATATAACGTCCAAGGAGTCAGAGATACAAACATCAAAATTGTTAATCACCTACCTGCACTTGAATAACCTCTTCAATTTCCAGGTGTGTGATAATGATAATAGACCTTTGGCAGTACATGGAAGGCACCTGGCCAGGACTCGTGATAACTATCGACCTGGATAAAGTGACGCTCTCGCACATTACGAAACTGGACCTCCAAACGGTGCAGCAGTTTCTGTACTACTTGCAGGTCAGAACTTTTAACTAAGCGCTTCCATGTTTGAGGTTTTTTCTGGTCCTTGCCTGTTGGAAAGACTATGTTTCCAATGAAATAACAGGCTATAATGAGACTTAACATCTAGTATCTCACGTGCCGAGCGCAGTGCCACGCAAGATTTTTAACGGTGAGTTCAAAATTCCTGTGTGGCAATGAACTGTAATGGCCTTACTATCGATATAAGTCTCATCAGAACTCATCACTCAATTGCATAAAACCCCCTCTGGATGCCCTTGATATACCCAGAGCATCTTTGACAGCATCTGGGCATATTTTAACTCATATAATCAAGTAACTTATTTGTTAGAAATAAATGACTGATGACGCCAAACCTCACCATTCAAGACCTTCCAAACCCATCCACCACTGTACCAGTACCTAATACTGGCTTTCCCCACAACTCAAAACCGTGCTTAACAATCCTCAAATCCCTTTCAGGAAGCCATGCTCGTAAAGTTAAAAGGCCTACACTTCCTTAACGCGCCCTCTTTCATGGACCGCATCATGATGATCCTTCGGCCGTTCATGAAGAAGGAACTCTTGGATGTGCTGCAAATTCACCAGGACAACAAGACGTTGGAGAAGTACCTGCCGGTGGAAGCCTTGCCGAGGGAGACCTCACCCAAGGATGCTGCGGGGCAGTTCCTGATGATGGATAGTGCTAAAGGTATGTAGAAATCTAGCTCAAAGAATTAGCAAGGTGAAGTCTCAGTGGGCCGGTCATATAATCCGCAGAACTGATAACCGTTGGGGTAGACGTGTTTTGGAGTGGAGACCGCAACAAGGTGGAGCGATGACTTGCCCTAAGTGGCTGGCAGTTGTTGGATGAGGGGCCTATGTGCAGCAGTGGACTGATACAAGCTGTTGATTATCTAGAAACCTCTGGTGTAATGCTCAAGCTACTTCGTCTTTTGTGTCAAGATTAGAGTTACTTTATCAATTACTGACGAAACCGTGGTCCCCAATGGTGTGAACAAATGCCCATGCTAGAGGTACCGACATATACAAGCAATGTGATGAATGTGCGCACAATTAGAAGCAGTTTTCTCTTTTAAAACCAGTTATTATAGCAGAAAATCATCATTCGCCGGAAGAAATCCAATACTGACCATAGAAGGGGGAGGCCCTTTTGAACGCTCCCGTGAACAGTTATTAGCCATTTGCATCCGCCCACCTAGCAAAGGGCCTCCATACAGTACGTATTTCGGTTCGTGGACGCCACTTGAGAACCTTTCTTTCACATCGGTTATCGGTTTTTCGAGCGTTGTGGTCTGCCCTTTGCCACTTCAACTTGCAAATTCGGAGTGCTGTCGATAATTTTGGTTTTTCGACGAATAATGAATAATTTGTTGTTCTTTTCAGCGGATATGCTGGCGAAAGTGAAGGCTGGAGCAGATTACTTCCTAAAAGAAAACCAGAAGCGAGTGGCCGAGTCGGCGCGCCAGGGCAAGCCGAAGACTATCTCAGATATCTTCGGAGGGATCGAGGGGTCTTTCAAGAAGCTTGATATTGATTAGTTGGATTTTAAGGCAAGTTTGACTATAACCTGGTGTCATGTGATGATGCGGTCGAGGATGGTAACGATGGAGAGGGACTGGATCTCAAGAACAGTTTGTCTGTATGGTTTGTCTCCACCCCAAATAGCAGCCTAAGGATATAAACAGAAACCCAATGCTGTGTCGCCCACATGTCCCCATCGTGTAATTAATTAACATTTAAATATAATGTTTGTACATAATGTGTGTAAATAGGTATTGAGGTATTATTTTTATTGTTATTAAATAGTCACACAAAAAGAAATGTTTCATTTTCCTTGAAAATGTAATAACTTACGTTTAAAAACGGTTTATTACTGAAATGTAGAGTAATTTTATTTTCTCGTGACGTTTTAAATCATTATCTGTAGGTGATAAAAATGTAAGTGGCTATAAAAATATGACCAAATATTATTTACTGGTATTCATTTTTTTTTTAATATAAACATCTAACTGACCTGCTTTGTGCAACAAAAGAAAGCTATATGGCTAATAAACAATTCTATTCTATTTATGAATAAAAAATGAATTAAAAAAAAAAACAAACATGAATTTATATGAATTAGTTATTCTTCTCCACCTATATCATAACGAGAAAAAAATTGACAATTTTTGTGTAGTTGGTATTGAAAAAAGAAGCGCAAGTGGATAAGCGTCATCCCTACTAATATTATAAATGCGAAAGTCTGTCTGTCTGTCTAGCATTCACGCCTAACTACTGAACCGATTTAAATGAAATTTGTTACGGAGGTAGTTTGAACCCTGAGAAAGGACATAGGCTACTTTTTATCGCGATAGACTGTAACCCATGCAGGTGAAACCGCGGGACAGGCTAGTTTCGCATACTCTGGAGCCAGGGGAGACCAGTAGGTCAGAGCGTCATGTAGTAGTGGCAAGTGTGACTCTTACCATCAATTGAGCGACTCGCCTGGCTAGCTACCACCCTCTTGTTAAGAATCTGTCGCCAAGCACCTATCGGTGTATTCCGGCAGCCTCACTTGAGAGCCAGTTCCCAGTCCAGGTGTAGCGTGGCGCCATCTTAGACCACATCGTCACTTAAGATCAGGTGACTTGTGGTCAAACGCTTCCCTGTAAAAAGTAAAAAAAAAAGTGGGTGTTGTAGTAATTAAAACAAATATAAAAATTGTTAGCAAATATATTTCATAGAGACATAGTTACTCTCAAGTTACTCTTAAACCAAAAATGGAATAACGACCAGCGCCGCCCTGAAACAATACAAAAACCAATTAGGATAACTTAATTAGATATCTACCTACACTGTTATATTAAGGTTCACTTGCACAATAAATTAAATCTGGTTTAAAACTGTATTTAGCTAAATTTTCCATACAATTTGACATTTGAATTTAGTTAAATCGAGATTTAAATCGGTCGTGCAAGTGGGTCTAAGAGTTTATTTACTATCCATATTAACATTGAAAATGCGAAAGTAAGCCAGTCTGTTTGCTTGTTACCTTTTATCAACTTAACGGTAGAACCAAACTTGATCAAATTTGGTGTAGAGATAGATTGGATCCTGGGGAAGGACTACTTTTAATCGCGAGACTAGCCCACGCGAGTAAAACCGTAGTAGTTATAGCAAGTAATCTCTGGAAGTACCCAACTGATTCTGAAAATACTTTCACAGATCGACAGCTACACTATTCAGTATTCATGGGTGATATTTATCCTACCAATATTATAAATGCGAAAGTTTGTGTGAATGTTTGTTACCACGTATCACCGTAACTACTAAACCGATTTTGATGAAATTTGGAATGGAGATAGCTTATACCCTGGATTAACACATAGGCTGGACTTTTCATCTCGGGAAAAGGTTACTGCGGGATAACGGGAAGACGCGGGTGAAGCCGCGGGGCGTAACTAGTAAGTTGGCTATTAGCCATTTGCATCTATTAGCTCCCCGCAACTCTTAGTGTCATCGGTTCAGAGGGACAAGAGGAGTACTTACCTTTCTGTAAAATGCTTAGTCGAAGAGACCGAAGCCCATGTCTTCGTCTTCAGACTCGGATTCCTCCTTCTTGGCTTCTTCCTCTGGAAATGTAGAATACAAAACAGGTTAGAATCGGGTCGGTGATGAAAATGATGGAGTAAGCAGGGAGATGGTAGGGGTCAGTGAGGTTTTTAACAGCACAGAGGCTCAGTCGAAAGATGGTGTTGATTGAAATCATCATTCAGGATAAGTGAATATTTTATTGAGATTTGAAACAACATAGCTTTATAATTCAACAGTTTTCGTTCATTTTGAACAATTTCAATGCTGATCATCCATCACCAGCAAGGTAGTTTAGCCAGTTTTTTTGCAGTGAATGCATGAAGAACTGGCGAAATTACTTAGTTTCGCTAGCGGTGGCCGATCTGCTTTATGAAGTAAACAGGGTTTAAAACTCTTTACTAAGACAAAATCTTAGAAACATGAAAAACATCTAACGGCAATGTTACTACATGGATAGCCAAATAGACTTCAACTGTAATGTCACATTGCACTACAATAATAATATCCACAATAGCATGCAAGCAAAATCTAGTTTCACAAAAGAACGGTAGACATACCCTTCTTCACTTCAGCGGCGGCGGCGGGGGCTGCGGCTCCGGCGGCGGCGGCGGGGGCTGCGCCTCCAGCCGGCATCGAAGACAACTTCTCGCGCCCTGGAAAATGTCACATTGAGGTTAGGAACGCTCGGGACAGGTCTGGCCATTTGATGTGATAGTTTAACATCAGGCACGGTGTTTACAGCAAAGACTTTCAGACGAAAGATGGTGTAAGTTTATATGTATCATCATTTAGAACTGGTTTCAGTTCAATCCTACAATTATTATAAATGTGAAAGTTTGTGAGTATGGATGGATGGATGTTTGTCACTCTTTAATGCAAAAAGTACTGAATGAATCTGAATGAAATGAATGGAGATAGCTTATACCCTGGATTAACACATAGGCTACTTTATTCCTCGGAAAAAGGTTCCTGCGGGTGAAACCACGGGGGGCAACAAGTTGGTAATGAAAAAAGAAAAAGTAAATGCAATTGCTTCCAAAAAATTACCTTTTCTCTACGGAGATTGGAGCAGGAGTAACTAGTATTAAGTTTGGCATTTTAAAGATCACAAAGGTGTCTTCTACTCAATAAACATTTTTGGATTTTAAACTACACAAATTCCTTTCTGATAAATTAGCAGTCGAGTAGATTGGACTGCATGGTTCAATGTTGCTATACCCAAACATGGGTCACTAGATAATCCTCAGTTAAATTGCTAAGATCTGTATGTTATAATGTTTGCAAAAAATTATTTGAGTGTAATAAATTCCAGTATCTGTTGCAGGTCTTCTGCCTTAGTTTTCTATATCAAATTAGGTTGATAAAAGACAAAACAATTATCAATGAATTTGCTATGAAATACAGACTATGTTCTACAAGCTAAGTTTACCAATATTAAAAGTAGCTATAACTGTTGCTCTTGCTAGTAATTGTCAATTTTAGCACTCAAGATTTGATACTACTGTAACAAATTATCTGAATTTTTATACTACAACTCTATCTTAAAAATTGGTCTATAAAAGTACTCACCAGCAACGATCAGCTCCTCGACATCCTTGCCCTTCAGTTCAGCGATGACCTTCTTGAGCTTCTCACCGTCGGCTTCAATTCCAACCGAGCTGAGGATCTTCTCAACATCGGCAGCCGCAGGGGCGGCCTTCCCTCCGAGCACAGCGAGCAAGTACGCGGCCACGTAACGCATTCTGGAATGTTCACAATTAAAACTTTAATATCTTAGGACACTAGTTGCACCCCACGGTTTCACCCACGTCTTCCATTTATCGCGCAGAACCCTTTTTCGGGATAAAAAGTAGCCTATGCGTTAATCTGGGGTATAAGCTATCTTCATTCCAAAGTTAATTCAGATCCGTTCAGTAGTTTTTGCGTGAAAGAGTAAAACATCCATCCATCCATACTCACAAACTTTCACGTTTATAATATTAAGTAGGATATTGGGGTAGGACATGTTCTTGAGTGGAGACTATGACTGTAAACGTAGACAACAGTGGTTGCCCGGACTGGGCTGTGACATACCTTAGGAGAGACCTTTGTCTAGCAGAGGACTGATATGGGCTGATGATGACATATAATGTTAGTGTTCAAAGTTCCTTGACATGAAAGTTCCAAGAAGCAGAGCAAATAATATAGTGAAATTATGAATTAAATTGCATGTTAGCTATAAACTCGGGCCTTTCTGTTCTGCAATACAAACTATATAAATAACATAATGTGCCGGCTTGGAGGTCGCCATGTGTAGACCAGTGTGAACATATTGGTGGCTTCAATTTTAAACTGACGTGTTACAGTCCAGAACCAATAACATTCAATGTAGAGGAGCCTTGTTATTGACCATACTTGTTACACTTGTTATACCTTGTGAAACAACGTGATGTTTTAATTCACTGGTTTAGGTTAGAGTTAACAACAAACCAACCTACGTATATTCGATCAAGTGTAGTGTAATTGAGATTACAACCTATAAAGGCATCACAATATTATTAGACCAAACATTTGTGGGAAACAACCAAATAAAACCCAAAAATTCACTGCAAAGCACACGACATAACCAGAATCAGGTTGGCGCGCATATTTCTCATCCAAGTTGATCTCGCACAGAAACGCAGTAATTGCACAAAAAACATATTCTACAACGGCACAATAGCATTCACTAAACTTATACATAATTATTTTCTTTAAATCACTTACTTTTAAGTCGTAATGACACGAAACGTGTAAAGCCAAAATGAAAACGTTCGTCTTGAACAAATTCAAGAGACAGAGAATGAGGTGCGGGGTGGAGGGGCGGGCGGTGAGCCGCGGTGACGGCACATTGTCAATTTTGACGTTTCTATTTTAGTGACAGTGACAGTAGATTAGGGCTGATGTTTCGTTCGAAATGTTTAGTCGATTTTATTAATATCGATATTTCCTTTTAAAAAATATTTTTATCACTCAGTGCCATACAGCATATGTGTGGTGATATGGAAACTCTTTAGAGTTGCAATGGTTTGAACTAGTGTTCTACAACAATTGTGACAGTCTGTCAAGTATGTCTTTTCTAAAAACGTGTAATTTTAGCAGATATTAACCTTTAGTATCCTACGGTTTTATCTTATTATATCAATATGGATTATGGACAATACCATACAAACTACTAGATTAGCTTAGTAGCAGCCCAGGCTGTTGTTAGTGTAGTTAATAATATGTAAAGTTGTATTATCATGGTATAAGAATGTACAAAAAAATTATTATGTATATGACTGACGCTTTAGTAGCGCAGTAGTTTAATCTATACTCCAAAGCAAATCGCTCATATGCATTGCGTAGAAGTTTGCTAATAAATAATTATCCTTAGTAATGTATTGTATCGTTATGCAGCATTATTTTACCGTGTTGTATTTTTTTATTAATGAATATTTTAGTACAACTATAAATAACTAACTCCGATGGTTCAGCGACCATCGGAGTGTCACGGCCTAAGAGCGCCACTTGACTCTTCTCCTAACTTGAGTATTTTTTTTTTGATTTTGATTTCTCTTCGATATTTTTTTCTTCATCGACTGAGTTGGCTTGGCCACGTATTGCGCATGTGAGAGGATCGGGTGGCAAAGCGTACTTATTACTACTTATTTGGGACGACCGAATGGCCGTAGGCTGGTCAGACGCCTACTAGATACCGCTAGAAGGACGCGGTAGATACAGACCTACGCGAACAAATTAATTATTAGTTAAATGTTAATAAATTTAATCAGAAACAAGAAACACATCAGAATCGACTAACAATCTGCAAAAGTATGTAACGTTTCGTTTTACGCAGAGTATTTATTCCATACATGTATTTTAATTAATTTTGTGTTTCGGTCGGAAATGGATAAAAAAAAAAAAATCTTTTACATATCTTTTTCTTTTTTTTTTCTTTTTATATTTTCTTTTTTTTTTTTTAATAAAATATCTTTATACTACAAAAATAGTTAAAAATCACAGCTAACAATATCTTCAGCAAACAGGTATACTAGGTAAGAGTTGCACAAAGACAAACATTCCAATAATAATCATAAATATAAGTTGATTTTGATCTTAGCTAAAATTAAATGTTGAATCACAAGGTAAATAAAATGCTTCGTCGTTGAAAAATAAGAAACCTGTATCTAGTTGTACCGTACCTACTTACTTAAGTAAATCTACGGTATTTCACACGAAGCCAAAAGCCAATCGTGCTAAATAACAACACCTTGTAAATGAGAACCAATTTCTTTTGACTCCGCTTTCAGCGTCCGTCTACTGAAAAACAAAAGTGATTCGAATGACAAATGGTGCATGAGATAGCGCGCCTATTTATTCTGCGCCACCGATCGACCCAGGAAATGGGATTTTCGCGAAGCTAACACCGTTTTATGCTTTACATCATACGAGAATTGAGTAATGGTTTAGTGAGACTACGCAGTGCGGAGGTATGCCGAAATAGGGGTTTGCAGTAAATTCTTGGTTGATATCCTGCGCTTGCTTTGTTTATAGAAGAATAGAGGATAATTTTGTTAGAAAAATGACGAAAAGCATTACATTAAAATAAAATTATGCTGCGAAAGAATTCTATGAAAGTCCCTAAAAAGCATGTATAATAAATCTAAAAAAATCCGAATGTGAAAATTTTACAAACTACTTTTCCAATTTTTTTCTTCTTATGAGCCTTTTTCAGACTTACACGGATATTTAAAAAAAGGCTGAGTAAGCCGTTCTTAAATTTTGCGCGTAGCAACATATAATTATTTTAGCCATTAATGTTTATAGACTTATACCTACACTCTATAATAGCGTACGAAAGTATTTGAATAATTCCTGAACTAGTTTTAGCAAAATAAATACAAAATATTGAGAGAGCAATGACTTTTTATTTCACGGTTAGATGGCAAGAGAAAATCATAGATAGTTCACATAATTGACGATAGATGGCGTCTTTCCGGTGTTGCAATTACATAGTTTCAACACTCTAGACTCTCTATAACGTCTAGAGGACTGAAAAGAGAAACGTTCAAATTTTTTACAGTTGAAAAATAACGTTTTGCACAATTTTTTTCATACAACTTTCAAACATAAAATAATCAAATAAATCACTAGAGTCGCTAAGTCGCTACAGATGGGACTAGCGATTTGTGGTCAAACCTACAAATCACGACATCATATCTGTTTACGGCAAAGCGCGGTCTCCTCGCAGAGCCATAAAGGCGAGTAGTCCAGAAATATACCGACTGGCAAGCGGAGCACAATAAAAACTAAAACTGATACGCAACGACCGCGCCGTCACACGCGCTACTAATATTAGACGAGACGGGCCAAAGATTATAGTACAGAACATACACACCTTTCGGACATAAATGTACCTACATTTTAATTTTATTCAGGAAGCGTTAGAATGTCACATCATTAAAATATTTATTTTATAAAACAACAGCTGTTCGTGGACTACACTTTATCGCAATAAAATGTATGCTATCTCCTTCTCCAGGTTTTGAACTATCAAATTTCATCAAGGTTCAGCGATTCTGTCGTGAAAAGGTGACAAAACAAGTATAAATTATAACAAAAAAAAAACTGACTTTAGGTTTCCCTCGATTTCTCTGAGATGCCATCATCAGATCCTGGTTTCCTTATCACGGTACCACCCTTGGGATATCTACTTTTCAACAAAAAAGAATCATCAAAATCGGTTCATAAACGACGAAGTTATCCTTGAACACACATGAAAAAATATATATACGGTCGAATTGAGAAACGAGCTTCTTTTTTTGAAGTTGGTTAAAAACGGAGTTGCTTTCGCATTTATATTATTAGTGTGGATGTTTTCACTTTAAAATGTCAAACTTAAAACTACGTTATAATAGGTTCAGTATAATAATTATCAATGTTCTTTTGATTTTATATTATTGATTTTCAAAGTTTTTTTATATGTTAAATATTTTATTTTCAGTTGGTTAGCTAGAGCTTGTACCGATTGGCACATTTTCGTCTCTGATCTCTATGCACGTTTAAACCAACCCTGTTACAGTCGGGTTTATTGGCTAGTCGGCGCATGGGCAACTTATCAACAGAACATTCTTAGCGTTTACCTGTAGCTGCTGCAAAATACTAGCAAACGTATTGAAAAATCAACATAAATCAACAAAAACCGACATAAACAAATAACTTTCAGAAAAAGTTTACATAAACAAATGTGAAACAAAGTGCAGTGTAAATTAAAAAGTAAAAACAGTGCCATAAATCGACTAAAATTAATTCGATTAAAAAGTGATAGATGTGTGTTATATAATCGAATAACTTTCAAGTGACTTGAATACACACCACTTACATTTCTATTTTTTAATAATTTAGTTTGGTATGGCAAACGTCTCTCGGTGGAGCCGTTTTCAGCTTGGTTTCCTGAATTTACCAAGATAGGTGAGTGACTTTTCGTGTTAACACAAACGAATATTAATTGAAATGAATATTCGTAAAAATTTGCTGTGTGGTTTATGTGAGTACTGTGTGACCTAAATGTAGTTTAAAATGAAGTCAGCTGTATTTTGTAGGCTAGCTTAAAAGTTCTACCTACGGTACTAGAAAGTAGATCGTAGGTACCTCCTAGGTCAATTTTATTGCATTTTATCTGAACACTCCAACAAGTGAACACTCCCCTACAGGTGCCTTTTTATTTATG
This sequence comes from Opisthograptis luteolata, assembly GCA_931315375.2. Lineage (NCBI taxonomy): Eukaryota > Metazoa > Arthropoda > Insecta > Lepidoptera > Geometridae > Opisthograptis > Opisthograptis luteolata. The sequence continues at coordinate 10,481,499 of OV928054.1, forward strand.
GCTGCACTTGTATTTTTAGCCAGTGTCAATTATAAGACAAGTTATAAAATAAACAAAAAATAATATTGACAATTCATTTGGCGCCAAAAAGCCCTTATGTGCTTCGTGACAAAATCAAATTTCATATTCATAACTTGATAATTTCAGGATCAGGATGGTAGCTATCCAGACAAGCACTAGAAAATTTCCTACCATGGAGCTGTGGTTTCTTATTCAGCAGTCCTGCTTACTGCCAATTTTGTCCAGTTTTTATTTAATTTAACATACTCATTTTACTTTTTTAAATAAACCTCCCATGAATCATGGTCCGCCATTTCTCGCTCCTAGTAAAAGGCACTTTCGTGTAAAAACAAAACTCGGGGTTTCCATTATTCCTGCCCATTTTATTATCAGCTACGACACAATACTACGATCCTGCGATAGGCAGAGCGTAGAACAATGAAATAGGTAAAAAAAAATTGCGAAGGAAAAAAAAAACTTGGACTAAACTAACCAAAAAGCACGGACGCCGTCTGTGGTAATATAATTAAAAAAAAATAGGAAAAAATATTAAATGTGATGGTTTGTTATTTAAAATACCAAATTCATCCATTCTTTTGTTCCAAAACGATGAAAATATTGCACCTAAAAAATCTACGTTCTTTTGCTGCTAACTAGGGATCTGTCGCCAAGCACTTATCGGTGTTTTGGCACTTGTGGCAGCTTCGTTTTAGATCTAGTTTCCAATCAAAGGTTCGCCGCCAAAACTACCCTGTAATATGAAAAAAAAACCAAATGTTGATTATAATAGTAATAGTAGTAGGTCGAAGACAGTAGGCAGGTTCCGGCTTACTGTGCAATGTAACTCTACCACTCGTTCTTACAAAAGCGAGGAAGCTGCTTATTGTATGAACTACGACAAGTACTGGACGACGGGCACAGAACCTTGGTTTCGCCGATAGAAATCATAGGTTACGCCACATGAATCACGTTAGGTACAGCGTGCCGCCGCGTCACCTAAGCAAGCGTCATCGTTGTACCATGGAGGTTGGTAGTGGTCATAGAAACAGCGATAAGAGGGTCCCATGAATTAAAACATCTGAAAATCAGTTCAACGTTTTATCCGTGCCTTTTACTTTATAATGTGCGGGCACAGTAACAGCGATTAGCAGGCAGAGGCCAAAATGCGAAAGTTTATTTTTCTACAATCGTTAACGCCTAAGCGTAAGTGAATTAACAAAAGGTTAGTAGGTAACCAAGGTGAAATTTGGATAAAACGGAAAGTGATTTCATCTATAGGCTTTTTGTAGGTTACGTTATCTTGCGATAAACGGCAGTCCACGTGGGTGAAGCCGCGGGGCGCAGCTAGTTCTATGATAAAAAAGCTTTAAGTCTATGGTGAGCGTTGTAGAATGCATACCATAGATATCATAAAACAATTTCATACATATCTTCCGAGTTTCTAAATCGTTTAAAAGTAGTTAAAAGTAGGTACCTAGTCACTACCTATCACAATATTTACTCAACCCACTGCCACATTTGAAAATGTCATTTATTACGACTATTGTTTACTCTGTGGTCACGGCAGATGTTAGTGGCAATTAAAGACTGGTTAGTGGGCGATCAAAGTTATAGCAAGTAGGTAGTGATTTTATTTAGTTGAGAATGGGAAAACAAAACAGGAACGTTTTAAATTGCGACAGCTGCAAGCTGAGTTCTGACAGCTATGTGTCAACTTTTGTCTATGACTATCTGTCTGGCTAAGCCAAAACTTTCCCTCCAAAACCTTGCCTTTATGACTTAGTTGCATTATCCAAACAATACCAAATCGAGAAAATAAAACAACCTGGAAATTGTTGTAGGTAAAGTGAAAAAACTTTACTCTGTCTTTTTACAGCTAATCTTTACAAATATAAGAATGAAAATTAAAAATTAAAATTAACTATCTACAATACGTAACCCAGATGGGTAATTTTTTTGAATTTAGATTTATAATAAAATACTTCCATAAAAAAACCTTCTTCTCAACGCATCGGTCTCCGGATGAACTTGGACAAAACCAAAGTTATGTTCAACGAACATGTAATTCCGGAACCGGTTGCTGTTGACGGAGTTGCGCTCGAAGTTGTTCTCGAATACACTTACCTAGGACAAATGCTCCGACTTGGTAAGAACAACTTCGAGAAAGAAGCCAACAGAAGAATACAGCTGGGCTGGGCAGCATTTCGAAAACTTCGTCGAGTCTTCTCGTCGCAAATACCACAATGTCTGAAGACAAAGGTCTTTAACCAGTGCGTCCTACCTGTAATGACATACGGAGCCGAGTCATGGACACTCACGGCACGACTAGTCCACCAATTTAAGGTCGCTCAGCGGGCTATGGAAAGAGCTATGCTTGGGGTTTCTCTGAGAGATCGAATCAGGAATGAGGTAATCCGTCAGAGAACTAAGGTCGCCGACATAGCTCACAGAATTAGCAAGCTGAAGTGGCAGTGGGCTGGTCACATAAGCCGCCGAACCGATAACCGTTGGGGTAGACGTGTTCTCGAGTGGAGACCGCGACTTGGCAAACGTAGTGTAGGACGTCCTGCGACAAGGTGGAGCGACGACTTGCGCCGAGTGGCTGGCAGTAGTTGGATGAGAAGAGCCGAAGACCGGGCTCAGTGGCGTACCTTGGGAGAGGCCTATGTCCAGCAGTGGACTGATACAGGCTGATGATGATGATGATGATGATAAAAAAACCTATTGAAATTCAGCTGTTTTGTAAAGTAAAGCTGTGAAAGATCTCGCCATTCAATGACTTTTTTTTTAAATGTAAGATTAGTCGCTGGTTCGTTGGCCGTACCTACTCATCAACTATATCATAGCATTCACGATGCGTGGGTGCGCGTGACGTTTCACATCAAACAACGCTCAATGATTTAATTTTACATCACGAACACGTAATGACTTTTGACTTCATTCGCTGGACAAGACATTTGTAAAGTATTATGTACCTACACTACCTACTTACAGTGAACTTGAAAAAAAAAACCAGTCTCGCCGTTAGTGTGACCGAACTATCAAAATCAAAAAATTATAATCAAACTTAATAGTATTTTATTCAATAGGTTACATTGTGATCACTTTAAAACGTCAAACGTAAAACTAGCTACGCCTGTTCCAACCTCCTTACGCCGGTAAAATAACAGGCAAGAAACGCACGGCAAGTATTTTTTTGGCGCGATCACATTAACAATTTTATTCATAGTATATTACTAAATGATCGATAGTTTTCATCTGAAAAAGCCGTATACTAACGAGGCAATACTATCGAGTAAGTGCAATACTACTACATACTTAGAACTACTACTACTACTACTTTACTACTACTACTTACTACTACTTAACAACTACTTTTGAACTACTTTTTACTTAGGTAGTCAGAATTTCCAGGTCTTTTTGACCATCTTATCATGTGAAGGTAACAGATATAAGTAATTACCTAGTGGTCGACGATTTTGATAGAGGTATTTAGACTAATTAAATTACTACAATAATTGTTGATATCACAAAAGCACTAACCACATTGCATATTCATTTCAATTATATTTGTGCTCGATATATTCCCTCTGCTAGTACAACTAAATTATATTTTTTATTTCTTTTTGTAGCTGTCTACAGCTTCTCTGAAAAATTGTCGTGATTAACCTCGCATTTTCGGATTTAATTAATTGCGCAATCCGCAAATATATAAAAACATTTTCAAAGCGCCAAAACTTTATCAACTTTTATTTATCTTCAGCAATGTAAATTATTTAGTTTTACGTCTGGCGGAGTATTAACAAGAATCTAACACGACATGTTTGTGTAAACATTGGAATCTACAACGTTGTTTGACGTAAATATATTAAGTTTCGTAATTTCTCTTTTTCTCGGAGTTCACGAAAAAGCAGCAGCAGAGCTGTGATGTAACTTTTAATTTAACTTTAGAGTGAACGAAGGAAATAAAAACTTATTTGATACCAACAATCACTTGGGTATCACCCAAGCGGATTATACCAATGTTTATCAAGATCGGTTCAGTGATTAAAAGGGTAACAAAGAGACAGAGGGTATAGACACAATAAATAATACCAACGTAGCCTTTGAAGCGATGAGAACTAGGTGGTAGTTACGTCAGCTTGCGACCCGTAGTCTTGGGTTCAATTCTTTCAAGAACTTGTGCTTTCGGTGAAAGAAAACATCGTGATGTAACCATAAACAGGTGGCTGGCCTAGGGCTAGCCCTAGTTCGCAGGCATGGCTAACTTCGGCCACAACTTGAAACTAAACTATAAAGGGTATTAGGACAGGTACATAAAATAAACATGTTTTAGCTTAGTAAATGGTTTAAACCGGTACTAGCAGAATTAAAAATATCATTTCGATGAATAATCCAAATGATATAATGTCTCAATTTATTCTATACCAATTGTTTATGATAATATACCTACGCAACCCATGAATAAAAATATACAATGACAGCGAAAATAAATTCAATCGTGTTCCAATTCATTTAGTACGGTTTCATCCAACAGATAGTTACGATTAATATAAGAAAATATAAATTGAAAATCTCGTTTGTATGTATATTTAATTTTAGTGTTGGAAGCTAGCCAAGCAGTTCAGGTGCAACGAGTTTCTTTCAGTGTCGTCCATTGATCTTTTCAACCTGGATACCTTATTAGATCGTATTCGAGATGTCACTTTTGACATGTAATCAAAGATGGCGCCCAAAATAGGAACTGGTTCTCCCGCGAGGGTGCCGAACACAGCGATAGGCGACAACTTAGCTAGCCAGAGAAGCTTAAACTAAACACATTTCAGTATTTGAAACCACGACCCATGGTTGTGAAGCCATCGTCACAATAATCAATATAAGTGAAAACAATCGAAATAATCAAGAAAGCAGCAGGCAGTGGCAGTAGAATAAGAATAAGAATCATTTATTTGCAACAAATTATACAAGACAAATACATTATGTAGAAATAAGAAAAAAAGAAAAAGAAGATGTATAAGCAGGTCATATAAGCTGCAGAACCGATAACCATTGCGGTAGACTTGTTCTTGAGTGGAGACCGCGACTTGGCAAACGTAGTGTAGGACGCCCTGCAACTAGGTGGAGCGACGACTTGCGCCGAGTAGCTGTCAGTAGTTGGATAAAAAGAGCCGAAGACCGTCACTGTGGGAGATGCCTGGGTCCAGCAGTGGACTGATAGAGGCTGATAATGATGATGAAACTAGAAAAAAACCACCAATAAAAAAATTACATCGTCAAATGGCCCATGGTTCAATCATCACTGCTATTGCATGTTTCAAAACTCTCTCACAACCTGTCAGGGAGACTATTTCAAGCAAACATTGTAAGTAACAAATTCTTAATGAGCCAAAATGTCAGTCAGCTCGAGAGAGTGAACTGTCGCGGTTGATAGGGCTCATCAATCAACTTAATGTATTGTTTTAAGTGAGTGCGCTTGTCTGAGGCTTGCCGCGACCTTCGGTAACGACGTTTTTTGTAAATTACTTTTTACTGCTTTTTGTTTGACTAGAGCAAAAGTGAAAAAAGTTACAAGGTCAAAAGAGTTTAAGTTGGATTTTTTGGCAATAATTTTTGTTCGAGGATGAAGAGGGAGCTAGACTTTCTGGTAGAGCCTTATTGTAGTCGAAGGTGCCACCACGCTATACCTGGATTGGGAACAGGCTCTTAAGTGAGGCTACCGGATCACACCAATATAGCGGTATTTAGCTACAGATTCGTAACTTGGGAGTAATAATTATCTTAGCCAAGCGAAACCTAAAAAAATTTAGTTCTGAGCAAACATCCAAAACCACAAAAATTGCACCACACTAAAAACTTCAGGACATTTTCCACTATTTCTAAGACATCCTGAAACTTTATTTGCAAAAAATTTGAGTGAAACAGTTAGTAATAACAACATAAATATTGATCGGACACATTTTACCAATGAAATGGCATGCAAAATGATTGTCAATTGCGCTTAACGCTCTGTGACTTTGTAGGTATTAAGCAAGACCCTATCCTTGGGCGTCATAACATAACTCCAACCCAAACAGTTCATAGTTAGATAGGGATGACAGAATGTAACAGCAATAGTTCGGACTCTTGACGGACCCATAAACCATTAACTAGCAATAGAGATCATTGTCTTCCCTCCGTTACGACGTAAATCAACTTTACTACTGTCAAAACACGTAATGACAAGGGCTCTTTCATTTTATGCCGTCGTGAAGTTGCGTCGTCAAACGCTGATTGCGTGGCCCCACCCTAATGACAGGCGAAATAATGTCAAATGTCAGTTTTGACGATTGGCAAACTTTGACGTTAAAATTGGACATTACAGTAATTGTAATATAGATAGAAAACTAAATTAAAAACATGAACCCATCCCTCCGTCACGGTTCTATCACCGATCATCTCGTCAGCCGAATAAAGCTCATCCACACACTATCGAGTCCTGGAAATCCCACACCTCGCGATTTATGCGCTCCTTTCTCCCTTATAGGTACTTACTTGTGGAACGAGCTCCCCCCACAAGTCTTTCCGCAGTGCTACAGAATGCAGTCCTTCAAGATGGGAGTGAAAAGAGTTCTTATAGGTCGGCAACGCATCGGCAACTCCCCTTGTGTTGCAGATGTCCATAGGCGACGGTGACCGCTTTCCATCAGGCGGGCCGTCTGCTTGTTAGGCAAACTATTTCATGAAAAATAAAAATAAACGTACAAAATTAAATTTTATTGATATTGTTAGGATGTGAACATAACAATATATCAGAGTGATTAGTACGAAACAACTTATCACGCTATATTGGTTGTAATGGCGGATACGTAAAGTTCTCGCCAAGAACATTAGTTTGCTGAATAAATTGACTAAATTATTGTTAGTATCCCTTATCATTTTTATACGTAGGTAACAAAAAAACATTGTCAAATTTTCAACAACTTAATATTTATTTTTATTTTTTATTTAGGTACATTAATGATAGAGGTTTGTTAGCTGTTTGTGAATCAAGTGAACTATACTAAACCGATTTTAATAATGTCTACACTCGTAGCAAATTAATAAACTTACAATGTTGTTAATAAATAAATATATAAATAATCTAATAATACACAGTCATGATTTACCAGAAGGAAAAAATAAAATTAAAAAAGTTGTCAATAATTATTTTGCCGCCAATAATATGACAAAGCCCCAAATTTCATCAAGATAGGTTTTCATAGTTTTTATCTTTATCCGGATCAAACAAATAATGAAATATTATTTTAAAAATATTTTTATTATATCTCTTTATGTATTTAGTATATAGATTGTAGGTCATTGATATATATAATTGATCCTAAAGACACACTAAGGCTGGTATTGTATAATGACGCTCTAGTGTAGATCAACACTTGAGTACCGATTGAGTGACATATTTGTATGAAATGACAGACTCAAATCTGTGCCTATGTAGAGATTACTGCTAGAATACTGGCCTAAGACGTAGAACCAGGAAATATCGTAGGTATACCTTGTATTTGACAATATGTTCGTACGGTACCATTCCGACGTACACGTGAATGCACTTAGCGTAAGACAGCCCATTAGAGGCTCCTGAGGGTCCGTGTAATGGAGGCTCAAAAGCACCGGAAATAAAAGCGAAGTTGAGTGAAGGTAATGTTTACGCAAAAAAAAATGACGATTCGAATGATTCTAGACATGCAAAAATCTAGAATTTGAAATCTTAAGGTTAGGCTGTGTCATTCGCTAAGAAAGACCTTGTACTGGAGACAAATACGCATCCATACTTTTATTACGTGGTAGCGTTTGATCACAAGTCACCTGACCTGGACCATCTAATGCTGGGGCCATACTAAGGTCAACGTCAAGAGAAATCTCAATGCCTATCTTCGCGATAAATATTGCGTTATTTATTATGTGAGTGGCTACACTGGAACGGTCAACGTGAATGCACTTGAGTTATCGGTCCGGTTGCAGCTCGTGACGCGCGAATTTGATGTAAACAACGAAGTTGGTTTCGACTCGTGACTTTTTCAAAATGACATAAAAAAACATCCACAGCGTTGGTTGCATTTCGTGATCTCATTAAAATTCATAATGTTCAATGGTTGCAACTCATGACTTTTCCAAAAACCCTACGTTTAAAATAGGGCATCGAAAGTTGTAGACATGACCTAGGCATTTGCGCTACCACAAATTCTATTGATAGTGACTTGGGTCGATAGAATATTAAAGCAACTAGATCTAATGAATTGTTTTGGTTATACAAACCAGTCCATGCAGTGGGTAAACCTGAACGCCTAGCCTAGATCTCCCTCCATACATCCCGGATTGCAGTGATATAAATTAATGTTTAACAGGCTGTACAACTACACAATTATAACACTCTCCAGAACGCGTCAGGGTTACACAAATATTATTGCTAACCGTTTAATATTTGCACAAGCGTTCAGATTTAAATGTGATTAGTTTTATTTGTTGCTTTTGATACCGACCCAATATTGGACAATAAAATATGGATGCCAGGTGGTTCTTTGTTTTTTATGTTTAGGGATGCGCAAGTAAACAAATATAAATAGTAGGCATTTATCGTATCGATACTTAGAAACGATAGTTATCGCCTGAAAACTATCGTGATAATATTGTATTGTTTTTGACAGGCAAAACGATAATTTTTTTTTAGTTTACACTTCTGCTTCAGAGCCTTGAAAATCAGCGTTGCCAGATTATCGGGTTTCCATAGGATACATTTTGGACAGTATGCGATGGAACTACATAACCACATTTCACCATCCCCATTCCATCTTTGGATAACAAGACGTACGGCAACACGACATCCATCCATCCATATATGGATAACATTCACCCGATCCGCACAAAAAGATTTTCGCTTCTACATTTATAATGCGAAAAGCGTAGGAGTGGAACACCCTGGATAGATATCTTCTAGACAAGCATGCTCCATCACCAACCACGCCATCAGGTCAAGTGAGGTACAATCTCTTTACCTACTTCCCTGCTAATATTATAAACCGAAAGTAACTTTGTCTGTCTGTCTCTCTTTCACGCCTAAACTACTGAATGGTAAGAAGATAGTTTAAGTCCTGAGGAAGGACATATATAGGATACTTTTTATTGCGACACACTATAGCGGGTGAAACCGCGGGGAACAGCTAGTTTTTAATAAAAAAAAATATTTGATAGACCATACTGCGTTTATCCAAACAATTTATCTGACTTGGAAAATTCTTTCACTATTCGATAGCTACTATGTTACTATGATAAAGTATCGTCGTCTATAGTTTACAGAGTTAAAAGCCCTGTGGCAATCTACACGTGGAGAAAACCACCTGAACTATAGTAGATCAATAAAACAGGTAGATAAAACCGTCTCAATCCCAGGTGAGGAATCGCGTAGGATTTGTTTACGAGGTGGTATTTTAAAGTGGGTGATGATTGAATATGAACCAGTCTTGATTTCGTTTGTCGTTGTTATCAATACACCTCGTTCCTTACATTTCAATCTGCAAGCTGTAAGCAAATAGCATTCTCTTTGATGTCTGATGTACACGACTATGAATAACTAGCTTTTACATCTGTAATGCGGACAGTACTGCAATGCGTGTACCCGACTTCGGCAAAGCCAAAAGGAAGGGTGATGTTTTTAGCAGATTTATTTTATGTATCATCATTATCAGTCTTTCACGTGCCCACTGCGGGACTCTGGCATTCTCTCAGAGAGAGAGTATGGGCTGTAATTTACCACGCTGGCCCAGTGCGGGTTGGTAGATGTCGCATGTCCTTGAATTTTGCAGTTCTTGGGCATGCCGTTTTCCTTCACCGTTTTGAGCGATGGCAAATCTGCACATAACTTATTAAGTCATAGGTGTGGGGCTGAGAGGATTCGAACTCGGTGTCAGCGTCTTGTAAGTCGCACGCCTAACCATCGCTGTATTTTATGTATAACATAAATTGAATAGGTAAAACGCCCTGGGTGCAGCACATTTTATAGTATGTTCATGAAGTAGAGAAGTAGAATGAAACTTAATTCTATTTATTATTTATTCAATTAATACGGCTAAGCCAAATACATTAATTTTATCACAGTTAAACCAAACTAAACAACTAACTAACAATTTTTTTTTTTTATATTTTGGTCATTAACTTTTCTTGAAGTTCTTTGGGAATAAGCTACATCGCAGGAACTTGCGATGCGAATTGCTGTGATACGATTTCGTGCGGCAAAGAGTGGTAAAACTGCGATGCGATGTGATTGTGACGCGATGCGAATTCAGACCGGAAGTTCTTGTGGTGCATTCGTGCGAGCTCGCATTTATAAGAATACAAATAATATGTCAAAACTCTTTTGTTGTGTCCCACAGACTCGCTATGGGCCAGACGTGAGTGTCGCGGCGCGATGTCGGGCGCATGATGCCGAGACGACGGCGTCGGCTCGCGTCGCGCCTCCGAGCCTACCTGCGCGGTCTACTGGCCTTCCTCTTCAGCAATGTCGGCGTCATCGTGCTGGTCGTCGCATACACTATTGCTGGTGAGTATGCTGGAGATGGTCTACTGTCAAAAGTCAAAGTCAAAATTTGTTTTATTCAATAGGATATAATTATACATTGTGATCACTTTATAACGTCAACTTAAAACCAGCTACGCCTGTTCCAACCTCCTTACGCCGCCAAAAGAACAGGCAAGAAACGCCCGGCAGGTAATTTTTTGACGCGATCACATTGACAATTTAATTCTTATTACTAATTGATTGAATTGGAGCATGTTCAATAAAATCCCAAGCTTTTTTTTGTCATCTAATAGTAATAAGACTAAAATTGTCAATGTGATCGCGCCAAAAAAAATTACCTGCCGGGCGTTTCTTGCCTGTTCTTTTGCCGGCGTAAGGAGGTTGGAACAGGCGTAGCTGGTTTTAAGTTGACGTTTTAAAGTGATCACAATGTATCCTATTGAATAAATATATTTTTGGATTTGAATTTGGATTTACTGTACTTTTTACTCGCCTCCAAGACTGGCACCGGGGAATTATTTAACAAACATTTTCGTAATAAACCTTGATATAACAACCGCAATATGTGGTGACATTAACGACGTCAATTTCCTTTCAGTACAGCTATTTGGGTTTACGAGCTAACAAAATAAGTATACGTGGCCAACCGATAAATATTGGAGAAATGCATTAGGTAGCAAACCGTAGGAATCTCGGCCACGTATCGTATTCAATTTAAAATCTCACTTTTGGCTAATTTATGTGACGACCGATATGGCGCAGTAAGTCAACTGCCGTCTACGAACTGTGAGCCTGCGGGATGAAAAAAGCCCAAATATTTGTGTGTATTGAAATGCCCACAACCAAAAATATTATCTTTGTATGGTACAGTCAACGACAAAAGTCGCTGAACAATCACACTTTTTTCTATTATCCTCATCATCTCAGACACCTATTTTTGACCTCATCATCACCTAAAATCAGGTGTGTTATGTTGTGGTCAAAATGATACCATGTAAAATGTAAAAGAAACAATACCTAATAATTACTGATTTGAAACACATTTGGAAAATCGAGAACGATCAGCTACTTTTATCGCTGACTGTACAACAATGACATGTAATCACTTTAAAACGTCAAATAATAAAGAAATTGTAAAAAAAATTGGTTGTCTGTAAAGTCGGTTTACTGACGATAGTTGAACGTGACAACGTCGATTGGCCGATTGTGCTTCTTTGTCGCTCGTTCCGCGGTCTCGCTTGCACTTCAAGCCTTACATGGAACGCCTCAGAGCGAGGTAACTCCGCAGGGCGAGGTAACGCCGCAGAGCGAGGTAACGCCGCAGAGCGAGGTAACGCCGCATGAGTCATGTATTTTCGTGCGTGCAGCCGGCTCTATCGAATTATAAGACGTTGTCACGTCAAAACCCCGGTTGGTATTTTTTTACTACTTACAGGGTAGCAACAACAAATATAAGGCGCACAAAATCTCAACAACACTCGGCTACAACAATAAAAGGCCACGTAACTTCATTTTATTGCGGAATAAAAGTAAACTGTCCATAAATATCGTGATCCTCTCACGCGTTGTTACTCTCTGTTACGATTTAGAACTCGTAAAAGATTCTATTGAAAGAAGTAAGAAAGATATACGTTTAATCCTTACATGCTTACACGTAACATTGTAAATGTACATTCACAATTTCATAGAGATATACAAAGGAATAAGGAAACGGAGAAGGAAAACATCGTGAGGAAACCGGCATGCCCAAGAACCACAACGTTCAAGGGCATGCGATATCTACCAACCCGCACTGGGCCAGCGTGGTAGATTACAGCCCATACTCTCTCTCTGAGAGAAGGTCAGAGTCCCAGCAGTGGGAACGTGAAAGGCTGATAATGATGATACAAAGGAATAAGACATCAAGAGGCAGTCTGAGTTTAGGCTGAAAATTGGGGCTTCTTATTTATACAATCACTAGTTGCACACCGCGGTTTCACCCCGCGTCTTCCCGTTATCCCGCAGGAACCTTTTCCGGGATAAAAAGCCTATGTGTTAATCCAGGGTATAAGCTATCTCCATTCCAAATTTCATTCAGATCTGTTGAGTAGTTTTTGTGTGAAAGAGTAACAAACATCCATCCATCCATCCATACATACAAACTTTCACGTTTATAATATTAGTAGGATACAACTATTTTTCTTTGTAAATATGTTAGTAACAAATCTAAAGAAATAAGTATGTTATTATTCTATAAGATAGGTACACAGCAGGCCTTTAATAGAAAAAAGAAATAAAAATGTATTTACTGTTTATATATAGTCGAGGATTTTTCTTCTGATCTATAAATCACAAAGACTTGTAAGTACCATCAGCATATTATGTATTAAGAAATACAATATCCCGATAACCCTGAAGCTATTTTCGGAAAGTACTACCTTGATATTTTTAGCTATTATTCAAAGTTATAATATTAGTATTACACCTAACCAATGACCTACCAAGGTCATATTTTAACACAAGTGTGGTAATTATAATGAAAAAGCACGCGTGGTGCAATATGCTGATAATGAACTTAAAATAAGGGTTTCAGTGCAAAACAATGTTAACAGCTAAAATCAAAAGCCCCATTTGCCTGCGAAGTTGTCGGCTAAAAATGTATTTCCAACGCTCACACCGCGCTCGACAATAATTGAATTAGGATGTCGCTCCACGTCATTAGCAAGCGAAAGCGAAAGGAGAATAGGAGCGTAAGCGTTTACGCTCCGTTGACTCCTTTTAACTAAACATAAGGCTTTCTTTGTAATTCTTCAGGCGCCGTGAAACGCCGCAGCCGCAACGTGGAGGGTGTAAAGCCAGCTTTATAATGATAAAAAATATGTATATAGGAAAGTCTTTTTACAATTTTATGCTTCTCTGAACAGTGTTTTTTGACTTTTTTCCGATTTGCCTCCGACGTTCGTGTGGCAAGGCCGTGGTTCCGTATGTGTAGGGGAAAGATTTGGCAGCGCGAAGTTTTCCCGCAGATAGTTTGTATTTTTATTAAGATAAAAGTAGCGTTAGTTGGCAAATTCGACATTTTTATTGAGCGTTTTTCGGTTAACAATAGTAGGTAAGATAATAAGACAATGAAGGCCAGATATCACCCGATATCGCGTCTTATTTGTAAACGTAGACAAACTTCCTTTGGTGTTCACAACGCGTGGGTGGGACGTTACAGAAAATATTTGACAGTTGTATATAGTTGTATATTTGAATAACGTTGTGGTATCCGGTCAGTAGAAATAAATAGAATTGTCAAGGATATTGTGGGGTTAGATATTATTGTAAAAGGAACGGAAATCACGCTTTTGTTTTATCTCTGAACTTGTTGTTCCCCGGTTTCAACCACATTGACTACTTTTGTCGCAATAAAATACTATCTTACTACCTTCCTCTTATTGATCAGTGTCTAAGCTTCACAGCCGCACATCAGTATATTACGTCAAATGATCCAGCATACATGGGGCGGCCGAGTGTATTGTAGAATGAAGTCACGAAGGACTTGCGCGAGCTCCAGGTGGAGGACTGGCAGGAGGTGGCGCAGGACAGACCGAAGTGACGTCTTTTGTTATCGGAAGCCTAGACTCACTTTGGGCCGTTGCGCCATCTCAGGTCATTTTATACCAAACTAGCTGTTCCCTGCGGTTTCACCCGCGTGGGCTACAGTTTATCGCGATAAAAAGTATCCTATGTCCTTCCCCGGGGCTCAAATTATCTCTATACCAAATTTCATTTAAATCGGTTCAGTAGTTTAGGCGCGAAAGCGTATATATTCCGTATACTCCAAAATTATTCCCGCACTTCGGTGCCCCTCACCGCGTTACCTGCTGTATCCATTATCCTATTTTAATTCAAATTTTTTTTGACCGCGTGTTTGGTTCGTAAATTGCGACCGCAGTTTACCTATTTCATAGAATATTCTCCCGCCTTCGGTCCTCACCGCGTTTCCCGCGGCACTGCGGTGCAGCGGGTTTATTTTTCTACTACTACTTACATTTTTAAACTCGTGATATCTTTCGAATGGAATGTCCGAATTGAATAATTCAAAAAGTTATATGAAGGGATTGAAGCAGTTTTGAATGAGAAGTAATTTATTTTGATAAGGATCAATACCAAGATACAAATAAGGAGCCTTTTCTAGCGGCGGCATTAAAATTAAATTTTTAAAATAAAAAAACACTTATTGTGGCATAACTATAATAGTTAGATATATGCTCTCGCGGACTTTTTTGTAGATCTTAATGAGAACTACAAACCCGTCATACATTATTTTGTTCTATTGTCAATAGTTTTTGCAGCGCATGCAAAAATAGGTTTTCGACTTCACACCTTGGGTTACAAAATAGCAATTTTCTTACGGAACCCTAATTTTTTTGGAAATAAAATATAGCCTATAGCCTTCCTCGATAAATAGACTATCCCACACTGAAAGAATTTTTCAAATTAGACCAGTAGTTCCGGAGATTAGCGCGTTCAAACAAACAAACAAACAAACAAACAAACAAACAAACAAACTCTGCAGCTTTATAATATTAGTATAGATTTCACCCAGATTTGTTCAGCGGTTTAGGCATGAGAAGGTAGAGAGATAGAGTTACTATCAAATTCAACCGGGTTATTTCATGATTTTTTCCGACATTTTAATACTTATTCTGCTACTGCTACCTATATGTAGCGTGGCACCTTCGATCACATCGTCACTTAACATCAGATGACTTGTGGTCAAACGCTACCCTGTAAGATGTAGACAAAGGAAAATCTATTCATAACGCGTGGGCGAAAATCCACGGACATACAACGAATCAATAAAAATGAATTTGTCAAGTTCCAAAGATCTCATCTTCAAAGAGTTCCTAAGAACACTTGGAAGATCAAAGTCTGTTGTCATTTAGATCTCGTAATGATGAGATTTACGATCTCTACTGAACAAGGTTTTATAGTGGAAAGTATTTAATCGTGCTCTATTCTCTTTGACTGTGTAGCCGATGAGTTTTATTGAACTGACTTCAAATAAAGTTCTCAAGACATCTGTTTGTTGAAGCTTTTTAATAAACGCATCAATTAGCTAAAACATGATCCAATTTATTTGGGAAATTTTTACCTCTTCATAGGTAGAATTGACTTTTTTGCTGTAGTGGTGGAATCCTTTTGGACACTCCACCTGGGAAAGTACCAGTTATTCAAATGCCAAGCAGTAGTGCGAAAATACTACTGTGTTCTGGGTTGAAGAGCAATGTCACCTTTGATTTTTTAATCCCCGACGCAAAACGAGGGGTGTTATAAGTTTGACGTCGATGTCTGTCTGTCTGTGTGTGTGTCTGTCTGTCTGTAGCATCGTTCCCCTTAAACGGATGGACCGATTTCGATGCGATTTTTTTCATTTGAAAGCCAGTTTCCTTGTGGTGGTTTTTAGCTATGACTGATGAAAATCGGGCCAAGATGTCGGGTGGCGTTTGACCACTAGTCACCTGATGATAAGAGATGATGTGGTCGAAGGTGGCGCCTCGCTACACCTAGAATTCCCGGAACACACCAATAGGTGCTTGGCGACAGATTCTTTACTTCTTTACTTGAAGACAATCCCTGGTGGTGGTACCATCAGGTGAGGGATTGTCTCGTCTCGTCGCTTAGTTGCGTAAAAAGGTACTAGGCAATCAGAAAGACGTGGAGGCAGTTACGTGATCTTATATACCAGCTCACAGCTTAGCTATCCCTTGCAGGTGCCTTCATGTTCCAGGCGATAGAGGGTGCGAGCGAGATGGAACGAGTGAACAACATGACACGAGAAAGGGACAACTTCACGCAGCACCTTTGGCAGAACGTCACGCTGGCGCTCAACTTGTTCAACGAAACTGCTCTTAAAGAAAGGTAAGATAATATTATAAAATCCTAAAAAGAAATCCATACTGCATATGTCTTTCTTCTATAAGCCGTTTCGCACGTACACACAGAGACACGCGGCATGCCTACCGTGCGGGCGACTATGAACATTGAGGCGCTACTGCAATTTTGTCCTCGTACTGTACCAAAGTCACCGACATAGCTCTCAGAATTTGCAAGTGGCAATGGGCAGCTCACATCGCTCGAAGAACCGATAACCGATGGGGAAGAAAGGTTGTCGAGTGGCGACCACGAACCGGAACACGTTCTGTAGGTAGGCGTCCCACTAGGTGGACCGACGACATTGTAAGAGTCGCGGGGAGCCGATGGATGCAAATGGCTAATAGCCGTTCATGGTGGCGTTCAAGGTGGGAGGCCTATGTTCAGCGGTGGACTTCTTCCGGCTGATGATGATGATGATGATGACTGTACTTAAACATTATATACCTATGCGAAAGTAATTCTCACAATCTCTCGGTTTATTTTTTACCTTTTCGCGCCTAAGTCGCCTTGACAGATCTTGATGAAATTTGTTACGGACATAGTTTGAATCCTGGCGAAGGATATAGAATAATTACTTTTTATCGCGATGTAAACTGTGATCCGAGCGCGTAAAAAGTAGCCTATGTGTTAAGTCATGGGGGCTATCTCCATTCCAAATTTCACTCAAATCCGTTCTGCCGTGTCAGCGTGAAGAAGTCACAAACATACCTACACAAGCATTAACAAAATTTCATATATATTGATTAGTGAGACTGTGATTAAAATGTAACAACCAATGCGATGCAATTGCCAGTTCCAGCTTTTACAGCGGCCTAGAAAACTAAAAATACAGTTAGTATTAACAGATTTTCTAATATAATGTCTAGATTTAACCCTGGACATGTCTTGATTGTTGGTGCTGACAGTAATATCCTGAAAACGGACGCGATGTTTGATGTTTATAAAATATCTATTCATTCATTTACGTTTCCGCGTGCCTCAAGGTTACAAAACGCACATTATTTCACGGCTTTTCAATGCTATCTGTACCTACGCAAATCTACCCACATATTCTATCTATAATATCTTTGAGAAGGGCAGGTCATTCGGTCAATGCTAAGCGCCATTAAACAGCTGTGGAGACAGCGACTTGGCAAACGTAGTGCAGGACGCCCTCCGGCTAGGTGGAGTGATGACTTGCGCCGAGCAGTGGCTGGCTGGAGTTCAATGAGAAGAGCCGAAGACTGGCCTCATTAGAGTACCTTGTCCAGCTGTGGACTGACACGGGCTGATGATGATGATGATAATAGAAAACTTACGGTGAGCACTACGTGCCATCGCATCGCATAGGGATTTGTCGTTAAATGAATTTATCCAATAGCAACTTTTTCATATCTGAAAACACTAGAAAGAAAGAAAAATAGAACATATTTTGTTAACTTAGTATTTGAGTGGTCTTATTACCAGCGCTGGTCTTTCACTGGTGTCAGGTCGATTGTGCAGAGAAAATGTCTTAGGTAATGAGGTCTAAAAAAGAAAAAAATGCTATGCAATGATTCCCACAATGTTGTTGAAGAAGACATTACGTTTTCTTCACCGGAAGATCAAGCTCTGCTTGATTCAAACCCATGGCCTACGTGGATCATAAGCCAACGTAATTAGTAAGGTAATTAGCCAAATAGTTGCACCTATCTAGATGAACCTTTAAGAAATGGTTCCTAGATGAGATGGTCTCCTCCAGTGATAAGTCTTAAACAGGTTCCTTTGTTTTTTCCAGGATAAGCATAGAACTGAATGAATACCAGCACAAGATAGTAGTGGCCGTGAAGCGTGGATGGGATGGAGGCAGGTCGTCCAGGCAGTGGAGCTTCTCCTCAGCTTTTCTTTACTCGCTTACCGTCATCACCACTATTGGTAAGAGTCCAATTTAACACTGCGAGCAGTTCGTAGTACCCCTGTATCCTTAGGGACCGGGAAGAGGAAAACATTTCTAAGATGGGGATGTTATGTTTAGCCCCGTCTAGAAGTTTTTCTTTTGTAAAGTTTCACTACCAAGCACTTATCGGTGCTTGGTGCTTCGGTGCTATCAGTCTCACTTGAGAGCAGGTCCCAATCCAGATGTAGCGTGGTGATACTGATGTTAACCTGATGTTAAGTGACGATGCGGTCGAAGTTGGCGCCACGCTACACCTGGACAGGGAGCTGGCTCTCAAGTGAGGCTGCCGGAACACAACGATAGGTGCTTGGCCACAGATAGATATGTTCACAAAACACAAATATTATTATAAACAATCATATATTTTTTTGACACTAATCTTATCTGCTTCAGTTAAGTCATCATCAGGCTGGTTGTCTACCTCGGTGGACCTATCTATCTTTATCTATCTATCTTTGCATTAAAAAACAATCAACCAGTAATCATCAATCATTATTCACTTTTCAGGTTACGGTCACTTGTCTCCCAGAACGAACTGGGGTAAGGTGGTGACCATATTCTACGCCTTGCTGGGTATGCCACTGTTCCTGCTGTACCTCAGCAACGTTGGAGAGCTCCTGGCGCGGTGGTTCAAGTGCTTGTACGCGCTGGTCTGCCTCTGCAGAGGATGCCCTGGATTCACCAGGAGGAGAGTTTCTAGGTTAAGGCCACCAGTAAGTCTAGAACTTTTTAGCTTAACGTGTGTGTGCTTAGTTCTTTATATGACGTTATATTTGGCAGGGGTGGCGCTCGCTCGTAAAACCTAGGTGTGCTTCATAATTTCAGTCCCGTGGAGATTTATACAGGATTTCTATGACACGCATAGCTATTGTAACTTGCACGTTTAAAGTTTTCAAAAGCGGATCATAATTTCAGGACATTTATTTACCTTCTACATCCTGATAAGATTCTGCAGCTAAGCACCTATTGGTGTTTTCTAACAGCCCTACTTGAGATCCAGTTCCCAATCCATTTTTAGCGTAATGCCATCTTCGTCCACATCGTCATTAATTTAGCATCAGGTGACTTGTGGTCAAGTGCAGCACTAAAAAAAGTTAAAAAATAACGATATATAAGTAAAATAAACCATTAACCAATGATGGTCCACGATCATAAGATGCACAGGCACAGGGCAAAACAAAAAAAAACACAAAGAAGGTTTTTGACTTCCAAGATTTTATTGTTCAATGACAACCTGCTGAATTGTTTCAGTTAGACATAAGTGAAGCTGAGAGCATAGAGCGCCCTCCTGGATGGAGGTCACGCTACTCAGACTCTGACGTCACGCCCGACTATCGGATCCCACCGTACCCCCATAGGGGATTTCCAAGGTAAGCATTGCTAGTTAGAATTAATTTAATACGTCTATTGGAATTATCCAGATTTACTGGATCAATTGAGAGTACCCCGTTTTAACTGGATCAGTTGATAGTACCCAGTCTGAACTGGATCAGTTTGAATTGGATCAGTTGAAGGCATTCAGTTTGAAAGGGATCATTTTAAACCACCCAATTTTTCGAACAACGCAAGTAAGCATTGCTTTGCATTGCGGTTTACCATCTTTATCTATCACAAAACCCTGCTTATTTCTAATCCGACAAAACACATCCAATGACACTCATAAATAGTGAATTTTCTAAATCAGATCTGTAGTTTTGAAGATCACCTACTTTATCTAAAGTCACAAGCAAACTTAACTATTTCAAAGTACTTCCTTGATTTTTCCGCTTATTTGATCCTTGTTTTTATATTTTTAGGAGGCCAGAGTACCTCCGCAGTATATGGATGCCGCCCCCCCCCGCCCCGCGCGCGCCGAGCAGCGAGTTCAGCTACATCACGTTTGATGCGCAGACCATCACTGTACCTATCAGTGTGTGCGTCGGCATCATGGTGGGGTGAGTGCTTTATGTCATCATCATCAGCCCGTACAGTCCACTGCTGGACACAGGCCTCTCCCAAGGTACGCCACTGAGCCCGGTCTTCGGCTCTTCTCAACCAATCCCTGGCAGCCACTCGGCACAAGTCGTCGCTCCACCTTGTCGCAGGGCGTCTTGCACTACGTTTACCAAGTCGCGATCTCCACTCGAGAATACGTCTACGCCAGCGGTTGTTTTATGTATACAATTAATATTATAAAAGTGAGCCAGCGTACTAGAGTAAGTAGTAAATGTGATCGCGCCCAATGAATTACCTGCCGGGCGTTTCTTGCCTGTTCTTTTGCCGGCGTAAGGAGGTTGGCACACATTAAGTTTGACGTTTTGAAATGATCACACGTATCTTACTATAAATACCTTTTGATATTTTTTAAAGCTCATTTTCTTGATCCCATTCTTTAGTGGAATGTGATGGTGAGTACAAACTGGATCATGTGATTGGATCATGCTTACTGACTATCTCCCGTTTGCAGGTACATAATGTTCGGCTCAATGATATTCGGGATGTGGGAAAAATGGGACCAGCTCGACGGAGCGTACTTCTGCTTCATATCACTTAGTAGGTGAGGGATCTTTCTATGAGCTAGAAACAAGCAGGTGCGGTGGCGGTGGCAGAAGTGGTGGACGCTGGATCAGTATAATCGTGATCTTCAGCGATGACGGTGTCTTGGAATGGTTGACCGCCACTGCAGCAGTTTGCTCGTCGCTTCTTGCATTGTGAGCAGCCAAGCAAACGTATTTTCAGCGAAATCATCACGCAGGCAATACATTGCCTCTGCTTTATGAACGAAGAAACGATTTATTGTTTACGAAAGGGATATTTTTTTTCAATTTATTTGGATGGCCATGTCTAGGGGTTTGCAAAAATTCTAGAGTATCTACCCGAGTTTTGATACCTTATTTGAAACTCTAGCAAAAAGTAAAAGATTATAACGTCCTAATTGTGGAAAACAAATGACTCGTTAGCGACTTATGCAGCAGTTCTGAAGCGTTTATGGTTCTTTCGTGGCCAACGACAAAAGTCACTGAACAATTACAAATTTTCCGATTTTATTCATCATCTTAATCAGTCACCAACCTACTACAATAGTATAATGCCCCCCGCCCGCAGCATCGGGTTCGGCGACTTCGTCCCCGGCGAGCGCGTGTACTCGGCGCGCATCGAGCCGTCGTTCATCGTGTGCTCGCTGTACCTCATGCTGGGCATGGCGCTCGTGGCCATGTGCTTCAACCTCATGCAGGTAATGACATCGAGCCGTCGTTCATCGTGTGCTCGCTGTACCTCATGCTGGGCATGGCGCTCGTGGCCATGTGCTTCAACCTCATGCAGGTAATGACATCGAGCCGTCGTTCATCGTGTGCTCGCTGTACCTCATGCTGGGCATGGCGCTCGTGGCCATGTGCTTCAACCTCATGCAGGTAATGACATCGAGCCGTCGTTCATCGTGTGCTCGCTGTACCTCATGCTGGGCATGGCGCTCGTGGCCATGTGCTTCAACCTCATGCAGGTAATGACATCGAGCCGTCGTTCATCGTGTGCTCGCTGTACCTCATGCTGGGCATGGCGCTCGTGGCCATGTGCTTCAACCTCATGCAGGTAATGACATCGAGCCGTCGTTCATCGTGTGCTCGCTGTACCTCATGCTGGGCATGGCGCTCGTGGCCATGTGCTTCAACCTCATGCAGGTAATGACATCGAGCCGTCGTTCATCGTGTGCTCGCTGTACCTCATGCTGGGCATGGCGCTCGTGGCCATGTGCTTCAACCTCATGCAGGTAATGACATCGAGCCGTCGTTCATCGTGTGCTCGCTGTACCTCATGCTGGGCATGGCGCTCGTGGCCATGTGCTTCAACCTCATGCAGGTAATGACATCGAGCCGTCGTTCATTGACAATTATTGTGATATTTATCGAAAGAGATAATATATCACGCCGCGAGATTTGGACGTATTGATGGTATTTCTACCATGAAATGATGGGGGATAAGCGTCATCATTTCATTTCAAGAGCGATGGTGGCCAAACGGTTAGGCGTGCGACTTACAAAACGCTGACGCCGAGTTCGAATCCTCTCGGCCCCGCACCTATGACTCAATAAGTTATGTGCGAATTTGCCATCGTTCAAAACGGTGAAGGACATCGTGAGGAAACCGGCATGCCCAAGAACTGCAACATTCAAGGGCATGCGACATCTACCAACCCGCACTGGGCCAGCGTGGTAGATTACAGCCCATACTCTCTCTCTTTGAGAGAAGGCCAGAGTCCCAGCAGTGGGAACGTGAAAGGCTGATAATGACAATAAAGCGCCATCATCTCATGGTGGAAACGCCGCCAATATGCCCGAACTGATTTGGGTCAACTTTTTTATTGAGAACTGCAAAAGATAGGAAAGGATATGACTATGGGGTGCAACTAGTGTGGTTTAACCATCATCTCCTCACGAATTCCTTTTTTTTCAGGAGCAAGTGATCCACTACTTTGCGGGTATCAAACGCGCGCTCAAACGGATCTGCCGGTGCAAGAGATGAAACTCTGTTCCAGGATACGTGCTAAGGACTTTTCAAGTATAATTTTAAAGAAATAAAGACTTATTTTTACATCTACAATTTTTTGTCATTTTTACTGAACTAAGGTACGCTTTAAGTGTCTGTTAAGTGTCTCAGTAAAAGCGGAAATATTAGGCTATTAGGCTATTATTATAATAGTCAGTTACACCCAGTGGCGTATTTACAGATTTGGCGCCCCGGGCCAGGGCGGGTTCACCGCCCCAGGCAAAAAAGGGTGAAAAGGGTGATCCAGCTTTGAAGGAGGGGGGAGGGGGGGGGGAATATTGCAATAATAAATGTAATGAAGATGATATAGTACAAAATTTGGCAACCGTAGTGTAGGACGCCCTGCGACTAGGAGGAGCGACGACTTGCGCCGAATGGCTGCCAGGAGTTGGATGAGAAGAGCCGAAGACCGGGCTCAGTGGCGCACCTTGGGAGAGGCTTGTGTCTACCAGTGGACTGATACAGGATGATGATGATGATGTTCCCTAACTCACAGCAGATTGTAACTACAAATTGTAGTCAGATCACACCATTAGTTGACACTTTAGTGTAAACAAGCCGATAGCGGACAAACGACAAATATCCTAACAGTATCAACAACTGCATGAATTGTTGAACAAAACCAACAATCCCGTGAAATGTTGAACATTGCCAACAAGTGATCTAATTGTGTAACATCGCGAATATTCATTTCCGAGGTTCCATCAACTTATCGGTAAACAAATCGACTGGATGCATCAATTTAGTGCTGTACCGAATTGGCTATACTGCTACTAGCTGTTCCCCGCGGTTTCACCCGCGTGGGCTACATACAGTTTATAGCGATAAAAGTATCCTTTATCCCTCCTCAGGGTTCAAACTATCTCCGTACCAAATTTTGTCTAAATCGGTTCAGTAGTTTAGGCGTGAAAGCGAGACAGATAGACAGAGTTACTTTCGCATTTATAATACATATTAGTAGGGATATATAAATTATTTATATAAAAATATAAGAAGGGTAGGGATGTTGTTTATGGTCAAAGTTATCAATTGTAATTTTAAAATGTATTTATTGTTTATCATCAACATTGTCTTAAGTTAGTGAAAGTTATAAAGTAAACAGTGTTTGCTGAATTTATGGTCACTATATTATTCTGTTTGAGAACGAAACGCAACAATATTGGTAGGTGTTAATTGTGGTTCAATAATTTGTAACTAGATGGCGTTAGAATGCAAGTTAGCCCGCGGAAGCGTTTGTTTCTGCAAATTGGATCGATGGACAGGATTCGATTACTACCCTTCGCCAAATCCCTAGACTAGACACCATCCACCTCAGATACTAATTACCTAAAGTGTCTCATAACTTATTATATAAGTTATAAGTGAATAACTCGCTAAAAATATTAAATTTTGTTTTACACAAAATTGAATTGTCAAATAAAATTCTTCACAGCAATAGCTTGGTATAAAACGAGCCATTTCTTCCAATTTTACGGCCCCGGAGGCCATTTTATAGCTGGAGAGGCCAAAACAAAAATGTCTATCGTTTTT
The DNA here is from genome assembly GCA_931315375.2 of Opisthograptis luteolata. Lineage (NCBI taxonomy): Eukaryota > Metazoa > Arthropoda > Insecta > Lepidoptera > Geometridae > Opisthograptis > Opisthograptis luteolata. The sequence continues at coordinate 10,505,921 of OV928054.1, forward strand.
GTTTTAAGAATTTGCATACAAAACCCTATTGTCTAGACTCTAGACGGTTTAAATATGCGGAAAAAGCTGAAAAAGGGAAAAGGGTTAGGCCTTTCAAATAGTCAATGGGCTCATAAGGGTGCGTTTACCAGAGATGTGCCAGAAAACTGTGCGGTAAGGATGGCGATTTTATCTAAAAATATCGATTATTGAATCGATTCGAATAGAGAATTGAATCAGAAAGAATCGCCTTGGCGTGGCAATTAGGCAAGCATGGCGCTTATTTATCATAAGACGATAGACATTCTTTATTTCATTTAGTTGAGTGGCGAACAAGCAGACGGGCCGTCTGACGGTAAGCGGTCACCGTCGCCTATCTGCAACACCAGGGGAGTTGCCAATGCATTGCCAACCCTTATGAACTCTTTTCACACCCATCTTGAAGGACTGCATTCAGTAGCACAGCGGAAAGACTTGTAGAGGGAGCTCGTTCCACAATTTGCAAGTATGCGGGAGAAAAGAGTGCATAAATCGTGAGGTGTGACATGCGCTTTTCCTACCTCTGTTGTATAAAAACCGGCCAAGTGCGAGTCGGACTCGCTTAAATACTCGTATTTATTTCATTTTGTTGGTATAGCGGCAACAGAAATACATAACTAACTAACTCCTATGGCTCAGCGACCCAAAGTGTGTCTTAAATTGATCTTAATTATATTATGACTAACTATTGTACATTATGGAATGCAATAAATTCTTTGAATCTTTGAATCTTTGGCCTCCGAAACGAGAGAGCGCCACTCTTCTCTATCAAAAATACATCATCTGTGAAAATGTCGACTGTCTAACTACCACGGTTCATGAGATACAGCCTGGTGACAGACGGAAACGCAGACAAGCGGACGGGCAGCGGAGTCTTAGTAATAGGGTCCCGTTTTACCTTTTGAGTACGGAACGCTAAAAACAAAGCTTCACAAATTGAACTTTGTCCTACCGTCAACACCGTGAAACAGCTAAATAATTAATTAGCGGTATCAATTTGTCGACACTGTAAACAAATAAGTTAATTAACTTGTTTAGATTTCATCTCGGCTCTAACTTGATATTTATTTAAACTAATTGAGAGGTGAAATTGAGCCGCGTTGGACAGATAAATGGCGAGAGGAGATGGGGGTCCGGGGGATTACGTAGCTTCGATGGGAAATGGAAATGGGTTTTATTTTGACGTTTGAACTACATTGATGGGCTTCAACCATTAATTACCACAGAATATAATAAAAGTACCTAGAATTATCCAGTACCACCCTAGTGAATGAATGAACGAGAACGTGAGTTGCTGCCTTGAATTAGAGTGAAACCTTTGAACTTTATGAACTTCTAAAAAAGATGCATTTTTTTCCCTTAAATTAATTACTTGCTGTTCCCTGCGGTTTCACCCGCGTGGGTTACAGTTTATTGCAATAAAAAATATCCTATGTCCTTCCTCAGGGTTCAAACTATCTTCGTAACAAATTTCGTTTAAGTTAGTTCAGTAGTTTAGGCGTGAAAGCGAGACAGACAGACAGGGAGGCAGAGTTACTTTCGCAATTTTAATATTAAATAATGAAGTAAGTACATAGGGATTTTTCATTTGTAATTTTTGTTCTACAAGCTGTGCTATGCTAATGCTATGTGTCATATAGATAAACATTTAGATTTTTTGTTACAGTACAATAATTGTCTCCTATAATGTTTTTTTAATATAACATACAAGTGTAATGTTTGTCTGAGCAGTAACAATTCTTCTTTGAAATCTCAAGATTATATCCCTTGTGCCAACTGATCTCAAAGTCCCTACACTAACTATTGTTTAATCTATATCTACAGCCTGTAATCAACTAATTGCCGGCTGTAATTAATGTGTTGCAGGCTGCAGGTCGCAGTCAAAGAGATAATGTAATCACCAGCCGCAGTTATAAATTACTGTTATTGAGAAGCTGGTTAAGTCATTTCAACCACTAACGCCCGAAATTAATAACCGATCCTGATCCATTATCCGCGGTTTTGGATTGATATGTCATGTGTCGATATGTTGTGTGTCATATTAATTAATTAGTGTGGCCCGTATCCATTACATATGTCATTCAAATCCGTTCAACCTAAACACGCGTAAACACAAACTTTCGCATTTCTAACTTTAGTGTTTTTCCCAGCCCTACAGCAGATAACTTCACTCTGACAGATCGCCAGCGGGACGCGAAAGGGCGGAAAGGGTCCCATTTCTCAACGCAATACGTATCTTGTAAGCACAAGTTCAAGGGTAAAGATTTCACGATGACAAATGTCGAGGGTAGTTCACCCCGCAAATAATGTGGTGGCATTAATCTCTTCGCGTATTCTGAGAAGGCAGATAACATTTATTTGGGGGATGATTTGGTGTTCGCAGCGTTTTTCGACGGCTCGTGATTTGTATGACGTTTGACTTGTGATGATGATTTTTTCAAGCCAGCAACTAACTTTATTTAATTTTTACTAATTACAGGGTAGCGTTTGACCACAATTCACCTGATGTTAAGTGACGATGTGGTCGAAGATGGCGCCACGCTACACCTGGATTGGGAACTGGCTCTCAAGTGAGGCGGCCGGAACACACCGATAGGTGCTTGACGACAGATTCTTGAGGGTGGTAGCTAGTCAGGCGAGCACTAGAAAATGCCCTCACCAAGGTATGGTTTCATCACGATGTTTTCCTTCACCGAAAGCTCAAGCTAATTGTTGGATTCGAACCCACATCCTGCGGATCACAAGTCGACGTCACTATCACTGAGCTATCATCGCTATTAAGCATGAAGCAAGTAGATTACGTGAGCCATGTAACCATATTTGGCATAGGTTACATGAACCTTGCTTCATGCCGAATTTCATGACTGCAGGTCAACGGAGTACCCAGGTGTAGCGTGACGTCACCTTCGATCGTCTTCGTCACTTAACATCAGGTGAGTTGAGTCAAAGGCTAACCTGCAAGTAGTAAAAAAAGAAGTACTCTAGAAGTTTAGACTCCTTTGTGATATCGCAAAATATGCGACATAAATGGTTATTTATTTTGATCGTGTTGTCGTACAATTTATGGATAGATATGATAATTTATTTCATCGCCGTATCCTTCCCGCTTCTAAATTCCGAATAACTCGTAGCTAATAGTATCAGCACATCTAGTGGGCGTGTCCGGTTTGTCTCGATTTATAGTTTCCGCTTGGATACACTTGTTTGCAGGATGTAGTGCTGAGGATGCAGGATTGTTGAGAATACGACATAGGACTAGCTTTGAACTGCGGCAATGCCCGCGCAGCAATATATAACAAAATTGTTTTGCAAGGGTTTTAGTGAATTTACTCCGATTCAATTAAACAAAAATTTGACTGTAAATGTGATCGCGCCGTATAAATTACCTGCCGGGCGTTTCTTGCCTCTTCATTTGCTGGCGGAAGGAGGTTGGAACGCATAGCCAGTTTTAAGTGATCATAGTCATGTTCATCATCATCATCATCCTGTATCATTCCACTGCTGGACATAGACCTCTCCCAAAGCACGCCCCTGAGCCCGATCTTCGGCTCCTCTCATCGAACCGCTGCCAGCCATTGTGCGTATATCATCGCTCCACCTAGCCGGACGGCGTCCTACGCCACGTTTGCCGTTGTTTGTAGTCATGTTGTATCCTACTATATAAACTAGAAACGCTCTACAATTTTGAAAACATATAGGTACTTAAATGAACACTGCCGCTCCGCAGCGACCGCACCACGCAAATGTCAACACTGCACTAAACAAGGTGCACGGATTGCAGTACACATCAGTTGATCTCAGCGAGTGTTCGGTCCGCGAAACCTAGTACGAAGTACATATAGATCACTGCTTGTAATGGAGTTAGAAAAGCAATTTTCTACAACACCGTGTTATTGTCCAAACTGGCCGTTATCGTTACAGCGAACGTGGTTACTAAATCGGTACTTAAACCATTGAGTTACTTATACTTATAGAGATGCCATAGCGGTGAAAATATGGTGCGTCATATTAAGCTCACTTGAGCTTGCCAAATCACTGTTTTTGATAGCCACGGGGTCGTAATCAGCAGTGCGATTCTAATTCACTCGGAAACTCTTCCGACCACGGGTTCGGAAAAGATTCCTTGTAAATTTTTAAGACGCGATGCATCTGAAATCGGCAACTGGCATTAATTTGACAAACCAGCTGTTCAATCACGGAAAAGTTTCCGGCCGTGTGGCCTGCCCATTACCACTTCAACTTGGAAATTCTGAAAGCTACTCTAGCTAGCTCTTTTACTTCAGTAGCTTCGAAACACATAACCCAACTAGTCCTATTTCATTGTGAACGATAAGAGAACTGTATTATAGTTTAACTCAACGGTAAACAGCGGTATTCCGTGCTCAGACTCGATTACAGGAACAATATTCGAGATAATAACGGCGCTTACTGCTAGTTTGGGGACCTTTAGTGTCATTGTACACTACAATTTGTTACCTACTTCTTCTGCTGTGCATCTATATCCTACCATCCTACTAATATTATAAACGTGTGAGTTTGTAGGCATGTATTTATTGCGATGGTGGCGTCGGCTTGCGATCCATAGGACGTGGGTTGGAATCAATGAGCTTGAGCATTCAATGAAGGAAAACATCGTGATGAAACCATTGCTTGGTGGCAGGGTATTTTCTAGTACTCGCCTGGCTAGCTAACACCCTCATGTTAAGAATCTGTCGCCAAGCACCTATCGATGTGTTTCGGCAAGCTCACTTGAGAGCCAGTTCCCAGTCCAGGTGTAGCGTGGTGCCATTTTCGACCACATCGGCACTTAACATCAGGTGACTTGTGGTCAAACACTACCCTGCAAGTAGTAAAAAAAAATATGTTACTCTTTCACGAAAAAACTACTAAACGGATCCGAATGAAATTTGGATTATAGATAGCTTACACCTTAGATTAGATCATAGCCTACTTTTTATCTCGGAAAAAGGTTCCTGTGGGATAACGGGAATCCGCGGGTGAAACCGCGAGGCGGGTTAAGTACCTAACTCGGTTTGTTTGTTACTTTTTCACGACTAAACCGCTAAACCGATCTTGATGGAATTTGGTGTGGAGGTAGCTCGAACACTGGAGAAGGACATAAAATATTTTATGTTGCGAAAAAGTGTAATCCACGTGGGTGAAGCCGCGGGGCGCAGCTAGTCTTTTACATATAAAAGATTGGATCGAAGGTTTCCGTATTTATCTCCTAAACGATTATTTTCCCCCGTCCACCTTTCTGCATCATTCAATCAATTTTCTATTCAAACATAAGTCATATCCACGTCACGCTGCACAGAACCCTTTCTTGGGTTTTTTCCAGCTAATTACGTATGAAATAGTGATATGACAGAAGAAATATGTCGAATTTAGTTGTATTTGTGCCCCGAAGCAACTCAACTGTAGGAGGCTGACTCAGCGTTGCCACTTTTAGGGAATTTTCCCTATTTTAGGGCTAAATGATTAATATTCGATATACAGCTACTTTATTTCGACAATTATTTAGGGAAATTTGGGGTAAAATGGAAACTTAAATGGTAAATATTATTTATAAAAAAAAATATCGAGAAAATATTTTATGGCACTACACAATTTAAGCGTTCCCTTTAATCATAATAAACATAATAGGTTTAATTTGAATATTTACCATATTAATTGAGGTGTTTTTATAGTAGATTAATTAATGTTTCTTAAGTAAACTTTTTAATCACAACAATTATGCACCCTAAATTCAGGAATTCTTCATTGTCGGCAACGCTCCTAGTGTTGAAAATGTCCATAGGTAACTGTGACCGCTTACCGTCAAGCAGGCCAACTTCTTCTTTCCCTTTTCTATTACATATAATATAGAAAAACGTTGTTTTCGAGTATTTTAAAACATTTTTTAAAGAAACTAAGGTAAACTCAAAGTCGTACGTGGCAACGCTGTTTTGACTACAAAAGGATCGTGGTCGTTTACTCCCCGTGTTACCCCGCGGCTGGTTGTTGCTATCGTGAGTTATTGGCAGAATTCTTTTGTAGTTTCGGGGGTATTTTTTAGGGTTGAATCGTGTTTGAGCTCTGCGGAATGTAAATTATGTCGAGTCTGTCTTTTATATCCTACTAGTGACCAACCCTGTCTTCTCACGGTAAAGATATTGACGGCCGAAAGTTTCACAAATCTGTTAAAACCCGTTGTATATAAAAGATAGATATTTTATGTTTAGGACTTTCTTGTAGACCTATAAGAAGCCTACATTTCTTTCATACATTACATCAGCTCTTATCAAACCGTTTAGCTACTGTAAGCTGATAAAGCAGTCAGTCTGTTGTCTCAGTTTTTCTGCGATTTGTTTTAGAAACATTGTGATTTCTTACTGAAAACAGAATAAAACATAGCTTACAATGTTCAGGGAAAATTTACCTTATTATATTCTTATTTTATAAGAAAATATAAATAGAGTACTTTAAGATTAATCCAAGTGAAGGAGTATTTTATGCGGCCGGTCTAAGTTTGGCTTGGGAACCAGCTTTATAGGCGACATATTTTTAATGTAATGGTGTACCATAAAGCTCTGGTTTCATTAGCAGGACTCGAATCCACAACCTACAGGTCAAAAATCAACATCACCATTGCCGCTTCAAAATACGCTTCATAAACCCATTAACAATCTCATAATTTTATTATTCCTCATTCGTTCAAAAACGTTCTGTTATTAATAAGTCAAGCGTCATTAGCGTCATTTATTACCGTATTAATATTTATTCCATCTGCCTCGGGAATGAATTATTCAAACGAGGCTCCCCGGCCGTCGAAACAGGGAACAAATGTAACCATTAATCTTAGAATAATGCTTTAATAGATAAACAGTAGGGCAGCTGATGCCAGCGGCTTTGCATCCGTGGACCGTTGACTATAGGACTGTCAAACGGGCAAAGAGACCTCCTCTCTAAACTATGACATACTGCGAATGCATTAGGGACTTTCCTCGGGATGGGATGCAATTTGAGCGATACGGAGTCAACTGTCGATTCAAATTGCATGTGCGTTCTCATAGAGCGATGCGATGCCTATCAAGCGATGTGGAGTCAATTGTCGATTCAAATTGCATGTTCGTTCTCATGGAGCGATGCGATGCAATTCGATCGATGTAGTGTCGAATGTCGATTCAAATCGCATGTACGGCCTCATAGAACCATGCAATGCAATTCAATCAGTGTAGAGTCGATTGTAGATTCAAATTGCATGTACGTCTTAGAGCGATGTGATGCAATTCGACCGAAGTCATGGGTCATTGTGAGATTGTCCTAAGATAAAAAGAGCATTATTTCAAAATCTGCTTTACAAACCTACTTGCCACAGAGATATTATATTATATTGTATTGTAGATATTGTATTTTCTATAAAAATAAACATAGTAAGGGCATATCCATTTTTATATAAATCACCAGGGAATTAAATAGGAAGTCGAAAAAAGTTTATTGGAGTAATGTATAGCCTTAATAATTATCTTTAATTAATGTGGATATTCTATCAATATTATTAACTACTGACTGGAAATTAAATCTCCAATTCAATTCAGTATTATTACTTATGTATATTAAAATAAATTAACCTTAATTGTACATCTCTGATGATGAAATTATGATTAAATATTTAATAGATCATTACAATAATATATGAATACCTGCCTGCTGAATGCATTGTTTAAAACATAAGTTATGAATTCTGAAGGTATTAATTTGTGTTCTATTTATTAAATTGTTCATATGTTTTTCTAACATGTCTCAGCGTTTTTTTCATACGACCTTTGAAGGTTAACTCCAAGTCACATGAATTTAGGTGACCATGTGGTCAAAGAATCAGTCGCCAAGCACCTATCGGTGTGTCCCGCAGCCCCACATAAAAACCAGTTCCCAATCCAGGTGTTACGTGGCGCCACCTTCGACCACATCGTCACACGGAACTGGTTCTCAAGTGAGGCTGCCGGAACACAACGATAGGTGCTTGGCGACAGATTCTTAACATGAGGGTGGTAGCTAGCCAGTCGAGTACTAGAAAATACCCTACCACCAAGCTAAGGTTTCATCACGATGTTTTCCTTCACCGAAAGCTCAAGCTCTTTGTTGGATTCGAACCCACGTCCTAGGGATTGCAAGTCGACATCACCACCACGGGTCCAACGATAGCTTGCTATAAGTTTTATTTCTATTTTGACTGTCCCACTGCCGGGCGAAGGTCTCCCCCATTTCTTTCAACCTCAGACCACCACTCTTGAAATGAGTGAAGGTCATCACGCCATCTTTATCGGGGTCTGCTTCGGTGACGTCGCCCGTTCTCAGGTAGCCACTGCGTGATGATCCTTGCCCAGCGATCCGGGTAAGTTAGACAAAAATACCCATTTTTCTACACAGACTTTTTGTTAGTAACTCTTTGTCCTACAGCTAGAAGTACCGTCTAGTCAGGAGCAGGTCACCGCATCTGTCATCAGCTCCTCTCAATCAACGCAACGAGGAGACAGTTCGAGCTGAGAGTGGATAAAGAGCCTCCTATATACCGTGGTCACTCACTACACAGCCACTTGAGGTGGGTCCCGGGTGAAGAGGTGGGAATATAATTATGGATGTGACGGTCACATCAGCGGTATACGCAGCCTCAAAGAAAAGAGAAAGCACTGTATATGTGCGTGTGAAAAGAGACGGAAAGAGTGCCAAAACAAGTGATTGGAGCAATAATAGTCCAGTGGCTTGCGACCCGTGGAGTTCGAATTTTACAATGAACAAGAGTTTCCTATGAAGGAAACAATGTGATGAAATCATAGTTTGGTGATAGGGCATTTTCTAGCGCTCATCTGGCTGTTTTCCGGCAGCTTCACTAGCAAGCTATAGCGTGACGCCACCTTAGACGACATCGTCACTTAACATCAGGTGAGTGGTGGCACACTATAAAGACCTGGTCTAAGGTGGCGCCACGCTACCTCTGGACTGAAAACTGACTCTCAAGTGAATAGCTTATACCCTGGATAACTCCTAGGCTACATTAGATCCCAAAAAGGTTCCTGTATATCAAAAAATGTATGGTACTGTGGGGCACAGCTAGTATTGGGTATTTTATGTTTATTTTATTTATTTGAATGTGTATTACAAAAAATGTATCTGTGATAAAAAATTTAATTGAATTGTAACAAATGAGTTTCTTCGTACATCGTTGTCCTCCAATGACACTGATCGATGTCCGCGCCCAATCTCACGCGGAGGGCGGGCGGCGAGTCTCACTGACTTCACTGCCGATAGACTACGTAGATTCTTCTTTTTACTGCATACACTAGCTACATACATACTGACAATGTAGCAATGTTATATGTATTCAAGCACAAAGCGACAAACTGACCACACCAAGTAACGCAAAAAAAAAAATAACGCCCACACAATCATAAAAAGAGTTCTGAGTTCTGACCCCTAACTAGGAATTCCTGTATCTAGAGTATAGAATACAACGCTGATTGGGGATCCATAGCACCCAGACACAGTATTTGTTACTTGCACTTTTTTTTCATTAACAAACATTTGTTCATTTGCGGGAATCGAACCCGCGACCGTCGTTCCAGTCGAATCTGACTTAAAGTTAAAAAAAATAAGTTCACGTTCCATCAAGTTGAGAATCAGTTGCCAAGCACCTATTGATGTGTTCCAGCAGCCCCACTTTTATAATCCAGGTGTAGCGTAGCGTTGACAAGATCGTCACTTAACATCAGGTGACTTGTGGTTAAACGCTACCATATGAGAAGTATTAATAATATAGGTAATTATAAATATTGAAACAAGTTAGTCGTATTTAAAATTATAATATTTTATTTTATTAGCACACGTCAAACTTCAAGGAACGCTATAGAATCGACAATTTTCTATATGCTATAGATATAATGACTTATAATGACTAATTTGAAACACCAAAGTAGGCAAATCTTAGAATTAGATAAATCTATACAAGGTTATTAGACAAATGGTAAAAGCCTCTTTTGGGCAAAAACTAACAACCCGTAGATGCAATTGTATACAAGTGTTTACGCTTCGTTACACCGCTAAGAAGTTAAATAAATCTCTCAAAACAATGAGTAAAAAAATGGCATACAGTACTAAAAACTGGGTTTTATGAGGCTTTTTTTTACCAATGTTTTAAATAAATAATTATGAAGGGACCATTGCACACAAATTGACCTAGCCCCAAATTAAGCTCGAAACTTGTGTTATGGGTACTAGACAACGATATACATACTTCTATAGATAAACAAAAACTTATATAGATAGAAATATCCAAGACTCAGGAACATATATTCGTGCTCATCACACATATATTTGCCCATACCGGGATTCGAACCAAGGACCGCTGGCTTCGTAGGCAGGGCACTACCAACTCGGCTACCGCGTCGTCAAAGTTATTTATGATGTACAAAAGTTGCCCTTACCTAAGAGATAATTATCATTTTTCCAATAACCTTAAAATAACAATCTGTTTTGAAAGTTGAACTTTTGTTACTTACTTAGTAAATTTTAGTACACTGTCATCTTAAAGTTATACAGAAAAAACAACTGCTCTGTATCACTGGAAGTCATGTTTGCACACTTACTGCTTGGCGGTTGAAAAACTGAGCGTAGGTAATGCCCGGTTTACATTATTTCAGTCCAGTGATCCAGCGAGAATCCAGTCCAGTGCTGGACTGGATCTGTAACGTCTACATTATTCCAGTTATTTAGAAGCCGTTGAAGTGTAATGATTTCAAATGGCACTGGATTGGCCGTCTACATTATTCCAGTTGCACTGAATTCAAAGGTAGGCCGCCAATCCAGCTACCGGACTGGAATTCTAACTGGATTCAGTGCATTCCAGTGCCGGTTTACATTTTTCCAGTAAGCAATCCAGTGCTGGATTCGATCGCTGGACTGGAATAATGTAAACCGGGCATTAGGGTCACTAAGCATAGCAATAAATGTACGGCTAATATAAATTGTTTAGCTAATATATTATTGTGCTTTAAGCACATGGTCTAAAGCCTTTGACCTTCGATTCAATACAGTGGTAGCACATTACATATACTAACTTTTACTTACAATCTATAGGAAAGATATTAAATGAATTAAATTTAAAGGCGTGATGCCGTGACCAAGGGAAATTAGGGATGCATTTTTATATATAAGAAGAAAGAAGAAGAAAAAAGATCAGACTATTCAGATGACAATAGACTTGGGATTGAGTGAACTTGCTCCAATTCAATCAATCCCTACTAATAATTATTAAAAATTCCAAAGTAACTCTGTCTGCCTGTCTTTCACGCCTAAACTACTGAACCGATTTAAATGGAATTGGTACAGAGATAGTCTAAGCCCTGACAAAGGACGTAGGCTACTTTTTGTCGGGATAAACTGTAGCCTAAACTGTAGACTTTGACTTTATTTTCTTCAATACAGTGATGTCTATATCTGGTACTCCGTGTAGTTCCAGTTCCAAGTTTTACTGACGGTATTGTCGTTTCGCTTGGGAACTGCTGGTGGTTTCATCAGGATGTTTTCACTCTGGAACAAATGAGAGAGGAAATGCTTCAGTAAAACTTTAAATAAATAAAATAATATAAATATCGGGGGACTATTGCACACAAATTGAGCTAGCCCCAAATTATGCTCGAAACTTGTATTATGAGTACTAGACAACGATATACATACTTATATAGAAAAATAAATACTAATATAGATAGAAATATCCAAGACTCAGGAACAAATATTCGCGCTCTGCACACAAATATTTGCCCTTACCGGGATTTAAAGCATGTAAGTCGGTGGGTTTTGTCAAAGTAATTTATCGTGATTAAAATGCTAGCCTCTATTTCGTAAGAATTGAAAATTGTAGTTCCTAAGCCATAGACAGATGGCGCTAGCTAATCATGAATATCTTTTTTCATTTTTGTTCAATGTATAAACCAAAGGCATCGCAGGTCATACAGCCAAATTCGGTTCAGCAGTGAAAGGCCAAAATTAAAACAGTATTTGATAATCGTGGCGTTTGCCACCAACCAACCGTCTCTTTACTTCACTGTTTTGCTAACGGCCAGTTTTAATAACATAATTATCTATCTATCGATGTCCTATTAGGGATAGAATACTGACATAAGCTCCATAGAAGTAATGCCAAAGAACATTGGCCAGTTTTCATACTGCCCTGGACCTGAACGCAATATATTTTGTATGAAAATGTTTGTTTCTGTCAATGTCACTTAGTTTCTGTTCATATTTGGTAAATGATGTTGATTTTAATGACTTAATTTAAGTAGGGCCGACTTTCAAAGCGTAAAACGGAAAAGAAAATGCGGAGTGCGTTCAAAACATCCAAGCATTGTGTAAGTTAAAAAAAATCCTAAGAAACTCCGAAGTAAAAAAATCGATATCTTTTTTTTCTACACTTTCATTAAAATATCGTTTGTATAGTCTTAATAGGCAAAAAAATATTTTTTATCGTATATAAATCGTTTTTATACGACCTCGGGTCCGTTTTGGTCATTGTTCTTTCTATGTCTATGTTATTGAAACTGGTAAGTCACGCGATGCTATGTCTTGTGACAGATTGAATAACTGAAATAAAAGTTTTATGATCCATGATTAGCTAACGCCATCTGTAGGAACTTTTTGAACTATTCATATTTAATCGCCTGTTAGAAAACCTCCCATTACAGGCGTTATTAATATCTTCTGTAAAACTGGAATTTAGGCCAAACCTTTTTCGGCCCCAAAATTAATTGAATACATTATTAAATTATTAAAATACATGCTAGGTTAAAATTTATCAGAGGCGAAAAATATTTTGGCTGTAACCCATTGGGTCGTGAATTTAAATCCTACAGTGAGCTTGAGGATTCCGTGGAGGAAACCATCGTGATGAAACCAAAGCTCAATGGTAGGGCCAATCGCTAGTGTTCACCTGTCTAGCTGCCAGCTTCAAGTTAAGACTCTGCCACTAAGCACCTATCGGTATGTTTCGGTAGCTCTACTAGAGAACCAGTTCTCAATCCAGGTGTAGCGTGCTGCCTTCAACCACAGCGTCACTTAACATCATTCTAGTGATTTGTATGTATTCAAACTCTACCCTGTAATTAAAAAAAAAACTCGCTCAGAAAAAAACCGGCTAAGTGCGAGTCGGAATCGCGCACAAATGGTTCCGTACCATCCCTACTCCCTACTTATATTATAGATGCGAAAGTAACTCTGTCTGTCTGTCTGTCTTTCCCGCTTAAACTACTAAACCAATTTAAATGAAATCTGGTACAGAGATAGTCTAGAGCTTGAAAAAGGACATTGCCTGCTTTTTATCACGATAAACTACAGTTCACGCGAGTGAAGCCGCGGGGAACAGCTAGTTATCTATAAAAACGGAAAAAAATCACGTTTGTTGTATGGAACCCCCTTATTTTATTCTGTTTTTTACACAAAGACAGACGGACGGATAGCTGAGTCTTAGTAATAGGGTCCTATTTTACCCTTTGGATACGGAACGCTAAAAAAACAGCGAAAAGACCACATACCATACTGATTAATCTTACTAAGCCTACTGTGGGTAACAAGTTGGACTTTGGCAAGTCATTAACGTACATATTTCAATATTCCAGGGTCGTCTTAGATTAATTATATCTACAGTGCTCGAGGACTCTCAGAATTATTAGGATTCATAACACAAAACCTGCGAAAGAGCCTTTGCCGAGAGCATTTCGTTTGTGTACCCAATTACCGCTAATACTGGACAAAGGTCCCCGTTCCACCAGACTATAAAGAATTAATATCACGGCCCCTTCAAAACCGACAGACAACAATGAAGGTTGTATTCTCATTTCGCTAAAGCACATAATTATCAGATTCATAAAGGGCGCGGGATTTGTGAAAGCCGACTGTGGCCGCTGGACCCTGAGATTAACAATTTGTACGTGTTGCCCACATAATTACGGGGAGAGATTACATATCTATGCAAGCTTGAGGGTTGAAACACTTTGTGTGTGTTTTTTAACGTTCCGTACCTCAAAAAGGAAAACGGAACCCTACACGGAGAAAAAAGATCTTCCGAAATACTTTTGCTTCTGAGTCAAAAGGGAAAGACTTTTGAATCAAAAAAAATAAGGTAAAATATCCCTTTTTTTACTTTTTTATCATTTTTTGAATCATTTTTGTCTTTTTTCGGTTTTTTTCTTGTTTTTGTGTTTTTTCATAACTTTCCCCTATCTATGAAAAGGTTAAATTTAAAAAAAAATTGGTCTTGGAAGGCCAGACTCCGAAGTAAAGGCAGGAATTTTTCCTCAGTATCACTACCGATGGGGAAAAAAGGGTCTCGAGTGGCGACCACGATTTGGAAGACGATCTGTAGGTAGGTCCCCCACTAGGTGGACCGACGACATTGTAAGATTCGCAGGGAGCCGATGGATGCCGATGACTAATAGCCGTTCATGGAGGCGTTCAAAGAGGGAGACCTATGGAGAGCAGTGGAGTTCTTCCAGCTGATGATGATGAATATAATCACTTTGTTGTCCGTCTGTCTGTGTGTCAAGACCCTTTTTCTTAATTATGCGTTGAATTATATTAAGTTGGAATTCGTGTAATGTTTTTGGGTCTACCGTCTCTTTCAGCTGTGAAAAAATCAATCTTGTAAGTCAACGCGATCGAAAGAGATGATCGTTTATGTCGCATATTTCGATTTGATCGCAATCACAATGGAATTAAACCCTATTGAGGGCTTTCCGTTGATCTAGAATATGAAATTTGACATGAAGCAATGTTTTATAGCACATAAAAAGGAGAAACAGATTGAAAAAAAAAACTTGGGATTTTAGTGAACTTGCTCCAATTCAATCAATTAGTAATAAGAATAAAATTGTCAATGTGATCGCGCCAAAAAAATTACCTGCCGGGCGTTTCTTGCCTGTTCTTTTGCCGGCGTAAGGAGGTTGAAACAGGCGTAGCTAGTTTTAAGTTTGACGTTTTAAAGTGATCACAATGTATCCTATTGAATAAAGAAAAATTGACTTTTGACTTTTGAAAAGCGTAAAGTTAGTTTGTATGGAACCCTTGGTGAGAGACTCCGACTCGCACTTGCCCGGTTTTTTATCTCCTCTACCAATGAAAGGCTTTGTCCTGAGTGACTGATTGACTTATATACTAGTAGATAATTGATGTATGGTCAGTGAGAAAAGTTGCTGAGTCCGCATAAGTCTCCCATAGTCGTCCTAAACATCTTGAGCATCAAAAAACGCGCAACTGACACGCTTTTGGAAAATTTGGTTTGACTAGCAACTTTTGTCGTAGATGAAACGGTTATTATGAGAAGAAAAAAAGGATTTTGGACACTCAAAATGTAGTGAAGGGCAGTCAGTTTTATTAGAAAATCTCTATTTTGCTAGACATTTGTATGTTAAATCCAGAGATAATATAAACATAAGTACTACACTAGTTTCAGGATTTCCAAAATTGAGATGTCAAAGGTCAATTTTTTGCATTGAAAACGATTGTCCGAAGCCGCGGGAAAAAGCTGATTATACTATTTTTTACTCATGTATTTTATTTATAAATGATAGTTTCAAGAACGTTTAATGCGCTAACGCTAGCAAAACCTTCGTAAAGCCTTTTTTATACAATTTGTGAATTTAAATTTCAAATTCAAGAGAAAATATTAGCCGTAATGGGCAAGAAGTTGGAAATCGGCTCCAAAGGCGATTGACTTAATTTTAGATAAACTTTATAATTTTCCAACACTTTTGAGACAACCCTTAGATGTTTAGGGAGTATTTTAGAGGTAATTTTCTAAAAAGATATCTCTCGAGCTTTTAAGATTCTATTACGCGATAGTAAGAGCATTTACTAATGCTCGCCTGACTATAGTTACTACGCAAGTTAAGAATCTGTCGACAAGCATTATCGGTGTATTCCGGTAGCCCCACTTCTTGAGAGCCGTTTTTTGAAATACATTTTCTCTCCATCGAAAGCACACTACACTCATTACACACTCATTGTAGGATTTGAAACCATACAATTTGTTCAATTTTATTCACAAAAACATTCATTCTTTTTAGCCATAAAAAATTGAAGTTAAAAAAAAAAATATATTACAACACGAGTGTGATAATCATAATGAAAAAGCACGAGTGCGCAATAAGCTGAATTAGGAATCTAAACCCATGGCCAGATAGGTCAACTTTACGAGCATGTTAGTTGAATTTTTTTTTAAAGATATTCAGTACCTGCGCCCTGATTGTGACAGGTCCGTCAGGCAGGTGCGGCGTGTGCAGCGCGGCCGCCGGCTGCAGGTGCAGCGGCTCGTACTCGTCGGACAGGCCGCTGTCCGGCGACTCCTGCAGCCGGTTGGAGTACAGCGCGGGGCCCAAGCGGCTCTTGTGCACGCAGTACTCACCCGTGAACGGGTTCTGGTACGCCACCACAGTTCTGGAATAAGAGAAAAATGTACTGTACTATAATCTACTCAAACCAAAAGAAATATACAGGACTAGCTGCGCCCTCCGGTTTCATCCGCGTCTTCCCAGGAACCTTTTTCCGGGATAAAAGTAGCCTCTGTTTTAATCCAGGGTATGAGCCATCTCAATTCAAAATTTCAATCAAATGCTTTCAGTAGTTTTTGCGTGTAAGAGTAACATAAAAAAAAATACTTTTACGTTTATAATATTAGTAGGATAAATATCCATAAGACCATGGCAGTTTGAAGAAGTATCTAACATAAGGAAGCTAATTAATATAAGTAAAGGCAGCATAGGCGAAGGTGGCAGGTTGACAGTAGCTCTACTGACTAAGTAGCCAAAATATAGCCAGTGGGCACTGTCGACTGAGCCAAGATGTCGTAGCATATATTATTATACTATATATAGGTATGTAACAAACCTGAGTTCCTCTTCTGATCCTCCATCCTTTTTGTGGGAGAACAAGACCTTTGTCGGCCTCAACAGAATGGCGACCTGAAACCGACAGAAAAACATTGCATCTATTTTATTTTCTTTGCGTCGATTTGAAAAAAAAACGGAAAAAATAAATTGGCAACTGGATCTTCGCCTGTTTTACAAATTCTAACACTTTGCATATCAATAAATGATATCGGGATGTGCGCTAGCCACGCCTGTTCCAACCTCCTTAAGCCGGCAAAAGACAAGCAAGAAACGCCCGGCAGGTAATTTTTTTGGCGCGATCACATTTACACTTTTATTCCTACTACTAATTGTTGAAATTTTTAACTAATATAGGTACCTATAATAGTAAATTAAACTTACATACCTGCCCATGTCTCTGAAGACTGTACACTCTGTAGAAACAATAAGTACAAGTAAACAGCGATAGGCATAGCTGAAACAAAAAAAAATAGATACTATAAGTTTTTTTTAACATTTGACAACAAATAATAATCTTAACAAATCTGTATCTGAAACTGGCACGTACAACACATTCACACACGTGTCTGTGATTGGGCGCACGGCATGACGTCGCACTGCATACGCACCATGAAAAGTCTCTTTGTCTCTCTCGCACGCGGTCAAGGTTAAGAGCATGACAGAGATCGTTATTATTTTGTTTTTACTACTGTGTAAAAAAATTGCGTTGGTGTGAGTGCTGTGAACGTGACAGCTTTAGATAACCCACCTGTAGACTAACGCCTGAAATTAATCAAATCGATCTTGATCCGTTATCCGCGGTTTTGGATCGATATGTCATTTCATCATATGTCATTTTAAAGGTAAAGCTTGACATATTAATAACGTATTGATCCAAAACCGCGAAAAACGGATGAATGAATGAATGTTTATTTATTTGCTGGAACATGGGTTACATTGGTCACTTAGCTAAAGTTTCTCTACGTTCAACTTTACAGTTGTACAAATATTTATAAATATATTATTACGTTATGCCTGCTTATTCTTATAAATTAATAGATCACACAATCACACAAAGAAAACAAAAACGAAACGTCAGACACATACACACAAGTAAATAATATAATAAATGTATAGTCGTTAGTATTGTCATTGTATTAAAATAGAATTAATTTAAATTTGAAGAATTCATCCACAGAATAAAAACATTTTACACATAGCCAATCAGGATCTATTATTAATTTCGGGCTTTTAGGCTGGTATTCTAGAATGATACTCAAGCAGAAGCACAGATTTGTGTCTGTCATTTTATACAAATATGTCACTCAATCGGTGCTCAAGTATTGATGTAGACTTGAGCGTAATTCTCAGCCTTAGCCAGCCTAGCAGCCTTAATGGATACTCGCTGTAAAAGGAGAAAAGCCACTGAACAATAACAATCCATTTACTTTATCATCTTACACATCATCCTTCGACCGAACCATCACTTAACATCAAGTGTGCTGTATTGTGGGCAAACGTTACCTTGGGAGTTGTAAAAAATAAACTGCAGAAACTGTAGTCCACGCGATTTCCCCAGCTCAGTCAATAATTTCATTCCAAGACATACAACTAATTTACACAAATATTATAAATGCGAAAGTTTGTGAGTGATTGTGTATGTTTGCTAACCCTTCACGCTAAAGCGGCTCAATGAGTAAAATTTGGAATGGAAATAGCTCATATCCTGGATTAACTATACGGAAATAAATTTTTCGGGGTAGCGGAAAAGCTACGGAGCTCCACCTGTTATATTTTATACGAAATAATAAGAAAATGCGTCATCAAACTTACCAATATAACTAAAAGTATGATATCAATGTAAATAAGAATCATATTGTAATTTTCAAAATTACACTGCACTCCAAAGATAACATTTACACTGTTTTCTCTATATTTACACAGAAATATCACAGAAAATAGAAAGCGCTTATGCTTCCTTGGAAAAATTCATATTTTGGTGCGCCTCTCGGTCTCAAGTTGATTCTTTGTTCCCATTGGTCGAAATATTTGTAGCTGATTCGTGATTGGTGAATCTTGTAAGAGAAACAGGATAAACCAATTGGCAGTAGCAACGACAAGGGATGAGCTTCTGCACAGTTTGTCAAAGACTAACAGTAGAGAAGGGACAATATTTTTGCCTACATAATATAATTCCTTAGACCGGTAGTAGCTGCAGTTTTAACTTGAAGGTGGGAACACCGAGCTTTGGTTTCATCACGACGTTTTCCTTTACCTAAAGCTCAAACTCATTGCAGGATTTGAACCTACGATCTACGAGTTGCAAGTAGACTACATTAAGACTGAACTGTCTTCGCTATTCAAAAAGCTACTTTTAGGAAAAATACAATCTACCGGCGAAAAGTTATGAAGATAAAATGAAATAAAAAATAAAACATATAATCCTCTCCTTACACAAGCTCAGGACGATAGATCACTGTAGTGAAAAAAGAAAGGAGATTGTAGAAAGAGAAGAAAAATCTCTCAAAAAAAAATCTAGAATGACGCTCAAGCATTGATCAACGCGAGTAGCGATTGTGTGACATATTTGTATGAACTGACAGCGTCGAATCTGTGCTTAAGTACTGATTATCGCTTGAACGTCATTCTAGAAGACACTGGCACACGCTTTTACAAACGATCTACCTAGCGTAGGTAACCTACGTTGAAATAACTGATCGAAGCTTACCGTCCCTTCTGGCGCTTAATCTTTGCCTCTCTCTCGGAGTCCTGGCGCCAACGGTTCGCGCCGTCTGTCTGCCGACCTATTTGTACACTCCTAGCCAACGAAGCTCTGTCCACCCCTGAAAGGCAAACGTGAAGATTTACAGAAAACCTGTGTCTATAAAAAATTCAAAGGTTTTTATTTTGACGCCTCGCGTGAGAACGTCTGAAGATGACTTTCCAGTAGCGCTTACCGTCCGTAGGGATTTGGTATCGAAACAAAAGCATCGATATTCGATACTGTACCTACAGTCAGCGACAAAAGGGCTAGAAAATACTTTTTTTATTACTGACAGGGTAGCGTTTGACTACCAAGGAACTGGCTCTCAAGTGAGGCTGCCGGAATACGGTAGTGACGTCGGCGTGCGATCTATCGGTCGAGAGTTCAAATCCTACAATGTGCTTGAGTTTTCGGTAAAGGAAAAAATCGTGATGAAACCATAGCTTGGTGGTAGGGCATTTTCAAGTGCTCGCCTCGCTAGCTACTATACTCAAGTCAAGGATCTGTCGTCAAGCACCTATCGGTATGTTCCGGCAGCCCACCTGAGACCATTTTTTTTACTTTTTCAGGGTAGTTTTTTTACCACAAGACCTAATGTTAAATGACGATGTGGTCGAAGGTAGCGCCACGGTACACCTTTTTTACTACTTACAGGTTAGCCTTTGACCACAAATTCACAGATGTTAAGTGACGATGTGGTCGAAGATGGCGCCCAGCTACACCTGGATTGGGATCTAAAAAAATCTCCCAGCAAGATGTAAAGGAAACTTCCTACTGTACTCCCAACGTTGAGTATAGAATAGAGTTTCCTGTCTGTCCAACTAACAGCCGCACTGCACCACCACCTATTCTTCATCCAATTGGCAAGTTAGACGTCTTGAAGTCCTGAGCGCTTGGAAACTCCCGACAGAGTTGCTTCAACAATTAGTCGTACAATTAATAGCTGACAAGGCAGTTGAGCGGGTAAAACGATAACTGGTTCATATTGTTACACTAGTTCTGCCTTGTGGTTTCACTCTATTGGAGGTTTTGGCGGAAAACATAGTCGGCAATAATTAAAGATATTGTAGCTTTGTAACAGTGAAATAATTATTAGAATCCCTCTTATCTTACCTACCCTAGAGCGAAGGTGGCCGGTAATGCGTGTGCCTTACAAGGTGGTGACAAAATCAAAATAATAAAAAAAAAAATTCAATACTGTAAAACGCGAACAAGAAACACCCGGCAGGTATTTTTGGCGCGATAAAAGTGATTACGTAGTTCTATGGGACTTTGATTAAAATTAAGACCCGCCTTATATTTGCCTAACCTATGCAAAGCAGGGGCGGGTTCCTAGTCTATTTATATAAATGGGAAGATTCGGACAGTTACTAAATCGACTGTACCTTACATCCGAACTTTCCCAAAACAATAGACAAAAAAAAACTTTAAAATGAGTTTGTTCAGTAGTTTCGTTCAATCACAAGAAGGATCCACTCGTAATAGATACAACTCTATTGTTCATTAATTAGAATAATTCATTAAAACTTGGTCCGTAGCGACGCGAACTAAGACAATAAAATAGATTAAAATCTAAATTCACCCGCACCTAGAAGCTTGAAGGTGGAGTTTAAAAGTGTAGGGCATGGCCCCACAATTTGGAGTCGATCGGCGATTTCTTTGTTGGTTTTTGACTTGCATAATATAATTAATGGTCTTTCTTTATAGCGATTATGGCTCAGAGGTAGTGATGTCGGCTTGCGATCCATAAGAGGCGGGTTCGAATCCTACAATGAGCTTGAGTTTTCGGTGAAGGTGAAACATCGTGATGAAACCATAGTTTGGTGGTAGGGTATTTTATAGTACTCACCAGAATCTGTCGCAAAGCTAAATTCAAAACCTTTTTTTTTAATAGGACACTTTAAAACGTCAACTTAAAACTAGCTACGCCTGTTCCAACCTCCTTACGCCGGCAAAAGAACAGGCAAGAAACGCCCGGCAGGTAATTTTTTTGGTGCGATCACATTGACAATTTTATTCTTATTACTAACTAGCTGACCCGGCAGACTTCGTATCGCCTCAATCGAAAAATCAATCAACTTTATTGAATAGCAATAAAGTTCAAATTGACTCTACATTATTTATATGGGAAAAAGGAAAGCGCTGTTTTTAGTGTTTTCCCGGCAATTATTCTAATTTTTCTCACCTTTTAAACCTTCCCTGAACTTCCACAAATATTTCAAGATCAAAATTATCCAAATCGGTCCAGCCGTTCTCGAGTTTTAGCGAGACTAACGAACAGCAATTGATTTTTATATATAAGATTGATTGAATTGGAGCAAGTTCACTAAAATCCCAAGCTTTTTTTTTGTCATCTAATAGTACGATATTTTAAAAAAAAAGCACATTATGTTCGGGCAGTCTCACTTGAGCCAGTCCCCAATCCAGGTGTAGCGTGATGCCACCTTCGACCACATCGTCACTTAACATCGGGCGACTTGTGGTCAAACGACCCTGTAAGTAGTAAAAAAAAGAACAGTAATTATATACCTTTCTATGAACACACATGAATAACACGAGTATATAGGTACGTAAGTCGTTATGTGCGGATTTGCCATCGCTCAAAAACGCTGAAGGAAAACATCGTGAGGAAACCGGCATGTCCAAGAACTGCAACATTTTCATGGGCATGTGACATCTACCAACCCGCACTGGGCCAGCGTGGTAGATTGTAGCCCATACTCTCTCTCTGAGAGAAGGCCAGAGTCCCAGCAGTGGGAACGTGGAAGGCTGATAATGATAGGTACGTATACTTATATTTTTATTTATCAATTAATAAGCTATCTCTATTCCAAATTTACCTCAGCCGTTTCAGCGTGAAGAAGTAACAAAATTTATACTGTCCCATTGCTGGGAAAATGTCTCCTCCATTTCCTTCCAGACATCGTCCTGGAACCACAGACCACCGCTCTTAAAATGAGCCTAGGTCGTCGTGCCATCTTTTTCAGGGCCTGCCTCGACGACGTCGCCCGTCCTCAGGTACCTGACGATCCTTGCCCAGCGATCCATTCACACTCACAAACTTTTCTATGGATAATCCCTTCTAATATTGTAAATGCGAAAGTAACTCTGCATGTCTGTCTATCTCGCTTTCACGCCTAAACTACTGGAACGATTATAATACAATTTTGTACGAAGATAGAATTTTCTGAGGACATAAGATACTTTTAATCGCGATAAACTGTAGCCCATGCGGGTGAAACCGCGGGGAACTAGTATTAGGGATGTGAAAAAATAATCGATTTTTATATTAATCGATTATTTTTTTCTTTTAATCGTATTTTAATAATCGATTGTCTAAATATGAAATATCGATTATTGATAAATTGTTTTTTTTACTTTCTAAAAAATAAATCGATTTTTTACCTGACCCTCTTTTTATAAGGTAATAAAAGATAAGAGAATGTTTGTATTATTGGAGAATTAACCAATGTGTAGCCAAACTACTCATTTCAATCGAACTTTGCAGTTATAAGTTAGGTACTCTAAGTAATTTTATTACAATGTACAGTATTATTTTATATAAAATCGATTATTTTTTTATTTAAACAATCGTTTTTTTACAAATCGATTTATTTTAACGAGATAAAAATCGATTATTTATTAATCGATTTTTTTCCTCCAAGTCACATCCCTAGTATTATTATCATAATATAATTGATGCAATATACCTAAATTATTTCTCGTTCAACCTAGGAGTATATCCTGTAAAAATAAAAATAAAAACCGTTCCCTGCTTCCTCTATTTCATTCCGGAAGTTCCAACGCAACATATTGTAGTCTCATTAGTCCGTTGCAAACAAATTCTTGTTGCACAAAGGAACGCTTCATGTCTCATATTTGATTTAAAGATCTCCAACACCATTCCTGTTTTGAACCTTAACTGGTGAGGCGTAAGGTTGGTATTAAAAGCGTAATTTGAAGGCAGCTAGCTCTTTTATATAAAGGTCACTCAAGTGAAAGACGCAGTACTTTTCTTTCTGCTGATTTTAAAATGTATTTTTAACCCCCGACGCAAAAAGGAGGTGTTTAAACTTTTAAGTTTGACGCGGATGTCTGTCTGTCTGTGGCATCGTAACTCTCAAATGGAAGGACCGATTCCGAGAAGGTTTTTTTCATTTGAAAGCAAGTTTCCTTGCGGTGGTTCTTAGCTGTATTTGTTTCATATCGGTCCAACAGTGCAAAAGCAAAAAGCTTTGTTCCAAAATGATGTAAGGCATTTTTAGTTATGTTTGATGAAAATCGGTCCAAGATGTCGGGGGTTATTAAAATTTTAATTACAAATTACAATTTTAATTGTTTTTTTAACGAGGGTTTCACTAAGGTTAAATTTGATGACTAGACAATAATTATCATCATCCGGAAGAAGTCCACTGCTGAACATAGTTTTCGTTTACATTTCAACTAAATATTTCAACACGTTCTAGTAAAAACAGGGTGAAATGAAGTTCCCTATGTCACTCCCACAATAAAGACGAATCTAATGACACCTCATATGTTAATATCCGTTAAGCCATTTAGGCTACAGGCCGTGTCAAAGAAATATGCATACATACATCCCTCCTTTTTTCGGATTCGGGTAAAAAGACAGGCAGACAGACGGACTATAAAGTGATCATAAAAGGGTTCGGTTTTTCGTTTTTGAAGCACGGAACCCTAGAAATGCATTTTAATATCAATTTCGTTGATTGTACATCTGCAATGTGGACATAGCGACAAAAAAGGCAATTTTTAATACAGCTTTTACTGTTATTTGTACAACGAGCGTATTTTTGTTTATTTTTATTGAAATTCAGAGTCCACTGTATCGTCGTTCCACTCGAAATCATTTTGCATAACGAGCTACAGTAAACAACAGGAATTAACAGGATTCATTTAATTTAAACCTTTTCATTTACCTCGCAGATTAATTTAATTGAACGCTGATTCTGCTCACACGAGGCTGATATTATGAGCAATGTTTATCATACATATTTGCTTAATGATGGATGAAAGGGAAGAGGAAGACCAAAGAAAATATGGATGGATTATGTAAGGACCGATATGAATGAGAGGGAAGTGACTGAAGCGATGACGGCTGATAGGGGAGAGTGGAAGAAGAGTACATGCTGCGCCGACCACAAATAAATAGGATGAGGGCAAGAAGAAGAAGCCTAAGTTACATGCAAACTTGTCTACTATTACCACCGTTTTAAGTGACAAGGCTGCCCTTTGTACGTAGTACTATATCTAGTCTATCACAACTTGATTACTACGCACAAAGATAATATAGCTGAAGCCACAACTAGGCCCCTTGAAGTCAATAACTCCTTCCAATGGCACATGCGTCAACTCGTGAACGGGTGCTGCTTGTGGGGGTCTGGTATGCTTTGGTTGTGATCCCGCAACTCATTAATACTCATGTTCCCATATCCCAATGTGTAAAACCAAACAAGAGACATTTTATTAAAAAATATCGGACCATTAGATGACAAAAAAAAAACTTGGGATTTTAGTGAACTTGCTCCAATTCAATCAATTAGTAATAAGAATAAAATTGTCAATATGATCGCGCCAAAAAAATTACCTGCCGGGCGTTTCTTGTCTGTTCTTTTGCCGGCGTAAGGAGATTGGAAAAGGCGTAGCTAGTTTTAAGTTTGACGTTTTTAAAGTGATCGCAATGTATCCTATTGAATAAAGAAAAATTGACTTTTGACTTTTGACAATGTCATTTTGTACGCTTTCTTAACAAAAGTCTAAGGAGAAATCCGAGACTTGTTGATAGCTCAATTTCAGGTTCATATTTTTAGAACGAAATCTTATTTGTGAAGCTTATTATAAAATATCACACTATTAAGTTGACAAAAAAGCTTGGGATTGTTCGCATTGAATTAGCTAGTAATAACATTGTAAATAATATGATCACACCAAAATCGATCTGCCGAGCGTTTCTTGCCTGTTCTTTTGCCGGAAATGGGAATGGGGGTAGCTTGTTTTCTGATTGACTGACGTCCCAAGAAAACGTTTTTTGATTTTTGTTTTTAGATTTTCACTGCTATCCATAAATTGCGCATTAGTTCCGTTTCGCATTAAAATTTTGCGAAAGTCTCTTCTAGGACAAAAACGTGTGTTGGCTACCTACTTTACACTCGCCAGCTGGTGCGCTGCCGAATATCAACGAGCGCTGGACGGAGTTGGCAGCCGGGGTGCATAATGTGATGCGTCGGATACAACTTCACATTTTGGGAAGGAATTTGTTGAATAAAATTACATTAGATACTAGTTGCACTCCGCGGTTTCACCCGCGTCTTCTCGTTATCCCGTAGGAACCTTTTTCCGGGATAAAACGTAGCCTATGTGTTTATCCCCTTAGTCCCCATTGTGATTGAGTAAAGGAGTGGAATTTTCACGGAATTTTTGGAGCAACTTAAATAGTCACTCTTGACAATTTTATGTCATTTTCCTACACTTTACTGAATCGTCATAAAATGCGCTGTTATGCCCTCATGTTATCGATGAATGCCACACACGTGGGACAGCTGGGCAAGTGTCGTATGTCACTGTTTGCTGATTAGACGTCTGATCGCAAATTGAGCACATCTGTTATCATAAAATAATTACGTATCGTTAAATTTTCTCAAATGACTTGTCGTCAAACGCTAGGTAAAAACAAATAAAAGAAACCGCGGGACACCGCTAGTTATTTTCCAAAATTAAACTGAACCACACCTCAAAGGGTGCCGATTTCCGGTACGTCGAAACAAACTATTTAATCAATTATTTAATATCACCGCCAGCGTTAAATATTGTGCCAGAACAACCGTCCGCCCCCAACTTTCCAACTTCAAGGTGAGAGGACGTCCATCGGAAATTCTGACCCTTTTAGGTGCGAAGACACTGAGTATTCTAATTAAGAGGACAACAGCAAGATTAAGCATTTGAAGCGATGATGGCTCAATGGTAGTGACGTCGGCTTGCGATCCGTAGGTCGTGGGTTCAAATCCCTACAATGAGCTTGAGCTTTCGGTGAAGGAAAACATCGTGATGAAACCATGGCTTGGTGGCTTTTTCTAGTGCTTACTTGGCTCAAGCTAAGAATTTGTCACCAAGCACCTATTGGCATGTTCCGGAAGCCCCACTTGAGAGCCAGTTCCCAATTCAGGTGAAGCGTGGCACCATCTTCGAAGACATCTTCATTTAGCTTCAGGTGACTTGTGGGCAAACGCTACCCTGTCAAATGTGAAAAAAGTGAAAATGGCAATGCGCAGGCCACATAGCTCAACAACCGGTAACCGATGGGGAAGAAAGGTTCATGAACCGGGAGACGTTCTGTAGGCCTCCCACTAGGTGGACCGACGGCATTGTAACAGTCGCAGGGAGCCGATGGATGCAACTGGCTAATAGCCGTTCGTGGAGGCGTTCAAAGAAGAAGGCCTATGTTCAGCAGTGGACTTCTTCCGGCTGATGATGATGATGATGATGGCAACAATAATTTTTTTGTAATTATGTTGCATTTAGTATCTAAAAATGTAAGTTTTTTAAACATTTTGAAACGATTTCCGTATCTTGCAGCCAAAAATTATAAAAAATATTACATTTCTCAAGTGATAGACCATTCCGGTATCTCCCAGCCTATAACGTTAAACTTGTAATAAAAGCAGTTACGCTTTTTGATTCTGAGAGAAAATTCATATTGATTACTTTATTATTCATCTGTGGACCGAAATGGGGAAGTTGAAATGTTTTCAGAAACTGTGGCGGAGTTAACTCGACTTTTGAGAACGCGATTCTGCCTGAGATCGTTTTAATATTAAACGATTACAATGGGACGAGATGTCTTGGGGACTGCAGGTCATTCCTTTTTATGGACACTTACCACTTCTTAGGGTTCCGTACGGTACGCCAAAAGGAAAAACGGAATACCGGGCCTATATGTAAATATACTACCAACCTGATTTTATTTCATATTAGCTCCTCCATGCGGTTTCACCCGCGTCTTCCCGTTATTCGCAGGAACCCTTTTCCGAGATAAAAAGTAGCCTATGTGTTAATCCAGGGTATAAGCTATCTCCATTTCAAATTTCATTAAAATCCTTTTAGTAGTTTTTGCGTCAAAGAGCATCAAACTTACATACATACATACTCACAAACTTTCGCGTTTATAATATTAGTAGTATTACTTCTGTACATCCCAACGTTGTCTGGTAGAAATTGCTCTAAGCGATAAGGCCGCCCTCGTAACACTAGCTCTAAAATCTTTCCTTTCATGTTGTTCTATTTTTCTTTTGTCGTGGGGAAACCATAAAGCATTATTATCTATCTATGATCTGCTTTGGCTCAAATATTTACATTAAAACCTTTTTTAATTAACCTTCACTCTATCCAAGTTCTTAGTCCCACTACCGAGTGAAGATCTCCCCGATTTAGAAAACTTTTGTCTCAGTATAGCGCAAAGTTTGTTTGAAATTAGGACAAACTCAGTAGGAAGTTTTACCCAAATCCCTTCAGCCGTTTTGCATGATTGAGTTCAACAAACAGATTACTTAATAATCAAATCAATTATTTATTTATTTGCAAGGATACAATGTTTAAATAAGATCTTAAATCAGAATTTTAGCTGAGAAGGAAAGCATCGTGAGAAAACCGGCATGTTTAAGAACCACAACATTCAAGGGCATGCGACTTCTACCCACCCGCAGTGGGGCAGCGTGGTAGATTATAATAGCCCATACTCTTTCTCTGAAAGAAGGCCTGTATGTTACAGTAGTGGGAAAGTAATAGGCTGTTGATGTTACTTTTATGCCGGTGTAAGGAGCTTGGAACACACGAAGCTAGTTTTAAGTTTGACGTTCAAGGCTGGTATTCTGGAATGACGCTCAAGCAGTAATTTCTACTTAAGCACAGATTTGTGTCTGTCATTTCATAAAAATATGTCACTCAATCGGTACTCAAGTGTTGATCAACTCTTGAGCGTCATTATACAATACCAGCCTTAAAGTAATAAACATATAGGTATTTTACAATTGTATAACCCCTCACGAAAAAGAGGGGTGTTATACATTTGTGTATCTGTATGTATTTTTTGTGGCTTCGTGCCTCCTAAACGGATGAACCGATTTTGATAATGTTTTGTCTTTGATAAACTGTATTTCCTTACCTTAGCTCACTAACTACACACTACACAGTTATGTACACTTTTAAAGTCTCATCTGCAACGTTTAACCTTAATTAACATCTTCGAAGCGCAGTTAATTAAGACGTTCTTTAATAACCGTACCGAGGCTTTAACACAAGACATTTCACTCTAAATCGCACCTACACTCCGCAGCCTCAAGCAGAGCACTCCTGCAGGGGCGCATCTGGGACGGCTGGGGGTTAAACACAGCACACAAACGAAAATACAAAAATAAACTATAGCTAAACATTTTAAGAATAAAAATCATTTATTTGCAACAAATTATACAAGACAAATACATTATGTTGAAATAAGAAAGAATAAAAAGAAAATGTATTGTTGCAAACCGGCCTCAACTCAGCGTTGTGCTGCTCGTTGGACCAGCGCTGGTCTTCCGTTGAAGCCGCTTTTGATGAGGTCACTGACATGAAGGTAATTTCAAATAACTAAATAATTAAAATCTATCAGTGACCATTTACTTACTCATTGGTGTTGAAACTACTTTGTTACTTCGTACTATTTTGTTTACGTAACTTTAGTTTTGGATGGAAAACAGCTTTCTGTTTGTAGAGTCCCGTCCGTCCGATGACAAAGCGGAACCCTTATTGGATTATTTTCGTATCCTATCTATCTATCGTCTGTCTGTCTATCTGACAGTTACAGGTTATTTTCTTCAAATCTTCTAATGGACGAGATAATGTTGAAATACGGTACATACCTATATCGTATAGAGTTAGATGACTAAATCAAAGTAAAGTGTGTAGGTACAATCGAACACCAAGTTCAGGGTTTTATAGAGGAAAAGTAAGAAAATTAGTATAAATATTTTTTATTTGCATCATGTGATTCTTTTTCCACGCGAGTTTAACCTGAACTTGACTAGTTTTTTTGATAAGAAAACCAATTACAATAATTAAAGTAATCCGTTCCATTGCATTTCCTATGATTGCAGCGGTTCGGTCGAAAAGCGAAACCACAGAGTAAATAATAGTATTAGACAAACGATTGTACAAAAAGTCGTTCGGTCACGTACAATGTTTATTTCGAAAACACATTGGGTAACAATATACATAAACAAATTAAACTTATTTCAAAATATCTAAACATATTTATTAGTAGAATAAAAATATAAAATATGTATTTAAAACTAGCTGCGCCTGTTCAAACCTGCTTACACTGGCAAAAGAACAGACAAAAATGCCAGGCGGGTCATTTTTCTTTTTAAAACACGTTTTTAGCTTCACTGGTAACTAAGAAGGTGGCGCCACGCTACACCTGGACTAGGAACTCGCTCTAGTTTCTCCAAAGCCAAAATTGGTTACGGTCAATAGTTTCTAGTAGTGTTCGCCTGGCTAGAGCATCCAGTATAATCTGTCACCAAGCACATATCGGTTTGAGTTCCAGTAGCATCACTTAAGAGCCAGTTCCCATTCCAATAAATAATATATTAAGCCCCCCCCCCCATCATCCTTAAAATCACACGTACAGACCCGAGTGCTACCCCTGTTTACTTTTTTAATAGCCGGTTTAGAAGGGAAATTAGTTTTTAAATTGCAGGAAAATTGCGGAAAAGCCGCTCGTTATTCGGGCGAAGTTGTTTTTTTTTGTGTTAATAATTTTTTGTGCAAACTCTTTAATGTTTAGCACGAGTTTTGTATTATTTGATGTTCATCAAAACCTTAATGGATCTATTTTATGTCTCTTTAATCTCATTAACACACTAATTAAACTTTAATATGTAAACATAGAAGTTGTGAGTGAGTGAGTAAGTATGTTTGTTACTTCGTCTTCTTATTTTTATCTAGTATTCTATGTATTACCTAAACTATTTTTGGTTGTTGATATTGGTTTAAGGATATAAGTTTTAAATGTAATTATCTAAGCACTAGATTTTGTAAAATAAATAATTATAAGATTCGATGAAATGGATTTACGAGTAAGTGACATGAAATGGAGATAATCTATCTATCTATGAACCAAAATTTATCTTTATCTCTGTCAGGAAAAACCTGATACTGACTTATTTCCAAAAATATTTTTTTTATTCAGTATGTTTTCCGAGCAAGCATTTCGCTACAGATTCCCACGCCATTTTATCGAGGCCCCTGTGTAAAATGTAAGTGTATTGCAAACAATATGGGAGAATCCAAGCTCCAACCCCGAAACTAATTCTATTGCAGGAAGAAATTGCTATCAGTGGTGTGCCTCATTCGGAGGGACGATATTGGAACGGTATCGAGTGAAATACGTTTTTTTCTTATGGATTCGGAAGGTTTTTGCATTAAGACGAACGGTAACGCATGTGGCTCACACCGAGTTCGAATCCTCTCGGCCCGCACCTGTGTTATATGCGGATATACCATCGCTCAAAACGGTGAAGGAAAACATCGTGAAAAATCCGGCATGTCCAAGAACTGCAACATTCAAGGGCATGCAACATCTACCAACCCACACTGGGCCAGCGTGGAAGATTACAGCCCATACTCTCTCTTTGAGAGGAGGCCCGATTCCCAGCCGTGGGAACGTAATATCAGTTACCACTCTCAAGTTATGAAAGCAGATATCAGTGTGTTCTGGTACACTTGAGAGCCAGTTCCCAGTCCAGGTGTAGCGTGGCGCCATCTTCGACCACATCGTCACTTAACATCTACTGACTTGTAAAACGCTATCCTGTAAGTTACGAAAAAAATTGTGTTCACGAATGAGAGTGTCAGATTTGACTTAGGTATAAACAGCTTACATGAAAATAGGATTGAACTCAATAACATAACATTAAACCTGCAGGCCGACCGCGGTTGCCCGATCGTAATGGTTTTATTTTCGTTTACATTTACAATTGTCATTTACGCCAGTATAAAAATTGGTACCGGGATGAGACATCGTATTGTAATGGTTAATTGAACCAACGAAATGTCAAATGTTTTTCAACTAGTGTTGCCGATCGCAGACGTAGACGTAGACTATCGATGATTAATCAATTTGTGTTCAATGGTCCCCCGATATTTATTTATTTATTAATTAATTATCGATAGCCAACCAATCGAAACACTGTCGATAGTATCGATACAATCAATGTTATCGATCCTACCAATAGCTCAAAACGAAGCAATACTACATGTGAGTACAATACTATCGATAGTATCGATATTGTTGTTGCTCGCGAAGTATAAACTATCGATAGTATCGATAGACTAAAATAATCGATACTATCGATAGTTTTTTATTTACGAGCAGTAAGTATACTATCCATAGTTTATTCTTCGCGAGCAACAACACTATCGATAGTATTGTACTCACTCGATAGGTACTATGGCCTCATTTTGAGCTATCGGTAGTTTTTATAGGCCTTTCGATAGTGTGGCTTATTCAGATGAAAACTATCGATAGTTTTACTATAGTTAGTTTGGCAACACTATTTTCGTAATAAGACAGACAGAAAACAAATGACGTAAAACAAGAATAATTATATATCTATAAGAAAAATCAGATTATTTGTTTGTTTGTTTTCATTTAGGCTCCGAAACTAGTGGACCGATTTGAGAAATTCTTTGACTGTTGGGAAAAGCTACACTATCTCCTGGTGTAATGGTTATATAATATTTTCAAAAAAATAATTGTATCTTGGTGTTAATCCCTAACAAAATAAATTACTTCATATTCAAGACTGTTTCAATATCTTTTATGACTTTTTGATTTATTCAATTCGGACATGTAATTCGAAAGATATCACGAGTTTAAAAATGCAAGTGTTGTAACACAAGCAAATTTGGCGTAAATATGGTGTAAAACGTTGCCCGAGACTTACCTTTTTCACCGTTGACTTTTACCATCGTTTTGAAATGTAAAAGTGTTTCCGCGGTACGAAATTTATCGTCTATTGTTTATTTTTGCTCAAACTACGTACCTTTTTGTTCATTCAATGTAGCCATAATGGAAATGGCTAGTCGATGGACCACGTGATAGTTCGGCGGTACCAATTGTGTCAAATCAAAAGAGTTTACGATAAAGTTTATGTCGTTTTGTGATCCGCGGTAAGCCCGCTGTATTCTTAAACAATAGGTAATAGAAACCTCAACATATTGTATCCAAAAGACAGACTCCCTCCACCCTCACCATCAATATTTTCTTAAAGCGAAAGCGTTTCTTCTATGTTCCCATCCATTTACTTGAAACCCTTCGTTTCCGCGTGATTTCCTTAAAACATCACTTAGGTTTGGGAGTTTTTCCGATATTTGTTTATTTGTATTGTACGGCTAAGTAATGTCTTATTCATTTAGGCTGTAGAATCTAATCGAACAAGGATTCTATCCCTTCTAATCCCTTCTTACATATAAAAGGGAAACGTATGTTTAATTGTCTTTCTTTTACGTCGAAACGGTAAAATTAATTTTGTTGAAATTTTGCAAATTGGACTAAGATTATAAATGGGAATTTTTGTAGATATGAAATAATTAGGTATATAGTAGTTGATTTTTCATGAATATAAAAAGTAGTGTCTCTTAGGAACTTCTGTTCTCCTGGTACTCACGTCGCTACTTTCATCTTTGGTTTGTGGGCTATATGATTTTTTTTTATGTATGGTAACTTCTAAATTATGCACGTACGTATTTCAATAGTCCGGTCAACAGTTCTACTGAAAAAATAATATTAAACAGGGTTGCCTGATCTGAATCGATCTTCCAGAAGATCAATATCGAAAAAATCAGTTTCAGTTTTTCTGGACTCGCCTTGTTAGGACTAAAATTACAATTTTTTTATACATAGCTCGTTTTCATACAAGCTCAGGTCCGTTTTGGCCATTGTTCTCTGTATATTCTTTTTCGGGTCTCCAAATAGGCCCTTCCAACTCTTGACCACGCATTTAGGGTCACGTAACACATTATAAGATAAGTGTTTGCATCCCAACATGCTTAGCGTTACCCGGTCCCGACCCGATCTGATTAAACCGGGTTATATCCGGTTAGAAAAGGGTGACATTAGTTAGGTATCTTAAATATACCTATTGAGTGGTCGAGGTTACTACCTTTTTTCGTTTGTGGCATCGTATGGTTTGTGCATTCAGCCAATCTCAATCGTATACGGAGAAAAATGACCTACCGAAATACCGTTTTCCTTCTGAGTCAAAAGGGAAGGAATTGTGACTTAGAAGGAAAACTAAGGTAAAATAAGGAAGGAATCTGTCTTGGAAGGTAAGACTCAGAAGGAAAGTCAGATTATTTTTCTCAGTGATAATGCGATTACTGTGATATGGTGTGATTAGTGTGTCATAATTAGACTTGTTGACTTGCGTCAACTCGTGAACGGGTGCTGCTTGTGGGGTCTGGTCTGCTTTGATTGTAATCCCGTACCACGTTAATGCACGGAGAATAATAATCTGAATTTCCTTCTGAGTCTTTACTTTTCCTTTCACCCGCGTCTTCCTGTTATCCCGCAGAAACCTTTTTCCGGGACAAAAAGTAGCCTATGTGTTAGCTATCTACATTCCAAATTTCATTCAAATCCGTTCAGTAGTTTTTGCGTGAAAGAACAACAAAGTAACATACATACTCACAAACTTTCGCGTTTATAATATTAGTAGGATTAACTTTGACTCTTGACTTTGATGTGACGATATTAAAGATGATAACATTACGAGCATACGAAGTAAGAGCTTATATTTAATCAACCATCGCTCCCCAGCCATTAACTCTATTTAGAAATGTTTCCACTTTGCATCCAACAAATAAGAGCGGAAAGGCTGAAATGAACTTTTCAGCCTCTTTGCTTTATTTCCCTTTCGAACGGATAAAGAAGTGAATCGAAGTGAACCTTCGAGTATTTTTAAAAGTGGCGAACCACTAAAAAGGTTTACGTAAACGAATCTGCAGTCAAAGTGTTGCCAGTGCCGGTTCGAATGCCCGAAATTTCGTGAGAAATGTGTTGTTTTTCCGGTCAAGTGTTGGTTGGTTGTAATTTTTGGAAAGATTGCTGTTGTTGCAGGTATTTGTTTTATGTGACTAAATAAATGGCGGATATTGGAAAATATTCTTTATCGACACTTTTCTACGAAGTGCTTGCAACTTTCTCATTGTTTAAGTTTCTGTGGCTTAAAGTATTCGTTACAAAATATTAGCTAACACGTGAAAATATTACGGGATAATCAGCACTTGCAAATTGTAGCAGGTGATTCATCAATTTGCGTTTCTTGCCGGTGTTTGGAGGTTGGAACAGACGTAACTAGGTTTATGTTTGTAGTTTTAAAGTGATTACATGACGTACCCTGAACAATCATGTTTGGAGTTTTGATGGGTGTGTGTCTGAAACAATACAAAAAAAGATGAAATGGTTTGAAATAATCATTTCGCTTGTTTGCCGGTAGAGAAAAACTGCAAATATAGATTTTTAAAAACCTTTATGTACCACGAAAAATAGAAACGATAATTTTTTTTAAAGTAATTTCGGTAATTTGAATTGGTATTACAAATAGGTTATGTAATATATAAGTTCAGGTTATGTGATATAGAAAAACTACGCTACGGCTTTTCGTTGTGATTGAAACATTAATGTAAGTTATGAAACACCAAAACATTTCACTGATAAACGCATATATTCACTGATAAAATCATCACCCGGTCTATTTTTAAATTTATCACACAACCGTATCCGCACTGAATCCCAATTTATCCCACGGAAACTCCTAAAACGTCGTCTTCACACGCCACAAAATCCGCCCGATTTACGGCAAATCTCCCGCCCTGGCAACCTCGCTAGGGCGGAACTGCCGTAATAAAATCAAACTGACTACCAGCGGCGGAAAATGGCGGAGAATCGAATTCCTTGACGCCGCATTCAAAGGAAATTAGGTTGAGGTAACATCCAAGAAATGCCAACGTTTAATTCGTGGGGCTAGTCGGAATAATGTTCTATAAGTAAGTAGGTACAGACTGTTCTATTCTTTTCTAGAGCAGTGCTGGGTTCGAATTCCATCTCGGCTCTGGACTTATAATCATCTAAAACCAGCCAAGTGCGAGTTGGACTTCCCGCGAAAAGGGTTCTGTAATTACCATCCTAACCTTCCTACTAATATAAACGTGAAAAGTTTGCGAGTATGGATGGATGGATGAATGGATGTTTGTTACTCTTTCACGCAAAACTGCTGAACGGATTTGAGTAAAATTTGGATTGGAGATAGCTTATACCCTGGATTAACACATAGGCTTTTATCCCAAAAAAGGGTCCTGCGGGATAAGGGGAAGACGCGAGTGAAACCGCAGATCGTAGCTAGTTATCTATAAAAACGGCAAAAAAGTGACGTTTGTTGTGTGGGAACCCCCTTTAATATTTATTTTATTCTGTTTTTTAGTATTTGTTGTTATAGCGGCAACAAATATATCTGTGACAATTTAATGACAAACATTCACACGCACACACAAACTTTCACATTTATAATATCAGTATAATTAGTAGGTTGGGTGAATAAAATGAAGTAAATAAACAGTTTTTAAAATAAAATATAATTTTATTAAATACCTCATAACATGACAAAGAATTAAATTTAAGTCATCTTTACAAATTATTGAATACATATTAATAAATTTAATTTTTTTTGATCCACTTAATAATTTAAATAAAAATGATTTTAAATATTATAAATTTAATAATGTTAGTACGTCTTTAATATTATTAAGTACATTTATGTATATCACGTGAAAATATAATCTATAAAGTATGTTACATATTTTGGTTAAATTTAATTTATCTACACAAAATGGTAAACTTTTATTATGGCACGATTAATTTTAACTATTAATTAATTAATGTTTTGCAACAGCGATAAGGGATTGAACAATGTTAAAAAAATTACCATATTTAATCTACAATACTAGCATAGTTAAATGATTTTGTAACGGGAAATCCCTTTTGAGCTATTCCATCAAATAAATTCCGGTCAAAATATTTAAAAGAAACATTATTTTTGTAAAGAAAAAGTCTCCAGGGAATTGTGGAACAACCCATAAAATTAAATTTAAAATTGGTTAATGGTTATTTTAAATAATCTCTTTTTAAATTTAGCTTAAAGCTTTCTTACTACAACTAAATTTTCATCAAAAATTTGAAAAAAAAACACTATGCAACGTTGTTTTTTGTTTTTAACGTAATAATTCTTTTACTATTAATAAATAAGTACAGGAAACAAATCTGATGCCATTTTAAAATAAGTCAATCATTACGATACATCATAAACAGTATAGCTTTAAAATGTATAGATAATATTAAGAGTTGTTTCATACTAGTTTGTCCCTACTGTTAGTCAAGCTCTGTGGCGATATGCGCTTATCAGCTCATATCATGGCGCTGCCATTTATTTATATTTAGAAAGTAACAATAGTATGTCATACCTAAAGTGCAACAGAGTACAAATTTCTCTAGCTCCTGTGGCGTGGAGGGTAACAGCTGATAAAGTATAACCTAATACTATTGCAAGTTTGCAAAGTTTAAATACGCAATTTCCTTTTTTCCTTAACTCATGATGCGTCCTGAGTTCACATACAGCTGTAATAACGTCTTAAAAGTATCCAAACTTTAATATGATAAATGCAAAGGCAATTCTGATGTCAATGTGTTACCTTTTCTTGCCCAAACCCAATCTGATGAACGCATATCAAAACCTTATTACGATACGCATTGACTTTAAAATGATACAAGTAAAGTAGAACCTCGCATGACATTAATGAAACATAGAAGCATAAACAAACAGACAAAACGTTATTCTTGCGTTAAATCGGACTCGAAGTATTTAAGTTCACCAAAATGCGTGCATATCAGTATCACAGCGACGTATCTGATGACCGCGTATCTAAACCTCATTAAGATACGCGTTGACTTCAAAATGATACAAGTAAGGAAGAATCTCGCTTGACATTAATAAAACATAGGACCATAAAAACTAGACCAATCGTTTATCTCAAGTTAAACTTGACTTAAAGTATTTAATTTGATGAAAATACGTTCATACCAGTAACACAGCGACATATCTGATGACTGCGTATCAAAACTTCATTACGATACACGTTGACTTCAAAATGATACAAGTATGGAAGAATCTCGTTTTACATTTCATTAATAAAACATAGGAGCATAAAAACTAGACCAAATGTTTTTCTCAAGTTAAATCTGACTTGAAGTATAAAAGTTAACGATCCGGATTTAAGCATAGTCTTTTAAAGGAGTCAGTTCTACAATCATTGGCAACGGTGGTGCGGACGGCGTGACCAGCAGTGGGCTGCCGATCTGTCCCTTCTTGTCAATCATGGCCTGGCTAAGTGCAGAATGGCCTAGCATGGTCTTCCGGTTAGCGCCAACACGAAGTAACCCCTTCTTGGCAGCTATAATGAGCAGAATGACTGCTGACAGTGTGAAGGAAAGAATCTGAAAAGAAATGTTTTTTTAAGTGTTGTATTTTTTTTTTATTGAACTTGTTTGTGATGGGGTGAAATGGGAATGGGGTTGAAAGTCAATTCAACAACTTACGGTTGAAAGGGTGCGTTTACAAAAGAAAGTTTTGATTGAATACCGTTTTTGTGGTTAAAAATAACTTTTGCAAACATTTGTACAGTATTTTTTTGTGAAAATCAGCATGGCTGTTTTGTTGAAAAGGTTTTTAATCGACAAATGCCAAATAAAACGGTAAGTGCTTTATTCTATAGGCTTTTTGTTGGTTACGGTTGAAACCGTGGGGCGCAGATGGTATAAAATAGATACAAAGTGCTACTAAGAATTTTCTAGGTTTAAAAATGTAGTTAGGTAAATGAAAGAACATACAGTTATGCTTGAAACTTGAGACATATTGCCTTCAAAACATCTCAGTCATTCAGTGATAAGTTTCATAATCGTCTTTGTTTACAAATCCGACGCCTCTAGAACAATGGCGACGTAAATGTCTGACAAACAACACTGTAGAATGTAGACTTATAAAAACAAGTATCTAAGTAGGTAGCTAGGTACCTAAACATAGGGCTGGCAGTTCTTTAAAACCTGACTGTGCCAAGGGGTTACAATCGCGTGAACTACAGCTAAGTTCAATACAAAGTATCCCATGTCTTTTTCCCCGCGTCTTCCCGTTATTCCACAGGAACCTTTTTTCCGGGATCAAATGTAGCCTATGTATATTAATACAGAGTATAAGCTATATATCCATTCCGAATTTCGTCAAAATCCATTCAGTACTTTTTGCTTGAAAGAGCAACAAAGATACATACATACGAACTTTTCTTTTTTTAATATTAGAAGGTAGTGATACAGTGAAATGATACATACCTACTAATAAAGCTATAAATACAAAGATCAGCATAATAACGCCACTGGATCAGGTTATAATAAAATCAAAACAGTTTTATTTTTGTTCTTAAAATAACTAAAGAACAAGTTGATATACCTACTTACAAGAGCAATCGGTAAAGTACCTGTTTTATTTTATGACTAAGTAGTTGTGCCCCACAGTTTCACCCGCTCAGAGGTTCTCACGGAATTTTTATCACAATTAAACAAAACTCAAACATTTCTATCAATGACAGAATTTACAAAATCAGACCAGTACTTCTGGAAATTTCTTCCCACATCCAAAGTAAATTTTACCTCTATAATTTATAGTTTACATCTGTTAGAATTCTAATTATTCGTAAGCCATTCGCGAACTATTATGTACCTTATCTAATTAAACATTCATCACAACATCCGTAACACATAAAATAACACAATATAACCACAAAAGCACAAAGGCACAAAAATAAAACCACAAAGGTTTTACAAAACAAAACGTCACGCAATAAGCACAACTTTATTTCTACTCACAGCTGATATTCCGAAAGTGGCCATTACTTCGTAAGACATAAACATTTTCACACAAAAACTAATAAACCTCGATTAACAAAACAAAAAACCGTGTTCAACTCAACCGTAGTTGCGTTTTTGTCCCACTACAACTCGCGAATGAATGAAAACACACGCGTGCTCGACAAAAAAACTCAATGTGCGAGACAAAGACGTACCGTGTCAAGGTAATTCATAGAATTGACATAAAACGTACTGATAACTCGACACAGTGTTGGTACAAAACTTGTAGTTGGAATACAAAGATGGCGCCTGCTGGCCTGTCATAGCACGGAGCGGCAACGCCTCGCGCGTACGTCATTTGAAACGGAACTTGTTTTGCGCGTACGCATCGCATTCCGCCGACCCGTGGTTGGTTTATCATTGTTCCAATATGTCTACTTTCAGTATGGAGGTTCTTTGTATGCAAACATTAATATGCAAAGTATTCCATTGAATTGTGGCCTCATCCGCTACTGCACTCGCTAAAATTATTTAAATTTCTATGACGTCACACACTTAGAATTCAGGATAAAGGATTGTCCCACATACGAGTAGCTAGCTAGATTTATACATAGGTGGTAGGTACATATTAAAGCTCTGCTTTTGGTACAAACAGGGCATCTTCTCTACTACAACGTCACAGGCTAGCATTTGATGTGGTTGAAGGTGGTGTCACGCTATACCTGGATTGAGAGCTGAATCTCAAGTGGAGCTATCAGAACACTTCAAAAGGGGCTTAAAAACTTTGCACTAACGATAGTAATTATGCACACAATAAAAAAAACATCATCATCATCATCATCTGCTTTTCACGCTCCCACTGCTGGGACTCTGACATGCTCTGACCTTCTCTCAGAGAGAGAGTATGGGACGTAATCTACCAAGCTGGCCCAGTGCTGGTTGGTAGATGTCGCATGAATGTTGCGCTTGTCGGACATGCCGGTTTCCTCACGATGTTTTCCTTCACCGTTTCGAACGATGGCAAATCCGCACATAACTTATCAATATATCGAAAAGAGAAGAAGATTTATCTCTACTTTATTTAAAAGTATTCCTTCTTACAGTAACATAAAAATAGTACAAAAAAAAACCACACAACTTCCTGCTAATCGTCGTCTTGTTTCATCTTTCAATTAGTCTCTGAAGTCCAAACGGCCACAAAGACTTGTGATCATCACATGCTACATACGTGAGCTGTGAACCAACCAGTCCCTGAATACCTAAACCCAGCTGACACCATGTCTAAATAAAAATCATGTACATAATTTCGAAACGGTCTTCCAGCTTTTACGGTACGATTCAATGTGCCATGGTTCGTAATAGCATGTTATTTTGGAACTTGATTGCGA
Organism: Opisthograptis luteolata; assembly: GCA_931315375.2. Classification (NCBI taxonomy): domain Eukaryota; kingdom Metazoa; phylum Arthropoda; class Insecta; order Lepidoptera; family Geometridae; genus Opisthograptis; species Opisthograptis luteolata. The sequence continues at coordinate 10,546,991 of OV928054.1, forward strand.
AACTTGATATAAAATGAACTATTATATAGGGTGACTTGGCCAGTTCACGACCACTTAGTGGACATGTAATCTTTGAAGTCACATAATTCCTAAAACATAGGGTGTTTTAATTCAAACAATACTTGGAAGAATAGAAAAAACATCAAATAGTCTAATTATTGCTAGTTTTAATATATTTTATGATTATAAGGATTAAATATTTATGGATTTGTCAAAAAGTGCAATTTTTTCAGTTTCCGACCACTTGCGGCCAGTTTACGTACGACATTTTAGTCAGTTGGCGTCCACTTAAATTCCAGTGAAAAAAGAGCGTTACCAGAATGATCTTAAGGTCGAAAATAAGAACAACAAATAAAGGCTCAAATTTATTTCACAAAACTGACATGTATAGTCATTTGCCGCCGCTTCTACATACGCCAAATCTTTAAAAATAGTACACTTCAGATGGTACCAACGCATACATTTGTCACAGCCGATATTTTTTTCTGATTCGTCTTCTACATCGCTAATCAAATCTTCGCAGCATTGGCTACATTGTACTGAAGCTGTCTTTTTAGGGGTATTCTTTACTGCTTTCTTCTTTCTAGGTATTTTGCTTGCCTTCTCTATAGCTTTTTTTTCTTTTACCTCGGCTCTTAACATTTGTCTTCGAATCTTTTCTTTAGCAATGTTTTCTTTTTCTTCGTCTTTCTTTTCATAGAACTGTCTCCACGAGCACGAAGAGATTGCACTCGGCAATTTTGGACCTTTGTTTATATGTGTTTCTTTGTTTTTTGGTGCTGGGGGTTCGGGATATCGCAGATGTCTTGCGAATGCATCGTCAAAAGAACAGGTCGGAGTGATCTCTTTAAGCACAGGTGGTTCATGAACATCGGCTGATATCGTGAGCGGGCTGTTTAATTTTTGAGCAACTTCAATTTCGTCAAAAGGTACAATAGATATATTGTTCAGTGATATAAACGATCCAGCCTCAGGGAAACTTATATTCTCAATATTTTCTTCGGTTATGAATTGTTGCAGCGTTGCATCGGTTGTTAGTTCTGCAGTCAAGATATCTAAGTTTTGACAGGAAGGGATATCAGAAACTTGTTGCAAGGTGAGAGGCTCCTCGAAACTTAAATGTTCTGGTGTGACCGCGGTATTCAATGTAGCAGTGTGAGCTTCAACTGTAATTTCTTCCGGAAGTATACTGTAGCTCAGGTTAGATGATGCAGAATTTCGCGGCGTCTTGGATTTAGAACGACGATTTACACACCACTAAAGGAGGACAAATCTTACCACTTGCCGTAAATACCACCAATACGGTAATATTTTCTTATTCATTATTCTTTTTAATCATATATAGGTTCTTGTAACCTTTAGGCCCCAAAACTTTTCCGCTTTATGGGCACAGAGAAAATCCTGTTTCGTCACCGTTAAAAATCCTAACTGGGTCATCAAATATGTCTGTGGCATCTATGGATTTTATATACTCCCTCAACTCATGAAACCAGCATCTTATACGGGTCTCAGTGACTGCTGCTCTAGCATTATTAATGCCCTCTGCTTCACGAACGCTCACATCAGGATGACGCCTTAAAAACGCGTAATACCAAGTGTCTCCGGGTATGCTATCCTTGAAAGGGTTTTTGATTCCACTATCTCGAATTATTTTAGATACGCTCTCGAGTAGATCTTTTTTATATATAGGAAATCCACATCTAGCCATATCCAGTACCCAGTTTTTAAGTTTTTGTTCACCTTCATGACCTAAAACTGGGTCGTTGGCTAAAACTTTTCCTGAGAGTCGATCATGGACGGTTGTTTTCGTTACGCCGTAAACACGACAGGCTTCTCTTATTCCCATATTTTTATTTTTAATTTCTTCTATAGCTTTATTGAGATCTTCTTCTCCGTAATCAAATAGACGTCTACCTGTCTTTTTCTTTGCAACCCCCACCTGTAAAAATATGTTTTCAAATAATATATAATAATAATAGGGTGTAAGTAGGTAGGATACTTATTAGTATATACATAACAGCTAATTTATATATATATATATTATGTTTCTATGTTATTGTGTTAATAAAGATATGTAGTTACCAATTTACGCTTGTCTTTTCCTTTCTTTAGAGTATGAGGAGCCATCTGTAAAAAAACATACAATGTAATACCATTACCAACACCCAACCATTAGTACTTTAAAGCTTAATAATAATAAACATTAAAACACTGCAATTCCTGACCAGTTTCTAGTGGACGAGAAATAGGCAATTCACGTCCAGAAATGTATTCTATACAACTCTGGCGAAAGAATATGGACGACAAATGGTTAACTCACGACCAATAAACTTTTGCTGCATAACATTGGAAAAGTGCATGTTCGTAATCTAGTTAGTTTACGACCACCAAATACGTGATTTTTCCAGTTGTTTGTATGTGATAATGAACCATGGTCGCTAAGTGACCGATTCCCGACCACATAAAAAATGCATATTGAAAAGTGTCTGCATTTTAGTTGTATTATCACATTTTGCTGGTCGCAATCTAACGTGTGAATAAACCATATTCTGAAGATCAAATTGGCAGAGTACAGCATGCCGTCCATCCATATTAATATTATAAATGTGAGAGTAACTGTCTGTCGGAAACAGTCATTTCCCGACCATGCGGTCGAGAAACGATGGAAGCGTAATTTTAGTAGGTTAGTTTGGCGAACACTCATTATTTTAGTTAAAAACACCAATTTTACAATCAAATAATGCTTTCGAGATAAATAACATGTTTTTTTAACATCCCAAACCACATTTCGATGCGTAAATCTCAATAAAAAACAGTTTTACTTACGTTTGAAAAAGTGTCCTCTCACTATTTTTTTTGTACTTTTGCGCTACCAATTTCAATACATCCACTACGGCTCTAGTTTCGAAGCTCACTGAGGGACATCACGTGTCATAGGCCAAAAAACGGTGTCGCGGGGGGGACTAAGTAGTTTGATGTTTCGTTCAAAAATAAAATAAATGCGCGCATCAGACGGTTTGACTATTTATTATGGTTTTACGAAAAAGTGGTCGTGAACCGGTGGTGGTCGGCTATCTAGCTGTTTCACCCTAGTTACATAGTGGTCTGGATTCGGTTTTGCATTCTCAAAAACTAAACTAAGTTTGACAGGTCTATAAGTAATGCTGTCCTTTTTTACTTTAGTGATTAGAAAAAGACAGCAATACCATTAGACCTGTCAAACTTAGTTTAGTTTTTAGAGAATGCAAAAACCGATTCGACACCAGAGGATTTTTTATCTAACGAAGATTAGCTGGCTAGTTCCCACCCTCAAGTTAAGAATCTGTCGCCAAGCACCTATCGGTGTGTTCCGGCAGCCCCACATGAGCGCCAGTTCCCAATCGAGGTGAAGGATTGCGCTATCTTCGACCACATCGTCACTTAACACTAGGTGACTTACAGTCAGGCTACTTTGTAAATAGTAAAAAAAGTAATAAGAATAAAATTGTAAATGAGATCGCGCCAAAAAAATTACCTGCCAGCCTGCCACGCGTTTCTTGCCGGTTCTGTTGCTGCCGTAAGGAGGTTGGAACAGGCGTAGCTAGTCTTAAGTTTGATTTTGATCCTACTTAATATTCTAAACGCGAAAGTTTGTATGTATGTATATAAGTTTGTTGCTCTTTCACGCAAAAACTACTGAACGGATTTGAGTGAAATTTGGAATGGAGATAGCTTATACTCTGGATTAACATATAGGCTACTTTTTATCCCGGAAAAAGTTTCCTGCGGGATAACGGGAAGATGCAAACCGCGGGGCGCAGCTAGTTCTTACACGTAATCGTTTTTTTTATTGTGCAGTATCTTTTGTTGTTGAGCGTTAACTTTATTTATTTTATTTCGACTAACATCAAGAAAATTTTCATTATCCGTGTAATACACATGCCCTACATCAGGTGGGCTTATTCTCCGATAAGGGCCATCCGGCCCTCGGTCCATTGATCCTAACGGCCCATATCATCGGAGGGCGGTAAATTAAAGTGCAAGACAAGGGTCCGGAAGCCCTGATGAAGGGCGGAGGAAATTATACTCCGCCGGGTTTGTTTCACTAATGAAACGTTTTAGATGTTAGAGAAAAGTTGGGAAAACTACTTTTAGTTTGTTGTTTTTTGTGTAGTTTGACTAGCTGTGTTTTGCGGTTTTGTACTCATATATTTTTATCAGATTGTTGTTATAGTGAAATTTAATGGTTTTTTTGAGCTGGTGGTGTGATGAAGCATTAGTAGAATTAGGACAAGACGGAATAAGTATTCAATTGCAGTCTTGTTACTAGTTGCTTTAAAAAATAACATAACTGTAAGTTAAAACTAGGGACGAGTGATATATTATATCGAATCGATGTTATTGAAATATCGATGTTTTAAATTGTTTTTAAATCAACTTTTTGTACCTCGAAATGATTTCATTAAGAGTTGTAAAACGAATTCTTGTTCATGTCTTGCAATAATGTTTATTATTATATTACTTAATAGCTGCCGTATATAACACACACGTGAGGTGATATAAGTGATAGCTTTAAAAATAAAAAAGGTAATGTAGGTCAAAATTAAGTAGTTGTAAAAAATATATTTTGCAGTCGTTAATATCGATAATTATTAATCTACCGATATCAATATCGATATACTGTTAATACCGGTCATCCCTAGTAAAAACCTCTTTATCACAAGGAACGTATTCTACGCGAGTGCAATTCGAAACTTTGAATAAAAGTTCGCGCAAGCGTTTGTTCCGAGTCGGGAACGTGTCGGAATGTTCCGCACATGTACTTTGTCATAATTTGTTCGAGCTCCAAGACGTACAGTCTGATAGGACACCGCGCTGTCTCGTTTATGATTCATTTTGTTGTAACGAGCGAGAAAAATCCTTTTCCTTTACATGTAAAAGTTTATCGTAGTATTCCCACGATAGGTCGTCCGGTCTGGCGTGGTTTGATTCATTTGAAAAATGAACGCTAGGATCAGTCTAGCGAGCACGCACCACGTCAGACGACTACAAGAAGTGTACAGACGTTGCGCCGTTCGCTGTGGTGTGGTCTGATCCGTTGGATAAAACAGACTGTGGGTCTCCAGCCTTACAGTTTAGTTTTTGACCACAACTCATCTGATGCTTAGTGACGATGTGGCTGAAGGTGGCATGCTACACCTGAATTAGAATGGAAACTGACTCTCAAGTGCGACTGCCGGAACAAACTGGTAGTTGCTTGGCGAAAGATTCTTAACTTAACATCGAATCAAGTAATTAGTTAGGGGTTTTGGTGAAGGAAAACATCTTGATGAAACCGTAGCTTGGCGTTAGAGCATTTTCTAGTGCTAGCTACTACCGCTATCACTACGTGTTTTTGCAAAGCGTGCGCCTAGCAAAAGTGACAAGGCAATGCCCTTCAATGAAACAATGCAGACCTCACTTCTAGTATTAATCTTAAGTCAACATATAGATAGGTTCATCTTTTTTGATGTATGATCTGGCTTTTGCATTTTGTGTTCTAATTTTCTTTTCTCGTTGGTTAACGTCTTTTCTTTTTCCAGGCAGAAGACGTGGGGTACCTCTGATAAAACAAGGTTTAGTTTATTGCTCTTAATTTGGCATTTAAGTAGAGAATTCTCAATAAAAAACCCATCTAGTTACTTCTCTTCCAAGGGCACTGACTCCACCTATCCAAACGAATGTAGGGAGAAGGTAGAATATTTATCGAGTCGAGATCAACTGGGCCTAAGTAAATATGATTTTATGCTTAGGAAGGGAAATAGAAGTGTACATAAGACTTCACGTAAGAGTATAAGGGCTCTCAATAAATAAATTAAAACTTAAAACCGGCCAAGTGCGAGTTGAACTCGCGCACGAAGGGTTCTGTACCATTATTATCTATAATAACTGCAAAAAAAAATCACATTTGTTGAATGAGATCCCCCTTAAAAATATTTAATTTATTCTGTTTTTAAGTACTTACTTGTTGCTATAGCGGCAACAGAAATACATCATCTGTGAAAATGTCGACTATTTAAAAATCACGGTTCATGATATAAATCCTGGTGACAATCGGACAGACGGACGAACGGACGGACAGCGGAGTCTTAGTAATAGGGTTCCGTTTTACACATTGGGTACGGAACCCTAAGAACTGACTGACTGACTCCTCTGATGCATCTACTTAAATTTTTTTTGGTTCAAATATTTTTGTTTAACCAAATAATATCGTGTAAATAACTAGTAGGTAAAGCTACGCCTAATGGCTTACTAACTTTCATAAATTATTCTTTGTTTCTTTGTAATAGTAAAGTCATTTGGTTGAATAAATTGAGGTTAGCAGTCCAGGTGTAGCGTGGCGCCATCTTCGACCGCATCGTCACTTAACATCAGGTGACTTGTGGTCAAAACGCTACCCTGTAAATAGTAAAAAAAAAGGTTACCTGGAAAGTTTTCCTGGAGTTTTCAAAATTGCCAATTTTATAGATTTTGACGTGTTCTTTCCGAATTTCAATTTTGCCACCTCGTATCTTAACGCCATATTAGAAAAACGACGCTTAAAATTAGTTTTTTGATAATAACTCCTTTCCGACGCATTTTACAGGAAAACATATCTATTCCTACAATTCATATCATACAATAGGGATGTTAACCATTTTTCGGAATTGCTTTTGTTTTAAAGATTGACTCTTGTTTACCATAAAAAATATTTTATTTAAAATTATTAGTATTTTCGATGAGAAAATATACAAAATTAGAATAATTATGAAAACACTAACAACTGTCACGTGACTGACATGACGTCACTAACCGAAAAACACGATGGTCGCGATTTGATTATGATCGTAAACAATATTAAAAAATGAAGAGAAGCAAACAGTCTAAACAGTCATTGACGGCTTGTTTCGCGATTAGTGACGCAAGAAGCTCTTTTTGGTGTTTGCAGTCACGTGACAAAAGATTATAAATATAGCATTTAATGGGGTCGATTCGGTTTTGCATTCTCTAAAACTAAACTAAGTTTGACAGGTCTAAGAGTAATGCTGTCCTTTTTTACTTCAGTGGTTAGAAAAAGACAACAATACTATTAGACCTGTCAAATTTAGTTTAGTTGAAGAGAATGCAGAACCGAATCGACACCATTATCATTTTTATTTAAATTATTAAGTTATATATAAATACAAAAATATGTTTTTCGATATCCTAATAATACAAACTAACATAAAAGTAAGATTAAACATTATTTTGTAACTAGCTGTTCCCTGCGGTTTCACCCGCGTGGGCTACAGTTTATCGCGATAAAAAGTATCCTATGTCCTTCCCCGGGGCTCAAATTATCTCAATACCAAATTTCATTTAAATCGGTTCAGTAGTTTAAGCGCAAAAGCGTATATATTCCGTATACTCCAAAATTATTCCCGCACTTCGGTGAGGGGGGTCACCGCGTTAACTGCTGTAGGTACCCATTATCCTATTTTAATTCTAGGTAAAAATTTTTTCGGACCACGCGTTTGAATCGTGCTGGTCTTCCTGGCGATTCAAACGCGTGGTCTTCCTGGTCCGCGACCGCACTTTACCTATTTCATAGATTCTCCCTCACCTCGCCGCGTTTCCCGCTGCGCTGGGGTGCGGCGGGTTTATTTTTCTACTACTACTTACATTTTTAAACTCGTGATATCTTTCGAATGGAATGACCGAATTGAATGATTCAAAAAGTTTTATAAAGGTATTGAAGCAATTTTGAATCAGAAGTAATTTATTTTGATAAGGATTAATACCAAGAGACAAATAAAGAGCCTTTTCTAGAGGCGGCATTAAAAATTAAATTTTTTAAATAAAATATCACTTATTGCGGCATAACTATAATAGTTAGACATATGCTCTCGCGGACTTTTTTGTAGATCTTAATGAGACCTACAAACCCGTAATACATCATTTTGTTCTAGTGTCAATAGTTTTTGCAGCGCACGCAAAAATAGGTTTTCGATTTCACACCTTGGGTTGCAAAATAGCAATTTTCTTACGGATCCCTAATTTTTTTGGAAATAAAATATAGCCTATAGCCTTCCTCGATAAATGGGCTATCTAACACTGAAAGAATTTTTAAATCGGATCAGTAGTTCCTGAGATTAGCGCGTTCAAACAAACAAACAAACAAACAAACAAACAAACAAACAAACTCTGCAGCTTTATAATATTAGTATAGATTAGTGTTAACATCCCTATTTATGTGTTATTTTCCTAAAACCAATAGTTTCGGCGTACGAGCGCCGTAAGGTGTAGTTGAACACACGTTTCGCCAAAAATACTCATTTCCACAACACCATGAGGTAGAAAACGAAACCAATCCAATTGCAGAGAGGCGTGAGACAAGGAGACGTTATTTCTCTGAAACTGTTCACGAACGCATTGGAGGACGTTTTCAGGCTCTTGGACTGGAACGGATCTGGCATCAACATTAACAGCGACTCACCTTCGTTTTGCCGATGATATAGCTATATACGCTTTCTTTACCTCGTTATCATCATCACCCGGAAGAAGTCCACTGAACATAGGCATCCCCCTTTGAACGCCACCATGAACGGCTATTAGCCATTTGCATCCATCGGCTCTCTGCGACTGTTGCAATGTCGTCGGTCCATCTAGTAGGGGGTCTACCTACAGAACGTCTTCCGGTTCGTGGTACCATTAAACCGGGGCGTGATATTTTTATTTTTTTACCCCCCTTGTAAAGTGATGATGCGATCGATGGAAACTCAGCTAGGACGTTGCTTGAAGACGAAATTATTCATAGTTATTATAATCAACCAATCAGTGACGTCGGTTGCATTAACCAGAGGTCAGGTGAGGTCACAATCCTGAACGGCAATTTGTCGGTCGATTACCGCTCGTACACCTTGGTATTGAGTTCATTACTCGTGACGTCACATTGAATTAAGGTAAGCACTAACAACCCCGTCGGTGGTGGCGGTGGCGGTGGCAATTCACAAAAAAACAGCCAAAAAATCACATTTGTTGTATGGGAGCCCCTTAAACATTTATTCCATTCTGTTTTTTAGTATTTGATTTTATAGCGGCAACAGAAATACATCTTCTGTGAAAATTTCAACTGTCTAACTATCGTGGTTCATGAGATACAGCCTGGTGAGAGACGGAAAGACAGATAGACGGACGAACAGCGGAGTCTTATGAAATGGGGTCCCGTTTTACCCTTTGGGTACGGAACCCAAAAAATCAAGAATATTTTAACGTCTCACTTTTTTTGAATTTCAGTCGTGGTCTGTCCTTTGGAGTATGCTTAGACAATGGCACAAACATCAAGAGCCCAAAGATTTTTTTTAACATCTTACAGAAGAGAGTTTAACAAGTCGCCTGGTCGATAGTGATGACACACCACGCATGGACTGAGAATCTTGAAGACAGCACTATAAAAAGTCAATCTTACTGCTACCTACAGTTGTTCCAACCTCCTTGCACCGGTAAAAGAACAAGCAGGAGACGCCCGGCAAGATTAAATTTATATATGTAGCTACTAACTGATTGAATTGGTGCAAGTTCACTACAATCCCTTTTTGTTATTTAAATAGTCTAATATTTTATAATAAGCTTTTCTAATAAGATTTCATATTAAATGGACTTGAAGTTTAGTTATAGACAAATCTCGAATTTCACTTGGGATTTTGTTAGAAAAGCGAGAGTTGCTGCTGACTTTATGTCAGACTAAGGTTAATTTCATTTCTATAGTATTTACCTAGCAAATACCTAGCAGTTCATTTAACTTATAATGTACATACTAGCTGCTCCCCGCGGTTTCACCCGCGTGGGCACAGTTCATAGTTTATCACTATAAAAAGTAACCTATGTCTCAGACTCTAGACTATCGCTGCACCAAATTAGTTTAGATGTGAAAGTGAGACATACCTACAGACAGACAGATTCGCATTTATATCTAATAATAACAATAATAATGTAATTATGTAGTAGGGATTTTTATTTCTGAGATATTTACCTAAACTGTGCTAATCAACAGGATGTCTTAATCTAAAAAAAGCTTGGGATTTTAGTGAACTTGCTCCAATTCAATCAATTAGTAATAAGAATAAAATTGTCAATGTGATCGCGCCAAAAAAATTACCTGCCGGGCGTTTCTTGCCTGTTCTTTTGCCGGCGTAAGGAGGTTGGAACAGGCGTAGCTAGTTTTAAGTTTGACGTTTTAAAGTGATCACAATGTATCCTATTGAATAAATAAAAATTGACTATTGATTATTGACTCTAAAAATAAGCCGACAAACAACAAAGAAAAAACAAAACCTGTACTAATAACATTGTACTCTAGATCCATAAATCAGGCCCGGGACCAATAACTAGAGTCCGGCACAAATCACAAGTTATGTCCCGCAAACACTGCTGGGCCTAATGTAAGGTATGGCCTAGTGCAATAAAGGTGGGTAATATAATGTCATCGTGCACTTTACGACCAGAATCAGATGTTCTGTCGACCAACATTACTATCAAAAGATTTTTTGTGGACCAAAGTTGCTAAGGCTACAATAAATATAATTATATGGACTGATAGGGAATGGAATTTGCTCCCTGTAAGCATCATCACCTAACATTGACTTGTGGTTAAAAGTTACACTGTAAGAAGTAAAATAAAGATTCAAAGATTCAAAGAATTTATTGCATTCCATAATGTACAATAGTTAGTCATAATATAATTAAGATCAATTATTTATTAACAGGGTACCCTGTTGGGCACAACAACAACATTACTTAAAAACTAAAGCAAAAATGTAACCTGGGTCTTTCTCTTCCTCTTTCTTATTTCAATTTTCATTATCGTTTTTTGTCTTTGAGATTTTTATTAAGACTTAAGTGAATATACACTTCATGGTTAGCATGATTCAAATTCCAATGCATCGTTGTTTACTATTAGGTCAGATGTAGTCAAACGCAGGCCCATAGATACACAAAATAATAATTACTCAAGTTAAGAATCTGTCACTGAATACCTATCGGTGTGTTCTGGCAGCCCCACTTGTGAGCCAGTTCCAAATCCTGATGTAGCACCCACATCATCATTTAACATCAGGTGACTTGTGATCAAACGCTATACCCTGTTAGGTGTAAATAACTTCTGATCAACACAACCAGTTGTAACTTTAGTCTGTATAGTGTGCGACGCCCCTCACGAGTTGTCACGGCCAGCAAACACTATAGCGTTGCCAATATACAAGTCAATGGCGTCCAAACACAATATTACAAGTTATTAGAGCTACCAGTTAGTTCATGACTTTTATTTATTGCCGGTTTGTTCTACAGTCCGTCAGTATTAGCCTTTAGAAACCTTTTTCACTGACATTCCAGTCTCTACTACTAAGTTCTTAAACTCATCGCACACCATTGCAGAATCTATGTTAAAAACAAATGTACCAGAGTGCGAAATTCCTTTTCAATTTGACTATGTTAGTTGCAAAGATGTAGTAAAAGCTTTTAATATGATTAATGTCAAGAAAACTACTGACCTCTGGGGTATATCCGTGACCGTTGTTAAGCCATTAATTGAAATGATTGCACCCGAATTAGCCCTAATATTTAACAAATGTATTGACGACGGCGTGTTTCCTGATCTGATGAAACATAGTAAGATAACACCCTTGTTTAAATCGGGTACAACGACTGACCCTACTAACTTTAGACCAATATCAGTATTACCAACATTTAGTAAAATATTCGAAAAACTTATTCTAAATCAATTGCAAAGACATTTCTCAGCAAACAAATTACTTAATCAAAAACAGTTTGGCTTTACGCGTGGTCGCTCTACTACTGATGCTGGTGTCGAGTTATTAACTCACATCTATGATGCCTGGGAGGAGTCACGGGACGCTCTAGGCGTGTTCTGTGACTTGTCCAAGGCATTTGATTGTGTTCACCACGAGACACTGATCAGGAAGCTCCGGCACTATGGTATCCGAGGTGTTCCTCTGGACCTTGTAACCTCATACCTTAGTGATAGGATTCAGAGAGTTGACGTGAACGGGAAGCGATCCTCGGGGTCAGTAGTCACAATGGGAGTTCCGCAGGGTTCAATACTCGGACCTTTTCTGTTTTTAGTTTACATCAATGATTTGCCCAGCCTTGTTAGTGACAATCACGAAATAGTATTGTTTGCTGATGATACGTCGCTTTTATTTAAGTTAAAGCGACAACATAACATTTCTGACGACGTGAACAATGCTCTCTCCAAAGTTACAGACTGGTTTGATGCGAACAATTTGATGTTAAATGGAAAAAAGACAAAATGCTTGAGATTTGTGCTGCCCAATGTTAAAGAAGTACCAACAAATGTAAAAATTAAGGACGAAGAATTGGACCTTGTCAAGACTACAGTATTCTTAGGCATAACTTTAGATCACAAATTGCAATGGGGTCCACATATTGTCAGTCTATCGAGCAGACTTAGCTCTGCAGCATATGCTGTAAAGAAGATCCGTCACCTTACTGACGTTGATACAGCCAGACTAGTCTATTTCAGCTATTTTCACAGCATTATGTCCTATGGAATATTGCTGTGGGGAAACGCTGCTGATATTAACACCATATTTGTATTGCAGAAGAGAGCTGTTCGTGCGATTTATAACATGGGCCCCAGAGAATCTTTAAGAATTAAGTTTAAAGAAACCAAAATAATGACAGTTATTTGTCAATATATTTATGAAAATGTAATGTACATACGGAAAAATTTAAATAGCTTCAAAAAGAGAAGTGATTATCACAATTTTAATACTAGAAACAAAGATAAAATTGCTGTACCCACCACTAGGCTCCATAAAGTTAGCAACTCGTTCAAAGGTCAATGTGTACGCTTTTTCAACAAAATCCCAAGTGAAATTCAAGACTTGTCTATAACAAAATTTCAAATTCGTATAAAGAGAAATCTCATTAGTAAAGCTTATTATAAAATATCGGACTATCTAGATGACAAACAAGCTTGGGATTGTAGTTAATCTATCTATCTTTCTTTCTATCTATCTATTCTCCCTATTTCCCCTATTCTAACCATTTTCGGTAAACAGCCAAAACAGTCATGCTCACGAAAGTGACTTTGCTTGCAGCGGCGTCATGTGTCGGGTCGCCCTCTTCCCTCTCATATGGTCGAGGAGAGCGATGGCTGGCACATGCGTCAACTCGTGAACGGGTGCTGCTTGTGGGGTCTGGTCTGCTTTGGTTGTGATCCCGCAACTCGTTAATATTCATGTTCCCATATCCCAATGTGTACAACCAAACAAGAGAAATCTTATTATTAGTAAAGCTAAATAAAAAATATCGGACTATTAGATGACAAAAAAAAAAAGCTTGGGATTTTAGTGAACTTGCTCCAATTCAATCAATTAGTAATAAGAATAAAATTGTCAATGTGATCGCGCCAAAAAAATTACCTGCCGGGCGTTTCTTGCCTGTTCTTTTGCCGGCGTAAGGAGGTTGGAACAGGCGTAGCTAGTTTTAAGTTGACGTTTTAAAGTGATCACAATGTATCCTATTGAATAAACATATTTTTGATTTTGATTTTTGATTTTTAGCGACGTCGTGTAATTAGCAATTACACAAGTCGTTTCTCATCTTCACTTCTTTTTGTAATTACTTCTAAAGCTTATTTTTCGTTTATTTCTCTACATAAGTATGTATATCGTTGTCCTGTTGTCCATAACACAAGTTTCGAGCTTAATTTTGGGGCTAGGTCAATTTGTGTGCAATTGTCCCCGATATTTATTTAAAACAAATACAGAAATACAGTTTTAACTAGTTCAGGAGTCCATGGACTCATTTATAATTGTATCCCACTTTTATGTCAATAAATCAATATTTAATTTCATTTTTATTTATTTATTTATCTGTCGCCAAGCACCTACCGTTGTGTTCCGGCAGCCCCACTTGAGGGCTAGTTCCTAATCCAGTTGTAGCGTGGCGCCACCTTCGACCAGATCTTTACTTAACATTAGGTGACTTGTGGTCAAACGCTACCCAGTAAGAAGTAAAAAAAGTGATTTGTAATTATTCGAAGTTACAACCAATTTTCTTGTCATAACTTTGAGTAAGAATTTAGTATAATAATATTTAATAATATAATAGAATAAGAATAATTTTAGCTTTATTGCATGGACGAAAAGATATTTTTATTTATAAGAATTATCTTTAGAACGGAAAAAGTGAAACTAACATTTTGCTGAGGACTAAAAATTCTCGTTTTTGGAACAAGTCTAATAATGGAGTTAATATAACAACTCCCCGCGAATATTATTTCTAAAAATCCTCCCGCAACAATTCAAAACACAATCTAAGTACATCCAAAAAGCGCCGAGTCGCCAAAACATAAGATGGGGTTTGAAAAAACAGGGCTAATTTAAAACGGGGGAAGCCACGGGGTTTTTGTACAATGTTAGTAGAACCCTGCTCAATCTCTGTCGCGCGGTGTACAGGCATTTTTACTACGGTAAGGACATGTGGGTGGTCATAAGCGGAAGCGGAAGCGAGAGCGAAAGCGGAAGTAAAAGCGGATATTTTAGCGCTGATGGCTCAGTGGTAGTGACGTCGGCTTGCGATCCGTAGGACGTGGGTTCACATCCTACAACGAGCTTGAGCTTTCGGTGAAGGAAAACATCGTGATGAAACCATAGCTTGGTAGTAGGGTATTTTTCTAGTAATCGCCTGGCTAGCCACCACCCTCATGTTAAGAATCTGTTGCCAAGCACCTATCGGTGTGTTCCGGCAGCCTCACTTATATCTTGAAAGAGTTAAAATACAAAAGCCAATGTCATTATGAAATTATAGTATGATTATAATAGGCACTAGTACTTTTTTTGAATTCTGCAGTTTGATAAGGTATCAACAGATGATCGTCTGGTCTGTCATTTATTAGTCAATGCTATGCACAACGCACCTCCTTGGCAACTGGCTGTTCAGTTCAGTGAATATTGCTTTAAGGATTAGATTCATAAATCGCTGGTTCCGATCCGGCTCGAAGGACCAAAATGTATTTGCTAGGACTGTGAGACTGAATATATTATTAGATTGTTGTCCTGAGTAACTGATTGATAGTTTACACAAAATCTTGCCAAAAGCCCAACAGCTTACTAAAACTCCGCTACCGCTTATGACCGTCGTCACTCCTCTCTAAGCCACGCACGGTCTAATCAAAGTGTCACAAAGTAATCTCACACTTAACCTTGCACTTGCATGGCTTGAATTAATTATTTACAACATTGTCGTCTTAAGGTATTAAAACTTGCAAGATTTTCTCCTGTCTTAGCATAAAACAAATCAACAAATTCCTCAGTAACTAGTGTAAAGAACTTACTAGCTTCGTCCCGCGCAGTGTCGCCAAGTACCTATCGGTGCGTTCCAGCAACATCACTTGAGAGATAGGTCTCTGTTCAGGTATAGTGACGCAACATTTGTCACTTAACATCAGGTGACCTGTGGTCAAAATTAAAAATAAGTTCTTTTAGTGAAATTAGAAACGATTTTTTAAAATTACTAGCTGTTCCCCGCGGTTTCACCCGCGTGGGCTACAGCTTTATGCATGCAGTTTCAGCCCGATCGGTTTAAAATTGACAAAGTTTCATACAAACTTTCATCCCCTATTTTATCCCCTTGGGGGTAGAATTAATCAAAATCCTTTCTTAACCGATGCCTACGTCATAACATCTACCTGTATGTAAATTTCAGCCCGATCCGTCCAGTGGTTTGGGCTGTGCGTTGATAGATCACTATGTCAGTCAGTCACCTTTGAGTTATAGATGTGTGGCGAGAAATCTAATGTTAAAATGATATAGATCAATAAACCTGTTTTTTTTATTGTACAAAAATGTTACCCTATACACAAAAATTATATAAATAATAGGTGGCAAAGTTTCATTTTCCTATTGTTTGCTAACTTTCTCCATTATTCATGAGTTAATTATAAAAAGTAACATAATATAAATAGTTAAGTATTATGTCTTTTCATTCTTTGGTATAACTAAGACAATTGACATTGCAATTCACCATATAGATTAGAATTCTATTTATAACTGACATCTATATTTTCTATATATGACACGTTTCACAATTTTGTGTCACGTCAAAGCGTAACATCCTGTCACGCCATAATGCCACCTCCCCCGTTACACTGGAGTTGGTAAGTTGAATTAGCGAACGTTGCAAGTTGCTTAACTGGTTAAAAATCCATTTGTTACTGACACCTATACCACGTTTTCCCGCTCCGCGTCACGTCAGACCGTAATAAAGTGTCACGCGGTAATACCACCGCCCGTCAAACTGCGTTGTTATGTTGATTTTGAATTTCTGAGAATGTTATTCAAAATTTCATGCAATAAAAGATAGATATATCTATACTGTTTTGGGCAGTAGTGGCCTTACAAGACTCTGATATAGAGTCATAGACAAAGTTCAAATTCCATCACGGTCCCACACTTTTGGTTATGACTTAAAAATGGTGAAAGAAAACACCGTAAGGAAATCGGCATGTCCATGAACCGCAACATTCAAGGGTATGCGACATCTAGCAAATTGTAATGGGCCAGCGCGTAGACTAAGACCCACACTCTCACTGGGCCTAAGTCCCATAGAAAGGTAATCAGCTGATAATCATGATGACGTTTTTTATTACTGTATGAGACTAAAACTCTAAAACCAGACTTGAAAAAAATATGCTATCACAGAAATAGTCATTAATCGTTATCAGATACCCATTTAAACATATAGATATATCATACATAATGTAGACTATTTCTATTATTATCTATGGACAAGTCAGACATAACATCGGAATAAGAAAGTTGTAGTCTGTCAGAATTACGTGAAAAGGTGTCAGACGGCAGAGCGAGCGACCGACGGGATTGTCTTAGAAAATTAATTAATTTCCCGAGGTCTGTCGTATTCTATGTCACGTCAGACCGTAATAAAGTGTCACGCTGTTACGCCGCCCATTTCCCGTCGTGCTTGCGCTACTAAGGCGTATTAACGGGAGGAAGGCGTGTTTTTGTCTAGTTTGTGGGAATTATGGCTACCTATAGGTCATGTTATCAATTTAATTAGATTAGATTTCAGAGGCAATGCACAGATCCACTAAGCGATGGTGGCTGAACGGTAATGGGTGCGCCTTACAAAGCGCCGACACCGAGTTCCAATCCTCTCGATCCCGTACCTATGATTTAATAAGTTATAAATAGTCCGAATTTCTCTTGGTTGGTTGTGCACCAAGAAGATTGGTATATAGAAACATGAATATTAACGACGGCATAGTGTGGTACCTCTAACCATAAGGTGATTTGTGACGCTACCCAGCAAGTTACATAAAAAAACTTCAGGGTTAGATATACAAGAGAGATAAGATGTCTGAATATCCTTCTAAACCGCTTATTAAACATCGGCAGCATGTATCCGCCGTAACTTTTTCATATCTGTACCCTTTTAGTTTTCTATACAAAAAAGCTCATCTGTTCGCTGTTTCCACTGCCGACTTACAATATAAAATTATGAAGGTCGAAAGGGTCAAGAGTTCCGTATGTTCGCAGAATACGAAGAAACCTCGTAACTGTTAAAATTTGTTCGGGCCCAGATTAGCATACTGGGTTGCTATGCGAAATGACAAAAGCAAAGTAGAGTTTTGTTTTAGTAACTAGGTATACAAACATTGGAATGGAGATAGCCTAAATACCCTGAATTAACACATAGGCTACTTTTTATCCCGGAAAAGGGTTCCTGCGGGATGACAGGAAGACGCGGGTGTAACCGAGGGGCGCAGCTAGTGTAAAATAAATTTACAATCTGGGTTTTTTAGCAATGTTTGGTCATCCAGATCAACATAAATACTGCCAGCACAAGATCCAAGATCAAACTCCCCGTTTGCATTTAGCAAAAAAACATATCGTCAGCACAAACCCGTATACGAAATGGCGCATAAAACCCGTCGTAAACCTCCGCGTTATCCAAAACAAACGCAATCCAAAATGATTAGTGGCCATGGACGTAGCAAGAGATGGACGTCGGGCCATTCGCTCAAAAGTGTGCTAACTAGAAGAGGTCTAAAACGTGAAAAGAGGGCTAAATAAATGCCAGTCTCCACTTGGTTGCGTGCTTGTGACACAGTCAGTTCATAAGCTGATAAATTATGGTATATCTGTATAATATATAATTGACATCTCCTTCTCATAGTATAAAATGAAGTTGCCTCCGCTGTCTGTTAGCTTAATTCTTTTAAACTTTTCAACTGATTTAATGCACTTTTCAACAATAGATACAGTGATTCAAGAGGAAGGTATATATAATATGTATAGTATATATTATACGGAAAGGCCAAAAAATTCAAAGATTTGTAAAATACTGCGCCACATTAGTATCAACATTGCACCCGTGCAAAGGCGGAGCTGTCGCTAGTCTGACATAAATTAAAGTGTTTTAGGCTTTGCAAAATGTTATACATGAAACCTCGTTCATATAAACTCGGTACACAGTCAGCCAATTTTCTCATCACATTTGCATTAGACCTGACGTCTATACCTTTGTACGTTAATGTTAGAGGTTTTATTCACTAAGGCAAATACGGTTTTTTATTGAGAGACTCAAATACGGTGTTTTTGCGCGGCAGTAAGGGACCTCATGAAACAAACCACGTTGATGAGTAAAAACGATCGTGTACTTTTTTGACAAGTGTGTAATTAGTACGTTTCTATGTTTCCAATAGGGTTGACGAAATTCTTTGGAAAAGGAATTCTTTTAGAGTTATTATTATTAAAATGTTGAAAATACATAAGTCCTACCTACGTCTAATTTAATACTAATTTATTTAGTAGAAATACAAATTATAAATGAGGGTCTTAATAACTAGATAGCTTACAATTTTAGTTTACTACAGAATTACTTAGTAAGTAACCATCTATAATTTTTTTTATTAGTAATAGTACATAAATATCTGTATTACTAACTGCTCCCTGCGGTTTCACCCGTGTAGACTATACATTTATCGTCTAAGGGTATAAAAAATCGCCTACGATCTATACCGAGACCTAACAAAAATACACAAAAATAAAATCATAAAAATCGGTCAAGCCGTTTCGAAAGCGATCGATAGCAAACACTGTGATATGAGATTTTTATATTTTGAAAGTGTACCCTTATGCAAAAAAATCGTTACATGAGTAGCATACTATTATTTTAATTAAAGTGGAGTTGGCAACCCTAGTTACCAGCCAGAATAGTCATTAATCTTTACGCCACAGTATCGTAGTATCATTTCCTTTTCTTACGCCTTTTAATTCTCAAGATGTACTCGTAGTTGCCTACTCAAAATGCTCACATACTTGATCTTTTTTATTGTATACTTTTTTTTTTTTTTTTGTTATGGCGTCACACGATTAGTGTATTTGCCAGTGTCAAGTATTAAAGATTTCAAACTCAGAGAGTTGAATCAAGTTTAAATGATGATGGTGATGATGATGATGATGAGATGATGGGCTGAAATTGTATACTTACATTGTGTAAGGTTTTATGTGATCGCGTTTAAATTATAGTTATTTTTGTGAAAAGAGGCACTTCGCAAGAGCGGGCATAGACTAGTGAGGAGAGCCGATAGCTGATGACACTCTGTGGCGGGGACACGGGGAAGGGGTCCGTGGCCAGCAGGCGTGGCTGGCAGATCGGGTTGGCCAAGGATGGTGGGTGGACGAACGGTTTTGTCTTGGATAATAAATGGTAGTATTGTGGATATTATTTATAGCTAGTTTACAATTGTGAAATAATAATAATAATATATTTATTTATTACTCCTCATAATTAGAAAATTACACAAGTAGGTACAAGCAAGATTGACAAGATGATATCTAACTGTATGAGGAGCTGGTTCCTGAAATAGGTTTTGAAAAACCTGTCCTACAGGTCACCAGGTCACTCCCCGCAGGTAGAAATCAAAATATTTACAAAAGATGAAAATTACATTAATTGAATGTACGGCGCAGAATACTGATAAATATATATAAATATAGAAAAAAGAAACAAATAAAACAACATAACGAAATATGATACGTTCAAGTCAGAGGGTTGTGTGAGTGTAGTGTAGTTGTGTGAGTGAATTGTTACGCGGGCGCGGAGTGTATGTAGAGAGAGTGTGCATGTGTTTGTGCAAATAAGTTACAAATTGAGAGTCAGTAGTGATAGTGATAAGTGAATAGTTCCCACGGGAAACCTGGCTAACCAAAGAGAAACTGCAAGCAAAGAGCTGGTTAATCGAGGATAAACTGCAAGCAAAGCTAGTTTGGAGTAAGCTAAGCTGAGTTAAGTAAGTTTATAAACATGTATTAAAGTTATATTGCAATGCAGACGCAAGTTCAAGCTCGAGGGAGAGTCGTCAAAGTCGCCATCTAGGGTTGTGGAGCGAACTGAGTTGCGACGGAATACTCGCTTGGGAACACGATGGCGGGATATGTTAAATAATATAATCTATTCTGTACTCAAAATCATTTTTTTTTTTTTTTTTACTAATTACAGGGTAGCGTTTGACCACAAGTCACCTGATGTTAAGTGACGATGTGGTCGAAGATGGCGCCACGCTACACCTGGACTGGGAACTGGCTCTCAAGTGAGGCTGCCGGAACACACCGATAGGTGCTTGGCGACAGATTCTAAACAAGAGGGTGGTAGCTAGCCAGACGAGTACTAGAAAATACCCTACCACCAAGCTATGGTTTCATCACGATGTTTTCCTTCACCGAAAGCTCAAGCTCATTGTAGGATTCGAACCCACGTCCTACGGATCGCAAGCCGACGTCACTACCACTGAGCCATCATCGCTATAATCATCATTATTATCAGCCGAAAGAAGTTCACTGCTGAACATAACCCTCCCCTTTTGAACGCCACCATGAACGGCTATTAGCTATTTGCATCTATCGGCTCCCTGCAACTCTTACAATGTCGACGGTCCACCTAGTGGCGTACCTCCGATTCGTGGTCGCCACTTGAGAACCTTTCTTCCCCATCGGTTATCGGTTCGTCGAGCGATGTGGCCTGCCCATTGCCTCTACAACTTGCAAATTCTGAGAGCTATGACGGTGATTTCGGTTCTTTGGCGAAATACCTCGTTTTGGATTTAGGATAAACTTATGTCTTAGGATAAAGAATAAGGATCATTTATTTGCACAGCGATGGTGGTTGAATTGCAACGCGAAAATGCACTTCGTAACGCCAACACTGATTTTGATATTTCGTTTGATAAGTGGTCAACCATTGTGCGGGTTACTTTCGCATTTCTAATTTTAATGTGGATGGGTTTTGATTTCCTAAGAATCTCTTCAGTTTTGCCTTTCATGTCTTAATTTGTCTCGAAATATTACATCATCTAGATTTCTGCGGCTTTAATTACGGATTCTGGATATACAAATTCGTAATTTGACTGTCTCCGGAGTGTTTCTCATTGTTATTTATGCTTTGTTTACTCGAGAGATATTTCTTTAATTTACGTAGGCTAGCCGAGGTGAGATTAATTGGGAGCGATCTTCAAAGAAACCGCTTTTAGAATAAAGTTACGAAATAATTTCAGGAATTGTGCCTACGCTATAAAATTACTTGATCAACTGTGAATTCTACTAATATTGTAAACGTGAAAGTTTGTGAGTATGGATGGATGGATGGATGTTTGTTACTCTTTCACGCAAAAACTACTTTCCGGATTGAATGAAATTTGGAGTGGAGATAGCTTATACCCTGGATTAACACACAGGCTACTTTTTGCCCTGGAAAAAGGTTCCTGCGGGATAACGGGAAGACGCGGGTGAAACCGCGGGGCGCAACTAGTAATGAAATAATGTAATGCAATACAATAAAATGTAATTAATGTAAAGTAATTATTCAGTTTATTTCTAATGTATTATATATGGATATTTGCAACACGCGGAGCGTTTGCCGACCTTTAGAACTCTTTTCACCCCCATCTTGAAAAACTGCAACGGAAAAACTTTTAGAATTATTGGTTATTGCATTTTTTATTGCATGTTAATGTTTGTATCCCTAAAGGATCAATAATCGCCATTATTACCGAAATAGAAAACCGAAAGATATTAACACCTGCACTGCAATCAGTGCAATGCACCCATATAAATGATTTGTTGTGGAATCATACTGGACTTCGTTTTGCCGAAAATTAATATAATCGATCCTGATCGGTTATCCGCGGTTTTGAATCGATATGTCATTTTAGTACTTACTAGGGCTTGACACTTTACTACTAAAATGACATATCAATCCAAAACCGCGGGTAACGTATCTGGATCGATTATTAATTTCGGGCTAAAGACGGTAAAGATCGATGGCGATCTAGCGATGATGGCTAAGCGGTAGTGACGCAAACAACAAATCGATCATGCAGTTAATAACTACTTACAGCTCTAACCGAGATATCTCGAGACATATTCATATTCGATTGATTTCCAGTGCAAACGTAAAGAGTGCAAGCTCAAATCGGACGCGATATCCCAAGCAGTAGGTATAAGTTGTGAACAAATGCAATAAGCATCGTTAGTTGTACAGATAACTGAACAAGTTTTCTGAACACAGCTCTAGATACGAATGATACACTGTTAGTACAAGAAGTATGTATACAACTCGTTAAGAGCCTGCATAACGTCGTTGACCTTGCTTGATCAAGTGAAACTGCTCCGCGCACTCCGCGCATCCCCTCACCAAAATTACGCGATCTGCGGCCAACGCGCCCGAAGCGACGCTCTCGCCATGCGGCGCGGCGCGGTACCTCTACTAATCGAGCCCGCCGTATCTACATATATACACAGTAGCAACATCCTACTATAATATTATAAATGCGAAAGTTTGTGTGTGTGTGAATGTTTGTTACCACGTAACTACTGAACCGAATTTGACTGATGAAATTTAGAATGTAGACAGTTTAGGTATTGGACTAACACATAAGCTAATCTAATTTTGAAAAGTCAACTCTGAAAGGGGTTAAATAAGGTTGATAAGTTTGTATGAAAAATGTCATTCCTTGGTTCGATTGACTCAAAAATAGGTACAAATAAACCTTAAAGTAAATCATTGAAAACGCATTTTTTTATTTTTTGATATGTATTACTTCTACGGGGTGTGCCATAGAGTTTTAAAGTTTGTATGGCTTTTTTTTATTCCTTACGTGGATTTTCTTAAAAGTAGGTACAAATAAACTATAAAGTAAATAATTAAATACGTATTTTTTATATTTAAGAAAACCCCTAGAGGTTGTGCAATGGCGTTCTAAAGTTTGTACAACACATCAATTCACACGCGGGCGAAGCCGCGGGGCACGGCTAGTAGTCACTGCCGCGCCATTTGAATGTGCGCGTGAGTGAGTAGCGAGCGCCGTGTACGCAGGGACCGGCCTGGGACTCAGTAGGGCTGTGCCACGCGTTTGATCGCGCGCATTTATGTACTACACTGCTCGCTCGCTCGGATTTGCTGCTCTCACTGACTATTTCATTTGTATAGTTTATAATAAATCGTATTTATTAATTTATAATTATTAAAATGTCTTTAATATGCAACCCATTTATGAATTGGTAAAACATTTTAATAAATTACATGATTAAACACCTTGCGCTGTCATAATACACAGATAATATAATCTATAAAAAAGGCATGTTAGTTACAACACTTAGGTATAAGTCGATAACGGCTGGACCGATTTTTATAATCTTTGATTTTTTGCATTTGTCTTCGTCCGGAATAAGATAAAATATGATACTCATAAATAATAAAATTAATCATTCATTTGTTGTAAATGGTATACCAAAATGCAACTGACATGGTGTAACAAAACACAACTGACAGCTAAACATAATGTTGTCTATGGTTGATATTGAAGTTGTGAATTGAAGATGTTTTTGTTTTATGCGAGTTTATTTATTACTAACGTTAATTAATTTTAAAATCCTAAATCTGCTCATTTATTGCCTCTTATGCGGAAAGAAGTTCGCCGGGTCAGCTAGTATTTAACTAAAAATAAAAGTGACAACCCTATGCATCACCGCAAGAGTAGGCAATTAACTCGCCGCGGCACTATGCACCTACCACTCATAGCCTATAGGTAGTTCATCGTACGACTTTCAGCTACAAAAATATGCGGAGAAAAGTGGCACAGGTCCGTTCAGCACGGCGGCTCGTCCCGCACTGACTTTATGGGCGAATGAGGGGTGTACGTGCCGATTTGCGAGTATGAAATACGTAAAAAATTCGCAAAAAATAATTAAAGCAGTATTTTCAAAAAATGGCCTGAAGGTGTCCTGGGTATTATATTTTTTTATAAGCTGATGGTATTAACAAGTCTTTGTTACATATATAGTTTAGGAGTAAAGTAGTATTAAACTTTTAGGAAATGGGGACTTTGCACATTTGTTTTCAATATATAAATACATTTTTTGCATTTTTCGGCCTGAAGGTGTCCTGCTATATATCAAGTAGATTAACATATATTTTTATTAGATTTTTTTAGACCAGAATTACACAGAATGATAGCTTTAAATAACCCCATTTTTGGAAACCTGTGCCTTAAGGTACCTTTAGAAGACAATAGTCCTGTAGAGCGATTCTAATTCGCTCGGAAGGTTTCCGTGTTGGATTTCCGGTAAACAACCAAAACAGTCATGCTCACGAAAGTGACTTTGCTTGCAGCGGCGCCGGCGTCGTGTGTCGGGGCGCCCTCTTTCATCTAATACGGTCGAGGAGAGCGATAGCTGGCACATGCGTCAACTCGTGAACGGGTGCTGCTTGTGGGGTCTCATCTGGTCTGCTTTGGTTGTGATCCCGTAACTCGTTAATATTCATGTTTCCATATCCCAATGTGCACAACCAACCAAGAGAAATCTTATTAGTAAAGCTTATTAAAAAAATATCGGACTATTAGATGACAAAATAATAAAAATTAAATTGTCAATGTGATCGCGCCAAAAAAATTACCTGCCGGGCGTTTCTTGCCTGTTCATTTGCCGGCGTAAGGAGGTTGGAACAGGCGTAGCTAGTTTTAAGTTTGACGTTTTAAAGTGATCACAGTGTATCTTATTAAATAAAAAACATTTGAATTTTGAATTTTTGACGTCACTTTCGCTTCACGGAAACGTTTCCTGAGGGCAAATAGGTGGCGGGAACTTTTCCAAGATCTACAGCTGGTTTGTCAAATTAAATATCAGTTTCCAAATTCAGATTAGTGAATCGTGTCTAAAAAAATTTGAAGTAAATTTTTCCGATTTTGTGGTCGGAAGAGTTTCCGTGTAGTAGAATCGCACTGCAGGAATATTTTAAATCCAGCCATCCATCCTACTAATCCTATTAATATCATAGATGCGAAGGATTGTGTGTGTGAATGTTTGTAACTACGTAACCGACTTTGGTGAAATTTGGAATGGAATAAATCAAAAGAGGTCTAAAATAGTCACACGCAGTCTCCGCTAACGGGAGATATTAATAAACTATCGACGGTTTGCCCTAATCCTACTTCTTACTAATATTATAAACGTGAAAGTTTGTGAGTATGGATAGATAGATGGATATTTTGCTCTTTCACGCAAAAACTAGTGAACTGGGCCTTTATTCGATATGACCATCTAAGCATATAACGCTGGACAATCCATGCACAAAGATATAACTTATGTCCACACTACTTTTTGATGACGTAAATATGAAGCTATGAGTCTCACGAATCATTTAACTGGCTTTAGCCACTGGAGCGTTCTAAACTAGCCTTTAAAGTAACAACTCGTTACGGCTCTAGTGCTGTAAAAGCATAAGTTTTGCGATACGGGAACGCGATCCCGTATCGACTCGGCGGAGTTAAATTGCTTCAACAACTTTTTGTCTTCAACTGTCCTCTGTGCCACTGAGGTATTTCAAAACCTGCAAAATGGTGGCGTTTGCAGTTTTCGGCGGTGAAGCGATGTCCAAGTAATGATTTTATTTAATTTAGAAGATGTCGTAAAGAGTTTTACAAGTAAACCATTTCCAAATATAGTTTTTTTTTTTGTTTTATTATGGCATCACACGATTAGTGTATTTGCCAGTGTCAAGTATAAAATATTTCAAACTCAGAGAGTTGAATCAAGTTTAAATGATGATGATGATGATGATAATGAGATGAAGGGATGAAGGGAATAGTGTTTAAGTAAAGTAGTGGTGCTTTACTTAAACTTTACACGGACTTTTTTGGAGCAACTCGAAAAGTCACTTTCACAACTTTATTTCAATTTCCCACACTCGTACACATTAACGAACACATAATGGTTAATAATCCACCAATATTACACATTATCACTCGAAGAAACACAAGTTTTGGAAATAAAAACAAAATTTTCACGTTGACAATTCGATTGCCGCCAAAAAAGTCCAAAATATAGTTAATTGCTGTAAAATTCTTTTGAGCATAGACTGCTAAAAGCGCTTTAAGCGCTAATTGGGAGACCTTTCAGCAGCTCTAAAGAACTGAGCAAGCCCCTACATTGACGGAATAATTTAGGAATTCCACAGGGCCTTGTCCTCGCCCCTTTCCTTTTCACTCTTCTTGTTGACATTTTAATTAAATCTTTCCTTCTAGTTGCGTTGAGTTGAAATATTCCATTAAAGTTATCTGTATCGGAATTATTATTATAAGCAAGTTGTTTCAGACTTATTCCGCTTTAAAGTACAAACATAACTTTGCCGTTCGATCCCTAGACTCGGTTATTGCACCAACCGCAAATAATAAGTTTGTTAGAGTAATTAATATCACTTTTTTGTTTGTTATTATAATTGTAATTGTAAAATTGTAAAAATTGTCGTAGAGCCGCGAATTTGATATAAATTTCAACACCTCAACGCGTTCTTGAGAAAAAGGGTGTTCAAAATCAAAATCAAAATCAAAAATATGTTTATTCAATAGGATACATTGTGATCACTTTAAAACGTCAACTTAAAACTAGCTACGCCTGTTCCAACCTCCTTACGCCGGCAAAAGAACAGGCAAGAAACGCCCGGCAGGTAATTTTTTTGGCGCGATCACATTGACAATTTTATTCTTATTACTAATTGATTGAATTGGAGCAAGTTCACTAAAATCCCAAGCTTTTTTTTTTTGTCATCTAATAGTCCGATATTTTTTATTTAGCTTTACTAATAAGAAGATTTCTCTTGTTTGGTTGTACACATTGGGATATGGGAACATGAATATTAACGAGTTGCGGGATCACAACCAAAGCAGACCAGACCCCACAAGCAGCACCCGTTCACGAGTTGACGCATGTGCCAGCCATCGCTCTCCTCGACCATATGAGAGGGAAGAGGGCGACCCGACACATGACGCCGCTGCAAGCAAAGTCACTTTCGTGAGCATGACTGTTTTGGCTGTTTACCGAAAATGGTTAGAATAGGGGAAATAGGGAGAATAGATAGATAGAAAGAAAGATAGATAGATTAACTACAATCCCAAGCTTGTTTGTCATCTAGATAGTCCGATATTTTATAATAAGCTTTACTAATGAGATTTCTCTTTATACGAATTTGAAATTTTGTTATAGACAAGTCTTGAATTTCACTTGGGATTTTGTTGAAAAAGCGTACACATTGACCTTTGAACGAGTTGCTAACTTTATGGAGCCTAGTGGTGGGTACAGCAATTTTATCTTTGTTTCTAGTATTAAAATTGTGATAATCACTTCTCTTTTTGAAGCTATTTAAATTTTTCCGTATGTACATTACATTTTCATAAATATATTGACAATGACAATATGTTGACAATATATTGACAATATGTTGACAGACATACAGACGGACCAAAAAATGATCATAATAATTATAAGGGTTCCGTGTTTGTTTTTGTGTTACGGAACCCTAATCATTAACTTAAACACTCTTTTAGCAGACCTATCTGATGGTAAGCGATCACCGTTGCCTATGGATATTTGCAACACTATTCTGAATCGATGCCCTTAACTTCTGTTCGAATCGACTAAAAATCGATATCTCCAACACAAAATAATACAATGATTGAATCCACTCCTGCGCAAATTAGGATTTTTTGTTAACGTTTTTATTTTTGTAATTTGAGTGAGGCTTAAATTAAACGGTCAAATAAAAAATTGGTCAAATATGAGTACAGCATCGTGAATTCAGTGTTCCACAGCAAGTATACATTTCAAGTCCATATATGTATATCAGTTCAGAAGCCACACAAGCAGACATCGTCGTTTAACATCAGGTGACTTGTGCTCAAACGCTAGCCTGTAAAAGGTAAAAAAAATATCTTCACCATCATCATCAGCGTATTACGTTTCCACGGCTGGGAATCTGGCCTCCTCTCATGCTGGGGTCACACTAACGGGAAATGCCGCTCAATAACGCGATGATTGACGTTTGAAATAAGTGTGGCCACGACATTTGACAGCGGCATTCACATTGGCGTTTGACGTTAGCCGATAACTCAAGTGCATTCACGTTGACCGTTCAAGTGTAGCACCCAAGTGTAGAACCACTCACATAATTGCGTTAATAATTAACGCAATATTTATCGCGATGATAGGCATTGACATTTCCCTCGACGTTCACCTTAGTGTGGCCCCAGCATCATAGAGAGTGAGAGAGAGTAGGCCATAACTTACCACGCTGGCCCAGTGCGGGTTGGTAAATATCGCACGCACATGAATGTTGTGGTTCTTGGACATGTCGGTTTCCTAACGATGTGAAAAAAAAATACATTTACCTATAATAGTTGCCACAGTTTTCGCTGTCATTAGAATCGGTTCCGTCTGTCTGGTTTTTTTTATGTGGAACCCAAAAAACTACAGGTGCCTCGTGTCTAGTTTTTGCGCCGTAAATCAACTTTTTATATTGCTTATTATTATGGTATGGTAAAGGTCATACAGTACAACTTCTGGTTAGATAATTAAGCAAGTAACATTAGAAACAAATTGTACACTTATCAGTACAATTATTATAAATAGTTAGAATTTAATAAGATACAATATAAAAAAAATATTTAAAATTAAATTAAAAATAAATCAAACACAGTACACTAAAAATTTGGTAAGCCTCCAGTAGACGGTAAGTTGCCCAAAATGCTGGCAGCGTTGCCTTGTTGAATGGCAATGCTAATTTTTTGACCAAAATATGAGCCAGCATTTTGGTCACCCGTCGCGTCAAATAGAAGCTTTGCCGAGTCTCTAAATATTTCGTGACTGCCTGGCCGCCATGAATTGAGTTAGAGTTTGTTTTTTTCATATTATTATGTTTGGATGTGTTTTTTTTATTAATTTTAGGATAGCGTTTGACCACAAGTCACCTGTTGTTCGGTGACGATGTGGTCGAAGATGTCCTAAACTATTGATCTGGAAGCTACATTACCCCAAGCGGCAAAGGCTATGTTTTATTCCGATAACGTAGTTTCTTGTAAGAAACCACGAAATTTGTAAAACAAGTAGAAAAAATTAAGGCAAAAAACAACTTAAAGGCACTCTGGTGTTGTAATTTTTTATTATGTTGATGATAATATTCATATTCATATTTTATTGCAACCATACTGTACAAAGAACTTAAAAAACTATAAATTTGAAGGGTACATTTAGTCCGTATGGGCCCCGTCGGGCACAGCACAAATTAGAAGGGAGGAGGACGTTTAATTCCCTAATGTCATAAATCATAAAATAGTCAATACAATTCATAATTATTATTTTCATTTAAATATTCGTCAATTGAATAGTAGGCTTTGTCATATAAATTTTTTTTTAATCTACGTATTTAATAACGAATCTTTGTTATTTCTAGATCCGAAGAAAAATGGACGTAACCTTATAAAAAGGGCATTTTGCATATTTTTTAAAGATATAAATATATTTTTGTAATTTTATCTAGATTAAGGTATTTATTTTTATCTATTTACTATCATCATAAAAATAAAGAGAAAATGTTTCTAATAAGCCCTTGGTTTTGACAACAATTTCTGAGTCATCTTTTTTAGCGTTTAAAACGCGCGTTTTAACGCTGTAAGTAGTTTTATTTGCTCTCTAATCTGACATGCAAGGTCGGCTCTTAAGTAATGATGATTATATACATAGGTGATGGCGGTGGTAATGTTTACCTTCCTGCCAAAAAATCACTCATGTCACAGTAAATAAATGTTTTTTACATACCTACATAAATATTATGTGTATTGGCCCAGATGTCAATGTGGTAAGGAAAACGTATGAACTCTGGTGTAGGTCACCTCGAAAAATTATAAAAAAATAACTGGGAAACACAATGCTGGCCGTAGGGGCTGCCCCCTTTGCACACGACCTCTTAATAGATAAAAGACGATACAAAAGACATAAAAGATAACTTAATTATTTATATCATTAATTAATAAGCGTATGCTATATAAAAAACTAGCTGTTCCTCGCGGTTTCACCCGCGTGGGCTACAGTTTATCGCGATAAAAAGTATCCTATGTCCCTTCCCCGGGGCTCAAATTATCTCTATACCAAATTTCATTTAAATCGGTTCAGTAGTTTAGGCGCGATAGCGTATATATTCCGTATACTCCAAAATTATTCCCGCACTTCGGTGCCCCCTCAACGCGTTACCTGCTATAGGTACCCATTATCCTATTTTAATTCTAAGTTAATTTTTCTTGGACCGCACGTTTGAACCGCGCAATTAAAGGTCTTTCTGGTCCGCGACCGCACTTTACCTATTTCATAGATTCTCCCGGTACCCCCCTCACCTCACCGCGTTTCCCGCTGCGCTGCGGTGCGGCGGTTTTATTTTTCTACTACTACTTACATTTTTAAACTCGTGATATCTTTCGAATGGAATGTCCGAATTGAATGATTCGGAAAGTTATATAAAGGCATTGAAGCAGTTTTGAATAAGAAGTAATTTATTTTGATAAGGATTAATACCAAGATACAAATAAAGAGCCTTTTCTAGCGGCGGCATTATTAATTTTTTTTTTTAAATAAAAGATCACTTATTGTGGAATAACTATAATAGTTAGACATATGCTTTCGCGGATTTTTTTGTAGATCTAAATGAGACCTACAAACCCGTAATACATTATTTTATTCTAGTGTCAATAGTTTTTGCAGCGCACGCAAAAATAGGTTTTCGATTTCACACCTTGGGTTGCAAAATAGCAATTTTCTTACGGATCCCTAATTTTTTTGGAATTAAAATATAGCCTATAGCCTTCCTCGATAAATGGAATATCTAACACTGAAAAAATTTTTCAAATCGGACCAGTAGTTCCTGAGATTAGCGCGTTCAAACAAACAAACAAACAAACAAACAAACAAACAAACAAACAAACAAACAAACAAACAAACAAACAAACAAACAAACTCTGCAGCTTTATAATATTAGTATAGATAATTACTCAGAGTGAAGAGTGCAGTGCACTCACGCGCAGGATTATGCAATGTAAAGTGATATGTGGCATTGCAATTATTAGGTGTTGCAGTCTGTATTTTCGAGGGTTCCGCACAAATTCGTTTTCTATCTATACGAATTTTAAGACTGATATTAAGGTCACTTGAGAACCAGTTCCGAGTCCAAGTGACGTGACACGTTAATGGCAAGGAATTTTGATGGGCATAGCGAATAACGGCCCAGTTATTTGTGGTCAAATGCTACCCCCAAAATTTACATTCATTTATTTACATTAACAGTTACTAAATTTTAATATCATTCTTCTAGTAGATTCGGCAAAAATACACTGTAACAGGCGGACATACAGACGCGTGAGTGATCTTTCAAGAGTTCCGTTTATTCATTGGAATGTACGGAACCCTAATGCGGTAACATTCACGAAATAAAGACATGATGTATTTATCTACTGTTAAAATCTTTAATTAATGCGATTAGGATCTCCTAGTCATTGGTTTGTCCTGCGATGTTGTACGCGATACGGTTGATAATCTCAGCGCAACGATGTCACAGCTATTCATGTACATTGCAGATATTTGGGATTTAATTATTTTTTCCTTATTTTTAACCGACTTCCAAAAAAGGAGGAGGTTCTCAATTCTGATGTTTGTATTTTTTTTTATGTGGGCATAACTCCGTTTTTTGTTAGAAAGAAGATATTTCAAAGGTGGAAATCAGGGTTTGATGATGGCGGACCGGAGAAACATGAAGTCGGTTTTTGTTTTGTTATTTCTAGTCAAAAGCATGTTTTATCAGTCGGGTGCTACATGTGATTACTTTAGAACGTCAAACTTAAAACTATCTACAACTGTTCTAACCTCCTTACACCAACCTCCTTCTTATTACTAACTGAGTGAATCGGACCAAGTTCACTACAGTCCCAAGCTTGTTTGTCATGTAAATAGTGCGATATTTTATAATAAGCTTTACTTATAAGATGTCTCTATAAATGGACTTGAAATTTATTTATCGATATGTGAAATGAAATTAAATGAAAATACATTTATTACTGACACACAATGTCGCACAAATTAGGGACAAGAACAAAAAGTAACAATCACACATAAAATGTACAGGTGCGACATTGCGCGTTGTCAGAAATAGGTCCCGGCTCAGCATACAACTGAGGCTGTACACCAGCCTCAGTTACTGATTTTCAGCCGGAACCCACTTCATGACATCACGGACAAGTACAAACAGAGAACAAAAAAAATAAAAATATTAGCATACAAAGTAAGAAAATAAAAGACAAAACAAGAATTTATATAAGAAACACAGATTACAAAATCAAATAAGACATAAAACTGATAAGTCTTGTTTTTCACTTGAAATTTTGTTGAAAAAACCTACACATTGACCTTTGAAGGAGTTACAGATTTTATAGAGCCTAGTTGTTCAGCAATTTTATCTTTGATCCTAGTATTAATATTGTGATAATCACTTCTCATTTTGAAACTGTTAACATTTCGCGTATGCACATTACACTTTCATATATTGACAAACAAGTCAGGGTGGGTCATCATTTCATAGTAGTAAAAGATAGATAAATAACCAAGGACAACGAACCACCAAACTGCAGTTATCGAGCGGTATCTGTATAAAATAAAACACTTGTGACCCCACGTGTACGTTGCACACCGTTTGTCTGTCTCGTTTATCATCTCAGATGATAAACGGAAGCTAGTGGGCAGTCGCTCGCACGAGGCTGCGCCGGCGCATTCGAGCCTAGATAATTAATAGAAATCTATCGAACTCTAAGAGTTTATCCTCTAAAATATTTATTAAAACCACAGAAGAAATAATTTCATATATTTGTTTCTAAAAAAGGTACATACAAATATAAAATTTGCAATATTTTTTCAATAAAATTTGTTTAACAGTCATTAAAGTTTGAAAGTTAAAGTGCTTTTGTGACGGAGTTGAAGGTTTTACAGGTTAGTTTCTTGTTTGATTTATTTCCTAGTGTCCAAACCTGGCTTTGCATGTGTGTAATGCGGTTATTGAGTACATTAAGCACACAAGTTTCTGGCTACATTATTTTTTATCCTTATTCAACTCAGACTATGTTTATTTAGTAGGATACAATAATTTGTGATCAATTTTAAAAACGTCAAATTATAAACTAGCAACGCCTTAGGTCATCACAACAATCTGTTTTTGTTCATCCTTCTGAATATAAACATTTTGAACAGCTTTTTAGGAACAATTTTCAACATTAAACGTGAAAAAAAACTCAAAAACTTGAATTTTTTAAAGTGATGATGGTGTCGATTCGCTTTTGCATTCTCTAAAACTAAACTTTGTTTGTCAGGTCTAATAGTAATGCTGTCCTTTTTTTACTTCAGTGGTTAGACAAAGACAGCAATATCATGAGACCTGTCAAACTTAGTTTAGTTTTAGAGAATGCAAAACCGAATCGACACCATTGTGTACCTACGTTTGTTAAAAGTGATTTTTCTAGTCTAGTTTTCTAGTTGAAACACAACGGAGTCAGGGCTATAATTGTACGCGGATTGCACCTGGGCCTCAATATCATATCATTTACGTTAACAGAAAAAAATATGGTCGTATTTGACATTTCATAATTTATTACAGTCTTGTTGTTTTTACTTCCTCAGAAACATTCCAAAATGCACCCGGCCCCCTTGCCAAGTTATAATGTTGATTGACATAATATCAACAAAAGATAAGATAATTAATTACTGTGTAAAGACGTTCACCCGCAACATGTTGTTTTGTTACGTCAATTGTTTCATCAGTATTTATAATTAGATAGCAGTTAGTTAGTTAATTGTTTCTAAACAAATTATTTTTAAGCTGCCGCCGTACATTGGCTATATTATTATTTGAGCCAAGGTTCGAGCCAGTATAGTCATGGGTCCCTGGTCCAAGACGGTTCGAAACATGTGTAGGATTTAGCAGGCACGAATTCAGGCATTTGTTCGGGGGGAGTGAGCGGAGGACACTTATATAAAAACAAAGATAAAAAATGATTTAAGAAAAAAACTGTCGCGAAATATATTCGTATTTGGATTTGAAAAATTAAAATGAAGTGCTTCAGTCGTATGTCAGGGGAAGAGGGGGGCTTCGTCCAAGGTCCAACACTGAACTGGTTTTGAGACGAGCTTAAAGGGGGAGGAGGGAATGCGCGCAGGGGTCCTATAGAGTTCTAAGTTATTTCCTGCTTCACAATCACAGTATATTGATTCGCTTTGGGCTATCTTTGGATTGGGCTTGACGGCGTACTTAGGGAGAGACTTATGTGTAGCAGTGGACTAAAACAGTCTGATTGTGATGAAGTATGACTATGAATTTGTTGAAGAATATTATTTTCTTAAAATATAATAATTAATCATAAAATTTTAACAAAAATTGTGTGTGAAGATACTTAATTATAAAGTTTTCTCAAAATAACTTTATTTTTCAGGCACTCAGTACCTTTCAAAACCTACTACGTATTTTTCGCTTTGAAGTTTTTAGAGTTAGGTTAGTCTAGTTATGTTAAATAAAGTTTTTAATACTCATATTTCGTAAATAATTTCATAAACATACGAATCTATTCAAAATGATAGAAATAATGAAGCCAATAATTGGTTGGTAACACTTAGCATTCACCACTGAAACCAACCAGAAATATTTCGTTGATAAAGCGAGTCATCATTTGGTAGATCTATTTTAGATGATTACGCTTATCAATTTTATTTAACAACAAAAAACTGATTTCAATATATAACAGGGAGATAGTTCAACGATAGGTATTTCAATATCGATCTAGATTAACTAATGGCATATTTTTTGCGTATCTTCATTTATGTATTAATTAATGTTATTTTTTAATAGAATAATTTAAAAAAAACGACATAACTGAGCGGTTGTTTTAGTTACGACTATATGAACTATATGAATTTGGAATTAATTTGAGTTGGATCATGATTTTTGCATCATCATTATCAGCTTACATGTTCGATACCACTGTTGGGACACATGTCTTCTCTTAGAGGAAGAGAGAGAAAATGTACGGGCCGTAATTTACCACACTGGACCTGTCCAATTCTTATTACCAGATTCTTGTAATTCATAGCTTGAGGAAACGCGTGGTTTAATTTTAGTTTAACCGTTTCGATGTTTATTAATATACGTAATTAGGAGTTTCAATACATTTTTTACCAGATAGAAACAAAAACAACTCCATATTTTGATATTCGAAGATATTTTTCTATACATTGATGATTTTGTTCCAGAATGTCACACGCCGTGGTCCGTGGGGCGCCCCTTCCAGCTCAGCTGTACCTGGATGGGATCCTGGACGAGGTCCTGGCAGCCAAGGACATAGCCCCTACACTGTCTCAGAGGGAACGAATAAGCTTAGCGCAGATCCTTTTCCATTGCTTGAGGAAGAACCCTTCAGGCGTTTTTATGGTATTTTAAAAGTTCATATGTTTATTCAAAAATAAAACGGATAGGTTGATGAAAAGAATTATTGGTGACTCTGACCTTCTCTCAGAGAAAAAAGGCCGTTATCTATCACGCTGGCCCAGTGAGGGTTGTTCTCCTTGCCAGGCGAATCCCTACTTTAATATTATAAATGCGAAAGTAACTCTGTCTGTCTGTCTCGCTTTCACGTCTAAACTACTGAACCGATTTAAATGAAATTTGGCACGGAGATAGTTTGAACCCTGAGAAAGGACATAGGATACTTTTTATCGCGATAAACTGTAGCCCACGCGGGTGAAACAACGGGGAACAGCTAGTACCTACTAGAATAATACGCTGCCAACAAGTTGTGATTTCATCACAATGTTGTCCTTTCAGTAAAGGTTTTGATGTCATTACAAAGCGCACCATAATCATGTAAATCACAAGCCGATATCGCTACTATCATCGCTTCGAAAAGGCGTGACTAGATATATTCTTTATTTTTTTTTAGACACACCTGCATTATCTCCTAAAATGATAATCCATCTATGTAGATAGTGCAATATTATAAAATCTTACACATTGCAATGCAATAAATTTATATTTCACAGAAGTAATTATCTTTTTGATTACAATTGTTTTTCACGCACATTATATTTTGCACTTTTTCTCATGGAAATATACAATTTTTATCTCTATGCTACTTTTCCTTACAACCAATTCCACCCGTTTAGGACTGTTCACTTGAATTCTCTACTCTGCTTATCTTAGTAACTATCTTGACCACTATTCCCAGAGAAACTGTGATACACGCTGACTTTCTGTCCACCCAAAGGTTGCCTGCTAGAAATCACTCTCAGTGACAAGACCAACCACCCATTGTAACACTATTGTTAAAGTTATTCCCTCTCTATTGATTTATTTTCTATAGCTGTGGTGATTCAAAATAGCTTAATATATCATTCTACCTATAGTACTCCCAATACTTTCAGATAAATGGAGAAACCGGCGAGGTTGTCACCAACGGGCAGATCCTCAAGCAAGCTGTCTCACTCGCACGCGCCCTTATAGCCAAGGGCGCGAGAGGGAAGACAGTGACTCTACTGATGCGGAATCATCAGAGGATGACGGCCATGTACTTTGCTGTCCTTTTCGCTGAGACTCTTCCATTTATGCAAGACCCTAGTACTACTGTTTGTAAGTCTGTTTGTTTAATCGAGGACAGTTGAAAGTAATTGATTAGATAAGGTTTTTAAGAATCTAGAACTATGATGATACTGTTTACCAAAGGGGCAGATGAGTTCCCTTCTCACAGCTCTCATTAATTAGCAAACGTACCAAGTTAGCATGCATATAACTAGTACAAGTGATTGCTTTCAAGCTCTGGCTTCATACTTTCCCAGTTGAGCTGACTCACTACCTGAAGCTTATCGAACCTTGTATCGTGTTCTGCGATGAAGAACACAAGGACAATCTCAATGCTTCCTTGAAAGGAATACCAGGACTCAACACTAAGGTGGTGGTGTTCGAAAATGAAGAACAGCTGAAGAACTTTGCAGAAGGATTTAGTGATGAAACAGAGAATTTTGTGTAAGTTACTGTTATATTACATATCTTAGGTTGACGGCGTCGTGTGTTGCCGCACAGGAATTTGGACGGTTAAAGTCCAAATCCAAATCCTAACACTTACTATCAGGCGACCAATATGCTCTTCTCATCATTCAGTCACAAAAGTACAAATTACAATTGTTGGAAAACTTGCGTTTGACTTCTCTTTCATCTAATACTTTTTACTTAAGCCACTATCTCTCTTATTTATGCAAGCTTTATTGTCTTTGTTCACAGAATCCCAGACAAAGATCCAGACTCCTCAGTCATGATGCTCCCTACAAGCGGTTCTACAGGGTTACCAAAAGCAGCGCTTATGTCAGATCGGGGACTAATCGCGCAGCTGCCAGGCCCTTGGTAGGTATCTTTCATCATCATCATCAACATTATAATAATCATCAGTGTATTACGTTCCACTGCACACTCGCCTGATTTACCTTACTGGCTTATTTGCTTTGCAGGAAGTCTGCATTATCTAAGAAATCCATGATAATCTAATCTTTCCTAATTCTCAATATTATCCAAAGTCTGTGTTTTTTTTAACTTCTGGTGGTTTAGATCGTGCTTGAAAAACCCAATATAGCGACCAGCATAAAATGGCAAAGAAGAAGCATTCGCTCTACCAGACCCTTCTATTTTTCACGTCAAAGATAAATTTCCACAGGTTATATCACACGAAGTTCCCAAAGCCAACCGAGTTGACGATGGTCCTTACAACACTGCAATGGATGACGTTCACAATGACGATAACTAGCGGTGTCTTATACGAGGTTCCATTGCTGATCTCTCCAAAACCAACCTCCGTGGATGTTGTTAAAAATTTACTGCTTAAATTCCGGGTATGTCACTTTTGATCAGCTAGCTTTTAATTCTCAAAGAGAAGCGTATCAGATGCCAAGCGGCCATGTGGTCGAAGATGACACAATGCTAAGCCAAAAACGAGACTGTCTTAATTTTCAACATAATATGTCACCACAAGCTTTGCTCACCAGACGAGCGCTAAAATGTGTCTTACCACCATGGTATGATTTCATCATGATATTTTTCTTCCTTGAAATCTCATGTAGAGTTGGGAATTACGTTTTGAAATTTGGTTGCACGTTTTTCACTCGTTTTACATTATCAAACATTTCCCTCCTAGTTTTAACATTGTCTTTTCTACTTTAGCCAACATGGACGTTCTTCGGGCCAGCGTTCGTTAAGATTCTACTTCCGGAAATCACATCCGATCATTTCTCGTCACTGAAAACTGTGACAATCTTGGGAGCACCATCTACCATGGAGCTTTTAGCTGCTATACAGGTAATATCATAATTTTACAGATATAAAACCTATGCCCTTACCAAGATGCCTTTGTATTTATCCATTGAGTGTATTGATCTCTGCACCTCATCCTTAGACTACACCACATTTTATAGATGTAATACATACTTTAGTCATGTTATGAGAAACGATAAACATCATTGAAGCAACGTTCTCTGCGGTCACTTCTTAGATGGGTGACCAAAGTAGCAGTCGTTAGGCTATGTCAGAGGTCTTTGGGTGGTCTGAAAACTCCAATATTAGGGCTGGCCACCAGTCTATCCGCCTGCGTCCCAGCTGTGGGAATGTAATAGGCTGATGACGATGAAGTATGATCTACTCCAACTTATTATGCAAGGTAAAACTTGAAGACTTATCTCATGGCCCAAAAATCTTAAGACATGGTTCAAAATGAGCAAACGATCTGTGTTCCGAGCAGCTGCATCGAAAATCAAGACTGCCCCAACCATAGCGGATTGCTGGTAAGAGATGGCATCATAAGAAGAGAAGACACTTTATAGATAGGTTAGAGGTGTGCAGCTGCTGGACCCGCGTTCTTCCAAACGTCTCTAATCTTCTTTCTTTTCAGGACAAACTACCAAAAACAGCCCACCTTTGCGATGGGTACGGCACTACTGAAACTCAGGGGTACATCGCTATACCGGACAGGCAGGCACCTTTGAAATCGAATGGCAGGGCCTTGAATATATTCCATTACAAGGTCAGTATGTTATTACTTAATTACGTCATATTCATTATCGTATTGTTAAGTATACTTTAGGAAAAAATCCCGCAAGTCACGGAAGATATAATCTGTATTACTTATAAGTATAAAGTAGCCAAAATTCTTTAAAAGTTTATATAGACCCGTTGTTAGCTAAAAATGTCTAAATTAAGCTTAGTTAAATATTTTATTAATTGAATATTCATTAATAAATATCAAAGCCTTACCTTTAGTAGTGATTCAACTAATTAAACTCAATTTATTCAGCTAATTAGACAAACTTGCTCGTGATTTACTTAACATTTTGATGTTTAAGTCAATAGAGTAATTATTTAATCATATTGCCATTATCAGTTTGGAATATAGTTTAATATAATTAATTGTAATTCTGGAAGACTAGCCTAGCCCCACGGTTCTGTCGCAGTTTTCTCGTTTTTCTACAAGAACTACACTCAATACTTAATTATTCAATGTCATATGCTGGTTGGTATACATGAGATCTGAATTGTTGAAATTTAGCGAACATTTGGACCCAAATAGGGTATACCAATGTAGGAGCAGACCAACCTATTCTAGTAATTAGTAATTTATGCTGTAGTAGAATTTTTGCCAATTAAAAACATTTCAAGCGGTTTAAATATACACGATGTATTTCTTCTGATGCTAAATTATCAAGTAATTTATTATATAATTTTACTGACATAATCTTTATCGAGCTTTATATTTTTAATTTTGAAACAGGCCATCTTAATTTATATTTTCACTTAATTGCGTAGAAGCATCGTGATATTTGCATTCAATTTAGATTACTTTTCCTATCATATAGCACGTATATCAATTAATACTAAATTGTGTGGTTTTTTTTTTGCAGATAGTGGACGAAAATGGCAAAGTACTGGGTTTGTGTCAAACTGGAGAACTTCTCGTGAAGGGAGTTTCCTGCATTCAGGTATTTAATTAGATATTACATTCATAATAACATTTATAGCATCTTTTCTTACATTTATAACTTATTTTCCAGGGTATCGTTTCACCACAAGCCACCTGGTGCTAAGTGACTATGTGGTTGAAAGTGACATCATGCTACACCTGAAGTGAGAACTGGCTCTCAAATGGGGCTGCCGGCACACACCGATACGTGCTTGGCGACCACTCTGTCTGCTCGCACTTAGGGTATCTGAAATAACCTCGTTGAAGATCCACTAAACCCAGATCATCATCACCATCATCATCAGTTCTGCTGAACAGCGTTAACTCTTTTTTGTAACGTCTAGCAAAAACTTTTACATGCGCCACCGTGTTGATTTCCCATTGTAGCTACGCTACTACAGTCCTTTCCCACGATATTTCTTTCCTATAACACCAGAAGATAAACAAATATAAAAAGCAATTTTAACAACAATGCAATTTTACTACGCACAGCAATAAAAAGTAATATTTCGCCGTTGCATCGTCTACGTTTCCCACCATCGAAACAAAGGAATAAACACGCCGAAAAGAACAATTGCAGTTTACGACCCAATAGCTCAAAGACCAGCCGAACTTTCCCAGCGCAATAAACAAACAGGACTCTCCGATCCTAAACACCACGTGCGACGCGCCGCCTGC
Organism: Opisthograptis luteolata; assembly: GCA_931315375.2. Classification (NCBI taxonomy): domain Eukaryota; kingdom Metazoa; phylum Arthropoda; class Insecta; order Lepidoptera; family Geometridae; genus Opisthograptis; species Opisthograptis luteolata. Next base: position 10,588,113 of record OV928054.1, read on the forward strand.
CGAAGCGACCTGAGTTCCTGCCGAAGTCCAACGAAGATTAGGCTAGTTGTGTATATATAACGGAACTTTGAGTAATAAAGATCATTCACTGTGAACACGCAGTACGAATCACACCACCGGCGTTTCAATAATCACACAAAAATCTCCATAACCACCACAGTACGAAGGATCCCTAAAGTGGTGACCCCTACATAAGAACAGCAACAAGCGCAAAATGCAGAATCAAGCAGAGGAAAATACGACCACGAGAAAGTTTCAGCAAGAAGTCGCCGGTATCACCTTGCCATTGCGAATCCCATCTTTTTGGCGCGACAAGGTTCGACTATGGTTTCTCACCTTTGAAGCCGCAACAAGCGATTTAAACCGTAGCCAAGCCCAGCTAGCCCAGATGGTGATTGCTCAGCTCGACAAGATGGACATCGAACAGATTAGCGACCTCTTATACAGCCCTCCAGAAGCGGATATGTACACAGCATTCAATCGACCGACTCAAGCCTGCTTACATTTTAAACGAAAACATTTCGGACCAGCCAACTCAAGACCACGTCATCATCATACCAACGAAACAAGACATCGTACCCCCACCGCAATTATCATCGGAACCGGCCAATAATAACGTATTGATAGCAGATCAAGATACACCAGCATCACCGCAACCAATAATACGAACAACACGACTCGGCCGCCAAATCAAACTGCCGGTACGCTTTCGCTAGGGAGGGAGTCATGTAGCTACGCTACTACAGTCCTTTCCCACGATATTTCTTTCCCATAACACCAGAAGATAAACAAATATAAAAAGCAATTTTAACAACAATGCAATTTTACTACGCACAGCAATAAAAAGTAATATTTCGCCGTTGCATCGTCTACGTTTCCCACCATCGAAACAAAGGAATAAACACGCCGAAAAGAACAATTGCAGTTTACGACCCAATAGCTCAAAGACCAGCCGAACTTTCCCAGCGCAATAAACAAACAGGACTCTCCGATCCTAAACACCACGTGCGACGCGCCGCCTGCCGAAGCGACCCGAGTTCCTGCCGAAGTCCAACGAAGATTAGGCTAGTTGTGTATATATAACGGAACTTTGAGTAATAAAGATCATTCACTGTGAACACGCAGTACGAATCACACCACCGGCGTTTCAATAATCACACAAAAATCTCCATAACCACCACAGTACGAAGGATCCCTAAACCATTGCTTCTGTTATCAAACTCTAAGTTCTGAGATAAGATAAGTTTATCCTCGACTAAATAAAGCTATACGTAATCGGCTTACTATCTTCCTACTCCAGCGAAGGTATAATCTTCGATTCTCGGAAGTTTTATCTCTTACGAATTCAAAAGCCCGAGTTTATTTAAAAGGAGAGTGCTCCTCAATATGAGGTCAAGTGGGTTTAGATAAACAACAAAACTTCTTCAAAGAAGAATATTATAGCTTCCCTTTATATGACGAGAATATTTTCGTTGAACCGGAAATAATTATTTCCTTTTCCACTTTAGATATTCCCTTTTTGCTTACACAATTTGCCTTAAAACGTTGTTTTTTTATTATATGAGATATATTTGTAATTACGAGAATTATGAAGCTTCTACCAATTATAAAATAAAGATTTTTATTTGTAAAAGAAATTCGTTGAATTACTAAGCTGATCGTATCTATGAGAATTCAAAAATAATACAAGAATAGAACAAAAAATGGCACAAAAATGTTATTTCAACTGCCAAAATAAAAAACGATTTTGATAAGCATAGTGTTGGGGTTCGATAAATCGATTACCGATAATCTATAGACAGCCGACCGATTGATGTATCGATAACGCAAAACGTGACAATACCGTCGACGCAGTGAAATACTATCGCTAGAATTTCTCCTCATCCATACAAATATTTTAAAAATGCGAAGTTATCTTTTCACGACTAAACGGCAAAACCGATCTTTATGAAATTTCGTATAGAGATAGTTTGAACCCTGAGAAAGGACAGGATACTTTCTATCGCGATAAACTGTAGTCCACGTAGATGAAACCGTGGGGCACAGCTAAATTTATCGATATTGTAGCAACTCTAGTACCACCTTGCCTCAAAGAGGGAGTATGGGCCGTAATCTATCACCCTTGCCCAGTGCGGGTTAGTAGATGCCGCAAGCCCTTGAATGTTGTGGTTCTTGGATATGTCGGTTTCCTCACGATGTTTTCCTTCACTGTTTTGAGCGATGGCAAATCCACACATAAAACCGCACTTTACGAAAAAAGCAGGAAGAAGTCATTGGTGCGGGGCCGGGAGGATTCCAACTCGACGTTACCTTTCGGCCATCATAGCTCAAGGAAGTACACTGTCGATCAAAATGTTTATTATAATCTAAGAATCATTTATTTGCAACAAATTATACAAGACAAATACATTACGTAGAAAATTACAATAATAATTTATTAATTTATTATGTTAAACTGTTGCAGGGTTACTACAAAAGTAATGACGTGTACGATGAGACGTTTACTGAGGGATGGTACAAGACCGGAGACCTGTTCTACATCGACGAGAACGAGAGACTAGCCTACTTGGAACGGATCAAGTTCAGCTTCAAGTTTCAAGGATGCCAAGTGAGTATAGGGGAACTGCCGATATTTCAACTTACGCTTTTTAGCTTCCACAACTTCAAGTAGACACCACAATTTTGTCAATGTCATGAGCTGAAATAGATGATGAGTGAAATAGGCTATCAAAGGAATGAGGTTTTACCTTCTGTCTGTAATATTGAATTGAGGCCGAACGACTCTGTAATTTTAATAATTCGTGGTGTAAAAAAAAACACAATCTGCATGATACATAGCAGACGTGTTCTTAAGTGGAGACCGCGACTTGGCAGACGTAGTGTAGGACGCCCTGCGACAAGGTGGAGTGACGGCTTGCGCCGAGTGGCTGCCAGTAGTTGGATGAGAAGAGCCGAAGACCGGGCTCAGTGGCGTACCTTTGGAGAGGCCTATGTCCAACAGTGGACTAATACAGGCTGATGACGATGATAGCAGACTGGGGAAAAAATAAATTTATACATTGAAAAACAAAAGTATAAATTGCCCCCTTTTCATATTACGTCTTACAAGATGCGTTTTACCAAAAGTCATGAGTCATCTGATGTGTGACGATATTATGATCGAAGGTGGCGTCATGTCCAGCCCGGTTACCATTACCAACAGCCGTCAGCATATACCCAGATGACGTGTAACAATTGTTTGTAATTATATTTGCAGGTATCCCCTGAGGAGGTGGAGAGCGTGATCAGCTCGGTGGGCGGCGTGCGGGAGTGCGTGGTGTGCGGCACCGCGCGCGGGCCCGCCGCGGCCGTGGTGCTGCAGCCGCGCTGTGACGTCACTAAGGAACAGATACACCAGGCGGTCGATGGTACGTTATTACTTACTAGCGGACCGTTCCGGCTTCGCACGGGTATATATAAGAAGAAATTTCAAAATTAAAAATTGTGATACACACACATAAATCCTTCCTCCCGTACGGCCCGTACCCCCGTACCCCAGTGACGCCTACATGCATAAGGCCACCACGCAACCTTTTTCTACTACTAACATTTTTATACACGTGATTTCTTTCGCATGGAATGTCCGAATTGAATAATTCAAAAAGTTATATAAAGGTATTAAAGCAGTTTTGATTAAAAAGTAGTTTATTTTGATAAGGATTAATACCAAGATACAAATAAAGAGCCTTTTCTAGCAATGGCAAAAAAATTATTAAAAAATAAATAAAAGATCACTTATTGTGGCATCACTATAATAGTTAGACATATACTCTTGCGAAATTTTTTGTAGATCTTAATAAGGCCTACAAACCCGGAATACATTATTTTGTTTTATTGTCAATAGTTTTTGCAGCGCACGCAAAAATAGGTTTTCGATTTCACACATTGGGTTACAAAATAGCATTTTTCTTACGGATCCCTAATTTTTTTGGAAATATAATATAGCCTATGTCCGTCACAGATAGTGTAGCTTTCCAACAGTAAAAGAATTTTTCAAATCAGTTCAGTAGTTTCGAAGCCTATCCGATGTAAACAAACAAACAATAAAATCTTTCCTCTTTATAACACTTATACTAATATAGATAACTTATAGCATATACCCATATAACGTATACCCATGTACTATTTAGCAAGCCGATGCGTGTGTCCCACGGCCGTCTTCCACCTAAATACCGCGACTAGCGCCCTCTTGCTCTTTTATTGGTCGTCAGTAGTTCTGTCCTTATCGCGCGGCGGGTTTCATTGTCGCCGCCCGCGCCTCCGTCGTGCTCGGCGCTTCCGCTCCGCGCGCATGAAACAGTCCGGCTCCCGACCGCGCCGCGAATACACGTGCCCGTGCGCCTACGCCTTATAGTCGACGCCTAGCTCGTATACATAAGAACCCAACTATCGTTAAATTGCTCATGTTCAGCGATTTTGTCGTTGACCGTTCTGTTACGGTAGATGAATTATTATGTAACAAAATTTAAAACAAATCAGTCAAGTGCTTATTGAATTTGCATGGTGATGACTTTAAAAGAAGATTTTAATAGTTTTCCGTTTTTATGTCTATTTTCTTCCTCTTCCAGCGACCCTGAGCGAGCATAAGCGCCTCCACGGAGGCATCACGTTCGTCCCCTCCCTCCCCCACACACACACCGGGAAGCTGAAGAGAGTCGAGTGTAAGGAACTTGTACACAAGCTTATGAATACGGGGGCTTGTTGATCATCAAAAGGTTTTTGTCGTTGGTTGTAATAAAATATTTTTTGTATAGATTTTAATATGAATAACATAAGAAACACTTATTTTTCTAACGTATGAGATAAATAAATATAATATTCAATGTCAATGGTTTATTTTAAATTAGCCATTTTTCAAAATGTATACCTACGCAAAAATGTTACGTCTACCTGTTGCTCTGTTACTATGTAAAAGACGGACAAATTAACAAACAAACAAACTAATACTCAATTATTATATTTACTAGCAGTGCCCCACGATTTCACCCGCACGGACTACAGTTGACAGTTGTTGGTGACTTGTGGTCAAACGCTACCCTGTAAATAGTAGAGAAAAAATAATTAAAAATAAAAAAAAGTTTATTGCGATAGAAAGTTTCCTATGTCATTTAAAACTATCACCAAAAAAAGTAAACAAACATACTCGCACGTACATTAGAGAGAGTTACTTGCATTTAGGATTTATTTTACTATGTATGGAAAGGGAAATAGAACCTCAGAAGCCAAAAACGGCTACTTTTTATCCCGGAAAAACATTTTGTTCAATGGCTAAATACACGACACAATAATCATATAATTCAAGAAGGAAGGGGCACGAACGAGTTAAGTTATTCAGATCAAGTTGATAACTTGAACGGACATCAAGAATAACATTTGAAACGGATGTTCCCGGGAGGTGCGGCTCGGACTTCGCTGAGCCAACAACCCTATTCAAGCAAAACTTTAATATGGGATACCGGGATACCGGCCCGCTTCTTGGCTTCACAAGTCTACAAGATTAGTAGGAAGACTAGTAGACTTGTAGGATAGAGTCTAGAGCACGACTAAATGAGAGGAAGATCAAATCACTCGCCAGGTGGAAAGAGTCTCGCCAATATGTCGCCAAGCACCTATCGGTGTGTTCCGGCAGCCTCACTTGAGAGCCAGTTCCTAGTGCAAGTGCACCGCGTGGCATCATCTTCAAGTGACTTGTGGTCAAACGCTTAATCATGATCATCATCAGCCTATTGCCACTATGACCTTCTCTCAGAGAGAGAGTATGTGCCGTAATCTACCACGCGGGCCCAGTACGGGTTGGTAGATGTCGCAAGCCCTTGAATGTTGTGGTTCTTGGACATGCCGGTTTCCTCACCTCTGGATTTGAATGCTGAGTCGGCGTTTTGTATGGTGCACGTTTACCGTTCAGCTACCATCGCTTCTTGAACATTGCAGCTTCGGAAAACCGGCTGCAGAGCTGGACTGCGTTGACTCAAACAAATTGGCTGGCACAGAGTAAATACAAGGACGGACTATCGGCATTTACATCGCAAACATTTGCCCGATGTTTCCCGAGCGCCGGGGACTCATAGTTGCAAATATTTGTTCAGCTCCGAAGAGTGTTTTCACTTTTAACTTTGGATAACTTTAAAAGTGAAAGCGGGCTTTCAATTTGAAGTTTGCAAGTTTTATTGGCAGGCCCCCCTTCTGTTCCGCTTCTACTGTCAAATTTACTTTTTGTTTTGTTATTAAATTAAAGTTTGGTAAGTAGGGTCTCGAGTGGCGACCACGAACCGCAAGACGTTCCGTAGGTAGGCCCCCTACTGGGTAGACCGACGCCATTGTAAGAGTCGCAGGGAGCCGATGGATGCAAATGGCTTGTAGCCGTTCTTGGTGGCGTTCAAAGAGGGAGGCCTATGTTCAGTAGTAGACTTCTTCCGGCTGATGATGATGATGATGATTAAAGTATTGTATTGCTCCACTATTCAGCGTGGCAACATTCACATTACATCACATCATCATAAAAATTAAATAAAGGCTACTAGTATAACTACCAAACTTCCTGCTATCCCTTCTCTGTGGTGTTTAATTTCCTAATTATCTTGTTCCCAAATGAATAGCTACTTCATTACACCATTTCGGTGAACTATTGTGTGTATAATCCTTTCGTTTCACTTTAATAGGGTCTCGTTTCAGAAAACAACCAAGTCCAATTAATTACTTTATTTTATTTTATTGGGGTGGCTTACAGCTAATAATACAACATAGTTCAAAAAGTAAATTACAAAAGCCAATTAAAAGCCTCCACAGATGAGAAGAAAAATAATTAGTAATTAACATGCAAACATAGCCAACTAAAACTTAAAGATAAAGAACAAGAACTTAAATAACAACGAACGTTTATGGAAGACGGATTTCTGTACTCAGAACTTGCTTTTAAAATTCTAGTCATTTTATTCACTACTCACTTTTTTCACTTTTTCACTATTTAACGGCATTTCCCGTTAGTGTGGCCCCTGCATTTGAGAGAAAACCTTTGTCTCAGCAGTGGGGACGTAATGGGCTGATGACAAGAGTTACGTTAGCATTTATAATATTTGGAAGTAATATAGACACCTGTACACACACACAAACGTCTCACACACACACAAACACACACGTGTTCTCCAAACACGTCGGCGTTGAGCAGTGAACTTGCGAGGTGTCACCTAATTAACGCCTGAAGGCAAACTTTAGACAACGCGCTTAAGCGCTTTGTCGCTGAAGTCTCCAGTGCTTCATTCCTTTAATACAAACGTTGTTTTGCTTTTGAAATCACTAATTAATTGGTTTTTCTAGTGAAATATAGGAAAAAGTTGTGGAGGCAATTACAGGTTTCCGTTTAAATTTAATTAGCTCTGATAATTTTGTTGTTTGTTTTTCATTTAATGACTCGCTTCGGTTTTGCATGGGTTGGGAAATATAAAAAAATCATAGTTCTTGTAAGTCTTATAGTGTAAAATAAGGTCAGTTTTTTTCTACTTATATGTATCGTTTGATCACAAATCATCTGATGTTAAGTGACGATGTGGTCGAAGGTTGTGTTAACAACAGTGCCAGAGGATCCCGATGACGGATACGGTAGCCTGTAAACTCTGATAATAAAGTTGTCCAAGCGAAAGAAAGAATGATTAGATAATATTTAATAATTTTACACCCTGTTATTTCACTGAAAACATTACCCTTCAATCCGAGACGTAGTAATTGATCCACAGATCAAACAACGGGCCCCCAGTAGCGCCTTATCTTGGCGTAAGTGAAATAGGCTGTACTTTGTAACTTCACAAAAGCCAATAAAGGCGGATTGATAGATTGCCCAAACTAATTTCAATTAATATAGTTCACCCTAGGGATCCGCAAAATTAATCGAGTACCTGAGAACACTCGATACTTTTTAACGATATTGACTGATACTTTTCTCAATTAATTAACTAACTGAGATGGCGCAACGAACCAAAGTGAGTCACAGCCTCCGATAATAAAACACCCTACTTCGCTCTGTCCTGCGCTACCTCCTGCCAGTCCTCCAACCTGGATTGAGCGCAAATCCTTCGTGACTTCGTTTATCCAGTGATACCTAGGCTGCCCCTCGTAGGTGACTTGCGCCGTCCCTTGTAGCCTGCCCTGGCCCAAGGCCCCTTTGGCCCTAGGGTAAATACGCCCATGAGAAGAGGAGTGATAAAAGCTGATGATGATGACGAAAAAGTACTCGAAACCTGAGTAAGTCGATATAGTTGTTCCGATACCGATACTGGTATCGGTACTCTTGAGTATCGATATTTTGGTTTCGATACTACATCCCTAGTTCACCCGAGCTGGCTAATGTCCGTAGTCATGTCCAAAGTTATGGACGTGACAATGAGGCTATTAATCATTTAGGTATGATATGAGTAACGAGCCTCGATCGCTGCACAAACAGCTTGAAGTATCGAAAGTGTTTGTTTTGTGACGGTGATAACCCTAACTTTATGGCTATCGTATGGTTCACCAGAAGTTGAGGAGATAAGACTTAATGGGGAGCCACACGTGTTAGAGAGCGCGTCTCGGCAAACGTAGTGTAGGACGTCCTCCGGCTAGGTGGAGCGATGATACACATAAAATGGCTGGCAGCGGTTGGATGAGAGGAGCCGAAGCTTGCTTTGCTTTGGGAGAGGCCTATACCTAGCAGTGAACTGATACAACCTGATGATCTTCAATCAATCTTGTTGTTATCTAAATAACCCGATATTTTATAATAATAATAATAATAATAAAGCCTTTATTTCTATTTTATAATAAGCTTTAACTAAGATTGAATAGCGATGATGGCTCATTGGTAGTGACGTCGGCTTGCGATCCGTAGGACGTGGGTTCAAATCCTACAATGAGCTTGAGCTTTCGGTGAAAGAAAACATCGTGATGAAAATTTTCTAGTACTCGCCTGGCTAGCTACCACCCTCATGTTAAGAATCTGTCGCCAAGCACCTATCGATGTGTTCCGGCAAGCTCGATTGAGAGCCAGTTCCCAGCCCAGGTGTAGAGTGGTGCCATATTCGACCACATCGTCCTATAACATCAGGTGACCTGTGGTCAAACGCTACACTATAAATAGTAAAAAAAAGAAAAGATTTTTGTTTATAATGTACAGCAACTGACATTACAAACTATATCAGGCACGACATAGTTGCCTTAAGGTCGGACACGGTAGTGTCGTGAAGGGCACGTCCTTCTCAGATGTCCTCTGAAGTAGGCAATGCGCTGATCATTAATTAGTTAAAGCAATAACAAAGCAAGCCCTGTTTCATTAAGCTAATTGAGACAGGTGTAATTTATGTGCTAATAGAATTCTACAGTTGAATATACATACATACGAAGAGCTCATAGCAGAGCATGCCTAGTCGTTCTAAACCGATCAATTAGTTTAAGCAACGTTGTTCGATTCCATTCTCTAAACGATTTCATCACTGATTGATATGGCTCAATCTAGATGAAACGTTTTGAAGCAATGATGGCTCAGAGGTAATGACGTCAGTTTTCGATCTCAATATCGTGGGTTTGAATCCTAAAATGAACTTGAGCTTTCGGTGAAGGAAATCATCGCGATGAAACTATAGCTTGGTAGGGCATTTTCTAGTGATCGCCTGACCACCTACCAAGCGGTGTGTTCCGGCAGCCCACTTGAGAGCCAGTTCTCAAGCCAGGTGTGGCGTGGCGCAACCGTCGAGCACATCGTCACAACATCAGGTGACTTGTGGTCAAACGCTACCCTGTAAAAAAAAAAAAACTAAATATTCCCATCCTCCGCAAGCGTCTCCCGTTCGCTATACTCAAAGTCGAATGACGTCAAATTCCGTTAGAGGCAATCTTAAAAGGAGTAACTAAAGATGTATAGTCTTGTTTTAATCCACTCGATTCACAGAATGCTCAGTTTGATGATACCCTGGTAATATTCTCAGAAATAATCCAATTCACTTTTAACATCAAGTGACTTTTAACGAGCACCACAAAAAGATAAACCTTCGAAAGCACTTTATGAAATTGCGCCACTTAATTTTTACATAGAATTGCTGGAAACGCGAAATAAGTAATTGAATTGATTTATTTTTTTACGTTTATTCAAGTAAAGCCAGGTTTTTTTATCCATATTAAACGTTTAATTAGCATAAAAAAAATATGAAAATGTTAATATTTACTTCTTTATACTCTTTTGCGTTGAAACGGCTGAACAGATTTGAATACGATTTGGAATACAGATAACTTTTACCCTGGATTAACAAATAGGCTACTTTTTATCCCGGAAAATGTTAAATATCGGGATAACCATGGATATAACCTCGGGGAGGAGTATCGTAGTCCTATGACACCGGTGTAATTAGGCACATCTTTGTCGCAAGATGGCGGGTGAAATACACTAGTGTTGTGTATATCGATAGTTTTACTTTCGATAGTTCTCGTCTGAAAAAGTCATACTTGCAATAGACCTATCGATCGATTAAAACAAGGCAATATGGCTCATTGATTATTTGTAATACTTGTAGTTATCGATAGTATTGTTGCTCGCAAAGATCAAACCATCGATAGTATTTCTGCTCGTAAATAAAAAACTATCGATAGAGTTGGGATTGGTTGGCTAAGAATCAAAATCAGAATACAGTGTCACCCAGGGCCCGTCCTAGGTGTAGCAGAAGAAGAGGGCACACAGCCTTTGCTTAAAGTGGGTCAATAACATAATAGCGATCAAAGGATAAAAGATTTAAGGCATGACTTCACTAGTAAGCTGCTCGAAATATTTATAGACATTGTTGGAAATTTGACTAAACGTTGGTAAAACTAAAGGTAACGCAGGTTTGTTAATATCATACACCTACCTACATATTATTATCATAAGAACTAATGAAAAGGTAAAATAAGCGCGCAAGTATTTGTTCTGTGTCTGGGTGTTGTGGATCCCCGATCTTCGTAGTTTCTGATACCCTAGATACAGGGAAACCTAGTTTGGGGTCAGAGCCTATGTATGTGATTGTGCGGGCATTATTATTATTGTAATTATTTTTTTAAATGTAATATGACGGGCACCTAACGGTGTATTCTGGAAGCGTCACTTGAGAGCGACGACATGGCCGATGGTGAAGCCACGCTACACCCAGGTGTCAGTCCAGACTGGGAACTGGCTCTCAAGCGAGGCTGCCGAAACATACCGATAGGTGCTTAACTTGATAGCTAGCTAGATGATCACTAGAACAGAACTAACACCAAGTAAATTCAGTCAGTAAAATACGTAAACACTCTTTGTAGATGGGAGTTAATTATTTTTGTGGTTGAATAGTGTTACACAAATGAGCGCAGTGCATTGTCGCGCTGGATTTTGAATGGTTGAATTTCAAAATTCTGGGTGGCACTGAACTTTAACGGGTAAGAGTGACACTTACCATCAAACGATTTACGCCCGAAATCAATAATCGATCCTGATCCGTTATCCGCGGTTTTAGATCGATATGTCATGTCATAATCATCATCATCATCATCAGCCCGTACAGTCCACTGCTGGACATAGGCCTCTCCCAAGGTACGTCACTGAGCCCGGTCTGCGGCTCTTCGATGGCTCATGTCATAATATGTCATTTTAATACTAGTATGTCAAGCTTTACTACTAAAATGACATTTTATGACATGACATATCGATCCAAAACCGCGGATAACGGATCAGGATCGATTATTAATTTCGGTCGTTACTCGCCTTAACTCACAATTGAACAGTTAAAAGCTAATAAAAGTGTTTTAAAAAAGGGCTGTTTGTAGGTGCCTAGAAAGAGTGGGGCCATGCCTTTACCATTTCAAATATACCCTCAGGCTAGGTGACCTGAATGTAACATTGCCTGGCTCTCCATCGAGTTATATTTTCAACTGCAATTCAGTTATCGGCTGGGATCAGACATTATTCGATTAGGTGTTTACATTTTTGGACATTTTTCATTTGAAACCCCCGACGCAAAAAGAGGGGTGTTATAAGTTTGACGTGTCTGTCTGTCTGTCTGTGGCACCGTAGCTCGCGAACGGATGAAGCGATTTCAATTCAGTTTTTTTTTGTATGAAAGATGAGTTACGGGCGAGTGTTTTTAGCTTTGATGAAAATCGGTCCAAGATGTCGGGGGTTTTTAAATTTTAATTTTTTTGGTCCACGGATATTATTATACTAACAATTAACATGTCATTTATCTTAATTTTAACATAGATTCATTATTTATTTGACGATCCAAGTGGGTACCTAGCGCACGACTCCTGTTATGGGACAGATATGAACTTACAAGCTGTACCCCGCGGTTTCACTCGCGTACAGTTTACCGCTTTAGCCACTCAGGCGATGCGGGCTTCGATGGTTGCCCGCGCGTCGCGCGCTAAAGGGCTGCGGGTAACGATCGAAGCCCACAGCTGATTCAACGACAAGTGTTGTAAATAAACCTCTATAATCGACTATTGGCCGTGATACACGATTATAATCGACTAAAATTATTACTAGTTGAACAGCACTATCGGATAAAAGAAAAACATCTATGGATGTAGAAAAAAAATAGACACTGGCTTCAATTTGCTTTTTTAGGTACAACTTTACAAACTTGTGGAGAATTTCGTATTTAGAATTGTGAAGTGTTTTACAGTATAACTAGTTATTGATATTTATTTTTAGCAACGTGTAACCTATCTAATTCTTATTTTGATAGAATTGTTATTTACTTTGCTATTCGGAAATTTATAAACATTTTACAACAGATGAACGTAATAATTTCATGACGACAAAGTTAACGTGGTAATGTGTATTTAAAAATATCATATTCATTATAACAAATCATACTAGTGTAATGCCCAATCTGTCTACTTTCTGAAACTAGTTTCAGAAATTAAATAAGTTTGCTATAAATTAAGTAAAAACGACAATATCAAAAAACAATATCGCGGTATTTTGCGGTTGGTGAATATGTTCGACCGCGCAGCGCTTTAGAGACGGTAAGGCGTGCGACGGCAGCGCCTGAGTGGATAAAAAGTATCCTGAATCCCTTTTTCAGTGTTTGAACGATCTCCTCAACAAATTTTAACAAAATCCGATCGGTAGTTTTTGCGTGGAAGAGTAACAAACATCCATCCACCACAAACTTTCACATCTATATTTATAAAAGAAAGTCGTGTTAGTTACACTATTTATAACTCAAGAACGGCTGAACTGATTTGGCTGAAAATTGGTGGGGAGGTAGCTTAGGACCAGGAAACGGACATAGGATACTTTTTATCCCGGAAGAGGTTCTTACGGGATAACGGGAAGATGCGGGTGAAACCGCGGGTCGCAGCTAGTTTATAATATTAGTAGGATGGAATTAGATCGTAATTAGTATTATTATAGATCCAGAAAGCACTAACAAACGAATTCACAGTTACTTTATTATATCAGTGCAGATTTGTGTCGCAGCCATCCAAGACTTATTACAAGCTAAAATAAGACAATTCATCTTGCCGGGTATATTATGGAGATTTAAAAACATGTGCTTCCCTTTCTGGCGGCTTCTCCCATTTGTTTGCGGAAATGAATTTATCATTAAATCTGGTAAGGAAATGAGACACGTAATGAGTTTATACTTTGATAAAGCCTTTGTGTATCTGCATTATCTTAACTAGACATATGATGGAGGTTGGAACAGGCGTGGCTAGTATTTAATTTGACGTTTGTTACAGCGATCACAAACAACATATTTTGATTTAGAATAAAGATATTATATAGACGATTCGGTTTTGCATTCTATGAAACTAAGTTTGATAGGTCTAACAGTGGCGTAGCGTGCCTTGTCGGGGCCCCGTATAAAAATTTTTTTGGAGGCCCTTATATGGAGGTAAAGATTTTTCACAAAAGAAAAAAATATTGTGAGAAGTAATATTTATTTATCAAATAATTTACCCATTTTACAAATAAAAATCGATTTTTAAATATTCACTCTCCTTGCCTTTTTATCGGCAAACTGATTTATTAAATCATTTATGGCTGATGATGATTTTAGTTTTTCTAAAGTTTCTGCCTCTATGGACAATAGTGAGATGTCTGACAGCCGTTCTTGTCCCATCGAAGTTCTTAAGTAATTTTTTATTAGTTTTAATTTTGAAAAACTTCTTTCTGCCGTTGCGGTTGTAACTGGAAGGGTCAAGAATAAAAAGCATGCTGTGATTACCTCGGGAAAACTGGATGCAAGACTATTGAATTTTACCAGCAATAATTCAATGAGTTCTTTAATGGAATAATTTTTTTTTATTTCAGAATTTAAGCATGTTTTTAGAGCCTTTAATTGGTCACAAAGATTAAGTGAGATGTCTTTACTGTATTTAGCAGACAGTTTTCCGGAAGCGTTTAATATCTCTTCGCTTGAAGAAGATAGGAGTTTCTCCGGTTGTAATATTTCGAATATACTACTCAGGTTGCAAAGGCTCTGAAATCTTTCTTTAGTTTGAGAAATTAATATATCTAAACAGCAATAGTTCAATCTTTTATTTTTCGGATAACAAAAAATCCATGGGTTAGTAATAATGCTAAAAAACTAAAGTATGTTAGTACACTACAAAAAAAAACAATAAATACAACACACAATAAAAAAAGAAACACATGAACTCCTATTGAGGATCGGTGTCACGGCGTAATTGCGTAGCAGCCAATCCCAAGAAACGCTTAATAAACCATGAACCTGCGAGGCACTCCGTGCGCACGATGACCAGAAGAGTCAACAACCTCTATCTCAGCCATCGCTCGCACGTAGTGCCTCAGTACAGGTGCATGCGGATCCTCTGCCACGGTTTTCAGGATGCTGTTGTTACTTCCCCGCACCCTCCTCATCAGCGACGCGACTTTCTTCCGAATAACGGCATGAAAGCCGTCCGTTCGGTTTTGAGCAAACATTCCGGAGGCACTGCAAAAACGAGGAAGTCCCAACATCATCCTGAAAATATTGTTATATTGGATACGCAGGGTGTTTAGCGATTTTTTGGTATACCGGAACCATAGAGCGCCCGTGTACAGACCCTGGCAGTACGCCTTGAAAAGCGTAATTTTTACCTGGTCCGTACAGCGGGCGAATCTACGGGCCAGCATGTTACCGCGAACCGCCAAAGCCCTACGCTCCCTCTCTATATCGACATCGTCTTTAAGGTCGTCGGTAAGGAAATGTCCTAGATATTTGAACCTATATACCCGCTTAAGATTTAATCCGTTTAAAACGATTGAAGGGATATATTCGGGACACCCACCGGCGGCCTTAAAGACCATGTACTCGCTCTTACGCACATTATACGCAAGACCATGCGACGCAGCGTAGGTCTCACATACTCGCAACATCTCTCCAATAGCACTCGCAGTCGGAGCCAGCAGCACCATGTCATCCGCATAGCTGATGTTATTAACGCTAACACCACCCACGCGGCACCCGACACGCATGCTGCTAAGTCCCTCCACGAGGCCATCCATATACAGATTGAAGAGCCGCGGGGACGACAGCCCGCCCTGCCTCACTCCGCACTCCAACCTGTACGACTCGGAGAGGCTGTTAGACCATTTAACATGATTCACCTGGTTTGCGTACCAGTACCGAAAGAGACTCAATACCTCCACCGGTATACCCCTGTCAGCCATCTTTCTCCAAAGTACATCATAGGACACGAGATCGAAGGCTTTGGAGAGGTCCAGAAAGCAGGCGTAGACCGGTGTCTTGCGTTGAGTATAATATTGGACAGTATGCTTGAGAGCCAATATTGCGCTTTCAGTTGATAGCCCGGACTGAAACCCGAACTGCGCGTCATGAAGCTTTAAATATTTCTGCAGGCAAGTATCAAGCAATCTGTCCAACACTTTAGCAACGGTAGTAGCAAGGGAGATCGGGCGATAGTTACCTCTATCCGAGATGTCACCTGTCCTATTCTTAACTATGGGCACCACAGTAGTTTTTAATAAGTCTGCCGGTAAATATGAGTGACTGATGCACATAGAAAAGAACATAGACAGGAGTCCAGGAAGGTGCACCCCCGCATACCTCAAATGCTCGATACTGAGTCCGTCGTGTCCGGGAGATTTGCCCCTGCTCATTCCTTTTATTGCCGCTCTAACCTGGCCAGCTGTAAATCTTAGCAGTGGCTCCTCTCCCCGCACGCAGGACCCAAACTCGGGCAAACTAGCAGCTGTACCAAGAGGAGATTGCACCTTAAAATGGTCCATAAACATATTTGCAATATCCACTGGGTCACTACTGCCACCGACACTTGCCGGAAGGCCAGGTCTAATGTCGAGCTTTCCCGTAGACTTCCAAAATTTACCAAAATTTTTGTCAGCTCTCTGTTTTGCTATTTGATCCATTTTAATTTGGTCTTGGTTATTTTGACACCACTTTAGTCGCCCCTTAAAGATCTTACGAGATTGACACATATTATCGTATATTAAGCCCTCAGTTGGTCGATTATGTAAGACCCATACTTCGAACTTCAGCCTGGCCTCCCGATGAGCCTCCCTTACGTGCTTGTTCCAACCACACACGACTCTTTTCCTGTAAAAGGTTTTACCTATTGCCTGCTCTTTGGTTTGAACAGCCGCGTCCTTCAAAACATTCACAATTTGGCCATACAACCTATCTAAAATAAGCCTATGACTATTAAAGCTGCATGACCCATGACTGCACTCGATGAATTCAGAAGGAAAATCTATATTTCGTAAACCATTGTGACATAGATTATGATATTTGTTTATCTGAGAGTCATTTCTTTCCCCCCAAACCACTGCACTACGCGGCACATCATGTGTCAACAGCTTAACTCTTACTGAACCTAAATTACAGTCAACATAAACAGGCAGATGATCCGACAAAAACATATCCTCCATTATACCTACTCTTACGACTGTTTGCCAGGCAGACAGAGAGACCACACAGTGGTCTAGCCAGCTCCTACTACGGTGATACAAGTCATTATATGTATATGTATCTGAATCAGCTCCCAATTTTTCTACATCTGCACAAACCCAATGTCGATCCATACAGAAACTAGATAGCTCATTGTAAAATAATTGATTTGGGTGAGCATTGAAATCGCCCAAAATAAATACAGTTTCGACATCATTGCTCTCCTCAATCGCGCTAATTTCGCTCAATACTTCCGTAAAAATAGGTAGGTTGTCCTGCGATTTAACTGGCATGTAAACAGAAAACACCAAAATAGAACGACCGCCTAGTATGACTTTAATTGCAGCCACTCTGGTGCTACCACAGTCAATGACAGACACGGTGTCAAAAATGCCCTTCCTCCAGAGTATGGCCACCCCACCATATGGTCTCCCTCTTAATATGCCTGCAGATGTGTCCACAGCAGACTTGCCGGTATATTCAAAATCACTACTGACTGTTCCCAAAATTGGAATATCTTGATCCAAAAGCCACGTCTCCTGCAGACACACTATATTTGACATCGCACAAATATTTCTAATGTCATCAATTGACCTCTTAAAAGACTTACAGTTAAAACTTATTAATCTACAATGATCATTTTTGTCACTGTTAATATCCATTTAAAAAGTACTATTTAGCTATAACCTTACGATCTGCTTGTTTTGTACCGTACATAAAATGCACAAAACGCCTAAAAGTAATGCCATCTGGCCAAAATTCATCATTTAAAAACAAATTCAACTTAGCTTTGGAAACAAACAATTTATATGCGTTATATTTCTTAGTTGATTTCATTTGTATCATTTTTAATGAAACATTTTCATTGGTTTTTTCTTTAATGTAACTAATAATATCATAATATCAATAATATCAATAGTATACATTGACTTTGAAATAGGATTCCGGGTCGGAAATTCTCTCATCTTGTGATAACTCATCAAAAAAACGCTTCGTTATCTTTCGCCTACTGTTTTTAAAAACAGTTGTTACCCCCAACTTTTTTGCTAAATCTTTGGATTCATTTAGCAAACTATTAAATGAATTCTGATTTCTTAATTGGCGCAGTCTATTTAAAAGATTACTTAATAAAATACTAGATTTCTGTAAGTCATTATTTTCATGCTGTAGAGCTTTAGAAACAGGATTAATAATTTCAAATAGTGAAGAAAAAATGTAACGAGCACTAAGAAATCAAAACTCTCTAAAATATTAATTATACTTTTACATTCTTCACGTTCATCTTTTTTATTTGAAATTAAATTTAGTTGGTACAAAGTTTTCATGATTAGTAAAAAATTTTTCTTTACTGCTAATAAAGCGTCGTTCCTAGAAGACCATCTGGTAGGACATACCTTTTTAAGGGTAATCAAATATTTTTCAGATGAATCGTCACTTAGCATAGCCCAGCGTTTTATACTATTGCCAAAAAAAGTATATATTTTTTCTAAATTATCGAAAAAAGTCGATACTTCACGAACATGTCTCGCAGCATCGTTCAAAACCAAGTTTAAAGCGTGCGCAGCACAATGAACATAATCGGCATTTGGAGCATGCTCTTTTATTAGGGTTTGTAATCCTCCATACACACCCGACATAACATTTGCTCCATCGTATCCCTGTCCTCTACATTTAGTCAAATCAATTCCATATTCTTTAGTCAAATCTAAAATGTCAGTTTTCAGACCTGCAGCACTGCAATCGGTTACTGCTATGAATCCTAAAAAGGACTCACAGATTTTTATTTCTTTAGGCACATTATCATCATTTTCTGTAACCGAGATATATCGAAAAACTACAGATAGTTGGTAAATTTTTGACAAGTCTTGTGTTGTATCCAGAATTATTGTCAGAAATGGAGCTTTTTTAATTTCTGAAATAATACTGTTCCTAACGTTAGTACCAAGCAAACTAATAATTTCGTTTTGAATCGTAGGGCTTAAATAATTTATTTCACCTTTCGGTTTTAGAAAAAGTTCTTTTAAAGTTGCATCATAGTTAGATAGCAGACGTGAAATTGCCATAAAATTGCCAGAATCAGAATCATGCCCCCTCAAAGGTAGATTACAAGATACTAAAGTAATTATAACATTAATTATACGATGCAGTACATCTCTCCAGAATGTAATTTTACTATCGATTTCACTTTTAAATAGAGTATCGATGGTATTTCCTTGCAACCAATTATTATAAGAGAGTGAGGCACTAATATGCTGCTGTGACTTTTCATGGTCAAGAATAGTTTGTGTGAAATTGCTTCTAACCGAAACACCGTTAACCCAAGCAGAGGAGTACGATTTGTTTTGACGATCTGCTAATAACCAACAGAAGTGACAGTACGGTTTGTTTAAAACGTTAGAATAACATAACCATGGTCTTATAATTTTTATGCCTGTCTGATTGAAATATGAATAATAATAAGCTGAAAACGGTCGGTTATTTTCTGAAACTTTTGGAAATGTTCCTTGTGGTTTAAATGGACCCAATTTAAAAATTATTTTTCGTTCGCATTCAGTTAAATTGTCACCAAAATTTCCTCTATCTGATGAAATTATATTACAATCTGCATTATCTGCAGATATATCAGAATCGTTGACTTGGGGTTCCTCAAGTCAACGATTCTTGGGGTCATTTGTAAAATAAAATAAATTAGAAAGTTTTTATTCTTTTTCCTTACACACTTTGGGGGCCCCCGTGGCCCGGGGGCCCCGTATAATTGATACGGCAAATACGGCGGTAGCTACGCCCCTGAGGTCTAATAATATTGCTGTCTTTTTCTAACCACTGAAGTAAAAAAGGACAGCATTACTTTTAGACCTGTTAAACTTAGTTTAGTTTTAGAGAATGCAAAACCGAATTGACACCATAAGATTCATATTTAGATTTTAAAATGGGATAGTTATTGGTTTATCTCGTTTAAACATCTAATTCTAATGTTAATGACCATGGTAGTTTAAAACAGTAAATAAATATTTTGTTTTATATTATAACAATATCGTAAAGTGGTAAAATTTGTTTTTAAAACACTTTTATTAGCTTGACTTGTAACTAACTAACTAACTAACTAACTAACTAACTAACTAATTTATCTTTAGATGCGGTAACCTCTCAAACGGCTGATCCAATTTCAATAATAGAAAGCTACACAAACTATTTCCGTGAGCATCTCAGAATGAAATCACGATATCTGACAAATAATTCTGAGAAAAAGGAAACTGGCTGCTTTATCTATCAGCTTACGCTGACGATTTGATTAAAGTTGATGTGATGTATAAAATAAATGTAGAAAGTCCGTGACATAAAATATTATATATATTAGGTTATATATAATGGTTTGAGAAAACTTGCGGTTGTCAGAATCTTTACCTATCCGTGCGAAGTCGGGGCGGGTCATTAGTCTTAAATTGGAAAACTATTTAGGGTGGTAAATTTTGTTTTAAATACAAAACGACCAATCTCCAAATGTACCGATCCAATTTTGAGAATTATTTCACTGTTATTAAGCTTCACGATCCCAACCTGTCTTTCTAAACAAACTACCTTTTATCTTTACATCCAGTTATGTCACAAATACAATGAGATCATTCCGTTGATATTCAAAAACATATCGGTACCTTTATTTTGGGTTACTGCAAATCCGCTTACGGTCTTATAAAGGCTCTTTTCGAACATCGGCCGTAATGTTTTTATAAAGTATGTGGGAGATACGCGAGTTTTAAGCTCGCGAACATGTTGGCCAACTTATTAGAGAAAAAGAATGCTGTTCGCCTCTACAGTCGAACAGTCGTTTCTTTTACTACGCGGGCTCAGTGCGTTTTATTAGACGTCGCATGCCCTTGAATGTTGCGGTTCTTGGACAAGCCGTTTTCCTTCTTGCGTCGTCTTGGACATGCCGGTTTCCTCAGAATGCTTTCCTTCACCATTTTGTGCGATAGTAAATCCGCACATAGGTGAGGGGCCGAGAGGATTCAAGCTCGGAGTTGATGTCTTATAAGCCGCACGCGTTAGCCCATGTCAGTCCACTACTGGACATAGGACGCTCAAAGTACGCCATGGAGCTCGGTCTTCGACTCGGCGCAAGTCGTCGCTCCACCTAGTTGCAGGGCGTCCTACACTACGTTTGCCAAGTCAAGGTCTCCACTCAAGAACACGTTTACCGTCTACCCCAACAGTTATTGGTTCTACGGCTTCAATGACCAGTCCACTGTCACTACAGCTGTGACCATCGTTCTCTGTCGGATCATCTGAGAGAGGTAAAATTCCACGAGCAAGTTTGCAGTACAAAACTGCTAGCCAACTTCTTCCCCCGTCTACCTCCGTATAAGCCACTCCACAGAATGGTGGCTTCATTAAATTTCTTTGGAATCGAATATTGTTTTTATTGCGTTATCGAGTTATCTTTAGGAATCGGAGATATTCCTTTATTGGTGCGAGTGCTCGTCGAGATGGAAGTTTATGAACTTGTTCGAAATACTTTATCTGGTTCTGAAGTTGGAATTAAAAGCCGTTTGTTTGTCTGTTCAGATGATAGCTTTGTGGTTGTGACGTTGGCTTGTGACCTGCAATCGTGGGTTCAAATCTTGAGTTCTTTGCGAAAGGAAGCTTTGTGATGGAACTATAGCTCGGTGGTAGGGCATTTCTTTGTGCTTGCCTAGCTAGCTATTATCTTCAAGATAAGTCTCATGCTATGCCTGAACTGGGAACTGGCAGGAGCTTGGCGATCAAAAGAATTAGCCAAAAGTGTACTAGAGAGTGTCCTACCATCAAGCTATAGTTTCATCACGATGTTTTCCTTCAAACTCGTAAAACTTCTAGAGCAAATAGCTTATCACACTATCACTATATATCATCACCGTCATCATCATCATTTATCTTCAATTCTTCATCCTTATATATATAAAAAAGGTTCCTGCGGGATAGTAGGAAATCATTTGAGCGCAGATGGTATTAAAAAAAAGCTTTTGATGGATACAACATTATTTCCAAGGGCTGTTAACTCCATCCTCCGAGTATCATCCCAAGTAATTACACCCTTCAGTCTAGACTAGCAGTAGGTACTACAATTCGTACTCGATCTGTCTTCTTAACGCACCATCGGGGAGCTCAATGGGCTCCGAACTACATAAATTGATTAAAATTCCATTTCGGGGAGCGTTAACTTGACAAATGAGTTTTAGGAACGCATTATGGGCTAATAAAGGATATAAATGTAGATCCGAATAAAGTTTTTGGCGGAATAATTTGGAATTGATGCTGCTTATAGAAGTCAATCGCAGATAGTATTTAGAAACCATGTTTTTATAGGACATACATCATTGTAAGTATATTGGAAAACGGAATTAAATCAT
Source organism: Opisthograptis luteolata (assembly GCA_931315375.2). Taxonomy (NCBI): domain Eukaryota; kingdom Metazoa; phylum Arthropoda; class Insecta; order Lepidoptera; family Geometridae; genus Opisthograptis; species Opisthograptis luteolata. Next base: position 10,610,446 of record OV928054.1, read on the forward strand.
TTGTAGGTTGGCGAACAACAATATGCGTCCCACGATTTCATCCGCACGGACTAAACTTTACCGCCATAAATATACTACATCTTTTTTCAGGGTTTGAACTACCTTGATACCAAATTTCATCAAAATCCGTTTAGTAGTTTTTGCGTGAAAGAGTAACAAACATCCATACTCACAAAGTTTTGCGTTTATAATACGAGTAGAATAATAAATAACGTTTTGTTTTCTATGTATTTTATATTCGTTCCTCATTTACAACGCCTTGTATCGTTAGTATCGGGTTCAACAATGCACCCACATTCAAAATCAAAATCAAAATCAAAATCAAAAATATGTTTATTCAATAGGATACATTGTGATCACTTTAAAACGTCAACTTAAAACTAGCTACGCCTGTTCCAACCTCCTTACGCCGGCAAAAGAACAGGCAAGAAACGCCCGGCAGGTAATTTTTTTGGCGCGATCACATTGACAATTTTATTCTTATTACTAATTGATTGAATTGGAGCAAGTTCACTAAAATCCCAAGCTTTTTTTTTTTGTCATCTAATAGTCCGATATTTTTTATTTAGCTTTACTAATAATAAGATTTCTCTTGTTTGGTTGTACACATTGGGATATGGGAACATGAATATTAACGAGTTGCGGGATCACAACCAAAGCAGACCAGACCCCACAAGCAGCACCCGTTCACGAGTTGACGCATGTGCCAGCCATCGCTCTCCTCGACCATATGAGAGGGAAGAGGGCGACCCGACACATGACGCCGCTGCAAGCAAAGTCACTTTCGTGAGCATGACTGTTTTGGCTGTTTACCGAAAATGGTTAGAATAGGGGAAATAGGGAGAATAGATAGATAGAAAGAAAGATAGATAGATTAACTACAATCCCAAGCTTGTTTGTCATCTAGATAGTCCGATATTTTATAATAAGCTTTACTAATGAGATTTCTCTTTATACGAATTTGAAATTTTGTTATAGACAAGTCTTGAATTTCACTTGGGATTTTGTTGAAAAAGCGTACACATTGACCTTTGAACGAGTTGCTAACTTTATGGAGCCTAGTGGTGGGTACAGCAATTTTATCTTTGTTTCTAGTATTAAAATTGTGATAATCACTTCTCTTTTTGAAGCTATTTAAATTTTTCCGTATGTACATTACATTTTCATAAATATATTGACAAATAACTGTCATTATTTTGGTTTCTTTAAACTTAATTCTTAAAGATTCTCTGGGGCCCATGTTATAAATCGCACGAACAGCTCTCTTCTGCAATACAAATATGGTGTTAATATCAGCAGCGTTTCCCCACAGCAATATTCCATAGGACATAATGCTGTGAAAATAGCTGAAATAGACTAGTCTGGCTGTATCAACGTCAGTAAGGTGACGGATCTTCTTTACAGCATATGCTGCAGAGCTAAGTCTGCTCGATAGACTGACAATATGTGGACCCCATTGCAATTTGTGATCTAAAGTTATGCCTAAGAATACTGTAGTCTTGACAAGGTCCAATTCTTCGTCCTTAATTTTTACATTTGTTGGTACTTCTTTAACATTGGGCAGCACAAATCTCAAGCATTTTGTCTTTTTTCCATTTAACATCAAATTGTTCGCATCAAACCAGTCTGTAACTTTGGAGAGAGCATTGTTCACGTCGTCAGAAATGTTATGTTGTCGCTTTAACTTAAATAAAAGCGACGTATCATCAGCAAACAATACTATTTCGTGATTGTCACTAACAAGGCTGGGCAAATCATTGATGTAAACTAAAAACAGAAAAGGTCCGAGTATTGAACCCTGCGGAACTCCCATTGTGACTACTGACCCCGAGGATCGCTTCCCGTTCACGTCAACTCTCTGAATCCTATCACTAAGGTATGAGGTTACAAGGTCCAGAGGAACACCTCGAATACCATAGTGCCGGAGCTTCCTGATCAGTGTCTCGTGGTGAACACAATCAAATGCCTTGGACAAGTCACAGAACACGCCTAGAGCGTCCCGTGACTCCTCCCAGGCATCATAGATGTGAGTTAATAACTCGACACCAGCATCAGTAGTAGAGCGACCACGCGTAAAGCCAAACTGTTTTTGATTAAGTAATTTGTTTGCTGAGAAATGTCTTTGCAATTGATTTAGAATAAGTTTTTCGAATATTTTACTAAATGTTGGTAATACTGATATTGGTCTAAAGTTAGTAGGGTCAGTCGTTGTACCCGATTTAAACAAGGGTGTTATCTTACTATGTTTCATCAGATCAGGAAACACGCCGTCGTCAATACATTTGTTAAATATTAGGGCTAATTCATTGCGAACATTACAGATATGCACGCTTTAGTTCATGCGAGCCTTAATTGAATTAGAGCTACTTTAAGACCGTGACGTAACCGCTCGGACATAATTGAAGCAACAGTTCAAGCGATGATAGTTCAGTGGTAGTGCCGTTGCCTTGCTATCCACAGATCATGGGTTTCCAATAAACTTGTGCTTACAGGGAAGAAAAAAAACAGTGATAAAACCTTGTCTTGGGCATTCTGTATTGCATGCCTACATTGAAGTTTAAAATCTATCGAAATGTACCTATGATGTGCTTTAGCAGCCTCATTTGAAATCCAGAAGGGACGTGGCACCATCTACAACTACTTTAATTGCGTCAATTCTTGACCAAACGGTATCCTGTAATGAAAAAAAGGAAATTAAAAATTTAAATATTTAATCATTTTTGATTGAGTTTCGATCCATGCTAGTAAGACTGAGCAAATAATGCTCGTCACCAGACAATCTTCCATGTCTCACTAGGTTTTTTAATTTAGAAGCCGGCTTCGAAACAATCCCTACTTCAAAACTCCTAAACTGATTTAAATGAAATTTAGTACAGAGATAGTCTAGAAAGCCTTAGAAAGGAAATAGGCTACTTTTTATCGCAATAAACTGTAGGCCACACGGGTGTAACCACGGGGAACAGCCAGTCAACCATAAATTGACCTTAATGTAAACGTTCATCATATTGTTCGTACACGTTTAACGTTTGTTTCAATACGGTGTAAATGTTCTCAGCTGCTGCTCAAACATAAAATCATCTCACTACGTGAATAATTGCAATTTAATTTTGAATTCACAATATCGTTCGCCTTTTACTCGATAAGGAAAATCTAATTACGCAGTGTTTATGCTAATAACGAAACTGTGCGGTGGCAGAAACGAGGGTCAACTTTACCTGGTGTAATTTGGTGAATTATTTATTAGTGGGACCTCGTGAGGTGCTTCTAGAATAAGGTCGCTGCTTGGTGTGTAATTAAAATTGTTTCTTGTCGCTATACGAGGTAGATTCGAACTCGGTGTCGGCGTCTTGTAAGTCGCACGCCTATGTTCGGCCACCATTGTTGTTGTTACAATCTATTTCACCCACATTTTCAGCAAAGCATCTTTCTTTTTTGGATTCATTCATACCTGTGTTGCGTATCTTATTCCAGTATACGGTGCTAACGATCTAATTCCATATCATATAATTGTGATCGTCACATATAGTTGTAGAGATAATATTTGATAAATTGCTAGCGAGGCTTCCGCTAATGATGATTATCCGCCGGGGTTATTACCTATCTTGCAATTAGTTAATAGGTAAAGCAAGTTCAGAAAGCATAGCGGTTGATACAACTTTTTTCAAGTTCTGATGTTTTTAGTGCTTAGTAAAGCTGTGGTTTTTAGTTACTTAAGCTGTGGTTTTTAGTTATTAAACTATACTTATATGTAATATGGTTTTACTTTTTGGTATATTGTTACCAGGTCCAATTTACTGGACTCATCAAAACGAATCAAATGAGCCCAAACTCAAGGGGTTTCCTAGTAGCCACTGCAGAGTTTCACTATCCACCTCCTGGCTCCATCATCAGATCAGGTTTCATCAACCAATTTTTTACCAAATTAATGCATTGTCACCGAGATTACATAAACATACAAAGTTTTATTTCGATACGACAGTTAGAAGTAAATTTAAATTGACTTCTAAGATTTTATTATATTGTTAGTTAGTTAGTTACAAGTAAAGTTAATAAAAGTGTTGTAAAAACAACTAATGTTTTTGACGTTTCGCAACCAGTTGCTAATCATTCAAACGTCTCACGACTCGTTCGGTTGTAAGTGATCGCTAATTTCACGTGATACCGACACTAGTCGGATCTCCGTACCTGCCGTCAGGTTAATGACTGTCAAACTAGTTAGTGACGTTAGTGTCGGTTAAATGATATTCGGCCGCGCGGCGTGTCGGGTTAATGATGCAGCCTGTTATTGTTTCGGGTTGTGAATTAATTGATGTTTAGCTTTTAACGTTAGTGGGGGTAAATAATTAAAGGGCTCGCGGGTTTATATCAACACTAACATTGTACAGAAGTTGTAGAGATGAGTCTGTATAGTATGTAGAAGAAAGTTTATGGAACTATTAAGATGATTTTAATAGTTCTTTCAAGGATAAAAAGTTATACTATTTGCAAGTAAAAGTTTATTTATGAGTTTTTTATATCGATAAAATAATGATAAGACAGGACGGAACAGGACAGGGCGGGGCAGGGTAAAGTAGGACAAGTCCTTGTTATCTATAAAAAATAAAGTCTTAATAAGAAAATCAACATTTTCAAAAATACAATACATTAGGGTCTTTAAAGTTTTTTTCGAAAATACCAACTTGATTATTTTAAGGTTTTTTTTAATGCATGAGGCATGAGGCTGTAGAAACCAAGTTTTTAGATGCTATTTCAGTGTGTGCTTATTAAACAACCTTCTATACATGCGAAAGTGTGTTTGTCCGTCTTTCTTTTCAGCAGCAACAAAAAAGTAGAAAAAACAAAATCACAGTAGAATTAAAATTTTGTGTTTACTACATTATAATAAAAATCCTATTTGTACGATTCAAATCCAACCCCAAGTCATAACTTATGCTTTTTCCTGGTTAACGCCAGCATTTTCTATTTCCAACGTAGCACGTAGCGCCCGTTGCGGCATAGCACGTGGCGTACCAATGCAGCAATGGCGTAGCACGCGAAGTACGATTGAAAGATTGGTTCCTTTGATAGCTTCCGGATTCAGGGAAAATGGATGACGCTTTGTTGCGACGCAAGAAAAATGACAAAATATTTGTTTTGTCAAGGTCAAAGTCAAAATTATATACATTATGTATATTTATTTAGTACATAATACAAGTCTTAAAGACTCATCCGTGGCATTCCCTTGTAAAAGGTGTAAACTAGCCGATAAGTGTATTTGAATAAGTAAATAAATGATTTTAATCACTGGGGAACGTCAAAGATAAAACTAGGTTTTACCCACGTAGACTATTGTTTATCGCTTTAAAAGTATCAAAACTCAAAAACTCAAAACTCAAAAATATGTTTATTCAATAGGATACATTGTGATCACTTTAAAACGTCAACTTAAAACTAGCTACGCCTGTTCCAACCTCCTTACGCCGGCAAAAGAACAGGCAAGAAACGCCCGGCAGGTAATTTTTTTGGCGCGATCACTGACAATTTTATTCTTATTACTAATTGATTGAATTGGAGCAAGTTCACTAAAATCCCAAGCTTTTTTTTGTCATCTAATAGTCCGATATTTTTTATTTAGCTTTACTAATAAGAAGATTTCTCTTGTTTGGTTGTACACATTGGGATATGGGAACATGAATATTAACGAGTTGCGGGATCACAACCAAAGCAGACCAGACCCCACAAGCAGCACCCGTTCACGAGTTGACGCATGTGCCAGCCATCGCTCTCCTCGACCATATGAGAGGGAAGAGGGCGACCCGACACATGACGCCGCTGCAAGCAAAGTCACTTTCGTGAGCATGACTGTTTTGGCTGTTTACCGAAAATGGTTAGAATAGGGGAAATAGGGAGAATAGATAGATAGAAAGAAAGATAGATAGATTAACTACAATCCCAAGCTTGTTTGTCATCTAGATAGTCCGATATTTTATAATAAGCTTTACTAATGAGATTTCTCTTTATACGAATTTGAAATTTTGTTATAGACAAGTCTTGAATTTCACTTGGGATTTTGTTGAAAAAGCGTACACATTGACCTTTGAACGAGTTGCTAACTTTATGGAGCCTAGTGGTGGGTACAGCAATTTTATCTTTGTTTCTAGTATTAAAATTGTGATAATCACTTCTCTTTTTGAAGCTATTTAAATTTTTCCGTATGTACATTACATTTTCATAAATATATTGACAAATATAATATCCTATGTCTTTCCTCAGGACACAAACTATATCTTAGGCGGGGATCAGCTACTAATGTTAAGTTAGTTAGTTAGTTACAAGTCAAGCTAATAAGAGTGTTCTGGTGCCTTCTTCACTCCAATGGAGTAGCTGGGCGACCGCGGGACCGGGCGCGGAGCGGGAGGCGCTCGCTGCGCACGCGGCTACATTCACTCTCAAGACATCATTTGCGACGCAATTACTTATAACGTCAAAATTTTTCATTATTCTAAAACCATTGTAATACCTCATTAAAATAGACAAAAGGATCCAAGAATTTAATTTATAAACCAACTGCAACCCCAAGCAAGCCTTCGGCGGAAACAAAAAGAGTTTTAAAAAGTAGGGAACGTAGTTCTATTTAGTTTTTTTTTTTCACAGAATCATGATTCTACCTGTCAGCCATAGACTCTCAAACAAACGTTAATACCCAGTTGATTCGTCGATCTACGATAAAGGGTATCGTAATGCCCCATTCTCTAATTACATTGTCTCCAACTACCCTCATTCAGTTTGATGGCTGCTATAACACGGTCCATACACGGCCCCTATTATTTACTCGCGTTCAAACAGAGCAACAGGTAGAGATGAGGTAGATGCAAGTTTAGGCCGGACGTTTGAGTTTTATGTCGGATAATTTATGCCGAATAACTGGGTAATGACGGCTGATGTTGCACACAATGTTGTTTTTATTTCGGAAAAATAATTTGTGCCCTGAAAATAAAGCGCAGGTATTTGCGTCTGGGTGTTGTGGATTGCCGATCCGCATAATACCTAATTAAAGTCTGATTTAAGTATGTTATGGTGAATTTATGGAAATAATCCAAAATTGGAAAGTACGTTAACGCTTGGTAAAGCTATATTACACTCTGTTTGAGTTTCTTGGCTATGTTTTATTTCAATAAAAGTCCTGTGGCAATCTCCATGCAGGTAAACCCGAGGGGCACAGCCAGTAGCTTATTTATAATTCATATGCGTAAGAAACTGTAAATAGTACTTAGGGTTATTAAATATACAACTTTGGTTGAAAAAAATCGCTACATGCAAATATTTTCTACAAATTAATTTCTTGCTAAAAATTATTTCCAAATATTCTAAAGTTGAAAGTCACCGGATAGGCCGGACCTCAATTATTGTCCGGCCACCCAGTACATCACTAGCAGCAGCTGAGTAAATTGGTCCACGATTACCATAATAGGTGGCCGACGTTAGTAAAGTTATTCAGTATTTCAATAAATTGTTTTTAAAGTCACCTTGTTGGATGTTCAACCGCGGCGGCAGTGGGTGCGGAGGCGGTGACAAACTTTACTTATATAATAATGAGGTAAAGTTGTTTGAGTTGTTAGAGCAACGGTGGCCGAACAGTAATGCATGCGCCTTACAAGGCGCCGAGACCGAGTTCGAATCCTCTCGGTCCCGCACCTATCCTACTAATCCTACTTCCTACTAATATGATAAATACGAAAGTTTGTGTGTCAATGTTTGTTGCCACGTATCATACTACTAAACCGATTTTGATGAAATTTGGAATGGATATAGCTTATACCCTGCTACTTCTATCCTGGAAAAAGGGTTTTTTTATTTTGCTTGACCTATGTTTATCAATGTTATTTTTTTCTATTCAAATTTTATTTTTCTTTTCAAATTTTTTTTTTTGTATATTTGGAATTATTTAGGTAATTAGCTTTGGCCATCTAATATAATCTAATAATAAATAAATGAATAATTGCAATATTTGTGTATGTTGTAACTTACCAAGCTTTTTTGTCATCTAAACATCAGGTCGCTATTCTGATAAGAAATCAGGCTTGCCAAATTTTTACATAGAACTATTCATATGGTGTTACACAGTACTCTGTGAGAGCCAGTGACTTTCTTTTAACAAACAATTCGTCACGCCGTCACTCCGCGGGGCGTACTCAGCAGTAAACCCGCCACTTGTCGTAAAGCGTGACGAATGTTCCTGGAAGCACGCTGCACGTTTCACAATGTCACGTCGCGCCCCTAAACTCGTGCTAATGAAAACGCGCGTGTTTGGCACATCGCTGCTGAATTGAGACATAGTATACATTATGCAGTAGGTATGGTAAGGCCGGCACATGAGCTAGAGTCGAGGCGGCGTCGAAGCGCGGGCGCATAAGCGGCGCGCCGCATCTATGTTTTCTGTAGAAATCAATAGCAGTGCACTGATATAGTAGAGTCAAGGCACAGACGAGGTGGAGCCGGCGCGGTGTCGAGGCGGAGAACGCGGTGACCAAGTCACAACTCCACTGCCATTTTGTTTCGTGCCTTTAGTGAAGAAAAACGTGTAACTAAAACTAAACCTTGATAGGTTAGTTTCTACATGGGGCTTTCCTACTACCGCCTTCTAGTAAGAATCTGTGACAATAGTGTGTGTGTGTGAGTGTGGCTTACTTGAGAGCCAGTTTCCATATCAACCGTGTCCTAGTTCATAGCTCTTTATCTTGAAAAATTTTACATATCTTACAGAACAACAAAAAAAAAACTCCTGTTCTGTAAATACATATTTTGAAATCAAACTCAAACTCAAACTCAAACTCAAACTCAAAAATATGTTTATTCAATAGGATACATTGTGATCACTTTAAAACGTCAACTTAAAACTAGCTACGCCTGTTCCAACCTCCTTACGCCGGCAAAAGAACAGGCAAGAAACGCCCGGCAGGTAATTTTTTTGGCGCGATCACATTGACAATTTTATTCTTATTACTAATTGATTGAATTGGAGCAAGTTCACTAAAATCCCAAGCTTTTTTTTTTGTCATCTAATAGTCCGATATTTTTTATTTAGCTTTACTAATAAGAAGATTTCTCTTGTTTGGTTGTACACATTGGGATATGGGAACATGAATATTAACGAGTTGCGGGATCACAACCAAATCAGACCAGACCCCACAAGCAGCACCCGTTTACGAGTTGACGCATGTGCCAGCCATCGCTCTCCTCGACCATATGAGAGGGAAGAGGGCGACCCGACACATGACGCCGCTGCAAGCAAAGTCACTTTCGTGAGCATGACTGTTTTGGCTGTTTACCGAAAATGGTTAGAATAGGGGAAATAGGGAGAATAGATAGATAGAAAGAAAGATAGATAGATTAACTACAATCCCAAGCTTGTTTGTCATCTAGATAGTCCGATATTTTATAATAAGCTTTACTAATGAGATTTCTCTTTATACGAATTTGAAATTTTGTTATAGACAAGTCTTGAATTTCACTTGGGATTTTGTTGAAAAAGCGTACACATTGACCTTTGAACGAGTTGCTAACTTTATGGAGCCTAGTGGTGGGTACAGCAATTTTATCTTTGTTTCTAGTATTAAAATTGTGATAATCACTTCTCTTTTTGAAGCTATTTAAATTTTTCCGTATGTACATTACATTTTCATAAATATATTGACAAATAACTGTCATTATTTTGGTTTCTTTAAACTTAATTCTTAAAGATTCCATCCATTAACCTTATTTAATGACAGTGAGAAATGCATATCCTCTTAAAACTTTAAGAATTAATAGACAACCCACCGCGCTCCTTCCTTACGCTGTGACTCTCATGCACCGCCTACATGTGCGCCTCTCGCCGCTCTAATTTCGAACGTTATTTTGCACATTTCATACTCAACATTATTTACGCTGTGGATGTGGTTAGTGTGTTAAAGAGGCATGCAGAGTTGTGAGAGTTACGTAAATTAACGCAGCGGAAACAGCCCTTTTTGAGAGGCAGGATTTGTTAAGTACAAAGGGTTTACTGGAGCTTTTAACAAGTTTACACTTGTCTTAACTATCTGATCCTTCAATGAGCTTGAGCTTGGGAAGGGAAACATCGTGGCGAAACCTAAGCTTGGTGGTTACGCATTTAGTGGGATACAACATGACTGTGATCACTTTATAACTAGCTACGCCTGTGCCAACCTCCTTACGCCGGCAAAAGAAGGCCAGGTAGGTTATTTTCAGGGCGCGATCACATTTACAATTTTATTTTTATCACACTAACTAGCTGAGCCCCGCGGTTTCACCCGCGTGAGCTACAGTTTATCGCAATAAAAATTATCCCACGTCCGTCCTCAGGGTTCAAACTATCTCTAAACCAAATTTAATTTTAAGCGGTTTAGTAGTTTAGGCATAAAAAGAGACAGACAGACAGACAGAGTTACTTTTGCATTTATAATATTAAGTAGGGATTGATTGAAATGGATCAAATTCACTATAATCCTGAAAGAAAAGACAGAATTAATTCCGCGTTTATACTCTTAACTACGGATAGGTTTATGACCCCCTAGTCCCCATCACAGTACATCACCATTAAATTCTCCTGTGCGTCGCACGGAGCCGTTATCCGGGTGTACATGCGGTATCCGGGTGTAGGCGGTATCCGGGTGCAGGCATTACCCGGGTGCAGGCGTTATCCGGCTAGGCACATTAGCGATACCAGTATCGTAAGTACCCTCGCGTCGTATCCCGCGGGCGCGGCTTATATACTGCGGCGGGCGCCATTAGTAGCTAATACCGACGTGGCATGCTTAGCGCCACTCTATGTATATAGGTATATCTTCTCTTCATTTGTTGACAATTGGGATACCGCTTTAGCTATTTGTCTTGATTTTTGCGAACGTCTATAATTTTCCAAATGTCGTAGGTACTTTTTATGTGATATGAATTATTTGGAGTAATTAATTATTTATGTGTATTGTGTAATGTGGAATGCCTTTCCTATTACAATAAAAAAACAATACACAATAAAAATTTTGTTATAATATACGGCAGTACTTAGGCCCGCTTGCAAAAAGTACCAGGCAAACATAAGCCCATAGGATGTGTCAAATGCAAGAGCCCATATAACATCTGTCTCATACTTTAGTAATTTTATTTTGTTTTATGACTTTCTGCATTTAGTAAGTAACATCCTATGGGATTATGTTTGCCTGGTTACTGATTCTAATTTTCTCGCGTACGAATTTATGGGAAAAAGCTTATTGATATATTATTATTAGTGTGATTTAATATGTATATCGATTTTTAGTTATATTCGTAGTTTCAATTACCAACCAAAAAGAGGCGTTTAAAAAAATGTACCACGCTTACTGTTTCAAAAGCAAAAACAGCTAGCGGAGGCCGCGCCGCGCACCCTTATCAATCAAAGCTGCAGTCCGCACTAATCCTCATAATTAGAGCTTAGGATGTACTGTGTATTTGGTATATATACCTACGTGCATAGAGAAGATTTATCTTTAAACAAACAAACTTAAGACATAACATAAGGGTAGATCAATCTATCTATAAGATACCCATAGATTTATATAGACCGCGACTTGGCAAACGTAGTGTAGGACGCCCTGCTGGAGCGACGACTTGCGCCGAGTGGCTGCCAGTAGTTGGATGAGAAGAGCTGAAGATTGGACTCAGTGGCGTACCTTGGGAGAGGACCAATACTAACACGGGCTGATGAAGATGATGAATCTATTGATTCGTATACCTTTGTTTAGCTAAATTTATGCGATGATATCTCAGTGTAGTGACATCAACTTGAGACCCCTTGGGCGTAGGTTCAGATACTGCAATACGCTTTCAGCTTTAAATCGATTTTATATGCTTGTATACCTTAATAATGGTTAACGAATATCACACATTATCGCGGCTACATCTTAAGAATCTCTCGCCAAGCACCAGTCGGTGTTTTCCGGCAGCCCCACAGGTAAAGCGTGGCGCCACCTTCGATCACATCGTCACTTATCATCAGATGACTTTTAGTCAAACACTAATTAGAAAGAAGTTAAAAAACTTATCATGTTGACAGTTTAATTGCTCCCAATAAAACATATTTAAGCTTTATAGTTCTATCTCTATAAAACAAAAACACACGCAGATGTTATTAGAAAAAAAAACAGAAAACCTCAAGAGACACAACAAATGTGTGAAAAAAAATACAAAGCACTTCAAGCTGTAAATAAGACAGAGAATAAACTAATCCAGAAGGTCAACACAAACTACGAAACAATGATCCCAACAAATAACAAGTCGACTCAATAAAGTAGACAGAGACTACTCCGACAAAGACCCAAGAATCAAACAAAGTTATTTTTACCTCGCTCCCAATCTCCTAAACTCCCAAGTTTGTGCGAGTGAGAAGTGGGATCGGGAGATCTGTGTAGTGTAGAGTTGGGATCTCCCGGGAAAGCGGGTTAAATACGTGTTTATGTAATCCCGATCCTTGAACGGCAACGCGGCTTTACTTACTTCTGTATACGAGTTTCAATGTTTACGGCTTCACAGTTTTAGTATTCGTAAACAGATCTTTTTCTCAGTTTTTTTTTAGTATATTTATCAAGAAGTACTAGTAACCTCACTAACGCTCGAAATTATTAATCGATCCAGATCCGTTATCCGCGGTTTTGGATCGATGTCATGTCATCATAATATGTCATTTTAGTCGAAAAGCTTGACATATGTCAATCAATATCGATATGTCATGTCATCACATGTCATTTTAGTAGTAAATAAAGCTTGACATATGTCAATCAATATGTCAAGCTTTACTACTCAACGTTATCATCAGTGGTCTCGAACCTACCGATTTTTCGGTATTTCTACCGATATGAGCTCTGTTCTACCGAAATACCGAAATGCAGCGATTTTTCCACGATTTCCGAGAATACATTGAAATTCTCCCGATTTTTCTACCGATTTTGGCGATTTAACATTTATAAATTGGCAACCCTTTTCATTTAATCTTTACTAATCTATACTTTAATATTATAAAGCTGCAGAGTTTGTTTGTTTGTTTGTTTGACGCGCTAATCTCAGGAACTACTGATCCGATTTGAAAAATTCTTTCAGTGTTAGATAGCCCATTTATCGAGGAAGGCTATAGGCTATATTTTATTTCCAAAAAAAAAATAGGGATCCGTAAGAAAATTGCTATTTTGCAACCCAAGGTGTGAAATCGAAAACCTATTTTTGCGTGCGCTGCAAAAACTATTGACACTAGAAAAAAATAATGTATTACGGGTTTGTAGGTACCATTAAACCTTACATTCTCTTTGGGTACCATTAAGGTCTACAAAAAAAATTCGCAAGAGCATTTGTCTAACTATTAGAGTTATACCACAATAAGTGTTTTTTTTTTATTTTTAAAATTTAATTTAAATACCTCTTCTAGAAAAGACTCTTTATTTGTATATTTATACATAAATTACATTAAAAAAAAAATTACTTAAAAAAGAAGTAAAAATATTAAGCCTGTAAGTTGATACTAAATAAATAAAATAGTTTGTAATATGTATGTAATGTAGGTAATGTAGAAATATATAAACGAATTTGATACTATATTGTTTTTTTATATACTACCGATTTTTGGTACAAATATACCGATTTTGGAGGGCAACTCTACCGATTTCGCACTTTGACGTTCGAGACCACTGGTTATCATAGTCAAGTCAACGTTATCATAGTAAATGACCGTTTATGCCGCATATTTTGCGTTTTCACATGAGAATCATAACCTATAGGGTATTTTCCGTTGACCTACCTAGAGCCTTGAAATTTGGCATGTAGCAAGGTCTTAGAGCATTTATATAAAGAAAAAAGTCTGAAAACCGTAAATAAGTATACAGTTTAGTAACAAAAAAAATCAGTTTGTACGGAACCCTCGTTGCAAGAGTCAAATTCGCACTTGGCTAGTTTTTTTTTTACATCAAGAGCAGAAGCAATAATAGCTCAGCAATAGTGGACGTTGGCTTACGCAGTCAAAAGCTAACCAGCAAGAAGTGAAAACAAAAAACTATTAAAACGCATAGCAATAAAATTAATAAAGCCAATTCACAGAGCAGTAAATTGTGCTACCCTTCCTTGTATCTCCAACAACAAACATCGATCTCCGACGCCAAATCCAACCCCAATCGTACAACTTTTAATTGAATCGTAACAAACTGCCTAACTCACGCGTTCGGGATTGTCAATCAAACGGGTTTTTCGCTTTTTATCGTCGAAGTTACTTACGTATTCGTCAAAATGGTAAAATACGACATAGGTGCGGAAGGGAGGACGCGTCAGTGCAAGTGGCAGCTTTTGGGTATTACCTACCCTTAATATAATCAACACCCAATCTTCTGTCACCCCTTTCGTCTCCTTTTTTACGGGATAACGTTTAAAATAAAAAATCTATATAAGCCACTTTAAGCGAGACTCATTAAGTTTTAGTTACTTACTTAACTAATTAATTATAGGGCAATAAAGCAGCTTCAGCATGTGCTGCATTCCCATAACAATAATTATGTGAGAGCAGCGCTGTTTTTCAAACTACCCTATACTCGGACAGATCTTCGCCGATAAAATTGGTCACAAAAAAGAAGCTTGACTTCAAGTCATCTGATGTTAAATGACGATGTGGTTAAAAGTGACGCCACACTACGCCTGAATTGGGAACTAAGTTGCTGGAACTCACGTGCTTGACCACAGATTTCTACCTTGAGAGTGGTAGCAAGCCAGATGAACACTAGAAAATACCTTACCACCAATCTATGGTTTCATCATCGAAGGTTCTAGCTAGTTGTTGGATTCAAACTCACGACCTATGGGACGCAAACCGGCACTATTACTACTAAGTCATCATTGCTTCAAAATGAATATACCGATAGATAAAATATTGGCACAGGAAAGTTTAAATGCTGCAAAAGAACAGAATATACTGTGCCCCGTGGGGTATAGCTAGCACACAATACATTACTATTAAGAAGTAAAAAGTGAGAGAATGCGAAAAGTTCCTTGTCGTCTAAATAGCTAAGAACATCCCTAGTAAGTAACAATTCAGGCGTTAGAAGGGTTGAGCCCAAACAAAAAGTCACCTAACCTGTGTCGGGCTGCGGCTTCGACAAAGCAAACATGGGCCACACTGGCCTGGCTCGCCGGCGCCAACCCTTTGTGAACAAAAACTATCGGAAAGTCCCCAGCGAACTTTTGATAAATATTTATGAATAAACTTATTTAATTTAGAGCTTGGCAACCCCTGTTCGGAATAATGTAGACAAAGTCGGGCGCGAGTCTTTGACAAGTTTTTTGTCTGCTTTTCGATCTCTGACAAAGGACATGGAGCGAGCTTCCGGTGGCGAGTTGGAGAGAGCGCGTTTGTTTTACATTTGCTTTTTGTTTGATTTTCTTATACACATACGAAAATAAGCTACCTATCGGACGATTTTACGAGTAATCTTTTAAATATCATACTAATCACTCAAATTACATTTATCACAAACTAATAACTAAATAACGAACTAACTGAGATGGCACAATGACCCAAAGTGATCCTTGACCCTCCGATCTATCCTGCGCCACCTCTTGGCACGTAAAGTTCAAATGTTTTTTTATTTATCTATTACTATGATATACTTACTATAACTACATCATACTAATAACACTATCTCTATTGTAATATTTTACATTCGGAAGTTTTCTCTAAACTGTTATAAACCCGTTAAAAATTGTATCATGTCTAAAAAGCTACCTTTTGATGCTGCAGAATTTGTTGTAGACCTACTGGAAGCGAACATTTCTTGCATACATTACATCAAATCAAATCAGCGCAAGATAATAAAACAGCTGATGATCTTATTTCTCTTCCAGTAGTTTTACAAATATTATGATTTCTCACTGAAAATTCTACTTTATCAGATAAAACATGGCTTTTGAGTCACATGACGCTCAAAGATGATGTCGCTTCCTATTAGTTTTTTTATTTTTTAAGAATTTTCTACTTATGAGCGGATACTTCTATGCTATTACAATCTAGCCTATAATGGCTAATAAGTAATTTAAATATGACGTAAGTTGCTAGGTAGAGTATAACTAAGAATGTGTCCATTAGCACTTTTCTTATTGTCTCTATTAAGGGAAAGGCACTTTGTTTTTGTGTTCTTTATAGGTAGCACTCACTGAACTGCGTATTGTATTGTATTGCTTCCTATTAGTGAATTAACTTTCAGAATCACGTCAATACTTTAGGAGATTAATATCCTAACAAATTTTGCCTTTATAATAATAATTTATTAATAAAGTACAAAATATACAGAAAATTTTCCAAATGCAGTTTTGTTATAGCGCAGTTAAGCGCTGTCACGTCTTCAAAGTTAATCCACAAGGCACACTGACGGCTCGCTCCAGCATTTTAGTTATTTCCTCCCTTTTCTAGGAGACTATTCAATTATTTTTCCATTAAGCTCAAGCCTCGGCGGCGGTGGATTGGTTCACACCTTTATAATGTAGCCCAAGATACGAGAATGCCATCAAAAGAGAATGTAATTTGTAAAAGAACATATTACAGACTAGCTGCGCGCTGCGGTGTCACCCGTCTTGACTACACTTTATCATGATGAAAAATATTCTATGTCCTTTTCTTATGTTTGAACTATCTCCACACAAAATGTCATCAAAATCGCTTCAGCGGTTTAAAGATTCAAATAATTTATTGCATTCCATAATGTACAATAGTTAGTCATTATATAATTAACATCAATTATGGAGCCTTTAGTCATGGAAAGGTAACAAACAAACAAACAGAGTTTCTTTTTTCTGCCCCGGCTTCGCATGAGTAGGCGAGTCTTGAGTCAGTTTTACCCAAATTTCCCAATTTCCCGGTAGATTATCTAAAAAAATAATCTTTAATACTAATCTTGTTCTGACAATTACAAGCACAAAAATAAAATAACTATCCGATTTGGTGCACTCGTGCTGAAGTTATGTGCGTACATTTCAACGATTCATTTTAAATTTTAAAGCGAGTACATTTGATCAAAAGCGTGTGTACTGATGACTTGCGATGGAACGCTACCCTAAATAACTAAAAATAGACGAAAAAAATATTAATTTTTACCGGTTAGCGTTTAACCACAAGTCACCTGATGCTGAGTGACGACATGGCCCAGGGTAGCGTCACGCTACACCTGGACAGGGAACCGGCTCTCAAGTGGGGCTGCTGGAACACACCGATAGGTGCTTGGCGACAGATTTTTGAGGATGATAACTAGCCAGACGAGCATTAGAAAATGCCCTACAATCAAGCTATGGTTTTATCACGATGTTTTCTTTCACCGAATGCTCAAGCTTGTATACAATTCGAATTCTGAGCCATCGTCGCTATTCTGCTCCACCTTAACAAGTTTTCCTACAATATTTTCCTAGAACTATTTATATTTAGAGTTTACTAGCTCCAAGGTTCCTTCGCGGGTAGGTAATTAGCATTTTAATTGCGAGCACATCTTAGCGGGCCGGCGGGCGGGCGGACCCACTACGTCACTTCCTGATTAGCTTGCCGCAAGGATTAGGTATTGAAACGGTTTGTTTGTAAAGGCTTTAGGCTTGGTAATTTGCTTGGTAATCTTGATATCTTCTAGTGAACTTAGTAGTATATACTTAGAGGTAAAATTTATCTGTATAAAGTATCTGACGCTTGCCCGTCACAATTCAGTGCCACCCAGAACAGTTCAAAATCCTTATTAGCCATGGATTTTCATCCAAATCCATTTAGTTTTTTTGCGTGAAAGAGTAGGCTTTCGCATTTATAAAATTAGTAGGTTTAGTAGGATAGGATGTCTTCATCATCATCATAATCATCAGCCTATTACGTTCCCACTGCTGGGACTCAAGCCATATATCAGAGAGAGAAAGTATAGGCCATAGTCTACACCGCAGGCTTAGTGAGGGTTGGTAGATGTCGCATGCTCTTCAATGTTGTAGCGGTATAAACTGCAACTCAAAAAATGAACACTGTAATCAATTTAAAATGTGGAACTTACACTGGCAAAAGCATAGGGAAGAAACGCTCGCAGATCATATTTTTTATCCACGACGTTTACATAAAATATTATTTTTATTACTAACTAGCTGTTCCGGCGGTTTCACCCGCGTGGGCTACAGCTTTATGCATGCAAAGTCTAAGCCCGATCGGTTTAAAATTGACAGTTGAAGTTTCATACAAATTTTCATCCCCTATTTTATCCCCTTGGGGGTAGAATTAATCAAAATCCTTTCTTAGCAGATGCCTACGTCATAACATCTACCTGCATGCTAAATTTCAGCCCGATCCGTTTAGTGGTTTGTGCGTTGATAGATCAATCACTATGTCAGTCAGCCACCTTTGAGTTACATATATTTAGATAGATTGATTAAATTTGAGCATATCTCTACAATCCCAAGCGTGATTTTTTCCTTCGGCCAGGATTCTAAGCGAATATAGGCCATAAAATTCACCAGTCTAAAATCACTCGCTACGCGACGCCTGCCTGGTGTCGCCTGGCAGTTACAAATCATGGTCAGTAATTAGTTCGCCGCGGCGGTAAATTGATTGCATTTCCGAATGTTTTGACAGACGCCGCCGCCGCTCGGAATTAGCCGAAAGGGTCCGGAAATAGTCGATCGTCAGCAACGGCCGCGGAGCTCCCCGTTTGTAGTAGAGATGCCCAATTTTCAGCTTTGAATCGATCTTCGACTTCGTGAATCGATTCACGATCTAAATCGATCTTAAGATTTCATCGTAATTTTATAAAAGTACATAAATAGTCAATAGTATCTACTTATTCAATAGGATACATTGCGATCACTGCAAAACATCAAACTTAAAACTAGCTGTTCCAACCCCTTTAAATAATTAAAAGGACAGTATGTAGGAGATATTATTTATCGTATTATTCATTTTGTATCGCAGTTATACAAACAATAGAAAACAAATCAGGGAACGTTAACACACCGACAGCAAAATGTTATCACAATATAAGCCTTAATTATTCGCACATTACCGCTTTTAATTGAAATACCTAACTCGAAACTGAACTCATTCAATGTGTATTGTGTAGGTACGAAATTTTACTTTGTTTTAGTTATTGTCTTCTCCCCCCCCTACAATACTTATGCTAGTGTAGTCATGTAGTGTAAGATCATTTCATACGTTTGTACGGTACGTTTCGATTGAAGTTTAGGTTTTAGTGAATACGATTTTATTTATACAATCTCATAGGCATACGATTCGATCTGGGTGAAGATATCATCCTATGAATCGATTTAAAAAAATCAGTAACGCCAGAAATCAATAATTCATCCTGATCCGTTATCCGCGGTTTTGAATCGATATGTCGTGTTACAATATTATTATGTCATTTTAGTACCAGGGCTTGACATATTACTACTAAAATGACATATTATGACATGACATATCGATCCAATATCGCGGATCAGGATCGATTATTAATTTCGGGCGTATATTATCGTATTGGTGAGAATCGATCTTCCAGAAGATCGATTCAGGTCAGGCATCCCTACTGCGTGTGTGATTGGCAGGGGAAGATATTGGGCAATCGTTCCGTTCGTGATTTATGATATTAAGGCTTATTAGCTCATAGGGGCAGTAACTATTGCGGTGTCTGCGGTCACGTCGTGTTTGGAATCGTATTATGTGTTGGATAGAGAAGTAACAAGTTCTTCTTTGAGGACTATTCATGATTATTACTCATATATATGCATGCATGTATGTGTGTATATATCTTTACAAGTTGTGTATAACCACATGCCAGACTAAAACCAAACTCTAAACCTCAGTCTCAAAGTTGAAAATGGAAAACCTCTAAAAATATATAAAAAGACACGTCATCAAGGAAAATGAGCTTTCAACGTATGGGCTGTAAAGGTGATAATGGCTTGAAAATGGGAACAAGTCAGGAAGTGCATTACTTGTTAATCCAGCGTGCAAGAGTCTTTGCCCGCATTTTTGTAGAGAACGCCTTTTAGTAGTCGTGGCTCGAGTTCAGAAGTGGGATTTGGAAGTTTTAAGTCAGCTTTCCTTTGGAAATGCTCCTGATATATCAGGCTTAGTATACAGTTCGATCAGATGAGGCTACTTGAACTATCTTTGACTATTTTAACTGAACGAGGTGTTTATTTTCTCGAGAGGCGGCCACGAACCGGAGCACGTTCTGCAGGTAGCCCCCTCTTCCCCTACGTAAACCGACGACATTGTGAGAGTCGCAATGAGCTGGTGGATTACTGCAAAGGGCTAATAACCGTTCAAGGGGGTCTATGTTCAGCAGTGGACTTCTTTCGGCCGATGATACTATGTTTTTTTTTTAATTTTTGTTTTCTTGTTCTTGACCACAAGTCATCTGTGACCTATCCTCTGTCAATTCTAAGCCAGGTTTTTTTTGCTATCTGTTTTTTGCGTTTTATCACAAATCACCAATTATGTTAAGTTGCAATGTGGGCCAATGTGGTACCACGCTACACCTGGCTCTTAAGTGCTGAAACACACTGATAGATTCTTAACTAGAGGGTTAGCTAGACAGATGAGCACTAGACAATTCGCAAGCCCAATACCAACAAGCTAAGGTTTCATTTTAAGCGATGGCAGCCGAAAGATCACGCGTGCGCCTAACAAGGCACCGACACCGAGTTCGAATCCTCTCGGCCTCGCACCTATGACTTAATAAGTTATGTGCGGATTCACCTCCGCTCAAAAACGGTGATGGAAAAGATCGTGAGGTAGCCGGCATGTCTAAGAACCGCACCATTCAAAGGCATGCGACATCTACCGACCCGCACTGGGCGTGGTAGATTACGGTCCAAACTCTTTCTCTGAAAGGAGGCAGGGGTCCCAGCAGTTGGAACGTAATAGGCTGATAATGATGATGGTTTCATGACGATGTTTTTCTACACAGAAAACTAAAGCTCATTGTAGAAAGGTGAAACAGCAATGAAGAAATAGTTGCTAATAAAATGTATTAATTTTGCGAGGCGTCAAACGACGTCGTTTCGTTTTTGATCTCATCTAATTGAAGTCAGTGCCCATTATTTATTTTCCAGTCTCATTAAAACAATCCATGCCGCAATAAATATGCAAAGACGCTCTGCAATTTACATTAAAGTTTAAACTTAGCGACTTACTGCCAACTGCTTCGACTTAAGTTATTTAGTTCAACATGCCGGCCGCACTCTCGCTACATAGCTGCCAGTGGTAAAAACTATCTTGGAAGGAAATGTAGAAGGGAAGGGATAGGTAGACCGAGAAGAACATAATTATGACAACATTTCACTGTCTTTGTCAGGGCTGAATTTACCCTAAGGGCCACCAAGAAAAATGCTGCCCTAAGTTCTATTTATCTTTATCTTCAATTGCTTTGAGTTTCCGATTGATGCTTTGTAGACGAATGGTGTGAAAGTTTTGAGCCATTTCACTATTCATAATGAATGAGGGGTTGTTTTTGCAGACTGTTGCTAACAAAAATTAAACCAACTTCATCACCGCCTGATATTTAATATGTAACGAATAACTAACGAACGAAAAAGTGAATTGTTGTAAAGCAAACAGAAGCAAAATAAGTTTCCAAATTCGTGGTATTATTTGTGAGAGACAAATGGGAAAAGTTTGAGTAATTTCCATTCAACTAGGTTCCTACAGACAGCCATTTTTTTCTTCTGTTCTCCTGTTTACATTTCGCCGTCCATTTCGGTGAAGTTTGTGATTATATCAAATGTCCTTCATTGTTAGAAAACAATTTGTGAAATGGAAACAGAAGTAAAGTTGTTGGAGTGATGTGAAGCAGCGTGTATGTACCTATGTGTATGGGCCAGTTCCCAATCCAGGTGTGACAAATAGTAGAAAACAAATGCATCTATCGTTTTTTTTTTTGTTTGAGCAGTCCTTCACTCATATAGTTTTTACACCTTCATAAAAAATAAGAGGTGAGTCTCGAATGTGGGTTTTTGGGGCTACTTTTGGCGATTTTGATGATTCGTCGAACCTCTCTCCTCCTTTTGGTGAGATTTCGAGAGATGCGGCTCGTGACCTCTCCCCCTTATTTCGTGAGATTTTTCTAAATGCGTGTTCTTAGTATTAAATGCTTTGTTTGATTTGTGCATGATTGCGATGATTTGTTTAAAAAACATAATTTACCAGAAAAAAAATAGTTTGATGTCATTTCAGATAGTATTTTCACATTTTGATACTGTTATTTTAAGGAAAAAATTAAGTGATAATTGTCTAGACCGCCCTTTCCCCCACATGACAATGGGTAAGATTCGGCTCGATATCGTCTCCCCTTTTATTGTAAGGTGAGTCGCGGTCTAGTCAACTTTGAGAGGCACTGAATTAGAAATATCTATAGTTTAGAGATTAATCACCCTTGTTAGCTCTCGTTTAGTAACACGTCGGTGGTGGGTTGTGACCCGCGCCCAGCTGCATATTTCACGTTATAATTGCACTCATTAATATCCATTTTTTGCAACAGTCGCTACGAAAGCAGCTTTCGGCACTAAGTACACAATTTGGCGGCCATATTGCATTTTATATTAACAGCTTTCATACACTCGACGCTTTGCAAGTAAAATAGTAAATAGTTGCTTCCAGCTGTTGAAACATTTACTTTCAAGTCAATTCACTTTTAATTACCACAGAATAATTAATAAAATAAAATATAGTGCGCGCTTTACAAGGCGCCGACACCAAGTTCAACCAAGTTCTAGACCCCGACCTATGGCTGTGTGGATTGACCATCGCTCAAAATAAAGAAAAACATCGTGAAGACACCTCTTGCAACCCGCACTGGGCCCTTGTGCTAGATTACAAACGGGTTCAGTTGTAAATACTAGTGGTCACCCATCCAAGAAGTAACCGCAGAGAACTTTGCTAAACCTAGTTGATATTAGTATTTATTTCTCTATGTAAATATGTATATCGTTGTCTAGTACCCATAACACAAGTTTCGAGCTTTATTTGGGGCTAGGTATTTAGATTTATCTAAATAAGTGACACGCATGCCGGTCCTAATGTAGGTTGTCAGAGACCCAGCAACGTCAACAACGCTGATTATTCAGTACGCAGAAATTACTAATTTAATTGAACCCTTAGGGCGACCACATTGTACGTGAAACATTAAATAACTGTCAGACTACATACCCACTGGTTTTTTTTTTTGTATTGTATGTTTTATACATGTCATCCTCGGACATGGGTCCGAATCATTGTGCATCGACAAAAACACTATTTGCATAATTAGTCGCAACTACTGAAATTGCGTCTAATTATGCAAAGGTTTAGACTACATACTGGTTAGTTTTTTTCATGTAATGTGGATTATTGTTAACTTTGATTACGTATTAAAAAAACGACCCTAATTAAATAAAGTACTGATAGCTCAAGCTTAACTTCTCGATTTGAAGCTAATTCTACTGTCCTACTAATATCATAAATGCGAAAGTTTGTGTGTGTGTGTGTGTGTGAATGTTTGTTACCACGTATCACCGTAACTACTAAACCGATTTCGATGAAGATAGCTTAGACCATGGAATAACAGAAATGCTATTTTAATCCCAGAAAAAGGTTCCTGTGGGATAAAGGGAACGCGGATGAAACAGCGGGGTGAAACTAGTCAAGAATAAAAAAGTTTCTAATGTTATATAGCTTCATCATAAAAAAGTTCCGACGCGATCAAAACTTCGAAAATATGAACAAAAGACGCTCCGCTCCATCTTTCGAAG
Source organism: Opisthograptis luteolata (assembly GCA_931315375.2). Lineage (NCBI taxonomy): Eukaryota > Metazoa > Arthropoda > Insecta > Lepidoptera > Geometridae > Opisthograptis > Opisthograptis luteolata. The sequence goes on from OV928054.1 coordinate 10,634,224, forward strand.
CCGTATAAAAAACAAAACCAAATAAAAACATGCTCAGTTAATCGGATCACCTTCAAATCAGCAGAAACGCTCCCGGCTTCTCACCAAACAGCGGCATAAAGCATGGCGGTCCTACGGAGGAAACTTTAAGCTGTCTCATGAATAATTTACTCAATTCCGCCAAGATTCTGTCGCAAGGACTGTTTTACTTCGCCACGGCTGGACCCTGGGCCACTGAGCCGTAGTATACCAAGCATCGCAGTATGAGAGCTTCACCCATGATATATATCCAATACTTCCTTGCCTTGCCTTACAGCCAAATTTAAAAGAATAATTAAATCAATCAGTCAATTTAATTATTTTATACTAGCTGTTCCCTGCGGTTTCACCCGCGTGGGCTACAGTTTATCGCGATAAAAGGTATCCTATGTCCTTCCCCGGAGCTCAAATTATCTCTATACCAAATTTCATGTAAATCGGTTCAGTATTTTAGACGCGAAAGCGTATATATTCCGTATACTCCAAAATTATTCCCGCACTTCGGTGTCCCCTCACCGCGTTACCTGCTGTAGGTATCCATTATCCTATTTTAATTCTAGGTTAATTTTTTTTCTGACCACGCGTTTGAATCGTGCTGTTAAAGGTCTTCCTGGTCCGCGACCGCACTTTACCTATTTCATAGATTCTCCCTCACCTAGCCGCGTTTCCCGCTGCGCTGGGGTGCGGCGGGTTTATTTTTCTACTACTACTTACATTTTTAAACTCGTGATATCTTTCGAATGGAATGTCCGAATTGAATGATTCAAAAAGTTTTATAAAGGCATTGACGCACTTTTGAATAAGAAGTAATTTATTTTGATTAATACCAAGATACAAATAAAGAGCCTTTTCTAGAGGCAGCATTAAAAATTATTTTTTTTATATAAAATATCACTTATTGCGGCATAACTATAATAGTTAGACATATGCTCTCGCGGACTTTTTTGTAGATCTTTATAAGACCTACAAACCCGTAATACATTATTTTGTTCTAGTGTCAATAGTTTTTGCAGCGCACGCAAAAATAGGTTTTCGATTTCACACCTTGGGTTGCAAAATAGCAATTTTCTTACGGATCCCTAATTTTTTTGGAAATAAAATATAGCCTATAGCCTTCCTCGATAAATGGGTTATCTAACACTGAAAGAATTTTTCAAATCGGATCAGTAGTTCCTGAGATTAGCGCGTTCAAACAAACAAACAAACAAACAAACTCTGCAGCTTTATAATATTATATAGTATAGATTTTTTGATGCGTTCTAAAAGCGTGATTTTTATTATAAGCTTTATATATTATTTTTTACTTTTTAGTCTATATAACCAAGTCCAATTTATTGGACTCGTCAAAACGAATCTAATGAGCCCAAAATCGAAGGGTTTCCTATTAGCCACTGAAGTGTTCCTCTATCCATTTCCTGGCTCCATCATCAGACCAGGTCAATGATATTTAAATTATTGCATTGTCATCTAGATAACTTAAACATACAAAGTTTCAAGTCTATACGGCAATAAGGAGTTTGTTAAAATTGACTTCTAAGATTTGATTATATTGTCAGTTACAAGTGAAGCTAAGCTAATAAAAGTGTTTTAAAAAGAGTGGCGAGCGAGCAGTCAGTCCATCTGATGGTAAGCAGTCACCATCGCCTATGGACATTAGAAACACTAGGGGCGTTGCTGATGGGTTGGAGCTTGTCACACCTATCCTGAAGGATTGCATTTTGGAAATAGATAGATAGAAAAGGCTTTATTGTTTCACCACAACAACAGAAAGTCAGACAGCATAAAAGGAAAGGTCTAGAGTTAGTGTTGCAATGTGGAAATACTAGCTCGTTCCACATTTTGAAATTATACGGGATAAAGGAGCGCACAAAACGCTAACCGACGAACTGATAACCGATGGGGAAGAAAAGTTCTCGAGTGGCGACCACGAACCGGAAGACGTTTTGTAAGCAGGCCCCTCGCTAGGTGGACCGACGACATTGTAAGAGTCGCAGAGAGCCGACGGCTGCAAATGGCTAATAGCCGTTCATGGTGGCGTTCCGGCTGATGATGATGATGAAAAGAGCACATAAATCGAGAGGTATGGGATTTCCAGGACTCGATAGTGTGTGGATGAGCTTTATCCCGATGACGAGATGGTCGTGATGGAGGGATGATATTGAAAAATGAGAAAAAAGTGATATTCAGGAAGTATGTCTTCTCAGCTGTCAGAAAACTTCATGTTGTGTATGATGTACTGTCGCCGGTAATATCATACAGAGGTGAAGTTTGTTTGTCATCTTATTACGGAATTATCTGGATCAGTGGGTTCTCCTGCGGTTGAATGAAACGAGTTATTTCAGGGTATTATCAACTAGCGAGGTAAGCGAGATGTAAGTAATTAGAATATAATAGGATCATAATAATATGTTTATTTGTAACAATAACACAAAATTGGTTAAAGAATATTGTAGTAAATTTAAATTAATAAATTCCTCGATAACCATAGATGCTACGAACTCTCGATCAAGTCACCTTTCAATTCAAAGAAAACTAAATCAAAATCGGTTCATCCGTTTGGTTGCTACGATGCCACAGATACACAGACACACACACACAAACACACATATACACACTACAATTACAAACACATTTTTTTCGTCGGGTGTTTGAATTTCTTGGGATTGGTTGTAGGAAACTTGCTCCTGTGCAATCAGTTCGTAATCAGAAAAAATACCGTTCATAAAATCATGACCTGCTGGGCGTTTTTGCCGGTGTAAGGAGGTTAGATCATGCGCGATTAGTTCTAAGCAGTGGCATGTTTTATATTACTAAGTGTATAATTGAGAAGAAAAAAAAATTGAAGAATAAAATATGTGAAAGTGTGCTTCAAACCCCACTGACACGGTTTGAAACGTCTGTCAAGACGTCTAAGGCCATGTATGTATGTAATTGCATATTTAATTTCTAAGTTGACAGAGTCACATGTCTGGTGAATGTACAGTACGAGGACAAAATTGCAGTAGCACCCCAATGTTCATAGTCGCACGGTAGGCATGCTGCGTGTTTGTGTGTGTGCGACCAGCAACCGCGCTCGCGCTGATTGGTCCACGTACACATGTACGTGCGGAACGGCTTACTGAAAAAGGTCATATGCGCGATTTTCTTTCATATCATGGAATTCTCACCCGTCTTGTCTAGTATTCTTGAAACCCAAGTCACTGTGCTCCACGGCCACCTTCGAGGTCTAAATTGCCATTTGCATAGTGGTCCGTTGTCAGTCCGGGAATCCGTTTTTGTCGAATCCTGACAGCGGCCGACGAGCATCCTGCAAACTTACTTATGATCCACGTGACACGGCTAATGCCAAGTGACGCGGGGCGGGGGCGGGGGCGGGGGCCGGCGGGGCGGAGACCTTTGTGAACGGGGCTTAATAGCAGATTAAGAGATAGTTGCTATTTCATGTTCGGGGCACAGAATGAATTCAAATTCAAAATTTCTTCATTACGCCCGAAATTAATAATGGATCCTGATCCGTTATCTGTGGATAGCGGATCGGATCAGGATTGGATCGATATGTCAAGAAATATGTCAAGATTTACTACTAAAATGCCATATATTATGATGATATGACACATCGCTCCAATACCAAAAAGGATCGATTATTAAACTTATAATCGATCGATTGATCGATTTTATAATGAAATAAAAAGAATAATTTAAAAAATGAAATAAAAATAATTTCGGGCGTTAGTAGGATACATGCTACTTTAGAGTAGCATTGCTGATCCATAGTCAACTATCGATAGTTAATTGATAGTCAACTAATCGCAACACTATCGATAGGCCTATCGACGCTATCGATAAATTAAAACGAGGCAATTCTATCGTTGGTATCGATAGTATTGCAGCCCAGGAAGCATAAACTAATATCGATACTATCGATAGTTTTATATTTACGAGTAACAATACTATCGATAGTATATACCTAATTCGCATGCAGCAACACTGTCGAAAGTATCGATAGTATTGCCTCGTTTTAAGCTATTGTTAGTATCGATACTATCGATAGTATGGCTTTATAACCCCTGTCGCAAAAAGAGACGTTATAAGTCTGCCGTGTCTGTCTGTCTGTCTGTGGCACCGTAGCTCGCGAACGGATGAAGCGATTTCAATTTAGTTTTTTTTTTGTATGAAAGGTGAGTTACGGGCTGTTCTTAGCTATTTTTGATGTAATTCGGTTCAAGATGTCGGGGGTGTTTTGAGTAGCGATTGAGTGACATATTTGTATGAAATGACAGACTTAATTCTCTGCTTAAGTAAAGATTATCGCTTGAGCGTTATTCCCAGCTTGTAAGTCACCAAGATAAGAGATTGACTCTTAATTTGTCAGCTGTTATCTCTCTTACCTTTTCATGCCTAAACGGCTAAACTGAACTTGACGAAATTTGGTATGGCGATAGTATAAATCCTTGGGATTGTCATAGGAAACTTTTTATTGCGATGAAGTATTCCCAACGCGGATGAAACTGCGGGGAACAGCTAGTTGTTTATAAAATTAAATGTGTGTACAATCGCAATACATTTAAACTCTAGTTAACCGCTCAGTTAAACCGACGGCTAGTATTACGTGAGTAGGTACTAATTATTCAAGCTTCTGGCATCCGTTGTTTAGTCGAGATAAACAATTTAAACGAAGTCCACTTAATTCAATCTCGGGCGCGGTTCCAGCATCGTAATGAGGTATTTAAAGCGCGATGAACTCGGGACACCTTGTAACAAGCCTTGATGGGTTGTTCAGATGGTTGCTGTCACACTTTATTGTGGTTGTTTCAGCATAACTTGGGAATCCATCATACTATGACACTATCATGCTATCACGCTGTAGCACTATCACGCTATTGCGTTAATATGTTGTCATGCTAAGCGCTATCAGTCTTTCACTTTCATGCTATTGCGGTTTTTATGCTATCGCGCTATTATGCTATCGCGCTATCATGATATTGCGCTCTCAGGCTATCGCGCTGTCATGCTATCGCGTTTTCTTGCTATCGAGCTTTTATGCTATCGCGCTATCATGATATTGCGCTATCATGCTATCGCGCTGTCATGCTGTCGCGCTGTCATGCTATCGCGCTGTCATGCTATCGCGCTATCATGCTATCGCCTTGACATGCTATCACGCTGTTATGCTATCGCGTTTTCATGCTATCGCATAACACACTTAATTATTATAAATGCGAAAGTTTCTGAGTGTATGTTTCTTACTTTTTCACAATGAAATGACCAACGAATTTGAAATGTTTAATGACAATAGAAATAGCTTATTACATCCTGTGTTAACACATAGGCTACTTTTCATACCAGAAAATTGTTTCTACAAGATAACAAGAACATTGCAAGTGTACTCGCTAGGCGCAGCTAGTCAAATGTGGCAGTGGTGGTTAAATAAGTGGCATCAAAAGCGGCGGAGAACTTCAAACAAAGATATGTATATGACAATAAAACATATTCATCTCCTTGTGTAGGGTGAGCGTTACAAAGACATATTTCTTCCGGTTAGGGTCGAAACAACCCTTGAGGATCAGACGCACCGTCTTTGCAACCCATAGTCTTTTCAGTTGTCAAAACGTTTGATAGAAGTGACAGGTGATCAAAGAGATGACGCATATATCCATTCTTTGAATTAGTTTAGATATACAACGAGGTATTGTAAAAAGGTTGTCTGGTAGAAATCGCTCTAAGCGATAAGACCGCCCATTGTAACACTAGCTCTAAGATCTCTCCTTTTATGTTGTTGTATTTTTCTGTTGTTGTGGTGAAACAATAAAGTCAAAAAAAGTCAAAAGTCAATTTTTATTTATTCAATAGGATACATTGTGATCACTTTAAAACGTCAAACTTAAAACTAGCTACGCCTGTTCCAACCTCCTTACGCCGGCAAAAGAACAGGCAAGAAACGCCCGGCAGGTAATTTTTTTGGCGCGATCACATTGACAATTTTATTCTTATTACTAATTGATTGAATTGGAGCAAGTTCACTAAAATCCCAAGCTTTTTTTGTCATCTAATGGTCCGATATTTTTTAATTAGCTTTACTAATAAGATTTCTCTTGTTTGGTTGTACACATTGGGATATGGGAACATGAATATTAACGAGTTGCGGGATCACAACCAAAGCAGACCAGACCCCACAAGCAGCACCCGTTCACGAGTTGACGCATGTGCCAGCCATCGCTCTCCTCGACCATATGAGAGGGAAGCGTTATCTATCTATCTATCTATTGTTGGTACCTATCATAAATGAAAAAGGCGACGTAAATGTGTGTTTCATGAGACACTTTTCTGTACTACTATAATAGAGATAAAAAAAGAGAAAGGCAAAAAACGAGAATCCTAGAAAAAAAATGAGATAAAATGAAAAAAAAAGAGAAAAATCTAAGATAAGGATTAGGTTTTTAAACGGGATGGTGATTAAATATTATAAATAATATATAATAATAATTAATATATAATATTATAAATAAATGATGTTTAAGTTAGCGTGTTAAATAATGACGCGATTTGTAAATATCTAAAGAAAATGTATAGACAGTGTACTGTTTTAAACCATGGTCAAAAACATTTGAATTTGGTTTTGAAACGGGAATGTCGTACGCAGAACATCGCATCGTACGCAAAAAACGTGAGAGAATGCGGGTAGAAAGATACGTCTGCCCGTTATAATATCAACAATCCTACCCGCAGAAACTTAAAGTTTCTTCGTGATCATAGCAAATAAAGCAATAATTCTAATGTATGGAAAATCGGAATGGTTTGCTAACCAAATCGCACTTTTTGTCGATATCGCTCATGGCGTGCGATGTTGTATCAAATGTACGGAGACGTGCGATACAACTCGCTCGAATTGCATCACATCGCTCCATGAGGACGTACATGCCATTTGAATCGATAATCGACTCGATATGGCTCGAAGTTGCTTTCAACCCGGTAAACGGAGATAAAAAACATTTCCTTGGCAAAAAAAAACTTAAATGCTATGAATAAAGAAATCGCAAGCATTTGTGTTAAAAAATATATCCGGCCAATTGCGAATCGGACTCATGCGCGAAGGGTTCCGTATCATTGTCTAAAAAACGGCATAAGAATCATGTCTGCTGTATGGAAGCCCCACTTAAATTAATTTTTTTATTCTGTTTTTTTAGTAACTGGTGTTACGGACACAGAAATACATCATCTGTGAAAAACGGAAACAGAAATACATCATCTGTGAAAATGTTAACCGTCTAACTATCACAGTTGATGAGATACAGCCTGGTGAGACGGACGGATGGACAGCGGAGTCTTAGCAATAGGGTCCCGTTTTACCCCTTGGGTACGGAACCCTAAAAACTAGCATTTAGAAAGGAAAGAACTAGTATTTATGAATCGTTCACTTCCTGACAAATGCTGAAACTTGCCGCGCGCCGGCGACCGTCTTGGCCGCTTCCCAACTAGCAAACTTCCCGCCGCCGCCGGTACCGTCCGTAATTCGGGCTAAATGGATACTTTCTTGTACAAACGAGAAGTTTACTTCCTTAAACTCTATTTGGATAATAGGCTTATTGGGACACTACTTAGATTTGTTTTGGAAATACTGTGCTAAGCTTTGTTCTGCCGGTATCTTTGGCTGTGGCTTTGTTTTAAAACTAAGAAAAGCTAGGAAGAAACTTTTGCTAGATTTTTTTATTTTTAACTACCAACGTAAAAAGTTTGGTATCATATTTAACGTGTATACCTAACGTGTATCTGTGTGTCTTGTCTGTGTCTGTGGCATCATAATTCCCAAATGGATGAACCGATTTTGATTTAGTTTGATGTGTAAGAAAGTTTCTCGAGTGTCGACCACAAACCGGAAGACGTTCTGTAGGTAGGCCCCGTACCTACTGGGTGGACCGACGATATTGTAAGAGCCGTTGGGAACCGATGGATGCAAATGGCTAATAGCCGTTCATGGTGGTGTGTTCAGCAGTGAACTTCATCTGGCTGATAACGATTAATTATTTTTTGGACATAGGCTTTAAACGGGATAACAAGTATAGCTCTTGCGAGATAATGGAAAAATTGCAAGCGTAACCGCAGTACAAAATGAAACATAAAATAGAGAACAAATATCACTGCCTTGATATTTTTTAAGCTTTTACCAGAGTCAAATCTACGTAAAGTACCTTCAAAATTTACAATTTCCGTCTATTTTTGAAAACCTCAAAGCGAGTCTCAACATTAATTTAATTAAAACCTCCATAGTATACTCATACCGGTATACTCTAGAAGTGGTCCCACTAAAAACCTCTCAGTTTGCGAAATAAGTACCAAATCAAATAGTTTTCAATTCCCAAAAAGCGGTATATATTTCAACAGTGCTGGCGTAGAGTCAAATGTTACCTTTTGGGGATACGGACTTAGTACGGGGGCACTTGCCCACCTAATAAAAGTCAACTTTGAAAGACTTTCTATCTTGAGTGACTAAGTAAAATATAATATACCTGTCTTCAGGATCAAAAGTACCCTATGTTTTAATCCAGGGTGTGAGCATCTAGGTTTATTTCAAACATCATCCAGGTCCGCCTGTTGTGCCACTTACCATTGAGTTTTATCGTTGTTCTAGTTTTAATTTTCCTTGTATTGTGGTGTGCCAATAAAGAGTTAATCTATCTATCTGTGACCACTGGCGTAGAAAAAAACTCTCCTGTATGTTTGTATCATTTTGAACCGACTTCCGAAAAAGGAGGAGGTTCTCAATTCAGATGTTTGTATTTTTTTTTATGTTTGTTCGGGCCTCCGGTTTTGTAAAATTATTTTTTTGTTGGAAAGAAGATAATTATTTCAAAGGTGGTCCCATGATAAGGAAATCAGGGTTTGATGATGGCAGACCAGAGAAACCGAAGGGTACATGAAGTCGGTTTTTGTTTTGTTAAAAATTTTACTTGTTCAATAGCTGTTCTGTGCCCCTAGTAGGTACCTACAGGTTTTGATAGTTTACAAAAACTATAATAAAAGTTTTCGATATGATAAGCTTTTTTTTCATGTAATCGTCATGCTGGCCAGTGCGATTGTTCCAAAAAGAGGTTGGCATGAAATAAGTATTGTTGCATTTTTCAAGTGGACTCACGGTATGGAAAATTATTTAATATAAAGGTTGGAATTTCAAAAATACTACATTCCACGCTAGCGCGCAATATGCGCTTATGCACTCAGATTTCGAATGATAAACAAAATCTTGTGAGGTGAAATATAAAATAGTTGTATTGCATTGTGGCCTCACCCCCTCCCTGAGTCTGTCACACCTTTTAACGGTAAATGCAATTGAGTTTGGTTCGGCGGCGGGCGGCGCGTCGCCCGCGCTATTTGCATGATAAAGGCTACGTGTCGATGCAAATGTTATATATTTCAGTTTTTATTAGCTTACCGACTAACTATTCGTAGTCGTGTAAAAAAATTCGTTTTTGTACAATATGTTATTAGCTGTTTCACTACGTCATTTCTTACGGTTCAAATTATTTCCATACAAATTGCGCCCCGCGGTTACAACCGGGACTTTGCTGTTATGTATTTTTACGGGATGAAAATAACCAGGGTGGGTATATACAATTTTTTTTCAAACCTATTCTGTCCCACCGCTAGGCAAAGGTTTCCCCCATTTCCATTCAGATATCTCGATCACCCGCAACCTCAGGCCTGGCCTGGGTATAAACTATATGCATTCCAAATTTCACTCTAATCTGTTGAGCTGTTGCAGCGTGTAGACAATTTTACTTTCACATTTATAATATTAGTGTGATAAAATTTCATCAAGATCTGTTGCTGAACAGAGGCGTGAAAAGGTGACAAACAAACAGATAGACAAAGGGACTTTCGCATGTATAATCATTACGAGTATTAAGGTGGAACCAAACGAGCGTAATTTTGTGAGTCGTGTTGCAGAATTTCGGTAGCATAAATTCTGCTGCATTCAGTTTCATACAAAAAGGCAGTTGGACGATGACGCAAAATGAGTTGACAATTCAGTTGAACGTAAAATGAGCGACCGAAAATACGCGACTCACGAGTCACAAAATTACGCTCGTTTGGTTTCACCCTAAAGTGTAGATAGACGTTTGGATAGCGTCACATCAGTTAGCGTAGCATCAATAAACGCTGTCTTCTATAGAGAAGAAGAAGAGAAGACGATAACACTACGTAGTACTCGTAAAATGTAGGCAAGGCAGGCAATCCAAAACAATGTTATACGCCGTATATCATCGAATATTCTGACATAGTCAGAGCATGTTGATGTACAGATGCAAGCGTAGTCTATACGACATAAACTAATGTTACAAAGAGTACAAATTTGTTTGTTTGTATGTAGAGGTGAACTCCTAAACTACTAAATTATTTCTTAAAAATCTTTATCACCTGTGTAGACTACATAGTATATCAAAACAAAAAGTATCCTATGTCCTGCCACAGAGTCCACACCACCTCCATATTAAATTTCATCAAAATTGGTTCAGCGGTTTAAGCATGAAAATACAACAAACAAACACAGTTACTTACGCATTTATGGTATTAAAGTATGGATGGCTTTGAGAAACGTTCCAGCTGTCGAAATCTTGCCCATCCGTGGGAAGCCGGGATGGGTGACTGACTAGTATAGGACATATCCTTACATATTTGCATATCTGTTTCAATTGGATACCAGAGACTGCTCCGGTTGAAACGGAACATTCCATGTTATAGCTGGATCCCAATCTGTAGCTAGAACTGCTACGAGATTTCACAAATCAAATCTGAAAATGTATTTCTAACAACAATACTCCGATACAACGGTTTTATAATACTTTTTCATGGTTTTATAATTCAACTAAGCGACGAAATGAAAAAATACCAGGATTTTGTTTGGCTAGCTACTTACTACCCTCAAGTTAAGAATCTGTCGCCCACTTGAGAGCTAGCTCCAAATCCAGATGTAGCATGACGCCACCTTCGGTCATATCGTTAATTAATATCGGATGACTTGTGGTTAAACGCTAACCAAAACCAAAAAACTTAATGGTAACAAGTTTTCTTCAAAAATTTGTGGTCAGAATGTGATATGTCACACTATGTAACACTTTTTCTTTACAACCTGCTGGAATTAAGAAGAGAAAGAAGAAAGAAAAGAAGAAGACAGAAGAAGCCAACATTTCTTTCAAAAGTCAAGTCAATTTTATTTATTCAATAGAATACATTGTGATCACTTTAAAAATATAAAATATATAATTTCATACATCAACTCTAATCAAATCGATGAGCGGAAGAAAGCGGCCTGTTATCTTATTTTTCTACGACTTGTTTTACAAATATCGTGAGTTCTCCTGTTCATCATATCAGTATAGATAAATAATTATAACAGTATGTTTGTATGCAGATGTCAAGTATACTATCCTACTAATATTATAAATGTGAAAGTTTGTGAGTATGGATGGATGAATGTTTGTTACTCCTTCACACAAAAACTACTGAACGATCTGAATGAAATTTGGAATAGAGATAGCTTATGGATGGATGAGTACATCGGCTACTTTTTATCCCGGAAAAAATCTGTGGGATAACGGAAAGACGCGGGTGAAACCGCGGGGCGCAACTAGTCTATAATAATAATAATAATAATAATAATAATAATAATAAGCCCCCTAAAATCCAACCTTACGTCCGTGTCGAACATCTGACCACGTGGGGGGCGGAACGTGTACAATTAAAACTTACACGGCCAACAAGGCAAAGGTAACCCATCAATATGGAGACTCGTCAAAGAAAATTACGTATATGGCCGCTGCCCGAGGGCGATCGTCGGGGCACGTCTGTAGCTGGCCACGGGCGTGACAGTATGCTAGCCAGTGACTCCCGGACCTTCGGCTGTACGGGAGTCGGGGACGCGGGGGGAGGGGAAATGTCCTCAAGGACTACAGCCGACAATGAGGAGGATAGGAGCAGTAACTGCGTCAGAGCAGTTTCCCCGGCCGAGGATGTTTCGCAGGAGGCACACGCCACTCAACCTGCGACCACCAAAGCTGGTAAACCCAGAGTACGCATGAAATGGAATGATGAAATTAACCTGTTTATCATGCGTTCATACCTTTACATTACAAAACTCGAAACAGATAGAACCATGTACTGCAAAAAACTTCATGACCAATTCATTATCAAATATCCGGATTTAAAAGTCTCCGCGCAAAGAATAGCAGACCAAAGAAGGGTTATTATAAGAAATAAATTACTATCTGATGACGTGATGAACAACTTAAAACGCGAAATATCCGAACAACTTGCTAGAGAGCAAGAAGAAATTTCAACTGTACAACCAGATCTTCTACCCCTCACAGCGAACTTACAAGCAGAAACACTTCTGCCTTTATCAGACACTAACATATCCAACATAGAGATATCACCTGCTACAGCACAACTATCGCCTCAATCTGAAACAGTAATACACGCTTACACTCAGACCAACATTCTACCTAATATTGTATCCATCACACAACAAGTCAGACAGGAAGAAACTACTGAACTGGTTCAATTAGATACAACAACACAGGAAATAATAAATCAGATTGAAACAACCTTAGTTCAATATACAGGCACTGATCCTACAAGCCGTCCTAAATTACCACGTTTAAAAGAAAATAAAAAACTTTACGCATATGTGGACATATTTAACAAAGAAATACTCGGAAAGTTTTTCTCCATAGACTCAGATATAAACACAATACACACGCTTATTTATTGCAGTGCACTGGTTATCAGTGAATATTTAGGATATAAAATTAGGACACCTCATTCAACCCCACAAGTCAGGAACAGAAAAACACAAAAACCCGCGTGGCAAGTAAGAATCGAAAATGACATCAAAAATTTACGAGCTGATATTGGACGGCTAACACAGTATATAAATAATAATAGGTCTAGAAAAGTGGTAGAGGCAGTTGAAAACATATTTAAAAGAACTCAGGTGCATTCTGTTCACGAAAGGAATAACATTAGACCAGAAGAATACTTGGATACGTTAAAACAGAAGTTATCATTAAAATCACAAAGGCTAGCTAGGTACATAAAAGCATTACACAGGAAAGAAGATAATAAACTGTTCGCGACAAACGAGAAAAGTTTCTATAGAGTATGTAAGTCAGATAATACACACATTAATCAGAATACGGAAATGCCTTTAGCAAACGAACTTAAAGACTACTGGACTGATTTGTGGAAGAAGCAAAACGACCATAATGACAATGCAGAGTGGATAGGCACAGTAGAAAACAACATGGAAACAGTTGAAAACATGGAATTTAGGGATTTTAATAGGGATGACATTGAAGTAGTTACAAGGAGAATGAAAAATTGGAAAGCGGCAGGTGTTGACAGCTTACACAATTTTTGGTACAAAAAGTTTTACATACTTCATGACATTTTAGCAAAAACTATTTCGGAACTGATTAAAGGAGACCAAGATGTTCCCAAATTTATAACAAAAGGTATCACTTATATGTTACCAAAAAGTAGCGATACAATTAACCCTTCACAATATCGTCCCATCACATGTCTCCCAACAATTTACAAACTCATTACGTCACTGATTACGCGCGATATCAATAGGCATTTAGAACACAACAACATCTTGTCCGAAGAACAGAAAGGGTGCAGGCAAAACCACAAAGGATGCAAAGAGCAGCTCGTAATAGATACAACAGTTTTAAAACATGCCAATACACATAAAAGAAACTTGCACATATCATACATAGATTACAAAAAAGCGTTTGATAGTGTCCCTCACTCTTGGTTAATTCGAGTACTACATTTATATAAAATCAATTCCACCATCATCAACTTTTTGGAAAATGCTATGTCTGAATGGAGAACTACATTGCACCTGTCCAATAGTTCTGGCTCGATTACTACAGATGAAATACGAATCGAAAATGGTATTTTCCAGGGAGATTCCCTGAGTCCGTTGTGGTTTTGTCTCGCTTTAAATCCACTGTCCAGTATCCTTAACAACACCTCTAATGGATATAAGTTAAATAACAATACATCTATTACTCACCTGATGTACATGGACGATATCAAGCTTTTTTCAAAGACTAATAAAGACCTTAAAAACTTAATAGATATCACCACACAATACAGCCGCGACATAAATATGACATTTGGACTAGACAAATGCAGAACACTACACATTCATAGGGGGAAAATAGTAAACAATGTTAATAACTCAGACCAAACTAACACATTTGCGCAAATGGAGCCATCAGAATCTTACAAATACCTCGGAATACACCAATCCAATGTCATTAACCATATCCAAATAAAAAAAGATCTTTCCTCAGAATATACGAGACGGCTAAACATAATCTGCAAAAAACAGCTTTATTCAAAAAATCTTATTAAAGCTATTAATACTTTTGCAATACCCGTATTGACATATTCATTTGGAGTAATTAAATGGTCCCGAACTGATATAAATAATTTAGAAATAAAGACAAGAACAACTTTAACCAAACACAACTACTTGCATCCGAAATCAGCTATAGAAAGAATATCAGTAAAAAGACAACTAGGTGGAAGAGGCTTAATAGATTTAAAAATACTTTGGGAGGGGCAGGTCCGAAACCTCAGAAATTTCTTCTATTCTAAATCGGAAACTAGTGACATACATTTAGCAATAATTGAATTAGATAGCAATTACACTCCATTAAATTTGAATAACAGAGATATTCAATACAAAACACCAAAGAACCTTACAGATGAAAAACTTGATAGGTGGCGTTCCAAAGAACTTCATGGCCGACATATGCATGACTTGGAACAACCTCATGTGGACTTAGATGCTTCAAACAAATGGTTGAAATTGGGCTCTTTGTTCCCAGAAACTGAAGGTTTTATGATCGCGATACAGGACCAAGTTATAAATACAAAAAACTACAAAAAATTTATTCTTAAAGACCCTAACACCCAAAACGATAAATGTAGAAAATGCCATCGTGCATCTGAAACTATTCAACACATAACGAGTGCCTGTTCGGCTCTCGCCCAAACAGACTACACCCACCGACATAACCAAGTAGCGCACATAGTTCATCAAAAGCTAGCTATTAAGTATAAACTCATACAGGATAAATCAGTACCATACTACCAATACGTTCCAAAACCAGTGCTTGAAAACCAGAGTCATAAGATGTACTATGATAGAGCAATTCTCACCGATAAAACGGTACATAATAACAGACCTGATATAACCGTGATAGATAAAATAAACAAACAAACATACTTATTAGATATTGCTGTTCCTAACACACATAACCTGCAAAAAACAATTACTGAAAAAATACACAAATACACAGAATTAAAGGAAGAAATTATTAGAATCTGGAAAATGAATAAAGTTTGCATAGTGCCATTAGTATTATCCAGCACCGGAGTCATACCCAAACACCTTACCCATTATCTTCAACAAATCGATTTACCAACAAATTTATATATGACAATGCAAAAAGCTGCCATTCTTAACACTTGCCGAGTCGTTCGGAAGTTTTTGCAGGAAGACTTATCAACCGAACCTAATTCCCAAAATGAACCCCACTTGGCTTAGGCCCGTGGTTTTCATACTTATACCGAAATTCTTAAAATTTCGAGAATTAAAAAAGATAACAAAAATAATAATAATAATAATAAGCTTTATTTAATTCCATGCATAGTACATAAATTATATGATAACAATTGTTAACTTAACATATTAACCTTTGATATTCATAATCAAATACATTTTTAATTCAATTTTGTTATTAGAGTTATTAACAGTTCATAGTTTAATAATATTTAGGAAAATATAATATTTAATGTATATATTTTGTAATTAGTATAATTTATTATTTCTCCAACTATCAAATTACTAATTTTATTTATGCATAGACCCCATTCGGGTAAAAGCCTCCCCCAAGGAATGCCATCTTTCTCTAAAAACCTACTCCATAATAATATAGTCCTTTTGTTTGGCGTTTCTATAACTATATATAAATCCGTTGACATATTGTTATCCTTAGTGTACAAATAAGGGCTTGTCGAAGAGTCCCCAAGAAACTTTGTTTCGTGTGTTTCACAAACTCGCAAGTTTTCTTCCCTTGTTTCGGAAGGTTGTGTAGCTAAAGTACAAAAGGATTTTTCGAAAGGGTGCTTCGGTTTCTTCGATACT
Organism: Opisthograptis luteolata; assembly: GCA_931315375.2. Classification (NCBI taxonomy): domain Eukaryota; kingdom Metazoa; phylum Arthropoda; class Insecta; order Lepidoptera; family Geometridae; genus Opisthograptis; species Opisthograptis luteolata. The sequence goes on from OV928054.1 coordinate 10,650,464, forward strand.
GTATGCTAAGTAGCTACGGTCAAAGTTTAGTTTCCAATGTTTGCTATTTGATATCGGTTACAGCGCTGTTAGCTACGGGAATATAATGGGCTTGTAATCTATCTATCTAAATATATATAACTCAAAGGTGACTGACTGACATAATGATCTATCAACGCACAGCCCAAACCACTGGACGGATCGGCCTGAAATTTGGCATGCAGGTAGATGTTATGACGTAGGCATCCGCTTAGAAAGTATTTTGATTAATTCTACCCCCAAGGGGGTAAAATAGGGGATGAAAGTTTGTATGAAACTTTGTCATTTTTAAACCGATCGGGCTAAGACTTTGCATGCATAAAGCTGTAGCCCACGCGGGTGGAACCGCGGGGAACAGCTAGTAGCAAATATATCTAGTTGCTAGTTAGTAATGATACGAGCGATGATGGCCGAACGGTAACGCGCGTGTCTTACAAGGCGCCGATACACATTCGAATCCTTTCAGCCCCGCACCTATGACTTACGTCCGAAATTAATAATCGATCCTGATCCGTTTTCGCGGTTTTGGATCAATATGTCATATCATAATATTATGTCATTTTAGTAGGTACTAGGGCTTGACGTATTATGACATGACATATCGATCCAAAACCGCGGATGACGGATCAGGGTCGATTATTAATTTCGGGCGTTAAAATTTAACGCAATATTTATCGCGATGATAGGCATTGACATTTCCCTTGACGTTGACCTTAGTGTGGCCCCAGCAATAAAGGAGGCCAGAGTCCCAGCAGTGGGAACGTAATAGGCCGATGATGATGATGATGATGAATAATGATATGTGGCATCCGTAGCGGAGGTTGCCTAATCGTTCTTAACTGATTAACTAGGTTACTACGTGCTCTGCGGATACTACTTTGTAACTGAGCGCTTCCATGCTCCGCAGGGCACGTTTAGCCCTTGGTTTCAGTTTTGTTTTTGTTTTCTTTGTACATTTGTACAATTTCAAGTACAAAAAAATGGTGAGACATTTTTTTGGAAGCTGTTAACTATTTCTGTGTGCATACATTTATTTTCATAAAAAAAAAAAAAAAAAAAACCCAAAAAAAAAAGTAGTAGAAAAAAGTAAAAAAAAGAAGTAAGTAAGTAGTAGAAAAGTAGTGGAAGTAGGGTAAATATACCCTACTTCCTACTAATATTATAAATGCGAAAGTTTGTGTGTGTGTGTGTAAATTTTTGTTACCGCGTATCACCGTCACCACTAAACCGATTTTGAGGAAATTGGAAATGGAGATAGCCTTTACCCTGCTTAATACATAGGCTTTTATCCCGGATAAATATTCCTGCGGGATAACGGGAAGACGCTAACGAAACCGCGGGGCGCCGCTAGAGTAGTTACTAAACAGAATAACTCGAAGAAAAGAACTGTATCTACTGAGTTCGCTTTCAAATGCGTTTCTTGAGCCACACAGTAGTGCTGCCAAACCATCTTTAATAGAACTATCGATAGTTTACATCTGAAAATGCCATATTATCGATAGGCATATCGATGGCATCATTTTATCGATATTTTATGCCTCGCGGACAGCGATACTATCGATAGTATTGCCTCATTTTATGCTATCGATAGTATCGGTAGGCCTATCAATAGTGTTGCGATTGGTTGGCTATCCATAGACTATCGATCAACCATCTATTTTTAAGAAGACTCTGATTACCTGATGTTTCTGGGAATATTTTATGCCTAAATAATATAATGTGCATATATTGAAAAAAATATTTTTTGCTAGAATTTTATTTCTTCTGTATTTGTTGTTTGTCACTCGCTCATATGAAATATGATTTTTCATATTGCATGCTGTCCCTACCTGTAAAAGCACTGACATTGGGTTCCTTCTGATTTTCTGGGAATTGTTTTTGATATGTGAATGTTTGAGTGTGCGCTGTGTTTGTTGGTGAGCTAATAAATAAATAAATAGTCAACTGTCTATCGGCAACGCTACCACACAGGGCCAATTTATCAGCAAGCAATCGGCAGCATTGTAATGCATCGACTTAGTTCCACTACGAAGTTCGTTCCAGCTCTGAATGGGGTTCGATAAGCATGCAGCGATCTGGAAGTCGGGAGCGAGTTGGCGTCGACTTGGGAAGCCAATTGGTTGAATTGATGGAGTTTGACAAACTGATGAAGTTCATTTTGTTGGAAGCTGTACGTTGGAGATTAATAGCTGATTTCAATTCAAAATTTCTTAGGCTGGTGTTCTAGATTGACGCTCAAGCGATGATCAGCACTTGAGCGCAGATTTGACGCTGTCAGTTCATACAAATACGTCACTTGATCGCTACTCAAGCATTGATCAACACTTGAACGTCATTCTAAAGTACGGGCCTTCACGTTTTTGATATGTTTTTGTTTGACTTAGTCATTTTTTCTTTACATCTCATGGCGTGTTCCCACGGTGCGTTGTTGATTTGTTGGAAAATGACAGACAACAGACAAGACCGCACGGCGCACGTTAAATACACCCTGCCTGTGAACGTCTGACGTTGTGTCCTCATTTAATTGTTCTTAAGGTAAATTTTTCAATAAATCTAGCCGCGGCAGACCAGACAACGGACTGTTGGACCGGGGTGTCCGTCGTCGTCTGTGGCTGTGCGTCCTGGTCTGAGGTTATCAGGCAAGCACGCAAAACGTCAAACGATTATAGGCAGGGTGTATTCTCGGTTCGCTGTCAAGTATGGTGTGGTCTGAACCGTTGGCAAAACGGACTGTGGGGCCCCATCTTTACAAAACAGCGTTTCACTACAAGTCACCTGATGTTAAGTGACAAAATACTCGACCTGGATAGGAAACCATAGCTCGGTAGTAGGTTAGACATTTTCGAATGCTGGCTAGTTACCACTCTCAAGTTAAGAATCTGTCGCACACTTGAGAGTCAGGTTTGTGACGTCAGCATTATGATCACATGAATTCTAGTCAAATAATAATGTCAACATAAATAAAACAAGGACTAAACCGCGAGACTCATTTCATCAAGCTGTCAAAGCCGTAACACAAAGAATGTTGCCACATTTGCTCATATTTACATTTACCCTAATCCATACGTCATTGGCAAACAGCGCTCCTAATTTTGGCGCGCTAACGAACCCCGCATTATGGCAACCCTTTTAATTTATTACTTCCCAGACAATGAGTGGCGGCCACAATGGCATTTTGTTTGCGGAGACAATGGTCACTGGCTCTGTAGATTTAGTAAGTGAACGTCCTGTATACAGTAAGGGTGATCACTGTTCTATCTAATCGTTTATATGGATGATTGAGCCGCTACTGTTAGAAATGGAACGAGCAATGCTTCATCATCACCATCAGTGCTTTGTGGTAGGACTACTCGCCCGGCAAGCTACCACCCTTAAGTTATCTGTCGCCATATCTAACAGTTTGTTCTCTATCAATAGCAAATGTCTTACCAGACTTTGCAATTCAAAACTTTAAATTACACTGCAATAGTTTTATATATGCGTTGTGCTACTTGTCAGACAAATCCTACTAATAGTTCAAACGCCAAAGTTTATATGTATGGATGGATAGACGGATGGATGTATGGATGGATGTTTGTTACTCTTTCACGCAAAAACTACTGAACGGATCTAAATGAAATTTGGAATGGAGATAGCTTATACCCTGTATTACCACATAGGCTACTTTTATCCTGGAAAAAGGTTCCTGCGGGATAACGGGAAGACGCGGGTGAAACCGCGGGGCGCAACTAGTCTTCTATATATAAAGCTGTAAGAATAATGCAGAAGTGTCCCTACTGTCTGCAGTCGCGGTAAATGGTCGGATGGGCCGAGGCCGAAGTGAAAGGCTTCTGTGGCCGGAAGCTTTTCAACTAACAGCCCAAAAGTGACTGCTTATGTAAGCTGCTTGTCTGACGTCACTAAACTGTGCTCGTTTCGATATAACCTCGCGAATGCATTTTTGGAGCAAATAAGTTCACCCACGGAATTGACGCTGTTGCTTGCAGCAGAAACTCGTAGCGTAGTATTGCTACGCTATTGGTATAATTAGTATATTGTAACGATTTAATATCGATAGTCATGTCGATGTTATTAATAGTTTCAAGAGTGACAATCCTGTTGACGGAGTGCAATACTAATGGTCGTTTTTTTTACTTTTTTTAGGGTAATCTGTGACCAAGTCACCTGATGTTAAAAACGATGTGGTTGATGGTGTCATTAGACACTGACTCTCAACTGAGATTACTGGAGTACAATGATAAGTGCGCTAGCTAGCGCTAGAATATGCGGCGATATATCGATGTAAATGACAAAAGTCGCTAAACTTACTTTACTTTTTATTTTCCCAAACAATTGTAACACCAAGAATGGCTAAACTGAGAACACTTGCAAATCAGATCAGCAACTTTTGTCGCTGTCCCCAAGCTAACATCTTTAAATGTTCGTTTGTTTAATAAAAATAACACACAATGTGAATAAATAAAAAAATTAAGAAAGGTTATTTTTGCTTAAACAATTTACGCTTTAGCTTTAGATGTAAGTTGAAGGTTGAAATTGATGTCGGAAGTTATTTCCCCGCTGCGTTATTAACCAGTACTGTATAAACTTATAAAACTGGTGTAATCATCGTAACTGGGTACATAAATCGGCCTATTCACAAACTTCTGGCCCGTCTTTATAACGATCTAAATCCACTGAGTTATAGCGTAGCTCAATTTCGTTTGCGAAACGGCTATTTTACTGGCGGTTTCTGGGGTATGAAAGCTTCGCCGTAAAACTGGCAAATATACTGACAAGTGACGTAGTATAGCTCCATAGTTGCTATGGCATATAGCTACGATATATAGATGGCGTTACGATGTATAGCCATAACCTACAACGCATAGTTACGACGCATAGCTACAACGCATGGCTGCGATTCATAGCTATTGCGCATGGCTACGACGTATAGCTGCAACGCATGGCTGCGATTCATAGCTATTGCGCATGGCTACGACGTATAGCTGCAACGCTTGGCTGCGAATCACAGCTATTGCGCATGGCTACGACGTTTAGCGACAACGCCTGGCTACGATTCAGGCACCAGTCTCTGCGAAGCAGGCTTACCTTGCTAACCTACAATTGTATGTTCATTATGTCCATCTATGTTGCCTGTTTTGTTGAGAAAAATAAATACATTTATTATTATTATTATTATTCCTAGCTAAGGCGCATGGCTACGACGTATAGCTACAACGTCTACGGCTGATAGCTATGACGCATCGCTGCGACTAACAACTACAATGTATCAACTTCGCATAGTCAATAATTATGCGCCTAAGAAACATAATATTGTCAAGCTGCGATATAATACCACGATGTTTCACCACATCTGTGCAAGATTTAGCTGTTAAGGCGGCGATTTTTTTCAATATTGTAGTTTATCCTTTCCACCGTTGATCAACCCGTTGGGTCCCAATCCTAACTAGTTGGTAGCCATGGCAACGAGGATTGCATCCGGCCCATGGATAAATTGTTAAAAGGGTGACCGGATGCGAGTTACACCCGCACGTAAAATGGTAAAGGCGGCCGAAGAATGGCGTAAGATAAATCCGCATTTCGCCCGTTGATCCACATTGAGGTCGGGAAGGGGAATGGAAAATGTTTTCTAAGAAACGACTTACTTTTCCCACGGAGTGTGGAGGTTGGAGAACCTCGCAAATACCACAGAATACGTAATAGCTCTACGCAAATACCCTCGCGTTTGTACGAGGTATTGTACGTAGTATTTCATTTGACTACGTCACCACATTATTGTGGGTTCAATTTCACAATAGAGTAACTGCACCGTGCAGTCTTTTGTATGTTTATGACTTTCTAGCTGTTCCCTTAGTTTCATATTCGTAGACTACAGTCTAATATTGTGTAACGGATGTCTTTCTCAACGTTCAAGCTATCTTCATACAAAATTTAATGAAGATCGGTTCAGCTGTTTTGGCGTGAAAAGGTAACAAACAAACAGTCCTAATATTTAGAATATGAAATATGGACTATTTCTGTTTTCAATTTTATTAACATAATAATATACTCGTATCATACATAACATGCAAAAAAGCTTGTCATATTAAATAGATTGAATGACAGTAAACATTCCTTGCCACTCAAAAAAAACATTTATCCACTGAAATACATTTTCCAAAGACTTTAATTAATATTTTGTATAGTTTTTTTGTATGTGGTTAAAGTGTATGTGACAATAGTGAAGTGTTATTCAACAAAATAAATCCCGTCGTTTTGTCATTGCAGTAACACAAATAACCAATCCCCCAACGCCGCAAACAAAGAGTTTAAAATTCTCCGTACGTAGTCCGGTGCATTCTCGGTCACATACAAAGCACCTCTGCCATAGTCTTGCGCTTGATTAGTTCGCAGCTCCTTATAGAAGTATGTCACTCTTTTAGTTCGTCAGATCCCATCTCCAATAAAGAAAGAGACATCGTTAGCTCGTTTTGCAACTGCTCCTACACGCGTTTTTTGTTTAAGTTTTTTTTTTACCTTTTGGAGTGCACTTAAGTTTTTTGACGCGAATACGTCGCCTAAAAAAAAGAAAAATGTAAGTGTAATATATGTGTAATGTAATGTAATGTCTAAGTGTAAAAACAAAGACGCAGTCGCTCGTATAGTAAGAACTAAGGAGCGAGGTATCTAGTTCGCATAGTTCCTCTACGGGAGCTATCTCGCGACCTAATTCGTTCTTAAACCACACAACACTACTCTAGCACCGGCACCGATCCATTTCTACTACGTGCACGAGTTATCGGCATCCATCGTGACATGCGAGCCTAGGCGGCACCTAACGCCGCGGCTGGCGGCCGGCCAGGCGGCACCCTCAGCCGCCACACTGTTCACCTTGCGAAATCACGGCATTTGTGTACGAGATAACAAGGCCTTGATAACTACGATTTGGCACTACGGAAGTCCACAACTCCCTTACCTACCTGCCGGGCGCTTCGTGCCTGTTCTTTTGCCGTTGTAAGGAGATTGGATTTTTGTGTGACCTTTAATGTAATCATATGTTGTATCCTGCTAAAAAAATAACATATGTGACATCAAATTTGTAATTGATGTAAAATAATATAATAGATCAATGCCAAATACTTTTTGTTTTTTTAAGACAAATTTTCCTTTCTTCTGTATATTTTGGACTAGTTGTGCCCCGCAGTTTCACCCGCGTTTTCCCCGCAGGAACTGTTTCCGGAATAAAATTAGCCTATGTGTTAGTCCAGTTTATAAGCTATCTTCATTCCAAATTTCATCAAAATCAGTTAAGTAGTTACGGTGATACGTGGGAACAAACCTTCACACACACAACCTTTTGCATTTGCAATATTAGTAGGAAATAGAATAACACAATACTGTATGTTCCTCGCTTCTCACCTGTAAATGCTGCAATTGTATGTAAGTTGTGAATGTTTGAGTTTACACTGTATTGGTGAGCTAATAAATAATGTTAACTAAATAAATACTTATTTCTTCTTTTTTTTATTTCTTTTTCTTTTTCTTATTTCTTTTTGTTCTTTCCACCTGAGTAAGCTGCTCAAACACAACAAATCCGTCCGTCCGTTAGTTTTCAAAGAGTACCTTTAGATAGGTGGAGTGTAATCCAGCCCAGCCCCATATACGTGCCCGAGTGGCTACGATCGGAAACACTTCAACTTGAACACTGCAGGCTTTCTACTGAAGATGCAGTATGATCGTTTAGGCTATGTCATTTGGATGATCACAAGAGGAAAGTTGCCTACACGTCCGACGAAATATATTTTATTAAAACACTTTTATTAGCTTGACTTGTAACTAACTAACTAACTAACAATGTAATCAAATTTTAGAAGTCAATTTTCACCTACTTCTAATTATATTAGCTTCATTTGTGAATAATTACCTACCTATTAACAAACAATTTAATTAATCTTAGAAGTCAAGTTTTTATATAATAGCGTGATAAACAAGCAAAAAACTCTCCCGATGGTAAGTGGTCACCGTCTTAAAGGGATATTTGCAACAATAGGATGTTGCTAATATCTTGCCGACCCTGAAGTACTCGTTTCTGCTTAAGACGGATCAATATACTAATCCGTATTGTTTTCAATGGGGATTTAATAATAATAATAATAATGCCCGCACAATCACATACATAGGCTCTGACCCCTAACTAGGTTTCCCTGTATCTAGGGTATCAGAAACTACGAGGATCGGGGATCCACAACACCCAGACACAGAACAAATACTTGCGCTTTTTTTTTCTATGCACAAATATTTGTCCTGTAGCGGGAATCGAACCCGCGACCTTACGCTTCACAGTCGGCTATCCGCCCATTGCGCCACATCGGTTGTCAAATTTGTGGATAAAGTGTTCGCAAATCGCCAATGACAAGTCAATGGGGATTTGTGGACTAAACTTTTGAGACATCTCATTGTGACATCTAGAGTGTGCTAACTAAAATTTCAACTTAAAATACTTTATATAAATAAGCAGTTCATCATCATAATCGTCATCATAATCAGCCTGTTTGAGTCCACTGCTGGACATAGGTCTCTCCGAAAGTACACCACTGATTCCAATCTTCTACCCCTCTCATCCAACCGCTTCCAGTCATTTTGCGTGTATAGTCGCTTCACCTAGTTGGTGGGCGTCCTACACTACGTTTGCCGCGTCGTGGTCTCCTTATAATTAGTAAAAAGTTTGTAATTAGCAGATAAATACGAGCCTTGTCGACTAATTTTAATTAATAAAAAATATCGTACGATAGATACAAAACATAATTCCTCGCGATCTAATTAACTAATTTCTACCAAAACAAGCCAAAATCAACCCGCACAATTTACATCGCCAACCCAAATAACTCTCCCACCTCAGTGTTGCCAACAAAAACCACCGTCAAATAATTCATTTATCAGCAGCCCAAATTAGATTCTCGATATATGATAAAAAATGGAATTAACCCTCCGTCCCACCTAACGAATGGCACCTGTGGGACCGGCACGAGGCACGTGCCAGAATATTCATACAAAACGCCCAGCTAAAAGGTAGACGAAAAGTAGAGATGAGACTGGGAAATGATTTGGTCGGATGGTTGCCGGCAGAAAATGTACCTACCAAAAAGTTCCGTAATGATGAAATTGTTCTTTTTTTTTAAAATATAAAATGCTGTAAATGCAATACAATTCTGTTCTGTACAATTCTGTGTGTGTGTCTCATCTGTCAAAGTTTAACAACATCCATGACGTATTTATAAAATAATCCTAACGTTAATTTAATACACACATAAATTATTCATTTAAAACGGTATGTAAAAGCAGTGCTTTTATTTTGTATCAGATTAAGTAAATGGTAACTTAAAAAAAAACATCTTTTAAAAATCACGTTTGCGTATTGTCCTTAGAAACTACTGCCACAGTCTGTTATCTGTTCTTTAAATAAATAATATCCAAACGGATAAAGTTCAGAGAAATATCCATACCACCATATAAGCGTTTTACTACGATTTCATCCGATGGATGTGGGAGCACGCTTGTCTAGCAAATGCCTATTCACTCTTTACTTCAACACCTCCGGGCCGTACTTTTAGGAAACAACTTCTTTATACAAAAGTGGGCTCAAAATAGTTAATGCTGTGTATTTACACCGTGAACTGGTGGCGCTGATCCAAAGGCCTGGTCGTCTCTATCCGGCCTAATCCTTAACCGGCGTTTTAACGCCGGATGTCCCCCACATCCCTAGTTAAAGTATCGAAATTTAGCCTGTCATCCGTGACATATGGTGATGGATTCGAATCGTAAAATATTATCGATGGTATTGACAATATGAGGACGAGTTACCTGTTACCGACGGTTTTATTCGCACACTTGTTGGGAATTTGTAACAGTCATTGTCGATACATTCCGTGAGTGTTTGATGGATAAGGGATGATTTTCGGAAGGGTTTGATGGGGCTTCACAATTTATTTGAAGATCATTTGCAAGCAGATTTATTGTTACCTGTCGCACTCTGTGTTTTATACGACTTTAAATCAGTTTTCTTTAATAGCTGTGGATGCGCGCTTTGACACACCCGCTCGCCACGACTGCTCAGAGAGAAGTGGTTTGCAGTTGCTATTTCTTAACAAACCATTTGATGTTGTTGCCTCAATATATCACGTAGATATTACATATTTGATAGAAACATATAGGTGACTACATATAACTAAGATTTAAAGATTGTATAAACATTTAAGTAATTAATTTTGTATTAGAGCTAGGTCTTTGCAGAGTCTGCCGAAGAAAGTTCTATACCTTTGCTAATTATTTAATCGCCTAGCAGTAGTGTGCAAATATGGCTGTATTCCAGCATGAAAGGCAATGTTTCCAGTTAAATTTTAGGTCATAGAGAGAGGGTGAAGAGCGCAGTGCATTTCTGCGCAGGTTTGCGAACTGATAAAATTCAAACATGTGGGTGGCACTCAACTGTGATGAACAAGAGTAACGCTTACCATCAAGGAAGCTACTTGCTCGTCTCGTCACTCGGTGACGTTGCAAAAAACGAATGCAAAGCATACAATTGTTGCTATTAAGAGATCCGGTTCTACATCATCGGCCTGTTAGTACGTTCACTGCTGGAACTCTGGACTTCTCTCGGAAAGAGAAAATGGGTCATAATCTACCACGCTCGCCCGTGGGTTAGTAGATGTCACATGCCCTTGATCAGGTTACTTTTGTTGAACTGAGAGACTTAATTTATCAATATTAATTTAAAAAAAATTGTTCTCTCAACTTATCTACTTTACAGTAAAATAGTTTGCCGCAATATAAACACTTATTATTACTAGTTCCCCTTTGAAACTGAAGCAGCAATATTACTAACTGTAATAATGTAAACACCGGTATTCGGTCCGCTATAAACACCCCTATTCTGGAAACTGGCTCCGATATCGTTTCGAGACCGCTCGTGGCTGATAGAATTGGCCAAGCGTGACCACACTGCGTGAGTGTTTCCGTGCTTGAGGGAACATGCTGGTAGGGTTAGAAGATCAATAATTATTGAAGACTAGCTCGATCCTACGGTTTTATGCGTTTATACTGCAATTTATCGCAATTAAAAGTATCACATGGCCTTCTCCTCCTGTTTGAACTATATCTGCGCAAAATTTTGTATAGATCTGTCCAGTGATTTAAACGTAAAATATAACAGACACAAAAACTTTATTTCGCATTAGTAATATATGCATGCTTTTTTTGTATTCAAAGAAATAAAAATATCAATAAAACACAGTTATTTATAAAAACATTCTATTTTCATAAATCTATTTTTTATTTGGAATTAAAATTCTGAAAATCTAAAAAAAATATGGAAAAACTAAAAGTGTAAGTTTTTTGTATGAACTCAAGACGGTTTGTCTACCCATGCAAAGCAGGGGTAAGTCTCTAGTTAAAAATCTTTATAATATTAGATTTTATCGTGACTCGTTTAAATTAAAACGCCCTTAATGAAGTAAGTCGGGACTGATTATTCATCATTCAATTAATCTAGAACCAAAACAACCTTTACTTAACCGACCCGTCTAATAAGATAGCCGTATTTACGCTACCACCTAATTCCAGACCGTTGTTACACCGAGCGGTAAAACGGCCGCGTGATCCAGTCTCAATCCAATTGCTATTGTTCAAGTAATAGGGATGTGCAATGAATACCAAACGCAGTGTAGTATATATTGAATACAAACACTGTTTTGGAAAGGATTTGGTAACAACCGAGCAGTACTGTACGAGTGGTAGGTATTGGGAGTTTTTACATTTTACAAGCATTGACCAAATGTAGCCAAATGTTAATTGACAATGTGGTCGCAGGTGACGCCACGCTACACCTGGGTTGGGAAAAGCTTTCAAGACACCGATAGGTGGCTTGGCTGCAGATTTTCAATGATTCTAAGTTACCTAGTTATATATTTTTCAATTTCACTTTAAGCTGGTTTAATATTTTGTTCTACAGAGCTTTTTGTGGGGCTACATCCTCCATCTCGTTCTCTATCTAGTTATCGTAATAACTTCTTGGTACGACGTGACGTCAATCCTTTCTTTGACTTAGTCTATGTACTTACGTAGGTACTTTTCGGTCTACCTCTCCTTCCCTTCCCTTCTACTTTTACTTCTATTATGGTTTTTAACTTTTTACATATTCGTCATGACGTACTACCAAGTGGCCAGACATCCTTTGTCGCATAGTTTTTATTATACTTTTACAATTAGTCAACTCCTTTAAATATTTACTAAAATGACGATAAAAAATTACCAGTTACAATACATATTAAGACTATTTTTTCAAAGGCGTGAACATAACCGCAAGCGGTTCGCTCGTCAAGATGGCGCCTTAGTTAATACGATGGCAGTGTTTACGCGCGCACCTAATTCCGGCCCACCGTTACACCGAGCGGTAACACGCCCCTGCGATCTAGTCTCCATCCCATTGCCACTCGCTAAGTAATAGGGACGCAGCAATGAATACCAAGCGCGCACTGTAGCTACACACAGTATATCAACTTCGTTGTTAGCATTAGAATTTGGCTTTGAAACAGGATTTTGACCATGTATTTGCTTGAGTTAAGTTGTCGATATTTCGGCACTGTTGCAAGAGCCCTAATCACGAAGGTAAGTAATACAAGACTTAATGTTTCAGTAAGGAGGTTGGCACTGGCGTACCTAGTTTTAAGATTGACGTTTTAAAGTGATCATCACATGTATCGTACTAGGTATATATTTTTTTTATGGAGATTGCTTATACCCTGGATTAACAAAAAGGTTACTTTTTATCCCGGAAAAAGGTTCCTGCGGGATAACGGGAAGACGTGGGTGACACCGCGGGCGCAACTAGTGAGATATAAACGATCCTACCTCTCAAGTTGGACCAAACTGCGCACAGTGTGCAAAATTTCATTACAATCGGTTGACTACTTAAGGAGTTCATAGCGGACAAACAACGTGACACGACATTTTTATGTATAAAGGTGAAGGAATGTAGTGAAAGTTATTGAAATTCAGGTACTGCTAGTTGTACACTGCTTTACACACAGACCATACGCATTGGACCATCTGCGATCCGTTTAATAAAAGGCGAGTCCAATTTACTTTATGCTTATTTAATTGGCGCGGTCGGGCGGATCCGATTTTTATGGGATGATCCATTTTTATCGGGACATCTTTGGAAAATTGGTTGAATGTTTATTTTTCATGTGTGTTTGGTTAAATTTTAATGACAGTTATGGATTCCACTGAGCCAAATCGTTTTGGCAACGAAGGATTTTTTATTGAACGAATTCATAATAAAAAAAACGTTGTAAATGTGAGCGCTCCCAAAAAATATCTGCCGGGCGATTTTTACCTGTTCTTTTGCCGTTGTACGGAGGTCGAAACAGAATTAATATAATCACAGTTTTTGATTCTTGTATATTTGTCGGCAGAGTAAAATGGAAACAAAAACCGTAATAAAAAAAAAACAAACAACGCAATTTATTTAATTGTAGACCAATTGCGTTTTTGTGTTTTATTTGAGCCAGACGGAAATATCCTTTCTATTTTACGAGTATATTATGTATAATACCCAAATGGTTTTAATAGCACGAAGCTTTCTCGTTTTTTGCAGAAAGTTTGTATTTCCGGTATAAAAAGTAATTTATGTCGGTCTCTGTGGTCTCCATTATTTATAAGACAAGTTTCAACAAAATTGGTTCTACTATTTTGGTGAGAAAAAACAACACAACAAAAAAACGCAACAACTAACCAACAGACAATATTTTACATTATTCCAGGGTATAAGCTATCTATAATTCAAATTTCACCCAAATCCGTTGAGCCGTTTCAGAGTGAAACAGAAATGCTGGGGCCACACTAACAGGAAATGCTGTTAATTATCGCGATGATTGACGTTTGACATAAGTGAGGCCACGACTTAACGCAAAGATTTTTTTCAAAACTTTTTATTTAATAGGATACATTGTGATCACTTTAAAACGTCAACTTAAAACTAGCTACGCCTGTTCCAACCTCCTTACGCCGGCAAAAGAACAGGCAAGAAACGCCCGGCAGGTAATTTTTTTGGTGCGATCACATTGACAATTTTATTCTTATTACTAATTGATTGAATTGGAGCAAGTTCACTAAAATCCCAAGCTTTTTTTTTGTCATCTAATCGATATTTTTTATTTAGCTTTAGTTTTTTTAGCTTTAGTTTGGTTGTACACATTGGGATATGGGAACATGAATATTTGACAACGGCATTCACATTGGCGTTTGACGTTAGCCGAAAACTCAAGGGGCGGTACATCAAAGAGATTAACGCGAAAATTAAAGTGCTGAAGCGGCCACGCTACATATTATTGAAGAAAGAGAGAAGAAGGTTTACGATTGAAGTTTCGTTGCATTCACGTTGACCGTTCAAGTGTAGCCACTCGCATAATTGCGTTAATAAATGACGCAATATTTATCGCGATGATAGGCATTGACATTTCCCTCGACGTTGACCTTAGTGTGGCCCCCGCATAAAAAACATACCCACTCATTCTTGACAGATTAATACTACAAAAAACGTCCTACTGCTTACAATCGACACGGCCACCTTTTGTTATATTTTTTTTGACAAATGGCCATTTTGTACATTGTAGCCTGTAGCCATTTAATAAGCAACTCATCGCACACCCTTTCGGCTCACAGATAGCGCCCCACAGCGCGGAGTCATGCAAGTATTTTAATTTCCTCCCCTAACATGCCGATGTCTCGGGCAGATTGTCTTCTGACAATGTATTATTAAATGGTATTCGCCGTTTGATTTAATGGAAACGGGAGATGGGATTGAAATTCCTGTGTTCGATGAAATATGACGCCGTTTCAGCCTGTGTGGACGGTACATACTATGGTAGGGTATAAAACTCAAACCGCAAATATATTTATTGAGGTGATCCGTCAGAGAACTAAAGTCACCGACATTAGCCCACAAAATTAGCAAGCTGAAGTGGCAGTGGGCTGGTCATATAAGCCGCAGAACCGACAACCGTTGGGGTAGACGTGTTCTTGAGTGGAGACCGCGACTTGGCAAACGTAGTGTAGGATGTCCTGCAACTAGGTGGAGCGACGACTTGCGCCGAGTGGCTGCCAGGAGTTGGATGAGAAGAGCCGAAGACCGGGCTCAGTGGCGTACCTTGAGAGAGGCCAGCTGTGGACTGATACAGGCTGATGATGATGATGATGATGATGATGAACCTCCTTACGCCGGCAAAAGAACAGGCAAGAAACGACCAGCAGGTAATTTTTTGGGCGCAATTGATGAATTGAAGCAAGTTTATCTAATATGACTAGCCATTGTTTACACAAACTCGTCATCAGCCATTTATCAATACAGTCTCCATTCCCACAGCTGGGGCATAAGCTTTTTTATGTCATGTCAAGTGCCCTTGAATATTGTTGTTCTTGGACATGCTGGTTTTGATCACAGTTTTGAGTGATGACAAGTGTACTGTGTTTGATTTATTTTTAATTTTATTTTAAATATTTTTTTATCTTGTATCTATAATAAAACTACGTCCTAAAAAATAAAATTCACTTCCAACAAACAATTTACTTAATAATTCATATGAGAAAAAACACCAGCATAAAATAACTGTCACATCAAACAGAACCGCCGCCATGAAGGTGAATTAATTTACACTCACCTTATTTATAGAAGTTTACGAAGTTGGGGAATTAATTAAGACAATGATAACAACTTTAATTAAATGTAAATGGCGCATAAAAGCGATGTAAAATAAAATTCAGGGGCCCTAAAAGCTGTTATGATAGCTGAGGGGCTTTTAGCGCAGTATAAATAAAATCAGTGACCCAACTCTAGAATTTATACCATTATTCAATAAATATGACACTAATAGGTGTTTGGCGTCAGATTTGTAGTAGCTAGCCAGTCGAGCACCAGAAAGTGCTCTACCACCAAGCTATGGTTCATCGCGATGTTTTCATTTACCAATAGCTACCTCATTATATGATTCGAACTGACGACCTACATACAGGTCGCAAGTCGAAGTCACTACAGAGCTATCATCACCATATAAAACAACGGGTCAGAGTGACGCTTTCCATCAGCGAGCGACTTTCTCGTCTCATTACACAAGTGTATACATATAAAACGAACCTTTATTTGAGATTGCTTTGTCTTTGTAAATAAGTTCTTACAATTTTAATGCTATTGTTTTTACGAATCAAGGATTTGACCATAAACTAACCCAGACCAGCACTTAAGCTGCCGTCAAAAGAATAATTATGTACCTACAAATGTAAGCTAGCAAGTTGGTCACAACAATATTTCCGCAGAATGTCATTCAAGCAATTTGAATGAAGTTAATGTACTGCTTCATATTTTGATATAACAACTTTAGTGTGGTAGTTAAATCTAACGGATTGCTTGACGACTTGTTAAAGACGTTATTACAGCTGATTGGCGTTAACAATTCGGTGATTAACGTACAGCCTTAACTATTAAGTTATTAGTAGCCTGGAGGGCAATTTCAACTCTGATGGTTGCTTTTTAGGGTACCGTGCATAAAGAGCTCAAATAGAACTGTTTACTTTGCTAACTCTGTCTGTCTATCCATTTGTCGTTAGATTATTTCAAAACTAACTGTGCGGCTGAGAAATTATTTAGTAAAAAAGTCAATTGATTTTTTTAGTCAATAGCATACATTGTGATCACTTAAAAACGCCTAACTTTAAACTAGCTACGCCTGTTCTAACCTCCTTACGCCGGCAAAAAAACAGGCAAGAAACGCCTGGTAGGTAAGTTTTTTGGCGCGATCACATTGACAATTTTATTCTTATTACTAATTGATTGAATTTGAGCACATTCACTAAAATCTTAAGCTTTTTTGTCATCTAATTAGTGCGATATTTTATAATAAGCAGTACTAATAAGATTTATCTTTGTTGGTTGTGCACATTGGAATATAGAAACATGTATATTTATTATCCTTCTCTAGCATTTGAACTATTTCCGCACCAACTTTCATCAAAATCGATCGAGCAGTTTAATCGTGAAAAGGTAACAAACAACAGAGTTACTTTATCGAAATAGGTCAGCTACTTTTGTCGGTGACTATACTATACTTTTACCATTTATTCAACTGCCCAGCAGTAGTGTGGAAACATTACTGTATACCAAATTGAGGGGCAATGCTTCCTGTGAAATTACAAAGCATAAAGAGATTTAACATCTAATACAATCGCAGTGCATTGCTGCGAAGGATTTTGAACTGTTGAAGTTCAAAATTGTAGGTAGTTCTAAACTCTAATGGTCATGCACGCTTACTATCACGAGAGTGACTTACCCGTCTCGTCATTTAGTTAGTCACATAAAAAACTATATATCATTATGATAATAATATTATAAAGTTTTGAACATTACAAAAGAAATCTTCCCAAATGTCCACTGTTATCAAAAAATTAAATCGTGTGATCCCGTAACCCGCTAAAAACACATTTTGTTAAACTAATGCGTTCAGGAACAAAGAAATTAAAAATGCTTTTTATGTTTATCTGCAACTCTCCGAACGGATGCCACATTCTAAAGCAAGAGATCTTGGCGATTTTGTTTTTGTTGCAGCTCATTTAAGATGCAATATAATTCATGCTAACATTTATTTATAAATGCAAAAATACCTCTGTCTTTCAAGTTTGTTTTGTTTTGTAAATAGAGTGGCAAACAAGCAGACAACCGATGGTGTAGACGTGTTCTCGAGTGGAGACCGCGACTTGGCAGACGTAGTGTAGGACGCCCTGAACGACTTGCGCCGAGTGGCTGCCAGTAGTTGGATGAGAAGAGCCGAAGACCGGGCTCAGTGGCGTACCTTGGGAGAGGCCTATGTCCAGCAGTGGACTGATGATGATGATGATGATGCATGCGTTTGTCCGTCATCCCGACCGATGCTGTCGACGGTGTAGCACCCATACCTAGAAGTACCTGTTCACTCTTACAGATCCCCAAGTTGTTGCGATCGGGAAAAACAGTGCTTCCATCAGGCGAGCCTGCTGTTGCACTCTATTTCATAAAAAAAGCAGACTCCGGCAAGTTATTCATAAAATACTCGCTTAGTCTCACATCTTGTGCTTTATATTTTTAACACCGTGTTTCCTGTCTAAAATGTCTAAATTAATGGCTAGAGTTCTGGCTTTGCTACCGAAATTCTAGTTTTTTTTTGTATAAGTAAGTTATAGCTTACTCCAACGTTTCATTTCAACTGCGCTTATTTAAATGGAAGAAACTAGATTTTAGGATTTCGTTTTTACCTAGAAAAGGTAGACGTTCAAAAGTAATGTCAGAATGTTGAAATTTTATTACAACGAGATTTCTTCTTTTCATCCACTTTTTGAGTTATAAACTGGAAAGCTCGAAAGCTTCGTACGAATTTTCACAGTGGCGGCTACCGTTGCGGTTGCGATTGTGGCCACCTTGAACACTTTATGAACAACATGCCAATTAAAAAAATGGTTAATTCATTAAATGTGGAGTGTTTCGCTTAAACTAATTATCACACAACCAACAACCAATAAGCACTCTTTGAATTAGCCATTGAATACAAAAGATGTGACAATCTTACTATAAATGATATGACGACGCGGTAACCGAGTTGGTAGTGACCCAGCCTACGAAGCTAGTGGTCCCGGGTTCGAATCCCGGTTAGGGCAAATATATGTTTGATGAGCACGAATATCTGTTCCCGAGTCTTGGATATTTCTATCTATATAAGTATTTATTCCTCTATATATGTATGCATAGCTTAATTTGGGGCTAGGTCAACATGTTTGCAATGGTACCCCAATATTGCTGATATCTAGCTTTAAGTCCTTCCTCGTACAATTTTGTGCTAAAGTATAAATAAATAAATAAATATAAAAAAAAATACAGGATGAATCTTTCACCCACCATAATACATTGTTTAAAAAAATAAGTTTCACATTGCAAGTGAAGCTTATATAAAAGCATGTTATAAACGGTTGTTAGCCATCGTCATCACTTAGTAATTTTACTGACTGACGTGTGGTCATTCAAACGCATTATTCAGTCACCCTTTTAAAGCCCTTTTTACTGTTGAAAGAATGGGATATCGTCATTGCCCTAACGAGTCCAGTACCGATGAGTAACGCGCTGCTTCCGAACAATTTGTCGATGTCTATGCAGATAATGGCGCAACGTTTACAGGAGCGGCGCCCAGAATCACCGGCTTCCGGTTGCTAATGTTTTAAAGTACAGATGAGGTTTTTGCTTAATGACTCAAGTGATTATGATGGTTTGATGAGCTGGTGCAGTAATAAAACCATTGACTTGTCTGTTGCTCAGTCATAATTATTTGCATCATAATTACGCCTAGAATCGGTAATCGAACTACTGTAGAAGTCGAATAATCGAATCGATTCCCTTCAGCTGGTAGTGTCGAGGAGCCAATAAGTCAATCGCCTCCGGAACGCTGGTGGAGCGTGCCTACTCACAGCTCCGAGGTATGATACGGTACAGCAACTCGCTCGCTACCTGAATAACGGGAGGCAGAAGGGACATCGTGAAATCCTAGACTTGAATCATAACTTTATTTGTGAAGAACAGAACTATAATAATCGGAATATGACATCAAAATAGGCTTAGGATCCGTTTATATTCTATCCTATCCTACTAATATTACAAATTCGAAAGTTTGTGTGTGTGAATGTTTGTTACCACGTATCACCGTAACTACTAAACCAATTTTGATGAAATTTGGAATGGAGATAGCTTGGCTTTTGCCCTGTATTACCATATTATAGGCTATTTTTATCCCTTAAAAAGGTTTCTGTGGTCTGAGTCAAAAGGGAAGCACTTGTGATTCAGAAGGAAAACTAATACAAAATGAGGAAGGAATCGGTCTTGGAAGGTAAAGACTCAGAAGTCAGTTTTTTTTTCGCAGTGAAACCGGTCAAGCGACGTTCTTTCGTACATGCAGCATTTGTTTTTTTTTGTTTACATTTGTTTTGTCTTCAATTATTATTTTTGTACTACCGCATATTCTGTGCCCTTGTACTCAGCACTCCGTTGACATGGGGGGAAGGGGGGGAGCAGAGTGTGACCCAGACGGGGTTAACTTAATTAGACGCGATGACAACTTCACCCCCAAGCGAAAACAAACTCTATAAGTTAAAAGCTAGGGTTATTATTTCCGCGGTGGAGGCTTAAGGGTGCTTAATCCGAAGCAACGCATGACGAAGGTTGGAGGAGTGGGTGAAAGCCTTTTGAATTGGAATAGTTAGTGTTTTATGAAGTGAAAATACGTATGTATGAGGATTTAATACGTGGTAGAAAATAGTCACTGTGGCAGCATGTTTTGTTTGTTTGTTTATTGTTAGTGAAGGAAGATTCCTTCACTGTTTATTGTACTTAACACATTTGAACTTTTAAGAATTCAGTCCGCTTCAAATCCCTGCTATCGACAGCGTCTCGCCACAGGCAACAGAGGGATCATACCGATTAGAGAGTAACAAGAACGTTAAAAATAATCGCTAAAAAAATTCCCTTTGCAAAAGTGCAGTGTCTTTAAAAATGGCTTCAAGGCTTCTGAGTATTGTATCCTACTATCCTACTAACATTATGAATGCGAAAGTTTGTGTGTGTGTGGATGTTTGTTACCACGTATCACCGTGACTACTAAACGGATTTCGATAAAATTTTGAATTATACCCTTTTTATCCCAGAAAAACGTTCATAAGGGATAACGAAAAGACGCGGCTGAATGGTCGTGGGGCGGAACTAGTTTTTTAATATTATGTTAAATAGTGTTACTAATGTAAAATAATATACCTTATACCGCACCGATATGAACTCCGATTGTAAATCTTGCAACTGCACAATAAGTGTGGTTCACACTGTATGTTTTTGCGAATTGGAAGATTGGTACCTATATCCCTAGGGACTTAATAGGTACCTAGTCGATAGGGGCCGCTAGGTGGAGCGACGACTTGAGCCAAATGGTTGCCAGTAGTTGGATGGGAAGAGCCGAAGACCGGGCTCAGTGGCGTACCTTGGGAGAAGCCTATGTCCAGCAGTGGACTGATACAGGCTGATGATGATGATCATCACTACTTTTTTTTCTTCTTAAACTTGGTAGCGTTTGACCACTAGTCATCGGATGTTAAGTGCCAATGTGGTCTAAGACAGCATCACGCTACACCTGGAATGAGAACTGGCTCTCAAGTGGGTGCTGTCGGTACACACAAGTAGGTACATGGCGACAGATAAAAAAAATTTAAAAAAATAGTTAAAGTATATTTAAAAAAAAACAGTTTGGTCCAGAATACTCAACTAACTAATTACGCTAGTAACCTGGACCTACCCTGTAATGTCCCATTATGACCTAAAGGAAACCGCCCGTGTGCACCTTAGCTTACCAACCAGTGCGAGAGTTCATCGAATACCAATTCAGTTGCGCGGTAAACCCGCGGTATCCCACGATATATAGGATTGGGGAACCAATATGCAGAGATCTGTTCCGCAATACAATAATACCTTACTGGGTATTATTAAATAAAATAGGTACGGAACAGCAAACTGGTTGTTCGAGCCCGCTTTATTGCTGTGGGAAATTTCCTTCGAACAAAATTTTAGACAAAGCAGTTCTTAGGATAAATAAATTCAAAAAACTATTAGTTTATAAGGATACAACATGTTTGTGGTAAATGTTGACAAACTTAAAAATAGCTACGCCTGTTCCAACCTCCATACGCCAGCAAAGAATAGGCAAGAAACGGCCGGCAGGTATATTTTTGATATTTTTTTATTGCTCGCCTGACTAGCAACCATCCTCAAGTTAAGAATCCGTCACCAAGCACATATTAGTGCGTTCCGGCAGCCTCATTTGAGAGCCAGTTCCCTATCCAGGTGTAGCGTGGTGCCACCTTGGACCACATCGTCAAAAGTCAAAAGTCAATTTTTATTTATTCAATAGGATACATTGTGATCACTTTAAAACGTCAAACTTAAACTAGCTACGCCTGTTCCAACCTCCTTACGCCGGCAAAAGAACAGGGAAGAAACGCCCGGCAGGTAATTTTTTTGGCGCGATCACATTGACAATTTTATTCACTTAATAAGGTTCTGTAAGAAGTAAAAAGTAACTAAAAATTTTTTTTAATATTATTATCTATTTTAGTCCAAACACATACACACACTATACACACTACACATTACTTCACACACACGCACTTTTTTACACTTAAATTGGCTTAAATGCTTCCAAACATTTCTCGTGAAACATCCGCCCGCCCAGCAGCGCGTGTGCGTTAGTGACGCAGCGTACTCAATGCAGTAGACAAACAGAAGCTAATTCAATCCGGTGGTCGGTGGTCGGTGACAACCGGCCGGCGGACGTGGCTCGCACACCAATCACACGGAGTGGACGTGGCGGCGACACACGGGGAACGTGGCGTATCAGGAC
The DNA here is from genome assembly GCA_931315375.2 of Opisthograptis luteolata. NCBI lineage: Eukaryota > Metazoa > Arthropoda > Insecta > Lepidoptera > Geometridae > Opisthograptis > Opisthograptis luteolata. Next base: position 10,672,963 of record OV928054.1, read on the forward strand.
GTACATAAAATATTATACTAGCTGCACTCCACGATTTTATTCCGTGTCTTTCCGTTATCTCGCATGAACCTTTTTCCGAGATGAAAAGTAGCCTATGTATTAATCCAGGGTATAAGCTACGTCCATTCCAAAGTTCATCGAAATCGGTTTAGTAGTTACGGTGATACGTGGTAACAAACATTCACACACACACAAACTTTCGCATTTATAAAATTAGTAGGGTAGGAAGGAATATTGAAGTGTATATTTATAATTTCAAATTAACGGCTTTTTACTAAATGCATAATTATAAAAGTAATCAATTATATCTCACATAAAAATAAATTTTTATAATTTTTGTCTTTCTGTCTGTTTGTTTGTTTCGACTAATCTATGAAACAGCTGGACCGAATTTGACTAGACTTTCACTCGCAAAATAGTTAATGTTTTATAGAGTATCTCAGCGTATCTAGCGTTAAGAAATGTTTGAAAGATGTTCTTTAGGAATACGAACGTGATACGCAAATCTTGTGTCACGACGATACGCGTAATTTCCCCGATCTATTCCCCGTGTAGACGAAGCGTAAGGGCAATCGGACGAACATTATTAATAGCCAATAATGAGTGGCGGTTTCTTATTCTGTATTATTGAGAGCCTCTTGATTACATCGCTTCGTATTCTTTTGTCGTTCCTCGTCGCTTACTCGCTTGATTTACTGTGGCTATAAAGTGAAAAGCTGTTCCCCGCGGTTTCACCCGCGTCGGCTACAGTTTATCGCAACTAAAAGTAATCTATATGTAATTATCTAGGGTTTAAACAATCTCTATAGCGAATTTTATTAATGAGTTGTTTTAAATGTAATAGATTAGCAAACAACCAGACGGCCCGCCTGATGGAAAGCGGTCACCGTCGCCTATGGACATTTGCAACACCAGGGAGTTGCCGATGCGTTTCCGACCTTTAAGAACTCTTTTCACACCCGTCTTTTTTTTACTATTTACAGGGTAGCGTTTGACCACAAGTCACCTGATGTTAAGCCGTCTTGTTTTGATTCGGATGCGGATTGCGGATTCCTAATTTTTGATTGAGCTAAACTTAAAACAGGTTTAAGGTACTTTTTAAATCCGCAATCTGCCAGTGAAAGACCTATCAGAATTGGTCGAGCCCTAGAAGTAATTAGCCAAAATAAACACAGATACAAGTAAACAGACGGATTTTCGCATTTTAGTTTCGACTAACCGTGTCACACACAAGTAACTCTCGACTGAGTGGAGACTGGCGTGTGACTATTTTAGACCTCTTTTGAATTAGACGTTCTTGAGCGTAAGATCCGACTTCCACCTCTCTGTGCGTCAATGTTTATTTGTTTCCGATAGGTATGCCAATCACGTTGTCATTGTATTTATGTGATGTAGAAGGAAAATGGCAAGAAAACGTTTCAATTGAACGTTTTGAGAGAGCCCGGGGCTTGGAACAGGTGTCGGGCCATTCTGTTTATTGATGTTCGATATAGAGAGCGTTGTAGTTGTTGGAAAATAATATAATCCAGTACTTATTCAAAAAAGTTGGTCGAAAAATTAGAATTTTCTATGGTATTTTTGTACGAACTTTTAATATAGGATACTTTTTTAATCCTTACAGGGTAGTGTTACAAGACCACAAGTCTCCAAATGTTAAGAGACGATGTGGTCAAAGGTAGCACCACGCTACAACAGGATTGGGAACTAGCTCTCAAGTGAGGCTGCTGGAACACACCGATAGGTGCTTGGCGACAGACAGACAGTCTATATTGCTGTAAGCTTTTTTTGGACAGTTTTTATGCGGGTGTAGCCGCGGGGCACAGTTAGTCTTCAATTTATAGAGTGTAATTTATATTATAATTTTGTTGGTAGAAGGAAGGTACGGTCAACGACAAAAGTCACTGAACAATAACAAATTTTCCCATTACCTTCATCATCATCTTAAACACTAACCTTTGACCGCATCATCACTTAACATCAGGTGTGCTGTGTTGTGGTCAAACGCTGCCTTGTAAGTTGAATAAATAATCCAAGCATAAGTGATCTAAAACGCGTTTGGAATATCGAGTATGAACAGCTACTTTTGTCGCTGACTGTACTTACCATAAATATTGAAAATGGTAAATTTTACTCAAAGGAAAACTCTTTTGCATTTGAAAACAAATGTAACTGAAGTCAATGATCGTCGAGAACTTGCTACCTCGCCTAGAAATCGAACTGAGAAAAATATCGTAAACTTTATTTTACCTTTTTATGACATCAATCGAGACGGTCAACACGGCGACACGATGAAAAACTTTGTGGCCCGGGGTATATACCTAGCTCATTTTTTATAAATGGTTGTACGGAACACTAAAGGTTAAAGGTTAAAGGTACCAAAATAGTATATTTGCGTTGTATTATCGACAGAGAGGGTTCCTCACTAAAATTTGGGGGTAACAAAAACATAAAGACACCCGGTCAAGTGCAAGTTGGATTCGCGCAGGGTACCGCATATAAACTCATTTTTTTTAAATTAAATTACATGTTATAATTTACGGTTTTCGGGCTTTTAACTTTACATATTATGGTGTAAAACCTTGCTTCATACCAAATTCCATAACTCTAGGTCAACGGGAAGTACCCTACAGGTTTAGATTCCCTTATTATATCGCAAAATATGTGACATAAACGGCAATGTTTTGATTTCGTTGACTCGCAAGTTTGATTTCACAGTTCAAAGAGACCGTAGACCGTATTTGAAATACATTTCAAATCGATACCTTCACGTGTCTTTTATAAAAAGGGTCTTGACAGACAGACAGACGGACGATAAAGTGATCCTCTAAGGTTCCAGTTTTCTTTTTGAGGTACGGAACCCTAAAAATCGCAAAAAAATAATCAAGGCACTATAGATAAAATAATTAGTATCAAGGTTCTCTGGGTAAGTCAATCAACCGTACATTTATACAGAACTAGTCGCACCGCGCGGTTTCACCCGCATCTTCCCGCAGGAACCCTTTTCCGGGCTATAAAGCAGCTTATGTGTTAATCCAGGGTATAAGCTATCTCCATTCCAAATTTCATTCAGATCCGTTTAGTAGTTTTTGTGTGAAAGAGTAACAAACATACATCCATCCATCCATATTCGCAAACTTTCACGTTTATAATATTAGTAGGATGAAATGTGCCCCCCCCCCCCCCCCTACAGCTGTAGTATTATAAAAGCCCTCATCTATCCACGGAGTCTAAACAAATGAGATTACTTCTTGGAAAGCGTTGAGAGCGCGTAGTATTACATGGGTAATGACGTCACGCACCGCTACATCATAGAAATACCTTTTAGGAATCACGAACTTGGATTTGAGATAAACAACATGAGAGGATTAATAATAACGCCCACTCGATACCGTACATAGCTCTGACTGTTGTTTATTAAGTTGTTTATCAATATACAGGGTGACTCCTAAGTCGTGTTCCAAATATGTTTTTCTCGCTATTTACCGTTAGTTAATGCACTCGTGCGTAACACTGTACAAAAATCTGTAAATGTAATATTTTGTAATCCCCCCCTACTAATCCTACTAATTATAAACGCGAAAGTTTGTGAGTATGTATGTACTTATGTATGTATGTATGTCTGTCTGTCCGGCTTTCACGCCTAAACTACTGAACCGATTTAAATGAAATTTGGTACAGACATAGTCTAAGGCCTGAGAAAGGAAATAGGCTACTTTTTATCGCGATAAACTGTAGCCCACGCGGATGAAACCGCAGGGAACGGCTAGTCATTAATAAAATTAATTTCAAATTTTCCAAATCTCATGGTTACCCTACTTATTACGGTGAACTGTCATAGACTGTAATTATAAATGTGAAAGTTTGTGAGTGAGTCAGTGAGTATGTATATTTGGCTTATCGGATTTGAGTGAAATTTGGAATAGAGGTAGCTTATATGCTGGATTAAGGGCTCCCACACAAAACAAAACCAGCCAAGAGAAATCTTGTTAATAAAGCTTATATATGAAATATTATATATGATATGAGATCGGACTATTCAGATGACAAAAAAGCTTGGGATTTTAGTGAACTTGCTCCAATTCAATCAATTAGTATTATGAATAAAATTGACAATGTGATCGCGCCAAAAAAATTACCTGCCGGGCGTTTCTTGCCTGTTCTTAGGCAGTTTTAAGTGACGTTTTAAAGTGATCACATATTGAATAAATATTTTTTTGACTTTTTTTTTTCTTTCTCTTTTTTTTTCTTTTTTTTTCAGTTTTGTGTGTAAGCCCAAACATAAATACTACTTTTATCTGCAGAGTCAGCTGTTCAAGCGTTGCGAAAACAAAACTGGTCTGGGAAGTCTAGTTTTTCCGGTCGCGGTCATCAAAACATAGTCTGCCCAGTTCTACCATGCCCGCCCTCTATCAGGAGACTATTCCTAAAGTGCTGCGTGTACCATTCGACTTGTCATTCATGAAACGACCAGCCCAAGTTTATTTTTCATTCGTACGCTTTTTCTCTCGTAAAGTCGGAGAGATTTTCTTTTTAGAGAGGGAATTGGGGACTTTGGCCGGATGTCTTGTTTTTCAGTTTACAACTGACAGTAAATCAACAATCATGACAAAGTGAAAGTTTCATGCCAAGAAGCTATAGCGTGCAAACAAAAGTGTTTAACTTGAAATGTGCTGCATACAGTGTTACGCCGGATACGGCAACTACCAAAATTATTGTATTTCTAAGGGACAATGGCACTGCTTTGACTTTATACACACACACACACACACACACACACACATACACACACACACTACACACACACTTGAGTATGTAAGTCTGCAAGTGATGGCAGAGACTGGGTTCTGTAAATTGAGAGAAATGCAGAAATGAACATTGGAAAGGCATATTTAATTTTATACTTAGCCGCTACATTTTTCGGTGAGCAAATATTAAATACAGTAACAATATTGAATCATGTTACTTAATGCAGAAAAAGATAACCACAACTTTTTTAAATTCAATAATTATAAGTTATATTATAATGCATGTCTGACCCTACACTTAACATTGCAGCCCTAGTCGGCAAAAATCTGGACACATCATTTTGGCCGGAAAGACGCTACATTTCACACATAACAAAGAATAAGCATTCTCGTTGCTCACATTTTGTATTTGCTCAAAATAGAATCGATCAGACAACGCCATGTGAGCAGGCGGCACGTGACGTGGAGCGCGCCGGCCCACTGATGGTATGTCTCATGAATTTTATTAATATAAAAACTCGTATTTTTCGCTTTTTCTTTTATTCTCTTTTCGTTTATTGGATTGCGATTTGCGATACATTCAAAGACCTTGGCTGTTTGGAATTTAAGTAAAAAGTCACGCGCTGCTCTATGGATGGAATATATTACTTACACAATATAAAACATTCATAGGTGCTTATATTATAACAGAGAATTTAACTCCGTTAGTTACATTTTCACGACTAAACCACTGAACGGATCTTGATAGAATTATCACTGAATATAGTTCGAACCCATAAATATGACACTTTTTCCATTACTCAAAAACATAGGTGGAAACCAACACATCCAAGAAGGTACGTCATTCAAGGGCATGCGACGTGACATCTACCGACCCACAGGGCCAGCCTGATAGACTACTCTCTCTCTGAGAGAAGGCATAATGTATCCCAGTGGTGGGAACATGATAGGCTGATGATAATTATAATGTACTAGCTGACCCGGCGCCACTTCGTATTGCGAATAAAAGTGACCTTTTAAACCTTTCCTGGACTTCCACAAATATTTCAAGATCAAAATTAGCCAAATCGGTCCAGCCATTCTCGAGTTGTAGCGAGACTAACGAACAGCAATTGATTTTTATACATAAGATTGCTTACGTCTTGATGAATTATTTTTCTTTACATGAGTAGTACGCTCCTTTAGTCACAAGTCACGCAACCATTATGTTTTTCATAAAGTTTTAAATAGGACAGATGTCGAAGTGACAGGAATCGGATGACCCTTGTCAATGTTCAATTTGACACTAAATTGTGTCACGGGAGATAAAGTTAATCGGATCCATAATTTAAAATTAATACCGGCGATAAAAACGTTGTTACAGTTTTTAAGTAATAAAATTGTAACCCTTTTTATTCATGTCACCTGATGTTAAATGACGATGTGGTCGAAGATGGCATCACGCTACACCTGGACTCGGAACTGACTCTCGAGTGAGGATGCCGGAACACATCGATAGGTGCTTGGCGACAGAATCTTAACTTGATGCTGGTAGCTAGCCAGGCGAGCAATAGAAAATTCCCTACCACCATGTTATGGGTTCATCACGATGTTTTCCTTCACGAACCCACTACCTACGGGTCGCAAGCTGACGTTAATACCACTGAGCCATCAGCGCTGTGCTCGCATTTATATGTAGTGTTTGAATAAGGGTTGTATCACTAACATTTATAAACCAAGTCAAGCTATGCGAACATGTGTGACGTCACCGTAATCAGCTATTATAGGTTGTTGCCCTTCCTTTTGATATCCGCTATGAGCGAAAATAAACTGTTTAGAGTTTACTGTGTAAAAATATGTGAGATGACTTCGAAGAAATTGAACGTAATTTCATAAACATTGGAAAGGCTTTCGTTGTCTTCCGAGAAAATCCAATTTGGGACTTTGGCGTCATAAACATAGCTCTATATTAAAAACTGAGAATGTCGTAGGTTTGTTTGTCTTGAATCAAGTCAAAACGGCTACATAAACACAATCCTCCTTAAAGGTAAGTGATCTATATTCGGAACTAAAACAAAAGATATCTCAGATTACGATGAAGTTTCACGAGAAAAGTTTCGTATCATCATCAGCCTATTACGTTCCCACTGCTGGGACTCTGGCCTTCTCTCAGAGGCAGAGTATTGGAAAGTATAGAAATTCCATATTATGGCCTGCTCCAGTGCAGTCCATTTCTCGGATACATCATGTGACTTGTATTCAAACGCTATGCAAAAGAAACATAGAAATACAAAGGTGAGGTGTGAAAAATAGTAGCCGAGCCGCGGGTCACAGCTAGTGAGGACATAAATGTGTGAGAAGGGAATAAATTAGATACTAAAAGGGTATCTCTGTTAATATCGTCTCTCTATATTAGCCTCTAGAGCATTGCTTTAAGTGCTCTTTTAACTTCTAGTCTGGCTTAAGATTTCTGGTCTTAAATCTATGATGCCATTCGAAAGACTTTTCCACAAATCTCATCTCTACGTATTCTGTTGGAATACATATCTATGCCTACAATAAATCCTCCTATTATCTTGAACCTCCTATGTGGGCTAGATTTATTCAAGCAAGGAGGGTAAGGAAATGATCCCGCGAATTGAGGGGAGGCAAAAGTATCCCCTATCTAGCAGATGGTTTGCAACTGACGATTATTGTGTTTTTTAGCTCCCGATGCAAAAAGAGGGGTGTTATAAGTTTGACGTGTCTGTCTGTCTGTTTGTATATCTGTGGCACCGTAGCTCGAGAACGGGTGAAGCGATTTTAATTTAGTTTTTTTATATGAAAGGTCAGTTACAGGCGAATGATTTTAGCTATGTTTGATCTACTTTAACTATCAACTTTTACTTACCTAACAATGGCTCAACTATGAGCGATTTGCATCCATCAGCTCCCTGCGACTCTTACAATGTCGTCGGTCCACCTAGTGGGGGGCCTACCTACCTAGACTGTCTTCCGGTTCGTGGTCACCGCTCGAGAACCTTTCTTCCCCATCGGTTATCGGTTCGTCAAGCGATGTGGCCATGATCCATGTAGAAGCAGTTAATTACGTCTCTAACAAAGTCAAATTGTATGGGTAGATAGACCACAATGCCTCTTTGTAAGTTTAGTTTACTTTACAAGTCACGCAGGGTGACCCGTAGAGTCAGGAAGCAAACTGTTGTGTCGTTTTAAATAAGTTACCTTTTGACGTATTGCAATCAGTCGCGCAGCTGTTGCTATTTACAAATTTTACGTAATACCCTGTTTATTCTATTGTGTTTATAGAATTATGTTTAAAGACCAATTGCTCTTTTAATCCTCGTATAATGCGAGGAGTTCACTGAATGGCTCGAGTGTCCCGCTCGTCCCGGTTGTCCCACTCGTGTGGGCGCCAGTCCCGTCCGTCCCGAGTGGCCCTTGAATCCGGGACATTTGCGGCTAACTCTCGTTACAAGAGGTCTCGTCCGCTGACCGCGTGGTTATTATGAGGGCCAGAGAGAGTTTGGTGATTTATTGCTTTCTTTGCAAATTGAAATGTTTGTTTTGATGATCATGTTTTTTATTTGTTTGTAAAGAGTATTGTTTGTGGAATAGCCACCGATTCATACTTCTATTGTGAAATGTATTCTTTCAAAACGTGATAGTGATTTTTTAAGTCTTAAAGGGTAGCGTTTGACCACAAGTTCACTTGTTACATGACGATACGGTCAAAGGTGGTGCTACGCTACACCTGGATTAGGAATTGACTCTCCAGTGAGGCTGCCAGAACACACTGATAGGTTCTTGGGGACAGATTCTTAACTTGGTGGTAGCTAGCCAGGCAAGCACTGAACTGTGATCTCTATCGGTTTTATCACAATGTTTTCCTTCACCGAAAGCCCAAGGTCATTGCAGAATTCAATCCCAAGAGCTGCAGGTCGCAAGTCAACGTCACTACATCATCGCTACATCATCGCGTCGATAAATAATGATAGTCATGTTTTTAAATCTTATTTATATGATGGAAAGACCGCGGATGTAACCCGAGGTTCAGCTAGTATGTATATAATATGCTTGACAATATTTCATTATCAACATTAAATTGACAAATTGGCATCGAGCGAAAAATCATCTGCATTTTCTGAACAAGCAAATTGGTAAATGTACCTTTCGACCTGTGAGTAGGCACTACTGGTTCTACAGTTCCTATTCACAAAGCAAATTCAATCTTTATTCACCGTTCGAATAAAGTTTAAAGTGCTTTGGTATGCAGCGTAAAAGTTGTAGGAAAAATTGGGGAACTCATAGGGGAGTATGCCGCTTGCAGTATGTTCAATTTCATAGACATACCGACCGCGCAATCATCTGTACTACAGTTGCATAATGTGAGAATGTTGAGTTGTGCTGCTCATACAGTCACGGAAAATAGGCAATGAGAGCTGTGGAGTTATTGCTTGTTGAGTTTTTAACGTTGTACAAAAAGTATTAGGTAGGTATTTGAATAAGAATATTTTTTTGCAATAAATTGTACAAAAATACATTACATATATGTATAACTACAAAAGATGTATTGTTGCAAACCGGCCTGAACTCAGCGTTGTGCTGCTCGTTTGACCAGCGCTGGTCTTCCGTTAAAGCCTTTTTTCATGACAACACTGGAATGGAGATATTTTTAAATAACAAAATATTAAAACACATTCATTTTTTATCGTAAATACTATCAGTGAACATTTACTTATTCATTGTTTTTAACTACAAGTACTTAGCGATAAGCTATGGAATTAAAACTGCGAGGATGCGAGGACGGCGTGTGACATTTTTCTACAATAGTCAGAAGTAAGTCTAAGAATCTGTGGCCAAGCATTTATCGGTGTACTCCGGCAACCTCACTTGAAAGCCCTGTCCATGTGCAACATGATGCCATCTTCTACCATTTTGTCAACTAAATAGACGACTTTTAAGACGGGATCTGAGGCTATTTTCTCAAAATTCTGCTTTGATTATTTTTCACATTTTCTGTTAACGTTTTCATAACCCCTATTCAAAGTCACGATATCCTTACTAATCACCTCTTTATAACATTAACATAGATAATCATAATAAATAGACAATCCATCTCCCTACTTAAATATAAAACATTTCAGCTTAATCCGGATTTGTTAAAGACTAATTCAAAGATCAAATTAGCTAAAATATGTGGGTTGTTAGTCAAATAAAGTTATCAAATAGCAGCTCAAACTTTATAGACATAGGATAGGATTCATTCCTCAAAAGAATGTTTTTATACAAAGCGAATATAAATTCACTGGAATTAATGAAAAAGTAATATTGTGTACAGTGCAGGACAGGGAATATGGTACATCTTACCATCCATCATCATGCCTTTTACGTTCCCATTGCTGGGACTCTGGCCTTTTCTCAGAGAGAGAGAGTATGGGCCGTAATCTACTAAAGTGGCCCAGTGCGGGTTGATAGATGTCGCATGCCCTTGTACGTTGCAGTTCTTGGACATAATACATTTTTACGCCTAAACCGCTAACCGCCGAAAATATTTATGATTTTTATTAGACCCTGGGGAAAGATAGAAGATACTTTTTATCACTGTAACATACTACGTTACTTACCTTAATTTTTGCTTTTAAAACATACTAATTTGGCAACATCATACATGTACATCATTCCTCATGATTACAACCTGGGTTTATCGGCAGCTTTAGCGACAATTACGCGCTTTTTAATTGTTTTTACACAGAAATAGTTTTATCAAAACAAAATAGCAATGATAGTTTGAGTTTATTGTTCGGTGACATGACAGATGTCAACATGAAAGGTGAAGTTGACAGATGTTTCGGGACACTGACATAATGCTAGTCTGGATCATAGACTCGTGTGTCTGATTGGGATCTTGTAGATTGGAACGTAAATAAACAATACGACAAATATTTTGAATACAATTTTATTTTACAACTTAACACATTTTTCGAGAGAATAATATTATAGTTTTGAGTAGGGAAACGAACAACATTCTCACGTGACTGAATAATTAAATTGGGAATAAAATCAAAATATAATTTTACGCGACGAATGCATTGTGAACTGCGTACATCGGAGCGTGGAATGATCGACGTCTACGGCAGGCGCAACTCGGAACAAAATTTTTTTGTATGGAGTTTACGCCGCAAATAATGGCGGATATTGCTATCACTAGGGTTCGCAAACCGGAATATCGAATATCGAAATTACCGGAATATCGGACGATTTTTGTCGATCTGAAATACCGGGATTGAATTTAGCGATATCGAGATTTTCGATATTTTCGATATTGCATAATTTAAAAACTTGATCTAATCATTTCCTAATTTAACGATAAACAAACATTAAAAAAAGGCCAGTCAGTCCACACCTGCATAAAATACAGGTATGTGGACAGCGTTCTAGCTTCCAACTTCGATACGAGACGCTGGACTAGCCGGGTCGTCGTAATTTTATTCAGTAATCCAGTACCTTTTGGTAAGGAGTTCGTTGTTGTATAAAAATAAGGTAAGGCAAGGAAGAACAGCAACGTCAGCAACTGCTGTATTAACAACACAGCAGTAAAGCATTGACTAAATTTGACATAAGTATTATATTTTTTGTCTAGGGCAAATTTGTTCTATAAAATGAGTATTAAAAGTAAGCGTTATCTATCTAGGTATCTATTTTAAAGTGGCAACTGAATTTACCTTAATTAATTCTTTAATGTTCTCTTTTCTGTGAGATCTCGAAAAGCATGGGTAATTTTGTTTTTCAATAGAGAAGATTAATCTTTTGCAAACTATTGACCTATCCTATTCTCCTGCTGTAAACTCTTCTTGTCCGTAGGTTTGACGAATACTAACCATCGAAGCACACCTCGAATCGAGGAAGATATGGTATCATACACCCAATTCACATGTTACGTCAGATTATACAGAGCATATAGTACATTACTGCAGTGGCCATCAACGTAGGCATTGAGGGAAGAAGGTGTAAATGTGGGCCGAGGCACACATACCTGAGTTCATCAATGCCTAGTTATGGCCAAGGCTTGTATAGTACTTTTCTCAAATAATGCGCGGAAATTAAAACTAAATAGCACCTGGGCAGAACGTTTTTCTTTCGACTTTGGCAGTAACAAGTTTTCTATTACGGCTCTTGCTGCCTCTTGAATTTCAGGTGGCGGTAAGGTTTAAGCATCAAAGCAAAGCATCACACTTCACTCATTGTCTTCACTTGAACTCATTTTGTCAAATATAATTACTTTTCAAAACCAATAACGAACAACAACAAAAAATTCTCGCGTTATAGTGATCATTTGCTTTTTTTTCAACAAACAGGTTTCTATGTGCAAGCCGGTTTGGAATTTAAAACCTTTGATAAATTGCCTCCTTGGTTGCCATGTTTCAGAGTAAAAGTCGTTCTATTTTTAAATAACACGACAGACATGAGTTTACTATGTAATTTATTTGGCTGCTAAACAAGACAGATATGGATTTTTATACAAATTTTGCCGGTTGCTGCTCGCACGTAATTGGGCAGTGCAGCAAGTTCGATTTATCTCGAAGAAGGTTGTCAAAATAATACTCTTATTTCCAAGCATGTTTGAGAAAAGAGTAACCAGCACCTGGGTATGGGTACATTTATGGACTATGATATATATTTTTTGACCTAAAAATCCATTGGTGTGTTATGGAGTCCTATTATGAGTCACTATTTAAATTTATAAACCTATTTTGGATTGTTCTACAATATCAGGGGTTGATGTTAATTCAAATTAATAAACAACGTGAAGAATACAGATTTAGGTTATTTTAACTTTTTCACACTTTCCTGTCTTTTTAATAACTATTTTGAATTACTTTTAAACTTCTTAACACTAAGGGTTAATATTCTTATGTCATTTATGTCGAAAACTATCGTTTAAACTGATTTATGTGAAGCAAAACAATTTTTCTGTAAAAATATCGAAAATATCGAAAATCCCGGGATTCCGGAATTGAAAAAATAGCAATATCGAAAATACCGGTATTGAAAAATGGTATCGATATTGCGATCCCTAGCTATCACACTCCCTCAGTGCGGTTTCTCTTTCATGCAATACTTCTGTCAAGTGTCAGCCATGTTGTTTATCAACAAAACTACATTTCGTACCGTGTGTTAGGAATGTAAATGCTTGTTTGATTGTGGATTTTAATTGTTTGAAGGGTAGTTTCTCCTAAAAATTAGTGACGGGTGATCAGAGATGTACTTTGAGTCAAAATGCCACCGAAAAGATGGCTTATTTCTTGTGAAATTTGTTAAACTCGAGCAAGTCATTCGAATCGTAAAAAAAGGATGTTTAAGGCGAGACTTCCTTTAGATGAAGCCCGGTAAGCACATAAATATGATACTTTCCAGCCATATGTAAGTAGCAGGCTAAAAACAAATAAAATTAACCTATTTTTCTCATTTAAATTGTGTGCTAGTGATGTACTGCAACTGTAATATCGATATATCGATAGCAACATTATTGATTTATCATTGAAAAAAATAAGGAATATTATATTGGGTGAAAGAGTAGGCGCACAATGTTTTACATCAATGGCGTGCCTACATAAATGAACAAGGATCGGAATAGGTTGTGCAATTTTGCAGGACTTAGAAACAATCTTTATAAAATTGATATGCCACACAATGGATTACGTGTGCCGAGTACACAAAAAAACGCAAAGCCTGGCCATTATGTGTTTATGCCTAATACTCCTGATACCAACAATGTGGCGATGCTAAGCACAATTTTTTTTGATCCGGACATTTGGGTGGAGCGAAGGTGCATCTATAAGTTTTATATTAATATTAATGTTTTTTAGATTCTAAAATTCCTGTTCTACACCTACCCGAAGTTGATGATGCTGTCCTGCCTGATGTTTTCGAATTTCCAGACGATGATGCGGAATATGTTCACATGGAAAACAATTTGTTCGATTCGATCGAAAAGCAGCGTACTGTATATGTTGCAAGATATAGCCTCAATGGTGCTAAAAAAACTGCGGCAATGTAAGAATTGTGAGCAAACCTTAAAAATAAAAGACCCAGAACGATGTGAGTCATCAACTGTTTACAATGGAATGTTTCATTTTCGTTTCGATGAATAATTTAATTTTTGTAATAAAAAATTAATTAGCAGAAACAGTTTTTTATTTTATTTCGGGTCCGCATTTAAGTCCAATCTTGTATTAGAATTTAGTATCAAATATTCCTCATCAATATTGGACTCATTAATACAGATTCGATACCTATCTAAAATCAATATAAAAATATCAATATGTAGCAACCTAGGTTTCTGCATTGCATATTTTATCGATATCGATAAAAGGCTATTGGTTATGCACTATTTGGTTCGTTAGGTTGGTACTCTGTGGTTTGACGTCTTTGTGGTATCTGTTGGTAATGTTGGTATTGGAATGCGACGTAAATTGATTCTATCGGCTAGTATGGAAGGCCCGTCTCTTAAATCTTACATTCTCTTTGGGACGTCTACATGATCTATGAGTTAAATTCGTGACATTCTTGGTGAAAAAAGATGACGAGGCTTTTTGCTAAAGAACCTTCGTCCGAGACGCTGCGTAGGCGGCGATCTCTATTCGACATTTTGATAAAGTGCTTCAAAAGAACCCGTAAAAAGCGGGTTCTTTTTCTCGGGATAACCCCTCCGCCCTGAACCAAGCCTTTCGAGATCCTGCGCGCTAATTTTGACACCGAACCGAAGTCCCCTCGGGGCTCGATCTCATCTTCGTGCCGGCAACCCGCCGCTTGGACCAGACCACGCACGGTATCTTTTCTTTTTGTTTTTCCCTGGAATATTATCCACGGTTATAGGCAAGGTTTCTTAGCCTTTGTTGCGAAGCGCACTTTAATCGACATAGTTTTGGCATTCCCGGTCCGCTTCACTTAAGCCCCGTCGGAAAATACAGTTTATTAAATTTAGGTTTAATCTAAGTCGGATCTACCTTTGTAATTTTAGATTTAACGTGTTCTATGTAACTTAGCACTATCTAGATTTTAGTAATTTAGTCTAAGCTTGGAATCTCAATTAGAGATCTTAATTAGAGATTTAGATAAGTATTTCTGGAACCGCTCACCTATGTACTAGATTCTTCAATAAAATATAAGCTCTATTCTGATACTAAAGCTAAACGTTTTATTTATTTTCACAACCACAACACAACAGCTCAGTCCGCTGGCACGGCCCTCGAACCAAAAGCCCTCCTGTTGTGCCGGCTTGGTCTATCCAGGTACTTTCTCCTACGCTCATTCCCAACCATCCATCCCAATTATCAACTTTAGTGTTTACAATGTTACATCACGATATGTATAGATGTTGCGGCTGAAACCTAGAGCTAGTTATCAAGACGAAGATTTGTGTGAGTGCGCCTAAATTATGTTTTTTTTAAGTTATCAAGGAGTCGTTACCTGTTTTATGTGATTGATACTTTTTGTTCTTGTCCTTGTATTGTGTGATATTGCGTATGTCAGATATAAATGCATTCTAATTTCATTTTTATTTCATTTATTGTCAGTGACAAAAAAAATCTCTGTTTGGCAAAGTGATACCCAACGTAGGTCATATTTTTGTCAGGCACTGTAAAAAGCTTATCTCCCTAAAACAAAGTAATATTTCATTACGAACATAATTCTACAAATTGGAAACACGAATGAAAACACTGAAAATAAAATATTGTTCGGAACCAATTTTAATTTATTCGCTCGACATAATATTATTGGCATCTCCTTTGCAAGCCCAGGCTACTTAATAACATGTCATGTTTGCACAATGTGTAATATGTATGTATGTGTTACCGGAAAAGTATGTAATCTGTCATTGCATACAATTCCTAGGAAATGTATGTAATTCCTAAAATCGCATGGAAATGTGTAAAACAAATTATTTTACACCCATTTCCTAGGAAATTTATACATTTCCTAAATAGCGATCGGAAATGTAAAACCAAAGATATAAATAAAAATGTTGGCGGCCGCCGCACCGTAACCTACTGTTACACTTTTATTTACGTAATACATACTATCAATAAAATAAAAAATAGACAAAGTCGAGTGTTTTAATATAGAAAGCATTATTTTTATACATTTCCTAATCCGATATTAGAATTATATACAATTCCTAGGAATTTTACACATTTCCTAGGACATTTATGCATTAAATAGTTTTGAAACAATATTTTATACATTTCTTAAATAGCTTCGTAATTGCATAAATGTCCTAGGATTTGTATACAATTCCTAGATTTTATACATTTCCGGTTACATAATGTACGTATATTATTATCTCCTTTGGAAGGGTAATTTCACAAAATGAGGAAATACATTGGAACATTTTGATACAATATTAAATTATGCTATTTGAGAGTTCGTGCTATGTTTCCGATGGGGGAGAAAGGTTCTCGAGTGGCGACCACGATCCGGAACACGTTTTGTAGGTAGGTCCTCCACTAGGTGTACCGGCGATTTCACCCGCGTGGGCTACAGCTTTGTGCATGCAAAGTCTCAGCCCGATAGGTTTAAAATTGACAAAGTTTCATACAAAGTTTCATCCCCTATTTTATCCCTTTGGGGGTAGAATTAATCAAAATCCTTTCATAGCGGATGCCTACGTCATAACATCTACCTGCATGCCAAATTTCAGCCCGATCCGTCCTGTGGTTTGGGCTGTGCGTTGATAGATCACTATCTCAGTCAGTCACCTTTGAGTTATATATATTTAGATTATTCGATAAATATCGAAATAACCGTCAAAACATGTATTGAATATTGACAGTGTAGCGATGGTGGCCGAACGGTTAGGCGTGCGACTTACAAGACGCCGACACCGAGTTCGAATCCTCTCGGCCCCGCACCTATGACTTAATAAGTTATGTGCGGATTTGTCAGCGCTCAAAACGGTGAAGGAAAACATCGTGAGGAAACCGGCATGTCCAAGAACTGCAACATTCAAGGGCATGCGACATCTACCAACCCGCACTGGGCCAGCGTGGTAGATTACGGCACATACTCTCTCTCTGAGAGAAGGCCGGAGTCCCAGCAGTGGGAACGTAAAAGACTGATAATAAATTGACAGTTATTGCGATATTTATCGAAGGTGATAATATTACACCGCGAGAATTGGGCCCCTGACTTTGAACTTGACTTGTAGAAAAGGCCTTCTTTTACGTAACGGCTCAGCAGAAAGTGTAGCGCCTCTCCGCGTACTGTATATATATCAGGCACATTAGGAACTTGCTCCCAATAATACTTAATAGCAGTGTTTCGTTTCGCAGTGTTGATCCGCCCGCCATGAATAAAACATTGTTGCGCACATTACTTATTCAATACGATGCCAATTTGTTCACTACATTGTCTCGTTAGATTTGAAATTCATAGTGACGTGACGGGATCTACATTGTTGGCTGTACTCCGTCATAGTTGGGAGTTCAAGGCTACTGGAGTTGAGCTCGCTGATAATATCTTTATTTTCACTTTTTTTACTACTTACAGGGTAGCGTTTGACCACAAATCACCTGATGGTAAGTGATGATGCGGTCGAAGATGGCGCCACGCTACACCTGGACTGGGAACTGGCTCTCAAGTGAGGCTGCCGGAACACACAGATAGGTGCTTTGCGACAGATTCTTAACATGGTAGCTAGCCAGGCGAGTACTAGAAAATACCCTACCACCAAGCTATGGTTTCATCACGATGTTTTCCATCACCGAAAACATATCGTAGATGTAGAAAAGTGTTACGTAATCATCAGCTTTTACGTTCCCACTGCTGGGACTCTGGCCTTCTCTCAGAGGGAGAGAGAGAGAGTACGAAGATTGCTTACATTCTGGATTAACACATAGGCAATACACATAGGAAAGACGCAGGTGAACCCGCGGGGTGCAACTAGTGTTATAATAAAGTGTAAACTAGGTACAGTCAACCACAAAAATAACTCCAATTTTCTTGATCATCTTGATCACGAAATATCGCTCAACTGACACTGTTTTGGAAAATCGGGTTAGATCAGCAACTTTTACCCGTACCATCCTTCAATAATACTTTTTTAATATATCTCAAATCGAGTACAGCGCGAACAACGAAGACGGTTGAAGGGATGAGAAAAATCAATTTCCACACAAAATTGAAGTGAGAGCAATAACGTGAAACTTTTCTTTAGTTCCTCGCAGTTTCAAGGAGAGGTTTTTCATTGAACGATAATATTGTGATAGATATATTGAAAACAGGGAGCGAAGCAAAGTTCCTAAGTTTCACCTTAACTCTTTTAGTGGGTAAAACTTTTAACGATTACTATTTAATCCCTACTAATATTATGAGTGCGAAAGTAACTCTGTCTGTCTGTAGGATACATTGTGATCACTTAAAAACGTCAAACTTGAAACTAGCTACGCCTGTCCCAACCTCCTTACGCCGGCAAAAGAACAGGCAAGAATTTTTATGACACGATCACATTGACAATTTAATTCTTATTACTAACTAGCTGTTCCCTGCGGTTTCACCCGCGTGGGCTACAGTTTATCCCGATAAAAAGTATCCTATGTCCTTCCCCGGGGTTCAAATTATCTCTATACCAAATTTCATTAAAATCGGTTCAGTAGTTTAGGCGCGATAGCGTATATATTCCGTATACTCCAAAATTATTCCCGCACTTCGGTGCCCCCTCAACGCGTTACCTGCTGTAGGTACCCATTATCCTATTTTAATTCTAAGTTAATTTTTCTTGGACCGCACGTTTGAACCGCGCAGTTAAAGAGGTCTTTCTGGTCCGCGACCGCACTTTACCTATTTCATAGATTCTCCCGGTACCCCCCTCACCTCACCACCGCGTTTCCCGCTGCGCTGCGGTGCGGCGGTTTTATTTTTCTACTACTACTTACATTTTTAAACTCGTGATATCTTTCGAATGGAATGTCCGAATTGAATAATTCAAAAAGTTATATAAAGGCATTGAAGCAGTTTTGAATAAGAAGTAATTTATTTTGATAAGGATTAATACCAAGATACAAATAAAGAGCCCTTTCTAGCGACGGCATTAAAAATTATTTCTTAAAAATAAAAGATCACTTATTGTGGCATAACTATAATAGTTAGACATATGCTCTCGCGGACTTTTTTGTAGATCTAAATGAGACCTACAAACCCGTAATACATTATTTTGTTCTAGTGTCAATAGTTTTTGCAGCGCACGCAAAAATAGGTTTTTGATTTCACACCTTGGGTTGCAAAATAGCAATTTTGTTACGGATTCCTAATTTTTTTGGAAATAAAATATAGCCTATAGCCTTCCTCGATAAATGGACTATCTAACACTGAAAGAATTTTTCAAATCGGACCAGTAGTTCCTGAGATTAGCGCGTTCAAACAAACAAACAAACAAACAAACAAACAAACAAACAAACAAACTCTGCAGCTTTATAATATTAGTATAGATTGATTGAATTGGAGCAATTTCACTAAAATCCCAAGCTTTTTTTTTGTCATCTAATTAGTCCGAAATTTTATAATAAGCTCCAATTATAGCATCTAATTCGAAGATATAAATCTCTATAACTTAATTACACCGATCGTAGACTGGATTCAATCTTCTATCCTTAAACGATACTAAAGCGGCCTACTCACGCAATTAAGGTATAATTATCACTTTACAAAACTCCTCGTCATTATCTATTCAGCGGCATGTCTCGATCTGGCCATTCAGAGCTAAAACGCGAAGTAGGTAATTCGCCGACGGGGCTGCATTCAGCCTTTGTGACCGAAGGCTTTAATGGTCGAAGGAAAATATTGCCTGCGGTGGGTTTACGAAGGTCCAGCTACTGGTGGCTTTTTGACGTAATAGCCTTTTTATAGGTGTTTGTTTCTCTGAAGGATCGAATCAGAAATGAGGTGATCCAACAGAGAACTAAGGTTACCAACATAGCTCACAGAATAAGCAAGCTGAAGTGGCAGTGGGCTGTTCATGTAAACCGCAGGACCGATAACCGTTGGGGTAGACGTGTTCTTGAGTGGAGACCGCGACTTGGCAAACGTGTAGGACGCCCTGCGACTAGATGGAGCGATTGTGCTGCGCTGCCTGTGGCATCAGTTAGATGAGAAGAGCCAAAGAATGGAACGATGAGTGTATCTAGGGATAGGTTTATGTCCAGCAGTGGAATGATATCATCTATTAATGATGATGAAGTTGAGGTTTTCTTTGGCATTGATGAGAGAAATTCGTCAGACAAATGTCACATAACATACTATTGGTTTTTAGTTTGACAATCACTTGTTAGACTTGAAAATTTCCCAGCCGAACCTAGGAACACCGGAGTTGTACTCGTTGGCTAAACTTAAATACTAAAGAAGCACTTTAACTTGAACCTTACCACTGGATCGCGTTAAACAGAGCTAAGCGGCTTAGCTGAAGGTGCGTTTGAACCGAGCAGATAATCTGAGTTGGGAGATACCGGCCGTTAACGCGGCGGGGTAAGGGTCGGCGCAGACTGAACGGATCAATCCGCCGTGAGGTCAACAGAGGGCAAAAATGCGCTCATTTAAGAAATTGGTTAAGACTGAGTGGAGATGCTAATCATATTCACTCATTTTAATGCGAAGGTTTATGAGTGAGTTGGTGCATATGTTTTTATCAGATCGTAAATCATAGGTAAATATTATATTAATGAATTCTTTGTTGTGATAACCAATTAAATGTGTTAATCCTGCTGGTCTGCGCTGGGCGGCGTGGTGGCGGCCGGTGGGGCGGGCGGCGCGCGCGGTGGGCGGCTAATGTGAATCTAGACTTTTGTTTAGAGAATCAATTAAATATTTAATCGATTTTCTTTAGAAATAGATTGCGTGAGCTCGTGTGAGATTGTAATTGGAGTTTTAATTAAATATGTGTGATATATGTTTAGATTTATGATGTTTAAAAGTAAAATGTTTAAAATAGTGTCACCAGCTTTTTGGATACCTGCAGAAGGCAATTTTAATGCATTTTTTTATGAGAAGCTAACTGTGCCCTACGGTTGTACCCGTGGTTTTCCCATTATCCCACAGGAACCTTTATCTGAGACTAGCTGTTCCCTGCGGTTTCACCCGCGTGGGCTACAGTTTATCGCGATAAAAAGTATCCTATGTCCTTCCCCGGGGCTCAAATTATCTCTATACCAAATTTCATTTAAATCGGTTCAGTAGTTTAAGCGCGAAAGCGTATATATTCCGTATACTCCAAAATTATTCCCGCACTTCGGTGCCCCCTCAACGCGTTACCTGCTGTAGGTACCCATTATCCTATTTTAATTCTACGTTAATTTTTCTTGGACCGCACGTTTGAACCGCGCAGTTAAAGGTCTTCCTGGTCCGCGACCCCACTTTACCTATTTCATAGATTCTCTCGGTGCCCCGCTCACCTCGCCGCGTTTCCCGCTGCGCTGCGGTGCGGCGGTTTTATTTTTTTACTACTACTTACATTTTTAAACTCGTGATATCTTTCAAATGGAATGTCCGAATTGAATGATTCAAAAAGTTATATGAAGGCATTGAAGCAGTTTTGAATAAGAAGTAATTTATTTTGATAAGGATTAATACCAAGATACAAATAAAGAGCGTCTTCTAGCGGCGACATCAAAAATTAAATTTTTAAAATAAAAGATCACTTATTGTGGCATAACTATAATAGTTAGACATATGCTCTCGCGGACTTTTTTGTAGATCTAAATGAGACCTACAAACCCGTAGTACATTATTTTGTTCTAGTGTCAATAGTTTTTGCAGCGCAGTAAAAATAGGTTTTCGATTTCACACCTTGGGTTGCAAAATAGCAATTTTCTTACGGATCCCTAATTTTTTTTGAAATAAAATTTAGCTTATAGCCTTCCTCGATAAATGGACTATCCAACACTGAAAGAATTTTTCAAATCGGACCAGTAGTTCCTGAGATTAGCGCGTTCAAACAAACAAACAAACAAACTCTGCAGCTTTATAATATTAGTATAGATAAAAGCTACCCTCAACCAGAGGTGATAGCGACGTGATACTTTCAGGGTAGTAGTATCCTTTGTAGTGTAATTTTAAGCCATGATGATTCAATGGTAGTGACGTCAACATGCGACTCGTAGGTCATGTGTTCTAATCCTGCAATAAGCCTGTGTTTTTTGAAGTGAAATACACTCTGATTAAATAATAGCTTGATAGTAGAGCATTTTCTAGTGTTCGCTAGGCTACCAGCCTTAAGTTAAGAATCTGTCGCCAAGCACCTTACTTACCACTCAGTTTCTAGTCCAGGTGCAGCTTGGTACCACCTACGAATACACCATCACTTAACATTTTAGGTGACTTGTGTTCAAACGCTATTCAAGATTCAAAGAATTCATTGCATTCCATAATGTACAATAGTAAGTTATAATATAATTAAGATCAATTATGGACCCTGTTGAGCACTACAACATTACTTAAAAACTAGAGGAGAGGAGGACTGCCATCAATCAACAAAAAACCCATTATTATGCCTACTAAAACCTAATTTTGTAAGTCTGTCTATATATTTAGTAAACATTTCTTGCAGTTAGATTTTGTCCTTTAGAAATTCCTGTATAGAATAATATGATTTTTCCTTTTTTTTTTCTTTTTTTTCTCCTGTAAGGAGTAAAACAAAGACAACTTCAACGCGAATGAAGCAGCAGGATATGTCACTATTTCCAAATATAAAGCACAAGACGGTAAAAGGGAAGTGGTTCCACAATATTAAACAATTACAGCGCAATACAAACAACGTAACGGAATTAGCGGGAATTATGCGGAAACCAAACATAACCCGTGTGAGAGACAAAAGGGCGCGATGTAGCATCCGTGTTGATGTTGGTTCTCATCTAATTAAGTTGGGCCAGTCCTGAGTCAATACTCCGCCGGTGTCGATTAGAGGTGGCTAATATAGTGGTTAGCGCGATACTTTAGCGCGCTATTTTATACAACCCTTAGCGCCTGTCAATATGGCTCACGCTTAAAGTCATAATTTGCGTGCGAAGGCGTAAATTGCGTTTAGCAATTGTCACAAGTGTACGAAAAAGTTATTCTGTAGCCATTTATTTCATTCACCTATTACCATAATTTGATTTGACTCGAATAACCGGACCATAGGGTGACAGCGGAACCAGCAGTCAACGTGCGCTAATCGTTACTATGGGACGCTTTGTGTACGAATAGCACGCGAACCAGGCTTAACAATCACCTCGCCTTTTAGGTATGTACTAGCTTACTATTACGCTATTAACTTAGCATAAATAATACAGCACGCTAAAAATTACAAAAAGTTTTAGTGTGATATTGCCATATAGCAGTTTTGAAGCATTGGTATGTTATGTATGTGTCGCACGCTCGGCTTCTTTCTGCAAGTAAGGGTTTCTATGTAGATTTTCTTATTACGGTTTGCTGATATGAAGCTAGTAGCTGGACAAATATCCATTTGGCTATCTAAAGCTGGCACGTTCACAATTCTCACTGCTAGAGCGAATTCATTATCAGTCTATAATGTTCCCACCGCTGGGACACAGAGATCAGAGAGAGAGATGGAAAGAGAGAGTATAGGTTGTAGCTTAGTATGCTGGCGCAGTATGGCTTGATAGGTGACACATGCCTTTTAATTTATGACTCTAGGCCAGATCATGATGGTTTATTCACGATGTCCTTCAGCATTCCACACATTGCTATATATCAAGTTATTGAGGCACAGTCAGCGTCAAAACTTGCTGAGCACAAACAATAATCCAAATGCGTACCTATCAGATTGGCTATATTTTGTGTTAGAGATACTTCTAAAATTGGAAATTCGATTATGTTCAGCGACTTTTACTATTGATCATAGGTTGGTGGTAGAGCATTTTCAAGCGTTCGCCTTTCTAGTTGCCACCTTCATGTAAACATGACGTCAAGCACCTATGGTGCGTGTTTCAGCAGCCTTATTTGTGAGCCAGTTTCTAACCAGGTGTAACGTGGCACCAACTTCGACCACATCATCGCCTAACATCAGGTGACCTGTGGTAAGTGGCTGTGATGGGGTTCAAACTCAACATCAGTGACGCTGAAAGCACACGCAGTCTAAGCTAATGTCTATTGCCATCGCTTTGTGCCCAGCGGCTCTCATAAACCATTCCATTTCAACTGTAAGCGTCCGTCACCGGGGGAGATTTTTCTTCCAACTCGCTAGCCCCGACGTATATGCAGGTGATCCATTTTAAAACGGTCTAAAAAGCGACGGCTCTCGATAGAGAGGGGGTGGGGTGACACGATCGCCGGGCACCTACTATAATTTGCGACTGATTGCAGTAGCCATATTGGAAATTATTTCACTATTAATTGTCATTTGGATGATATTGTTTTTTTTCTGTACATACTTTCACAAGTGAAGGTACAAAATTCTGTGCGGCTATGTACTGCGTTCATCCTGAGATATTACATATTAAAGTAATTTCACTGGAAACATTACCCTTTATTGTGAAACACAGTAATATTTGCGCACTACTGCTTGGCGTTAGAATAAAAGGCGTGATACTTCCCCACGTGGACGCTACAGCAAATGCATGCTACTTATATGGCGATAAGCTAAAGATTGATTTGGATTTTGGTTTTTAATCATATTACATTGAAGTTTTTACATTACACTAGCTGCATCCCATGAACTAACTAGCTTGTAAATTCTCACAGAAACATAGTTCAGGTATAAAAAGTAGTTTATGTGACTCCCCGACCCACAAACTATCTAAGCAAAACATCATGTCAATTTATTGCTGCATGAAACAGGACAAACTAAAAAACCTACAACCTACACATTTTCTCATTTTTCTACATAAATAAAAGTGTTATAGTATTTGATGGTAAGCGCTTTACATGAGAACTCAGATTTAGCATTTTTAAATATTCGCAATAGTTTGAGTAATGTTCATAAGGAAAGAAACGCGGAAAAAATTACTCGTAAAATTGGACAATTCGGGGAAAAAGCGAAAGCGTTTTTTTTAGCATTTTAGTGTCAACTCATTTTTATTTTGTTTAGCGTGCGAAACTGGGGTGAATCAATAGTTCATAATACGGAAGTAGGGATGTAATTTTTGAGAGACATGTAGCAGAAGTGACAAATGGTTGCCTATGCGCCACATGACTTTTCACATGCGCCGCATGAAATGTTCCACGCTTGTGCAGGGCGTTTGGATTTGCATTGCACTTTTATGGCCTCTGCATTCGTTAAATCGTATCTGCGACTGTCGAAGCTTCTATGTTTTACAACTTGAATAATAGCGCCGTTACAACACGTCGTGGCGGCTACGGAATAAAATGTCAGCTAAAACGGTTTCAAGGGAAGACCAGCGCTGGTCAAACGACAAGCACAGCGCGAGCTGAACCGGATTTTTTTGTATTTACTACATAATGCACTTGTTTTAAGTATTTTTACCCCACTGCAAAAGACGGAGGGTTATGTTTTTCGATTGTGTGTATGTATGTGTGTATATTTCTTTGGCACGGCCTGAAGCCTAAATAGCTTGACAGATTTTAACATAAATTATGAGGTGTCATTAGATTTGTATTTATTGTGGGAGTGGCTTGGTACTTTATTTTGGTGCAGTTTTCTGTTCCTTTTGTAATGTATAATCTTGTTGTATATCTTGTTGTATATCTTGTTGTATATCTTATTGTATATCTTGTTGTATATCTTGTTGTAATAAATAACAAATGAGCTAATATTTATTTTTCAAACATTTGTTGAAATCCCACAAAAGTTTTTACAAAGAGTAGAATTGGAAATGTTTCCTGGAAAACTTTGAAATTCGTATTAACTCAAAGTGCTTTTTTTACCATGATATTTTTGTAGGACACTTTGTATTAAAAACTGCAGTCCACTCACATACACACATAGCCAGTAATTGCTAGCAGTAACTTCAGGCCTATAACCACCCAACGTCGATACCCCCGCGGCAGTCTGTCCGTCAAACTTCTATTTCACCATAAAACATTCATGTCGCAGCTGATCGTTTCCCAGTAGCACCATCCGTCGGTGGCCCCTCCAGTCGCGGAGCCGTCACGTAAATTAATTATTAGTTCGCCGCTCCACAGAATGTCTAATGGAATGCACTGATACTGAAGCTTAGTTGAGTGCGGTTGTGAGTGCAAGTGATTCGTTTTAAGTGTCAAGACAAAAAGAGTGCACGGAGCGGTGCTGAGACACTTGCAGTTTTTTGTAGGATTTTTTCACTTTATTCAAGTGATTGAAGATGACGCCACGCCACACCTGGATTGGGAACTGGATTACAAATGGGGCTGCCGGAACACACCAATAGGTGCTTGGGGACAGATTTTTAACTTGAGAATGGTAGCTAGCCAGCCACTAGAAAATGCCCTAACACCAAATTATGGTCTCATCACGATGTTTTCCTTCACCGAAAGCTCGACCTACGTACGGAACGTTAGCCGACGCCACTACCACTGAGCCATCATCGCTTCAAAAGCTAGCCATTCACATCCATCGGTTCCCTGCGGCTCTTACAATGTTGTCGGTCCACCTAGTGGGACGCCGACCTACAGACATATCAGTATGTTAACCATATGTAACGCTCGCCAGAGCTCGTATGTTACTGGTCGCCAGCCGAGTTATGAACTGTCATACCATACGTAAAGCGCATTATATGGAACTAGCTGTTCGCCGCGGTTTCACCCACGTGAACTACGTTTAAAGCGGTGGAAAGTAACCTATGACGTTCCTCAGGGTTAAAATTTGTAAAATAAAAGTAGTAAAAGTAAGCTTGTAGCAATTTAAAGTCTCATCAAAGTCAATCCAACCATTTCATATTGAATTATTGATGTACCGTGTATACTTTCATATGCATTTAGTGAAAAGCGTTTAATTGAAATTACAAACAGACATTTCAATCTTCTTTATTTGTATAGACGTATAGATTACAGTAGGTATCCAGCAATATATCACAATTTGTACGACCAGATAGGCATAAGTCACGTTGAGCTATGTTTTATAAGATGTGAAAGCAAGATCTTTGTAATATTACTGTCTGGCGGACTGAGAGCGATGTTTCTTGTAAAATTACAGAGCGTAAAGAGATGTTTAACGTCTAATATTTCAGAGTGACGAACGTGGTGCCATTTTGAACTGTTGAAATTCAAGATTCAGGGTGGCACTAAACTGTAATGTACAAACGTGCGCTTACCATCAGCAAGCGACTTCTTTATCTATGCACGTGTTATTTATTAAACACACGATTGGTAAATAAGCTTAGCATTGTAGTGAACTTGCTCCAATTCAATCAAATCGTATAGTATACTAAAAATCCCTACTTAACATTATATACATGCGAAAGTAACGCGGCCAATCTGTCTTGTTTTCACGCCTAAAGTACTGAAATTTGGTACGAAGATAGTTTGAGCCCTGAGGAAGGACATAGGATATTTTTTATCGCGATAAACTGTAGCTCACGCGAGTGAAACCGCGGGGAACAGCTAGTACAATTATAAAAATGATCGCGCCTAAGAAATTAGACTTGGTGCATATTACCTGTTCTTTTGCCGGCGTAAGGAGGTTGGAACCGGCGTAGGTAGCTAGTTTTATGTTTGACGTTTTAGAGGAGTCGCGATTCTTTTTTGATATGATTTAATTAATAATAAACTAATAATCGAGCTATTTTGTGACATCTTCCTGATTATCACCCACCACTAGAGGGATTTACTTCAAGCAAAAATAAGAGAGACAAATGCAGCTCCCACTGCCCTCCGCAGCCTCCGCTTGACATCTCGACACGAAGAGATAAAACGACTCCTCGCCGCACAATAGTGGATTAAATGAACTTTAGTAAGCGCTGCCTCTAGAACAATTTAATTGTTTGCTTGTGTTGCTTTAAACACTGGATATATAATATTATATCATAAACTACTATGTATATATTTATCGCTCAAAACGGCGAAGGAAAAACATCGTAAGAAAACCAACATGTACCTATTATGAGCCGTAACTTTCAAACAGCATGCGACATCTACCAATCTGCACTGGGCTCGCGTGGTATAGTCCATACTCTCTCTCTGAGAATATACCAGAGTCCCAGCAGTGGGACCGTAATAGGCTGATGATGAAACATATATTCTAGAACAAGTATGGCCACCCCATCTTCGCATTGGTAGACAAGCATAAGGAGGGACTTCACTGTCTTGAGATGATACAAGAATTCCACGAAAAAAAAAACACTTTCAATTTACGCAATTTTTTTCAAATTTCCGATTGATTTTACAGAAAATATCTTTTCAAAATCTTAGACGATTACGCAAACAATCAATTATTAAAAAAAAAATTGTTAAGGCGTTTTGTAGTTTTGGATATAAAACGAAAAGTAATTATCGAGACCTCAAACCAATGCAAATATGGAGCTAGACGCTCTTCATTCTGGAAAATTTTACATATCCTCAAGAATACGGGAAAATAATGAGTGCTGGGCAAAAACATTTAATATCAAGTGTGTTAAAATGGAGTTCCTCACCTCCCGCGCACTCTCCCCGCCCGTGCTCGTTGAAGCGTCTCTTCAATAAACTTTACGGACTTAGGCCTTAGTTCATCAACATTTTACGTGTCGTTAGTCAACGACAACACGAAGCAATGGGAGCGCCTAACGACAGATTAGCTGTCGGTAAACTTTTTGCAACTTTCTTGCACCTTACGAAAGCGGAAAATAAATTTCATAAGATACATATGAAATATTTCATTTGTAAACATGTGTTGTTACATAGCAATCTTGCATAATCCTACTAATATTATAAACGTGAAAAATTGTAAGCATTGTAACGCGCAGCGGCGTACGGTTAAATTGAAAGAGTTGTTGTTCCTGATATTGGAGATATAGGTGGGCCTTCGTGGCCGTGGATTGCGTGCGCACGCTTTACAGTCGGCTATCCGCCCATTGCGCCACATCGGTCGTCGAAAAAAATAAAAAATAAATAAATAATAAGTAAAAAAATGATAAAAAGTAAGTTCATAAAAGTATTTCTTTCTTTTCTCACTTAGAGAGTACACAAAAAGAAACAGCAAAGCTTCTCGTAAAACAGCTGTGAAATATATTCGTCACGCCAAAAGCGGGGAGAAAGGAAAATATAGCTATTTGTACATTACGTTACCGCATTCAAATAAAAACGAATGGAATATGAATAAAATTACACCTTCAGATAACAAATGCAAATAACATCCCCCGAAATGACAAATAGCACTTTCCCACACACAGAGCACAATGGAAAAATGTTGGCAACAACTGAACGGAAGTATCTCTTAGAACCACTTCCGCTACCCTTTCGCGGCTATCCTTCATCCCCCGACTGATTTATCGCATCCCAAATGGATTAAGCACTGATAGTGACGCTTGGAAAACATTTTGGATGCTAACGTCGAGCTTTGTGGATTTGAATAAGGGCTTAAACTACCCGGCAGCGATGTCTGAAGGCGGTGCCTTCGAAACTGATGATTATTGATTACATCTTACTTACCGTTGACCACAAGTCTCCAGATGTGGTGGCGCAAAGCTGCGCCTGGACGGGGAACTGGCTTTCATGTGCGGCTGCCGGAACAGCGAACAGCGATAAAAAACGATAAAGTCATAAGATATTTATTTAGTAGAACACATGTGATCACTTAAAACTAGCTACGCCTGTTCCAACCTCCTTGCGCCGGAAAAATAATATCAAGAAACGCCCAGCAGGTAATTTTTTGGGCGTGATCACATTACAGTTTTATTGTTATTAGTATACCTACTTGATTTGAATTGGAGCAAGTTCTGGCCTCTCCCAGGGTTTAAAATATCTCTGTACAAAATTTGTTTAACGGCTTAGGTGTGGAAAGTTAACAAACAAACAAACAGAGCTACATTCACAATTATAATATTAAGTATGAATATTGATCATCAAGTTTGTAGTTTCAAATGATAAACTCTCCATAAGCTGTCGTCCTTGTTTGAGATCAACATGCAAATGGCATCGAATTGTTTGCATTAAAATAATTAACATTCCGAGCATCGACACATTTGCAGTCATTAATTATTAGGTCGTCAATACTTTAGGCCGCTGTCATGCTAGCGTTTATTGAGCGTTACTATTGAAGCTTGACTCTGCTGAACGCAGGATTCATAATTGAGGTCAGCGACAAATGTATTGACTTAACTTGACTTGATTTCTTGATTTATGGCCTCTGTGGAGATAAATGTTAAAAAAGAATATAACAGATTGATTTCAATGACCGGTGACAGGTGACGAAAAAAAAAACAAATGATCAACGTCAGTGACAGATGTTCAAAAAAGTCAGATGTTGGTGACAGAATATGTCAGTGACAGGTGACAATTTAAAATTAAAAGTTAAAAAAACATACGCGTAGAATTGAGAACCTCCTTTTCCTTTTCGTCGGTTAAAATGAAAGCTACACTTTATTATTATTATGATCAAAACCCTGCGGAATTTTCTACGCGCGTAGAACCCTGACTCGCAGCTAGTCTTAAACAAGGAAAGCCAACATGATAGTCAGGCATATTTTCTATTTATGTTCAGCCAATTTGATTATGAGAAATGCGGCCCATAAACAGCCATAACTCACGGCGCCCATTCATTATGGAGATAAAGCGTCAGATTATACTTGAGTCACGAGTCGGTGGGAGAACTCTTCATCGTCGGGTCCGCGGGGCGGTGGAGCAGGGCCGATGGAAAAAGGCCCTTAGCGGTTTGAAATTGGCGTTTTTTCCGCGCGTATAAGGTCGTTTCGGAAATGGCGCGCAACATTTCGCGCTTCAAATAACTGGACTCGTGTAAATGAACATAAAGTTTAAGAATTTATTTTCTCATATATAAGAATTTAACAAAAATCCACTTATAGAGAATAAAGTATAATTATTATGGTAAATACAATGCCATTAGGCGTAGCTTTACATGTTAGTATAAGACACATTATAATCCAGGTCAAAATAATATTATATACACTTTTTTTCATAAGATGTAGGTAGTTTGGTATGTTGGTAAAATTCCGGCGACTTTGACTAAACCAATAGTCGCGACTCGCGCTCATAAGCGCGTCAACGCGCGCCTACACGCACCTATATGCGCTTCCAAAATTGAGTTTATACGCGCGTATACATCGCTAGTGTGAAAGCATGTTGCGACGAATGTTTTGGAAAAAATGTTTCAAACAAAAGCATTATTATATTTTGGGAACGTTTCCAACAGGTTGTATTATATTAAGTTTATTATTAAGTTTTGTATTATACTTATAAGCTTTGTCACTTAAAATCAGATTACATGTGGTCAAAATTTACTCTGTAAAAGTAAAAAAAAGAAATGTAGAGAAGAATGAATAGATGTATGTACAACTAGTTTTTAAGCTTGACTTTTAAAGTGATCACAATATTTTGTATTCTACTAAAAACATTTATTTTTAGCCCCCGACGCAAAAAGAGGAGTGTTATAAGTTTGACGTGTCTGTCTGTCTGTCTGTGGCACCGTAGCTCGCGAACGGATGAAGCGATTTCAATTTAGTTTTTTTTTTTGTATGAAAGGTGAGTTACGGGCGAGTGTTTTTAGCTATGTTTGATGAAAATCGGTACAAGATGTCGGGGGTTTTTAATATTGATAAATGGTTTGATTTACTCTGGAGTCTAATTCCGTTTAAAAATGTCAGATGTGCCGCAGGTACAAAGACGTGACTTCTGAAACTGCATAAAATCTCTCATTTCATTTTCATCATTCATTCATCACATCATTTTTCTCTTTGTGATATAATCTCTTTATGTATTCAAATGATTGTTAAGAGGCGCCGCAGTAGAGCCGAAGGTTCGCTGACATCGTCGTGTCGAGGAAATCGCAGCCTCTTCAGAATTAAACATGACACTTTTATATTCAAAGAGATAAAAACATGAAAAAACCGGCCAAGAGCGAATTAGACTGTCGCACCGAAAGTCCCGTGCAAGCTAATTATTTTTATTAAAACACTTAATTCAAAAAATGTGGAGTGCTTCTTAACTAAATAAATAAAAGTACATTCAACCAAAAAGCGCTCCACACTTTTTGAATTAACCATTACATCGCAACCAATAACGGTCATATCTTCTAATCGCATTGACTTTGATTTTTTCACAGCTGAAGGAAACTGTAGAGGCAAATATATTTGACATACATTTTATCTTGATAAGACAGACAGACAACAATCGGATCCGTTTGTCCTTTTACGGAACCCTAAAAATTGTAGATAAGAGCTTTTTAAGACGCCGTGAGTCTCTTTGGCTTGAGTTTTATATGTGTTTATCATAAAGATGGCAGCGGAAACATTTACGACCGAATATGCCGGTGAATGGAAGGCAATGATTTTGTTATTGAGTATTAATGTGTGCTATGTACTTTTTTGGAATTAATATATAATACAGCACATTAACAAATTAAGAATCTGCTGCATAGTCTCTTATCATCAGGTAAATTACCCAACATTTAAAAACATTTCTCTTTTTTTTATTTTGTTTATAACACAAACTTATTGGAGCAAATAGAAAAGTCACTCTCAGCAACTATATTACACTCATACAATTTCATACACACATTAACAAACACAACATAATGACAAATCATCCGCCAATATCACACAATACTACCCAAAGAAACACAAGTTTCAAAAATGTAATATAAAATTTTCATGTTGACAGTTCAATTGCCGCCAAAAAATTCCTTTTTTTCTTTTAAATTTGTTTGTCATTTTCCAACACCTAACGTTGAAGGCTGCGCCTAATGCTGGAAGAAAAAACAGACGGCCCCTGTGTTTAATATTTTATCTACGTCACTTTGTTTAGAATTCAAAATCGCGTGACCGCGTAGGTACAGTTGACGATAATGATGTATCGAG
Organism: Opisthograptis luteolata; assembly: GCA_931315375.2. Taxonomy (NCBI): domain Eukaryota; kingdom Metazoa; phylum Arthropoda; class Insecta; order Lepidoptera; family Geometridae; genus Opisthograptis; species Opisthograptis luteolata. The sequence goes on from OV928054.1 coordinate 10,705,619, forward strand.
CTCCAAGCTATAATTTTATTTAATTACTAGCTGCGCCCCGCGGTTGCACCCGCGTGGACTACATTTAACTCGATAAAAAAATAATATAAAAAATAGATGTTGGCCGATTCTCAGACCTTCCCGATATGCACACAAAATTTCATCAAAATCGGTCAAGCCGTTTCGGAGGAGTATGGCAACGAAAACTGTGACACGAGAATTTTATATATTAGATTCAAAACATAATATGAAATAAAAAAACTAATCGATTACTCGAGTAGAACACTAATTTGGCTATGTAATTCGTAAAAAACAATGTATGGTTGTCGTTGATAATTTAGAACATTTGAACTAAAACAGTTTATTTTTCGTATAAGTTTTGTATCTTTTTTTAAAGACACCAGGTTTTTTTTCAAAATTCTATTCGAATACTCGGCTTCTACGGATTCTACCCCTACCTACAGTATTTTTTTAATTTCAACTTTTACATTCTTTACCATTAAACTATGTGTTTAAAAATACACCTTTTGGGGTTGATCGCCCTCTTCAGCCGCGGCTCAAGTCCTGAAATCAACATCTGAATGATGACACGCAAGTCCGTGACGTCACTGTTATAAACAACTCGGCTGGTCGCGTGGCCGCCGGACACCCGGCTTGTTTATTTCATTTCGCTATAGGTACTGCTGCTGAAACGAGATTGAATTTCCTGCTCTAACCTAGAGTTAACACGGCATGCACTGCTTTGTTATATCCGTGAGCATTTCGCCAATTTGTGCTAACGAGCACAAATCCGAGTCGCTTTTATATTAAACCACACTAGTTGCGCCCCGCGGTTTCTCCCGCGTCTTTTCGTTATCCTGCAGGAACTTTTTTCCGGGATAAAAGTAGCCTATGTATTAATCCAGGGTATAAGCTCCATTCCAAATTTCATTCTTCATTCCTCTTGAAGAAACGTACGTGTGTGAGACATGGATTATCTACCTTAATACTTCGAGTAAAAAGTCATTGTCACTTTTCATTTAATTATTGGTCACAGTCACATCCAACAGTAGATAAAACGATACGCCGGGAAAGTGTAGCGTTCAAATATAGTGGGCAACTAGAATAATTTTCAAAATTGAATCAGTAGTTCTGGCAACCACATACAATCTACAACAAACTTTACCTCCTTACAATTAAGTACAAATTTCATTAACATACTAAGGTTTACAAACATACAATTTCCAGCGTTAGGACTCTCGCAGGGTCTGACTGGGATCATTTCAATGTTCGCTTCCAGCGCTTTTAAGCTGCGTAAGCGTGCTCCGAAAGGTCAACCCAGGGCAAACATCCAGGACCCGGGAGCAAACTTGGTAAATATGCTCAGCACAAATATTTTCTCGGGTAGAAGTAGACATTGGAACAGATGCGAGTTAGCTATTTTTTTTTAATTTAATTTTAGTTTCATTATGTTATGTTGATTTTATATTATTTATTTATTTGATTGTGTACATGTTTTTTATAGTGGGTTTTCCTTTTACACGATAGTGTGTTATAAACTTTTCGCAAATCGCACTCGTAGTACATTAACGAACACATAATGGTTAATCTACCAATATCACATATTATCACCCAAGAAAACAAGTTTTAGGCATAAAAATTCAATTCATTCATGTTGACAGTTCAATTACATGCAAAAAAGTCCCGTTCAAAAGTTAGCGAGATTCAAAAAGTGACTCTTATTTTTTAGACAGCAAATCGTAGTCTGGAAATATTGACAGTTGTTTTCAGCTGACAACTTTATGTTCTAACGCAGATGGTCGTTTCATTCCGAGCGGCGAGTGGCTCGAGCCATGAAATTGGAAGCCGATTCGGCATGTGACGTCACGCGCACTAGTCGCGAGCACGCCTCTATGTAGCGTAGTTTATTTTGTATAGCAATAATATTTATACTAGCGAAACGAGATTGAATTCGTCTTTTTGAAATGATACAAGACATGTATAGATAGCTAACGCTTTTTGTTCCAGCACAACAACAGAATCATGAAGCAGACTCCCCTGGTGTTCTAATGTCCATAGACGACTGTGTCACTGTGACCGCTTCCCATCAGGCGGACCGTCTGCTTGTTTGCTTTTTTATTTTAATGTAATAGAGTGACAGTAAAAAAAATAGAGCAATATGAAACGAAACCTTAGAGCTAATGTTACAAAAGGCTTTATCGCTTAGAGTGATTTCTATAAGACAACCTTTGGATTGAAAAAAGTTTTATTTTATACTAGCCCCGCGGTTTCACCCGCGTTTTTCCGTTATTAATAAAGAAACGTTATTTATACCTACAATATTGTTCCTACATAGTTACAATTCTTTATTATCCAACGCACTGCGCTACATGTGAATACGGAAGCCTGCCGATACGAAACTGATTTAGCACTTGCGCGAATTGCCTGAACTGTGACGTCACCGAGCACTCATCAAAAGTATTGCCGCTCGTATACTACGATCTGTGTTTTGTTTTTATTTGCGACTGCAGAAACGAATTTAGATTTTTTTAGTATTGCTGTGTTTTGTTTATTTACGTTCTGTTTTCGTTTGTTTGTCGATTGAATAAGTAGAAGAAGATCGTGTTTTTATCTGTCTAACTACTAGAAAATAGAAACGAATGGCAACATTTACTGCAAAATTTGAGCAATGCTTTAAAAAAAAATAGATTCATTTTTTTTTTAAATAATAATTGCTTTACTGAAGAAAGAAATTGGTAAACTTGCCTAGAACATTTGGAAATTTGGGAAAAACTGCACATGCGTCCTTTTGCCGGCGTACGGAGGTTGGAAAAAGCAAAGCTAGTTTTAAGTTTGACGTTTTAAAGTAACATATTGTATTCTACTAGATAAATAGAATTTGACTTTGACTTCACGTGCTTTTCTGGTGTTATTTTTGTTTGAACTCTGTGAAAAAACACAGACTAATTTTATGGCTAAAAACAATAGTCCAAGCGGGTAACCGCGGGGCACAGCTAGTCATAGAATGGGAATACATTAAATCATAATCATAACGTAGAAAAAAAGTATACTTGTATATGTATCCACCAAATTGTATCCAACTAAATAAATACTTTACTAATTTGATTTGATATAACAATATATTTTGCAGCGAAAGACGAACAAACAGAACATAAAACAATATAATGTAAATAGCTCGCCGTAATAAATGGGTCCCGAAGGCAGTCTGCCTAAATGTCTAAATTTTCAGCTAAACATCACGACCTTAGACTACAAAGACGCAGATAATCACAGAACAAAATGAGTCTGACAACTCAAAGCGAAACGAACACACCGAGACGTACATACATACATAATGGCTTTAGACGTCTGCTACTGACGATTTAAACCGTGCCAGTGGGGTTTTAAGGACACTATAGTTGGAAGTTGTACATGAACATGGCAAACTATTCCACATTTAGATTTTGTTTCTATGTTACTACTCACAGGGTAGCGTTCAAACGCCAACCACAAGTGGTCAACCACAAGTCCTGACGATGTAGTCAAAAATGGGCCCACGCTACACCTGTATTGGAAACTGGTTCTCAAGTGGGGCTGCCGGAACACACCGTAGGTGCTTGGCGAGAGATTCCTAACTTGAGCGTGGTAGCTAGCCAGCGAGTACTAGAAAATGCCTTATCACCAAGCTAGGGTTTCATCACACGGTGTTTTCCTTCAACGAAAGCTCAAACTCATTGTAGGATTCGAACCCACGCCAAGCATGTGTGTTCGCGATAGGAAGAATTGCGCAGCCACACTTGTCGCGACGCGACGGCGCAAATCTTCGCGTTGCCATGACAGTGCGGCAGTAGGGTTATAAACACAATCAAGTGTTAAATAATATAATCCTCATAATTGCGACGATTGCGACAGTTAAGCCTTAATTCCAGTTACTCACCATCACAACCGCTATGATTTAACAGCTGAATAGTCCCATGGCAAAATCAAAGCAAATGAGATTCCGGGAATGTACAGTAATTATAATTAGGCTGTATTTCTCTTGTGCTGTGATATATTCAAACTGTAACAGGAGACCACATAATCAAGCAGATCTAATAATCGCAGTAGGTATCATCACAGTATAATAAAACATGCAGTAAACCAATGCCACGAGACAGTCAGGGTTGATAACCACAGTGTGTTGCCGGAGCTACTGAGTAGGTACTTACCTAGCAACCCATCTCTACTACCTAAGTTTATTATATCAAAATCAATCAAAATCAAAAATATGTTTATTCAATAGGATACATTGTGATCGCTTTAAAACGTCAACTTAAAACTAGCTGCGCCTGTTCCAACCTCCTTACGCCGGCAAAAGAACAGGCAAGAAACGATCACATTGACAATTTTATTCTTATTACTAATTGATTGAATTGGAGCAAGTTCACTAAAATCCCAAGCTTTTTTTAAAAAAAATATTACATTACATATTAGGGAGTCATTTTTATGCATAATGTATTTTCTACAGAAATTCCTACGTCATACAATAACTTATAATTATTAAAAAAGTATTCAATGTAATTTGTCATATTAGTGTTTCCTTGATTCTACTACCAGAACTGTTTTTGGGACTATAATACAACGTATGAAAAATTAAATTTTCTCATTTATAAAATCGATTTTTAATTTGTGTAACACAATGACTTGCAATCTCTCACAGCACATGTCATACCATTTTTAGTGCACACATAACAAACACGCGTCAACCCTGAACATCATGTACCCAGCTACTAATACGGGCGGTGTATGCAGCTTGGTACCGCCCTCGGCTCGCCCCTCACGCTTCGCACGACTAATCTAGACAAAGGCTTCGTTGGACGACTGTGTGGAGTAACCCACTGTGGCATCATCGTATCATTGCGTAATTAGCTTAGTCATTAGTGCTAGCGTACGGAGCTAACCGACGTGTGCCGGTAATTACTTACCTACACCGTTACACGCCGACTGATGCTCGATACAATTTCATGCCCTAATGAATGGTAGGCATTTATTTTTAGGGCTCCGTACTCAAAGGGTAAAACGTGAGCCTATTACAAAGACTCCGCTGTCCATCTGTCCGTCTGTCACCAGGCAGTATCTCATGAAACGTAATACAGACAGACAGTATCCGACTCATAAAATTACATAGTAGCTACCTAACTACGCAGAATTTTTACAATGGATTTCACTAAATATAGCTTTTATAAAATATATAAGTTTTAGAAAATCTATTGTAATTCAAGCCAGGAGGAGAATAAATATCACCACACACAGATCTCGATGAATCACTCTAAACAGCCACCCAAATATTTTCCTACCAAACTCTCAATACAATCGACTGTCACTACTATTTCCCGCCAAAATCTACCCCATCCAAATTGATGGAAAGAATATAAAGTTGCCATTCACATAAAATGTGTCCAATCGTAGACATTCTGCCACAGATATAATTACTATAATTAAATGGATTAACGAGTATAATGGCAATATTTAAGTAAGATAATGAAGTTTTACTATGAATTCTAATTGTTACATGTTTTTTATAGTTATATTCCGACTTAAGAATTATTGCTCGTTAACACTATATTTAGCTATAGAAGACCATTAAATTTATGTTCACTTACTAAAACAAGGCATAACGAAGATTTTTATTTAACTATTTGTTATTTGACTAATGTTTTTCCCCGGCTTTGCACGAGTCCGTAAAGATTATGTCTACTAGAAGTTTCTTAAAACCATTAAAAGCTGGTTATATAATTATGTTATGTCGTAGCTGATTTTTGAATATACGTAGTACACACCACATTTGCCAATAATAGGTATTTTGCATTTTTCAGATCTCTCAAATGTCAAGTGTCAACGTCAATGCGTTGTACACGTCACTGAAGAATGACGGCGACATTCGGTTGGGAATGTCAATCGGACACTGGAACGTGCGGGAAGTGAAGCAACAACTTTGAATCTGTTTCCATCGGCCCTAGGTTAAATCATTTTTGTAAAGAACCATTGTCGAAGGAATGCAAACAATTGAAGAAACTTGTCGTAGCTAGTTTGTAGCTAGTTTTAAGTTTGACGTTTTAAAGTGATCACAATGTATCCTATTGAATAAATAAAAATTGACTTTTGACTTTTGACTTGCTTGTGTTTATTTCTGAAAATACTCCTTCACGATGAACGAAGAGTATCGAGCCCCCAAAAAACACCGACCCTGACGTTGCTAAAGAGAAATATTAAACGTGGTGTGTTTTTTGTAGAACTACTGGAAGCCTACATTTCTTTCATACATGACATCAACTCTAATCAAACCGTTAGCTGATAAAGCAGCCAGTCGCTCATTCTTCCCCGACTTGATTTACAAAAAACTGATTTCCTTCTGAAAAGTTTACTTTATCAGAAAAAAAACTTAACCTATAACACTCAATGATAATGTAGCTTCCTATAACTTAAAGAATTTTTGGAATCGGATTAGTAGTTTAAGAGATTTTCCCTACATTCAAACAAACAATTTTTCTCTTTTTATAATATTAACTCAGGTTCTGTTTATTATTCTATAATATTAAATTACAGAGCCTTATTTTTAGACAGCCATGTTTCAGGTAACATAACAAGCTCTGCTGAAGAACATTATTAAGTTTTCAGACCACGCAATTAGGGATGCCAATATAAAATCGATTAATCGAAGAATCTATTTTTTATTATGACGAAAACAAAGTTTTATAAATCGATCTGGAACAATGGAACTAATGTTCACACCTATACTGTAAAAGATGATATTTTCTTACTCAATTATTAATTACTACAAACACAATGATTGACAGTATTGGCTCTATCGCTGGCTTCAATAATGCTTACGCTGATAAAAATGCATTTTTATGTGAAATTACAACCACATACAACTACTTATATTAATTTCAATTCGAAAGAAAAATCTAATTTTAAGAAAAGGATCTTATCGGGTTCGTAGTTTAGGCGTCGGTTGTCGGACCTAGGCGCACGGGCACTTCTCGTCGCGGCGCGAGCGGGAGCTGCATTATCAAAAACGCGCGGAGACGCCGATTGCTCGAGAGGCGCGAGCGGTGTCGAATGTTCTCGACGCGTGAAAAGGACAAACGACCGACGTCCAACCAAGAAAGAAAGAGCGCGCTAATCGCGGAACTTAGGTGGGAGACGGCCGCGGGACGCACGTATCGGCCGGTTGCTAGTGTTGCTACCTCTCTCTGATGGTAGGGTTGCCATATACTCCCCCTCTAGTCCAGGGGAACGCCCTCGCTCCTGGACTAGGACCCTATCAGCATTAGCTGGACGTCCGCGTTTCCTCTTAGGAATCACTGGTTTTGGCATGGAATCACCTTTGTATCGGGTCATGTCATTCGAATGGTATTTCCCTAGTATTTCAGGCTGATCGGTGTTGGAAATTTCGTAGGTTGTGGGACTTACCTTTTTAACAACCCGGTAAGGTCCATCACGACGTGGGAAAAATTTTGCAGTAACATCCTTTGACGCTTTGCTCAGCAGATGGGACTTGATCAAGACTAAGTCACCTACCTGAAAGTCGTCAGATGGACGGCGCGAGGCATCTGCATTTTGCTTCGACTTATCCTGCAGAACTTCCACGCGTTCGCGAACCGCTGCTAAGGAATTCAGAAAGTTCCTGATATAAGGAAAAACTTGCGGAATAAAGTTTTCTTTGTCCTGTATAGCACGTAGGTCATGCTGAACCTCTGTGGGCGACCGCATTTCTCTGCCGAAGGACAAATATGCTGGTGACTTACCCGTAGTGCGGCATCTTGCACTATTCAGGGCAAAACGGATCACTGGCAACCTCTTCGGCCATGAAGTGTGGTCTTCTTCCACGAGATGTGCTAACATGGCTTTTAAGTCGCGGTTCTTCCGCTCCGCAGGATTTGACTCTGGATGGTATAATGGGACAAGATTTTGCTTGATATCCAGTACTGACATACACTGGCGCATAAGCGCGGAAACAAATTGTACACCATTATCAGATATAATCCTGCGAGGCAGACCATACCGCATGAAATACTCCTCGATGAGGAGACGAGCACAGGTATCTGCTGTTGCTTCCTTAAGAGCGAATAGTTCCGTCCATCGGGTTGCCGTGTCTTCAACGAGTAAGATCCACCGCTCCCCCTGGTCTCCTTCCGGTAAGGGGCCGAATAAATCTATAGCCAACACCTCGTTACGTTGGTTCATAACTGGCGTCTGGAGAAGACCTTGGGGCTTGGCGTTACTTGCCTTATATCGTTGGCAGTGGATGCAGGTTTTGACATAATCAGTGATTATACGCCGCATCCCTGTAAAATAATACAACTGTGCAACCTTTTGGTACGTCCTATCAATACCTGGATGGCAAGCTGTCGGTGAGTCGTGTAGCTCTTTCAAAATATCCGGAACTTGACTTGCAGAGATGACTAGTTGAGGAGATTCACTCTCGGAATCAGGATTGAATCGATATAACACACCTTGATCCATGAGATATCCTCTGTCTAACCACCTTTGCGCTGCAACTTCATCAGTTCCTTCAAGCTGTTTGATTACCTTTTCCACTTCAGGGTCCGACATCTGCTCTTCGCGGATCTGGCTTGGCGACTTTGTAGGTAGATCGCAGATTACAGACACCACAGTCTTCGCGAGTGTCTTCGGAGCAAACCGGTCTGCTGAGCGTGTCGGCCACGACGTTCGCCTTCCCTGGGGTATATTGGAATTGGATATCAAAAGCTTGGAGCTTAAGAGCCCAGCGGACTAACCTGCCTGCTGGTGATTTAAGTGACAACAGCCAACGAAGAGGTTGGTGGTCGCTACCAATGATGACTGGGTGGCCGTCTAGGTAAGGTCTGAAACGCTCTACCGCCCAAACTACAGCGAGGGCTTCGCGCTCCGTTGTAGAGTAGTTCCGCTCAGCTGTGTTAAGGAGACGGCTAGCGTATTCGATCGGCCTTTCCTGATTGCCGTCACCCTGTAGTAAAACTGCACCTAAGGCGTAGTTACTTGCGTCTGTACGCAGGATGAAGGGACGACTAAAATCAGCCTGCACCAGTACTGGAGCTGTGGTCAGAAGACGCTTCAGCTCATTAAATGATTGGTATTGCTCTGAACCCCAGATCCAGACTTGGTTTTTCCTTGTTAACCGTGTCAGAGGCTCAGCTACCTTTGAAAAGTTGGGTATAAATTTTCTAAACCATGAGCAGGTTTGTAAAAAGGTTCTCAGGTGCTTTAAGTTTCCTGGTTCCTTCATCTCGAGTACAGAACTCACCTTCCCTGGGTCGGTGGAAACACCTTCTTGTGTCACGACGTGGCCGAGATATTTAACGCTTTCTCTAGCGAAAACGCACTTCTCCCTGTTAAGATGGAGGTTGAACTCGGCCAAGCGTCGGAAAACTGCCTCGAGGTCTTGTAGATGGCGCTGGTAGCCTTCAGAAATGATTAATAAATCATCTAAATAGCACAGCAAAGTTACCTCTTGCAAAGCAGAGCAGGAACGCAGACGATCAATGAGACGTTGGAAGGTCGCTGGAGCGTTCCGCAGTCCAAACGGCATTCTTTTAAATCGAAAGGTTCCTAGAGGGCAGACAAAAGCAGTTTTGTCCCTGTCCGCTTCTCTGACACTTACCTGCCAATAAGAGGAGCGGAGGTCTAACGTACTCATGTAGCAGTCCCTCTTCGTGCTCTGTAGTAACTCGTCGATGCATGGCATCGGATACGAATCAGCCTTGGTGATCGCGTTTAAGCGCCTGTAGTCGACGCAGAACCGGATACTACCATTGGACTTCGGCACCATCAGTGCCGGGGAACACCAAGCGGATTCACACTCTTCTATAATATCGTCTTTTAACATCTTATCTATTTCTTCTTTCATCTTCTGTTTCTTCGAGGGATTTAGGCGGTAGGGAGGTACCGAAATTGGAGGATGCTCACCTGTTTCGATGCGATGCTCCGCAAACGGTGATGGGCCTCCCCCTGCTCTAAAGACGTGTGCGTGCCTGGAGAGGACGGATGCGAGCGTCTGTCGCTCAGCTGCAGTAAGATGAGTACCTTCGTCGTCCCTGAGAACATTCGTTGAAGCACAGGACACGCTACGCGATTTCGGCTCGAAGGACAGGTTATACTTTACCGTATTGTCATCGCTGAAATACCAAATCTCTTTGTTAAAGTCAATGACTACTCCGGCGGCGGTAATAAAATCAATACCTAATAAGGTTTCGTTGTTTGTAGAATCCGGAAAAATTACGAATGGAGTCGCGATAACTGTCGTCTCTAGCCGCACTTCCAGTGTGGTGGTAAAAACGTCCATCCTACGTACCACACCGTCAGCCAGTTTAACGCTCTGAGAGGAAACGCGGAGAGGATGATTTTGTTGTAAGAGGAGAGCATACAGCGTATGGCCAGCTATGCAGTGCTTGGCAGCTGTGTCGACTAACGCAGTCCCGTTGAACCCCAAAATATTTATGTTAAAAATTGGCCGCACATCTCGGCCGATAGTGGGTTCCGCAACGTCGTTATTATCCCCACTACATATACAGTCATCACTAATCATATTTAATACATTCTCTTCCGAAATTTTTGAGTTATTGTGTACATTGTTACATTTCAAAACTTTGGAGTTACATACAATGTCATCAGTACGCAAAACGTTTAAACAATTATTTTTGGTATTAGCAGATGAAGGTTTAACAATTTCCGTACCGGCATACAAAAAGTTTACATTTTCCGCATTGGCGGATACATTTTCAACAATTTCCGCATCATCACGAGATGGATTAACATTTTCCGCATTGGCGGATAAAGCGTATACATTTTCCGCACTAGCATTATCATTTTCCGCATAATCGGATAAAGAGTTGACATCTTCCGCAAAAACGGAAAAATGGTTACGAACCTGTTCCGCTTTGGCAGACGAAGGGTCAACGTTCCCCGCATAAACGGACAATGGATGTACATTTTCCGCATAGGCGGGTAAAGGAAGTACATTTTCCGCATAGGTGGAAAAATTGTTAACATCTTCCGCATCATTATACAAAACATTTACTGATTCGGCAGACGAAAGGTTAACGTCCTCCACATAGGCGGACAATGAATGAACATTTTCGGCACCGACGTGCAAAGGGTATACATTATCACAATAATAATTATCAGTTTGAACATTATTATTAGAACATAAACATTTTGTGTTACATGCAGTAATCTCGCTAGTCTTCCGCACAGAAGAACTAGGATTACGCGACGTGAATGACCCGTGAGGTACAAAATTATTATTTTGTTTCGCGAGGGGTCGATGACACGGTGGGGTGAAATGATTATTGCATGTTACATCACTATCTGACTTAGGAAAAATAGGTAAATTAGGTTTTTGTTTATTAGACTTTACCGAATAAAAACTTTGATCAGATTGTTGTTCTAACTTACGGCACTGATGTCTTTCATGTCCATATCGTCTGCAATAACCGCACTGGGGACGTTGTTTCCTACCTGCGGCGTCGCCGGAGGTACCTGTCGGCGCTGCCGTGGTCGCGGGAGGCGGTCTCTGCGCGGGGCCGAGGCCGGGGGCGGCGGCGGGAACTCGTAGCACCGAGCCGGGGACGGGGGCGTCGGGAACACGATGCGGAGGGCCGGCGGCGGCGGCGCCAGGTCGCGCCGGGGTGCGTGCGGCGCCCGCGGCGGCGAGTGGCGGTCGCGCGCGGCCTGCGCCGGCGGCCGAAGTGTGGCCGGCGGGAGCACCCACTGTGGTTTGCAGAGGTGGTAGTTGTTTGGTTTCATATATTGCGTCTTCGATCTGTCGTGTTCTGCGCAGTAACATATCAAAGGAGTCAACTTCGTCGCGGCGCAGCCTCTCTCGTACTTGTTTATTTAAGAGGCCGTAGACCATGTCGATTTGCACTTTTTCACTGAGGTCGCCGGGTGGTATTCGCGATAAAAGGGCGCGAGCTTCGGCGACAAAGCGTTCTGTGCGTTCGCCATGGTTCTGACGTCGTTGAAACAGCTCCAAGTATATTCTGTGCGGCGGTCGAAGGTCTCCGAAGGCGCCTCGAAGCGCTGTCACGGCGTCGCTCCAGGTTGTTACTGAAGTTTTGACTCCCTGCCACCAGACAGCGGCTTCGTGTGTGAAGAGTAAACTAAGTCCGCGGACGGCGTTTTCGTCACCGACGGCACAACATTCCTTGTAAGCGGTAACCGCGTCGAGAAACGCATCCAGTGAATCGCCGGCGGCCCCGCCGAAGCGCGCGGTACATCGCGCGAAGTTGCCGGGGGGCGGCTGAGCGATTGTTGACACCGGAGTTGAAGTATTTGCCCGTGTAACCGATTCGAACAGTGATCTCAACGCCTCCGTCTGGGAGCGCTGCAACGCTTCGACGATTGTCGCTACGTGGTCGCTCGAGAACGTGGCGTCGGCGGGTTGGGACCGACGAAAACGCGAGGCATCATTCCCGCCATTTTCATGGGCGGCGGGGAATGCGCTCGGAGATGCCGGCCGCGAAGGGGCAGGGGGGAATGCGTTAATTGCATCATCTTCGCGGTTTTCGGCACGTCGTGATGGATGAAAGCACGGGGCGTCGTTGCTGCTATTATCATAGGCAGGGGACGCGCTCGGAAATGCCGGCCGCGGAGGGGCGGGGAATGCTTGAGTTGCATCATCCTCGCGGTTAACGGCGTTTGCATCGACTTCAACCCGGTTTTCACTGGCCGTACGGCTTCTTGTTATCACCATAGTTCGATTTACAACAGTACACACATAAACTAAAAGTCACAAACGTTGGGCAGCCATATATCGGGTTCGTAGTTTAGGCGTCGGTTGTCGGACCTAGGCGCACGGGCACTTCTCGTCGCGGCGCGAGCGGGAGCTGCATTATCAAAAACGCGCGGAGACGCCGATTGCTCGAGAGGCGCGAGCGGTGTCGAATGTTCTCGACGCGTGAAAAGGACAAACGACCGACGTCCAACCAAGAAAGAAAGAGCGCGCTAATCGCGGAACTTAGGTGGGAGACGGCCGCGGGACGCACGTATCGGCCGGTTGCTAGTGTTGCTACCTCTCTCTGATGGTAGGGTTGCCATAATCTTCTTTCTATACTTCGTTTTTTTTTTCGGAATTGATTCCTTAGACCGCGATTCGAATCGATTCACGAATTGGCATCCTTACTCGAAACCTTCTCTCGTTGCCGTCGGGCTAATCTAAATACTAAAACCGTCTGAAACAAGTCTGTACATTGAAGATTAAAATAAATGAAAATGTAGTAATTGATATCTACTAACAAGAGTTCACTAAATCTGAATTATAATTAGCATCATACTCTTTTACTTACGTAGGTTAGGTAGCGTTTGACAGCAAGTTAGCGACAATGTGGTTGAAGGAGGCGTCACGCTTCACCTGCATGGATAGGAAACTGGCTCTCGAGTGAGGTTGCCGGAATACACCAATAGGTGCTTGGCGATATGTTTTGATGTGTTTTTTTAGGATTTGACTAACTAGAGGTAAGGTACAGAATCTGAATATAATATATAATTTTCCTAAATTACAATCTGTTTGATTTCTTTAAAGAGACTTGAAATTTATTCTACAGACTGTGAAGAAGTTTTAAGTGTTCGATATCTTCAGTCTCAACAAAAAAATGGTGGTATATTTCTTTATTTCTCTGCGCTTCTGTAGCTTCAGAGGGCTCATTATCATAACATGAAGTGGCGCAGGAAACGAGAAGCCGCGGGCGAAGTTACAGTCTAAATAAAACACGACGCTATCGAACCCACCCGACAAACAAAACACAATATCAGCGGGCCCACCGTGAAAATGTGGCGACGAAACATTGGGCGAAAACGAGAAGTTGAAATTATGAAAAAACTGTTCTGTTTGTTTGGACCACTTCAAGGTAGGGTTAAGAGGATGCGGTGCTCCCATTTCCTTACCGGCAGGAAACGCATACGGCAGGAAATTTTTTTGACGCAATAAAATTTACACAAGTTTATTCTCATTACTAATTGAATAAGAGCAAGTTCACTACAATCCCAAGCTTTTAGGGTTTTTATAATATATAGTTTAACATTTCTTCATAAGATTTCGATTTATATGGACTTGTCATTTAGCTATCGATAAGTTTCGGATTCCATTAGGAAACCATACACATCGACCTTTGAAGGAGTTGCTAACTTTACAAAACCTAGTAGTGGGTGTCAAGTGGCATCTTCGGGACCTACTTCGGAACTTATATGTTTCCTGGTAGGTACAAATCGCACCAAATTTCGTACGTAAACTTCGGCATTACGGTTCACGGTTGGACCGCAGAACAGGCGCGGCCCGACAAGCCACTCGGAAACCTCAGGACTTCCGAACAAACAGCTCAATTAGCTACCTACGAGATGGCAAATTACTTCAAGTAAATACATTATGTAAATAGAATCAACTCGACCGCGTTACACGAATATCAACTCTACCCTGCCAGCGTAAAGTCGAAAAACCCTAAACGTGTACAATCTGTAATATAAGGCTTTTCGCACACGAGTCGTGAGCGTCGTCGTCTCGCTAGCGTCGTAAAGATGCAACGAGTACGAGACCTTCAGAGTTCTGCACACGAATCGTAGCGTAGGCGTATCGTTCGGACCACAGCTATTGAAAAATGATTCCAACATACACGAGAATATTTTCTACGCTTGCTTTTTTGCGCCAGTGCGCTACGACTATCGTAATGTCAATGAATATCTCCCACGCTTCTCTGCGACAACGCTTCGTCTGCGGACTCGTTAGAACAAGTACGTGCTACGCGCGTCTTACGATACGCCTACGCTACGACGCCGTGTGCGGAGGGGTTAACTATGTACCTACATTCCCACAGTGAATTAAACTTTTTGTCGTTCGCATAAATCCTTTGTAGGTTCGGTAACCGAATTCTCGGATAGTGGGCTGGCGAGGGAATTGGGGGTGAAGCTCGTTCACATTTTTGCAAAGTCGACAGGAATGCTTAAGGCTTAGTTTCGAATTACGCAGCCGCTGCGTTTTTGTGCTGTCACAGTTGGTATGACGTCTGGCGGCAGAGGTTTTCTACTGTGAAAATGTTACTGAATGAAGCTTAACATATGACTCGTGCGCTTCCCTCGGGATTATTTCGTGTTACTAGCTGTTTTACTACCTATAGTCATAATCACAATCAACCCTGGACATAGGCCTCTCGCAAAGTACGCCACTGACCCCAATCTTCGGCTTCTCTCATCCAACTGCCGGTCATTTTGCGTATGTCGTCGCTCCATCTAGCCGGAGGGCGTTCTACACTACGTTTGCCGAGCCGCGGTCTCGAGAACACGTTTGCCCCAACGGTTATCGGTTCTTCGGCTAACATGTCCATCCCATTGCCACTTCAGCTTGCTGACCCTATAGGCTATGTCGGTACCAATAGTATCACGGGATTTTTATTTATTTCTCATGCTATAATGTTGAAGCCTCTTGCTTTTTCAAAAAACTTTGCTATTTATGACATAGTTTCGATTCTATTTCATTTTTGTAGGCAGGGAAGTGTCGCCCTCCCTATTTCCAGGTATGTACACGTCTCGCAAACTACCGCACAGGTTTGTCGGCGATATCTCCTTGGGGAGCGCGACAATTGATGAACAGAAAGGGAACGCCGCCTTCGAATAAAGAGAAAACTTTTAACATGTCTTATTTGTTCCAGCCCAAAGAAGTCTTCGTACGTTTTGCTTGAAGCCATTTAGTTCGTACAGACTTTTTGTTAGTTTTTTTTGTTTCAGAGGTTAGATATATATTTTGTTTTGAAGGTAAACATATTATTTGCGTCAAATAGCGAAATGAAACCGGCATTGACAGAATCAGATATCAGTGAAGGTAGATAACATTAAATCAAAAGTCACTACTATTAGACACGAAACGCCCGGCAGTGACCATTTTATTCGTATTACTAATTGATTTAATTGGAGTAAGTTCAACAATCCCAAGCATTTTTTGTCATCTATATTATCGCTAACAGATATTATCATAGAAAATTAAAACACAAATTCGCAAGTCATCAAAACCACTTTAAATTAATCAAAAGCCCAATCAGCGCGCCACGCGATCTGTCAATAATTAACCCTTGGCGCGGCATAATGCGGGGACGGCCTTTGCCGCTTTTATTAAAAATTCAATTAATTTCCGTTGAATTAAAACGTTTTAATGGGAGTTAGTGGCGAGTCACTGCCGCGCACCGCGGCCATTGTCGGGACTTGCGTTACAACGGGAAATACGGGCATGGATTGCGGAGTTTTAATTTTTTTACCATAAACAATAACCTTAATAATATAAACACAATACAACAATATACTACAATATATTTTCGACATACTATAATATTTTTTGTTAAAAAAAGCGGCCAAGTGCGAGTTGGCCTTTGCACCGAGGATTCCGTACAGATTTGTTTTTTTTTGTTATTAAACTACATATTTATGGGTTTCAGACTTTTTCATTTACATGTGCTGTAAGACCTTGCTTCATGCCAAATTTCACGATTCAGATGTAAAGAAAAAAATTTGAAAACCGTAAATATGTATGTAGTAAAAAACGAATTAACCATTACAAACTTATTATAAGTGGTTGATAAAGAAACCATCTCTAGAGATCGAACAGCAAAGTTAAGTTTCTCCTTTGAAGCAGAAAAAGTCTTCAATGGGCGTTTGTAAGGAACCCTCCGTAGCCAATTTTTACCTTACAAATAAAACGCAATTAGTTTGAAGGCACAATATATTAAAAAGAAAACGGATACAAGTGACGTTTACTCCATATTTAGTCGTCCGTATGTTCCACCCCCTAAAGCGCGACTCCATGACGCTGCGTTACTATGAAACAATAAGTCTTTTGTGCGTCCGCTAAGCTCGCTGAAGATTGTTGAAGGTCCCGGCGACAGTCGCCAGGCGACTAACACCCGACATTTTAAACACATTCAACGGGGAAAGAAACAATAATAAACTTTTTGAAACTTTTCATTCTGTCAAGGTGACTGAGTCAGTGAAGTTTGTGCGCTTTTATCTCGATGATGACATTTGGCTCTGCCACCAGTACGTTGGAGGAATGTGAGAGGATCGTGCGGTCAAACGAGCACTGGACCGCCGCGAGCTGAGTGGCCATCGCCCTGTTGACCGTCCCAGGTATTGTTGGCAAGACGAAGTTACGAAGGATTTGCGCTCCAGGTGGAGGACTGGCGGGAGGTGGCGCAGGACAGAGCAAAGTGGCGTCTTTTGTTATCGGAGGCAAACAATCACTTTGGGTCGCTGCACCATTGTGATGAAACCATAGCTTGTTGGTAGGGCATTTTCTAGTGCTCGCCTGGCTAGCGTTTGACCAGTGTGGTCACCCACCTGGATTGAGAACTGGCTCTCATGTGGGGCTTCCGAAACACACCGATAGATACTTGGCAACAAATTTTTAACTTCAAGGTGTTAGTTGACCAAGCAATTAAGCACTTTACAATGCTTTGCCATAGAGGCCACAAATGGCAGTAAAAGAGTTAAGTTATAATTAATCATTAATACTCTTCAAATGAATCTTTCCACTATCACAGAGTCATTTCACCCTGAAGCCGCGCTCAGCGACCGCAGCGAATATTAAAATTAATACCATCCCCATTTTTTTTCTCCAAAATAAATTACTCAGAGCATTCTGAAGGCCCTAGGCTTCCCAGATGGTATCAAGTACCATTAATGACAGTAAGATTGTAGTGACGTCACAAAAACGGCGGCGGTCGGGCGAAGTTGTCGCTTGAAGGAAATGAGTTCATGTTAATCAATCAACATTATAATTTAAGAAGTTGGTCACAATAGAAAAATGAGACGGCCGTAATGATGACGAATTAGTTTGGTCACGCGTAGACGTTGATGGTGGTAGGAGTGGGAAATATACACTTTGCCACATAGGTATGATGTATTCGCGCTTTCGAAAATTTTGCTGAAACCTTTAACTGATTGCTTCATTTTGCTGTTTTATTAGTACATTCACAATCGAAAGCATTTTGTCTTATTTACAGTACACTTTATGTTTTCTTAAATGATTGACCAATATACTATTAAATAAGGAGGATAGTTAAAACCAGACATAAGTATTCCTTTTCTTTTGTTTAGTATAAGGGTTAATGACGCTTATGGATTTGTAAATACAAATAGATAAAACCGAATAAAGAGCTAGACCATTCATAATTGTGTTTGTGATCTTAAATCAGAACTGGAACCCAAAACTTAATTTTCTAATCAAAGCACATATTCGATGTGAAATAAAGGTTTGGTCTGACATTTAACTACTTTTATTAGGTACTTCTTACAATGTAGCGATAGATCACAAGTCACCTGATTTTAAGTGGCGATGTAGTGATGGAGGATTTAATGTGATAATGTCATATAATCATCATCATCAGGTGGAAGAAGTCCACTGCTGACCATAGGCCTCCCTCTTTGAACGCCACCATGAACGGATTTTTATTAGCCATTAGCATCCATCGGCTCCCTGAAAGGCTGCGAATCTTACAATGTCGTCGGTCCACCTAGTGGGGGGCCTACCTACAGAACGTCTTCCGGTTCATGGTCACCACTCGAGAACCAATAATAATATTGTTATGTAATAATACTAATTAATTTTAATATTTGCATTCTTAACGGAGCAGTAGTAGCGATTTAAAAACTAACTCACACCTACAATGTACCCATTTATACTGGCAAATAATTTTTTTGATTGATTTTTTGATTGGAGGTGTGTGAATGTGCCGCCACGTTATGCCACATTGATTGGATTGGAAACTGCCTCCTTTCCAAGATAAAGTTTTAGTCAAATACGTCACTAATAATAACCCCTACTCATTTTAAGTATCATCAATCACCTATTGTCTATCAGTGTGTTCTGACAACCTCACCTGAGAGCCAGTTCCTGATCTAGGCGTAGCGCCACCACATCGCCTATTGAATTGCCTGTAAAAAGTACAAGAAAAACAATTGCGTCTGAAACAGCCTAAAGTCTAATAATTCAAGCTTCATATAAGTTTTTTATTTGTTGTTCAAGAGATTGCCCCTAACAAATAAACCGCCAAACTTAACCAATTCATGATATTAGTCAAGATTAAACTTCTGTAGTAAAAATATTATCTCAGACCACATACATACATAAACGTTTGTGAAAGTGGACAGAAATATGAGTTGGCGGCGTAGAGAGAATAAATTTGCAGACCGTTTTAGAAACCTCTTGGCATAAGCTTTGGCGATGGCTCTTTAGAGCCCTATTTTTATTCCTTTGAAACGTTTGTATGAATCGTTTATTTCAGCGGGACCTGGATGGATATCCTCACCATCATCATCAGCTGGATGTCGTCCAATGCTGTATATAAGCATTCTGCATACAAATACCCCAGCAACTTTATTGTTACAAAGTTGACCCTTACAACAACATTATTGTTACAAAGTTGACCTTTTATTGTTGCAAAATTGACCTTTATAAAAACTTTATTGTAACAAACTTGACCCTTTATTGTTACAAGGTTGATCCTAACAACAACTTTATTGTTACTAAGTTGACCCTTCAGTGTTACAAAGTTGACCCTTTATTATTACAGAGGTGACCATTTCAACAGTTTTATTATTACAAAAGTGTCCTTATCGACACCTTTATTCCATAGCGTGCCTTATGACCGCTCGGTGTCCCCCCAGCCCCCGCCCGCCGCGGTCTCACAGGACAATTTGATTGTGAACTCTCGGAGAAGCTCTTAGCTCCACAGTGCGCCGCGCGGCGGACCTTATGTTTATAATTCCGAGAGAGTCAAGTTTTAAGCTCATTTCTCGTCTTAACAGTTTGTTGTGTTTTACTTAGTTTACTAAGTTTTTAAGGAAATAGTCTTGAATTCAGCTTAAAGTACTATTATTAGTCTTTTTAACTTAATTAATGTGGAAGTTTTGCTGGCGTTTTTGGTCTATAGGGTACTTATATTTATCTCGCAAATTTAAAGTTCCTGTGCGATAAAATTTATCACATTTTTGGATGATTTTTATGGTTAGCTTGCTATTGGAAAGTTATCAACAAAAAGAACAATTTAATTCATATTATGTGTCTGACACTACAGCGACTGCCGAGCATCATATAATTAAATTGCAATTAACAAGTTACACTGAGTTACAAAAAGGGCAAACAGTACAAAACCAAAACCATTCACACATCCAACCGACGACGATTCAGAGTTGATTCAACTTCGGTCAGAGAGCAAAGTTCTTCATTGAAGCATATATAAAGTGTTCGCAGAAGTTGAGCACCTTCCCTCAGGCTCTGCGTCCAACTCTCGGGCTCTAATTGCGATCTCAGTTACAATTAGTCAAGGGGTGCTATTAGCAACGCGGCTTGCGGCCTAAGGCATCCGTTAGGTGTCAAAAATAAATAAAAATCTTACTAATATTATAAACGTGAAAGTTTGTAAGCATTTACGTATGGATGTTTGTTACTCTTTCACGCTAAAATTAATGAACGGATCTGAATGAAATTTGAAATATACATAAATTACACCCTGTATTAAAACATAGGCTACTTTAATACCGGAAAAGGGTTCTTACGGGATAACGGGAACACGCGGGGCGCAGCTAGTGTACTATAAAACTTGTACTAATGTTAGCAACAAACTCTGTTTTATTGTTTGAGTTGGTACATTTTGTTTCACTTCTTACTTTTTAGCGTTTGACCACAAGTCACCTGACTTCCCTTCTGAGTCTTACCTTCCAAGACCGATTCCTTCTTTATTTTACGTTTAGTTAAGTTTTCCTTCTGAATCAAAAGTCCTTCCATTTTGACTCAGAAGGAAAATGTGTTTCGGAATATACTGTTTTAAACTACTTTGGTTAGGTTTTGAAACGGGACAAAGTATATTATTAAATTAAATCGTTAAATTTAACGTGAGAGGAAGCGGGTACATATATATGTCTGCCCGTTATAATATCAACAATTCTACCCGCAGAAACTTTTAGTATTCTCGTGATCGTAGCGCTTGCAACAGTGGCGAAATATCGAGAACTCAAACGAAAACAACTACATAATAATTATCCCGTTTCAAAACCACTCACTTCTAATGTATTTCAGAAGGACATTTTTCTCCGTGTGCGCCGGAATAAGTCCGTGTGCGCGGTTTTCTGAAGCGCGGAATGTATAGCGCGTACGCCAAAACGACCGTATACGCGCGGAAAAAACGCAAGTAAGTGGTGTAAGCCGCAAGCCGCGTCGCCCGCCACTGCTTGTGATCTTGGCGTCAGTAATTGTCTCCCGCCGGCCACCGCTGTCATTAAAACGTACCTGCGGGCGCCGCGCCAGGATTACTGACTTCTTTTACAGTCCTTTATTAAACTTGAAATAAGTTTTCTATTATTCTCTTGTTTTATTTTTGCATCTTTCCTTGTTTCGTTACTTTCTAGCGCACAAAGGAAATGTCGATGTTATTTGCATACAGATTGTTTATTTTTACTTTTTGTCATGCAAATGCTAACCAAAAAAAAAGCGATGAAATTGAGTAGTGACGTTGGCTTGTGATCCGTAGTTCTTGGGTTCGATTGCTGCGATGAGCTTAAGTTTTTGGTGAAGGAAAGCATCTTAATGAAACCATCGCTTAGTGGTATTTAACATTTAACATCAGGTGACTGGTAATTGAACGCTACCGTGTAAGAAGTGAAAAAGAGCGACTATATAAATATATATAAAAAATAACGAGCACAAGTTCACTACCATTTTTAAATTTTTTCCCGTTTTCTTTTTTGTTTTCTTCTTATACTGCTGAAAAGTTTTCGGCAGTAAAAAGTAGCCCACGAATCCAGAGTGTAGGCTATCTTCATTTCAAATATCACTCAAATCCGTTTAGCTGCGTGTAGAGTGATACAAACATACACCCCTCACTCACAAACTTTTACATTAATTTCTAGGTTCATAAATGCAGGGATTTCATTTAAAATGTTACATAGATCACTTTACCAAGCTAGAGAATTAATCTCCCGCACAAAAGAAGTCGTCTTAGTTCCAACAGTTCCTAACGATTGTAACTTAGAGACCGGCAGTTACAATGAAAGTCAGAAGGTCTTAGTGTCTACAGAGACTAACCCCCTCCGCACACGGCGTCGTAGCGTACGTGTATCGTAACACGCACGTAGTACGAGACCAATACGAGCACGTACATCGTCAAACAAGTCTGCAGACGAAGCATTGTCGCAGAGAAGCGTAGGAGATATTCATTAATCTTAATTCGGAAACTGATATTTAATTTGACAAGCCAGCTGTTCAATCACGGAAAAGTATCCGGCACCTATTTTCTCTCGGAAAACGTTTCCGTGAAGCGAAACTGACGTCGAATCCGACACGAATCTTTCCGAGAGAATTAAAATCGTACTGCAGGTCTCGTACAGTCAGCGAGAAAAGTAGCTGAGCATACTAGATTTTTCGAATGTGTTTTGGAGCAGGAATGTTTGGTTTTTTCTTACAACCTACAAGGTAGCGTTTGACCATAACAAAACACACCCAATGTTAAGTGATGATGCAGTCAAAGGTAAGATGATGATGACAATCGGAAAATTTGTTTTTGTTCAATGATACGCTTACAATTCATGTGCGGAAAGCCTTAATGAGTGTCATCAAGGATAATTAAAAATTGATACCTACCACATTTATTTTATTTTCACTCCCCTCCGGTGTCTACGCGTATAATAATAGCTATAAATACCCTCTGTTAATGGCTGGAGGACTATAATGAAGCTTCCTTTCCAACCATCGATACGGTCGCGGCTAATCACTGCCACCCACGTAATTGCTCTATACACCGGTCCGGAATCTAGTTACAAATAATTATTATAAAAGTCGTTGGTGCGAATTTTTACTTTGCCTTTTTTTCAGCAACTGTTTTTTCTCGATAATGACAGTGTGATTTTAAGGTTCCGTACCTCAAAAGGAAAACGGAACCTTGATAAGATCACTTGTCAGGTTTGTCTACCTGTCTGTCCAGCAGTGGCCTGAAGTGGGCTGATTATGATGATGATGATGATCTGTCTATCTCAAGCTAAAGACCATTTTCGTTTTACGTTAAGTTATAAGGAAATTTGTATCAAATACTTGGCTCCGCGGTCTCTTTCAGCTGTGAAAAACGGGATCAAAATAATATACGACCATTTATCTCGCAGCTGATGTTAAGTGATGATGTGGTCGAAGGTGGTGCATTCCTGGATTGGGATTGTTCCGGCTACCCCAATAGAGAGGTAGTTCCCAATCTAGATGTAGCGTGGTGCCAGTTTACACACATCATCACTTAAAATCAGGTGACATGTAGTCAAACTCTTCTATGTCTATAGGAAATAAGAATAGCGCTGAACTTATTTGGATCAAATTTGAAATTCTTCGTGATAAAATACGTGTTTCGGTTTGTAGTTTACATTCAAAGAAATAAAACTTATCATCTTGATAAAAAACTTCTTGTATTTCAAGCAATGTCTAGTTTCTACTTTGATGTCGCTGGCGTGCGTTGCAATCGATAGAATTGTACACAGACTTTACCGTACGAGTTATGTGGCTCACAGTACAGTGTAATGCAGTAGGTATGGTGCAGTCTATCGAGAGAAGGGAACATATAACATAAATAAATGAAAGTGTGTGAGGTATTTAAAAGTATGATTGAAAAAGATGTTACTTTTATTCACATTCGTAACTTTTTTTAAAGTATAGTAGCTTGATCTTTTAAGTCAATAATATTTTTTTAAGTCTCCTCGCTTCTTGTAAACATAAAGCTGTTTTCCTCCTTCGGTAGTAGTGGACTGTATATCGTGTATTGAGGTAGGCGTGGATGACACTTGCAGGGAAACAAACAGTACTTTTTCACTTTATATTATGGAATTACAGAAGCATGGAGACTTAGCCAAAATTGCGGAAGTTGCGGAAGTGACGTTTTGGGCACAAAAGTTGCTACTATAAAAATTACATTGAATGAACTAGACTTTATGTTGCCAACATCGCTTAGGCATGAAGTAATATTATTGCCAAACATTGTGGATAGATAGATAGATAAACGTTTTATTGCTTCACCATATGAACATAATTGTTTTATAAAATTAAAGTAAAAGAAAGATCTTAGACCTAGTAATCGTAATATGATCGTATAAACATCCTGTGTGATATAATTAAAAAAAACAAAAGTGAGAACTGCAAGCGCTCTGCGCCGGATCAGGCATACACTTTCGCCGCGCGGTAGAAAGAGATGGGGATATTATTATTACTTCCTCTCCTACGCCGCGCCGGCGGTCTACTCTCCCTCCGTCTTACGAATTTTCGATCAGTAGTGCTATTCTGCGTTGTAACTAATTTGCGTGAAAGCGGAGTGAGCGCTGAACTCGCGGCGAGGTGTCAAATTCGTATTCTGACAAAACCGTCAGCGCCACCAGCGCCACCCGAATGATGGCGCAAGGGCAAGGAACTACACACAAGTGATCACGCTCGGTTTGTCGAGCAAATCGGCATTCTAACAACACAATAGTCGCTTCACGCGGGAGTCGTTTCGCTTACGATCTCGATTAGAAATGTCAAAATAAAAGTTAGTATTTTACTAATGAGGCGTAAGTGAGTTATTAAAACAGTCTACAAAACAATTTATTTTATTATATTCCGAGTGTAAAATATTAATTATAGCTAACTTGTTTTATTTCCCTTGTATTTATTATAGTTTTAACATGTTTATTGTCATAATATTTATTTTATACTAGTTGCGCTCCGCGGTTTCACCCGCGTCTTCTCGTTATCCCGCAGGAACATTTTTCCGGGATAAAAAGTAGCCTATGTGTTAATCCAGGATATAAGCTATCTCCATTCCAAATTTCGTCAATATCGGTTTAGTAGTTACGGTGATACGTGGTAACAAACATTCACACACACACACACACACAAACTTTCGCATTTATAATAATATTAGTAGGGTAATAGGTTTTGAAATTTGCTGTTGTCTATATTAGGAAGTAATTAAATAGATTATCTAATATTTATGGGATGCAGAAGCAAATAAAACCTCACTTTTTTATGCAATCTTCTATTGTTCTCTCTCTTATTTTACTGTTGATCCCCATATCAAATTATCAGATATACAAGTAACACTAAGAAAATAGGTTTAACAGGCAGTCTTATCGTTAAAAAAAATGTATAGTTTAAAAAACTAAAACAAACACTTTAAAAACGCACTGAAAAATATAAAATAATTAAATCGACTTGTATTAGTTACGATATAATGGTTAATTCAAAAAGTGTGGAGCGCTTCTTTTACTGGATCAGGTCGATGATACCAAATTATTGCATTGTCACCGAGATTACATACACATACAAAGTTTCAAGTCGATACGACAATTAGAAGTAGGTGAAAATTGACTTCTAAGATTTGATTACATTGTTAGTTAGTTAGTTAGTTAGTTACAAGTCAAGCTAATAAAAGTGTTTTAAAAAGAAATCTTAAACAGAGATTTTTTCTATTATTAAGTAACAGTTAAAATATAATACCCACTATTCTAATAATATTAACTAACATTTTTAATAAGATACATACAGGTCTCAGGATATACAGTAGTAAATACAAACAGTTAAATATTAATTATTTTGCTATCAACTTTAATATTATAATATGACCCAGAAAGTCTAAAAATGATAATTAAATCCAATCGTATAACAAAAATGATGATATTATGGTAATTAAAATTCCAATTTAATCATAGATTAAATTTGCATCGCATAAGGCTGTAACACCGTCTCCAAAAGTTTTTAAGGCTTCAGCCATAATTTCATTATGCTCAGCCATCCTATTACCTACATTGGTGAGGGCTTCTAATAATGCATGCTCTCTCTGAGATGAGCGTTCTAAAACAGCTTGCATGAGAGATGCCTTGTTTTCCTCTAAATTCATGCGGCGTTCTTCCAGCCTCTCGAATCTTTCTGTGGTTCAAGCAAACTGACTCTGTCTCGGTGGTGGCTCCGAGCCCCGAATCCTAGTTCTGCATCTTCTTGGAGCTGTATAAGAAAAAATAATTTTGATTATTATTATAGCAGTTTCTTTTAATAATTATGTGAAAATATTTCTACATTGTCAAGTACTAGAATATTAATACTACTGTCCTATTCTAGTTAGGCTACTTATTGTGTTGTTTGTAAATCATGAAACTAATGACACTGATACATACTAGCAGTGGCAGTGTCGGTGTCTGCAACAGAAGAGAACGCCTCAATCTATAAAAAATAATATTGCATTAGCCATTAGTTAAAGTGATCAGAATTTTAAATACAATAAGGTATTTTTGGTTTAGTTGGAAAGATGCAAACATAGCCCAGACCACAATTACATTGTGTGCACTTGAACAACCCAGACATATCCCAATTCTTGCCCAGACTTGTTTACTCAGAGAAAAGAATAAAGGGCAAGTATGCCCTGCTGCCTGCTATGTCTGATAGATAGCTAATTAGGTACATGGTAGTCTGGCTGAAATTAAGATGCAAACTATTGTAAATGCATGTAATAAGTTGTAGTTCATTATTAGGCCGTACATGGTACCAAATAGAATTAGAATCAAACTAGAATAAGCTCTATGTAACTAGATACAGTTTCAACTTACCTCATGTTCAATTATAAGAATCGTCTAAACGGCCGACGGCAACGTGCATGCGCACCACCCACGAATTTGGTATATGTAACACTTGTTACTTCGCGCTACCGAGCCAGCATGTTGGGTCTTAACATTCCGTCATAACTCGATAGTTTCTGTGGCATTAGGTTTTTGTAGTCTCAAAGTTCAAGTTTAAACTCAAAACACAAAAAATACTCCGAAATATAACAACTTCAACTTGTTTTGTTTTGTTTGCGAAACTAAACTTGCCAGTGAAGTGACACTTGTCAACTTGTCATTGTCAACAAACTATTTTTTCTGGTGCGGTCGCCGGCTCTGGCTATAGACGTTCACTTCATTCTGCCCAACAATATTGTAAAATCATTTTCTATGTTTCGCGCCTTATGTCAGACCAAATTTGTAACGTGTTATTACTTTTTGTCAATGTTATACCATAATTTCACTAAATTAACTATTAATACGCTATAAATACGAAATTATTAAAAACCGATAATACCGATTCGAAACAAAACGGTGTGCGGCACTCCCTAGTAAACTCACTGACCGCTCATTGGTCGCATAGCAGCAATGCGATTCTGCAAATTGTATCTCACTAGGCGAATTCGATTACGTGAACCGCACTCATTTCGACGTTCATCTCCCTTTCACGCAAATCGGCATTCCGCGTGCTGAGAATATAGCAGCGAAGTGAATATGACCAATGAGCGCTCAGTGAGTTTACTAGGGAGTGCCGCACACCGTTTTGTTTCGAATCGGTATTATCGGTTTTTAATAATTTCGTATTTATAGCGTATTAATAGTTAATTTAGTGAAATTATGGTATAACATTGACAAAAAGTAATAACACGTTACAAATTTGGTCTGACATAAGGCGCGAAACATAGAATATGATTTTACAATATTGTTGGGCAGAATGAAGTGAACGTCTATAGCCAGAGCCGGCGACCGCACCAGAAAAAATAGTTTGTTGACAATGACAAGTTGACAAGTGTCACTTCACTGGCAAGTTTAGTTTCGCAAACAAAACAAAACAAGTTGAAGTTGTTATATTTCGGAGTATTTTTTGTGTTTTGAGTTTAAACTTGAACTTTGAGACTACAAAAACCTAATGCCACAGAAACTATCGAGTTATGACGGAATGTTAAGACCCAACATGCTGGCTCGGTAGCGCGAAGTAACAAGTGTTACATATACCAAATTCGTGGATGGTGCGCATGCACGTTGCCGTCGGCCGTTTAGACGATTCTTATAATTGAACATGAGGTAAGTTGAAACTGTATCTAGTTACATAGAGCTTATTCTAGTTTGATTCTAATTCTATTTGGTACCATGTACGGCTAATAATGAACTACAACTTATTACATGCATTTACAATAGTTTGCATCTTAATTTCAGCCAGACTACCATGTACCTAATTAGCTATCTATCAGACATAGCAGGCAGCAGGGCATACTTGCCCTTTATTCTTTTCTCTGAGTAAACAAGTCTGGGCAAGAATTGGGATATGTCTGGGTTGTTCAAGTGCACACAATGTAATTGTGGTCTGGGCTATGTTTGCATCTTTCCAACTAAACCAAAAATACCTTATTGTATTTAAAATTCTGATCACTTTAACTAATGGCTAATGCAATATTATTTTTTATAGATTGAGGCGTTCTCTTCTGTTGCAGACACCGACACTGCCACTGCTAGTATGTATCAGTGTCATTAGTTTCATGATTTACAAACAACACAATAAGTAGCCTAACTAGAATAGGACAGTAGTATTAATATTCTAGTACTTGACAATGTAGAAATATTTTCACATAATTATTAAAAGAAACTGCTATAATAATAATCAAAATTATTTTTTCTTATACAGCTCCAAGAAGATGCAGAACTAGGATTCGGGGTTCGGAGCCACCACCGAGACAGAGTCAGTTTGCTTGAACCACAGAAAGATTCGAGAGGCTGGAAGAACGCCGCATGAATTTAGAGGAAAACAAGGCATCTCTCATGCAAGCTGTTTTAGAACGCTCATCTCAGAGAGAGCATGCATTATTAGAGGCCCTCACCAATGTAGGTAATAGGATGGCTGAGCATAATGAAATTATGGCTGCTGAAGCCTTAAAAACTTTTGGAGACGGTGTTACAGCCTTATGCGATGCAAATTTAATCTATGATTAAATTGGAATTTTAATTACCATAAATATCATCGTTTTTGTTATACGATTGGATTTAATTATCAGTTTTAGACTTTCTAGGTAATACAATTTTAAAGTTTATAGCAAAATAATCAATATTTAACTTATTTACAACTGTATATCGTGAAACCTGTATGTATCTTATAAAAAATGTTAGTTTTTACTGTTACTTAATATTATAAAAAATCTCTGTAAAAGATTTCTTTTTTTTAACGATAAGACTGCCTGTTAAACCTATTTTCTTAGTGTTACTTGTATATCTGATAATTTGATATGGGGATCAACAGTAAAATAAGAGAGAGAACAATAGAAGATTGCATAAAAAAGTGAGGTTTTATTTGCTTCTGCATCCCATAAATATTAGATAATCTATTTAATTACTTCCTAATATAGACAACAGCAAATTTCAAAACCTATTATCCTACTAATATTATTATAAATGCGAAAGTTTGTGTGTGTGTGTGTGTGAATGTTTGTTACCATGTATCACCGTAACTACTAAACCGATATTGACGAAATTTGGAAAGGAGATAGCTTATATCCTGGATTAACACAGGCTACTTTTTATCCCGGAAAAATGTTCCTGCGGGATAACGAGAAGACGCGTGTGAAACCGCGGAGCGCAACTAGTATAAAATAAATATTATGACAATAAACATGTTAAAAACTATAATAAATACAAGGGAAATAAAACAAGTTAACTATAATTAATATTATACACTCGGAATATAATAAAATAAATTGTTTTGTAGACTGTTTTAATAACTCACTTACGCCTCATCAGTAAAATACTAACTTTTATTTTGACATTTCAAATCGAGATCATAAGCGAAATGACTCCCGCGTGAAGCGACTATTGTGTTGTCAGAATGCCGATTTGCTCGACAAACCGAGCGTGATCACTTGTGTGTAGTTCCTTGCCCTTGCGCCATCATTCGGGTGGCGCTGGTGGCGCTGACGGTTTTGTCAGAATACGAATTTGACATCTCGCCGCGAGTTCAGCGCTCACTCCGCTTTCACGCAAATTAGTTACAACGCAGAATAGCACTACAGGTACGGGTCCGGACGCGAGTTTAAAATTATTTACCCATCCCAATAAGATCCAACGCCGCTAAAGAAGTTTTTCCTTCAAAAATTATGTTCGCACTACTGGCTGCAATCCACTATAACTTAAGCTCAGCTGCATCAAAGAAAACTCGGTGCAAGTTACAAGTTCCCCCGGCCCGGCCCCGCCCGGTCCCGGCCCGGTCCCGCCGCGGTCCCGTCGCGGCCGCAATCAAGATTGCTGCTTCCGTTGTTTGTATATTTTTACGTCCCAGTGTCCCAACTTCGACTACAGTTCGTCTCGTACGGACCTCGTCTTGGACATTTTAAAGGGGATAAAGATTTTAGCATTCGCAGCAAGTTTTTGCTGCAGCTTGCTTTGTGATGGCTGGTTTGTAGGATTCTGTGCAATTCTGCTAATTCGTAAAGGTTTTCAAGGTAGGTCATTTGTTATTTTCAAGGTTCCGTGCCTCAAAAGGCAAAACGGGATCTTTATAGGATCACTTTGTGGTCCGTCTATCTGTCATGACCCTTTTTCTCTTGAGGTATCAAGTTGAAAGTTATATCAAACTAGTTGGGCCCCGCGGTTGCACCCACGTCTTGCCGTTATCCCACAGGAACCTTTTCCGGCATAAAAAGTAGCCTATGTTAATCCAAGGTATAAGCTATCTTCATTCCAAATTTCATCAAAATCGGTTTAGTAGTTGCGGTTATACGTGGTAACACACACACACACACATACACAGAGAGAGCGAGGGAGAGAGACAGAGATAAAGATACAGAGATACACAAACGCACACACACGCACACAGAAAGAGAGAGAGAGAGAGAGAGACACACACAAACTTTCGCATTTATAATATTAGTACGATAAGGATACTCGGCTCTAGGGTCACTTTCAGCTGTGAGAAAATCGAGCTGGTACTTATCTGTTATTGCTTCGAAAAGAAAACAATCCTAAAGTAATATCATAATACTCTCATGAGTGTCACTCACAAACTCTTATCCAACAAAACCAAACAAGTCCCGGCCGCGGACTAGCGACCAACTATTTACATTTACTGCAAGTTTTACACAAGAAGCGCTTTCTGAGAAAAATGTTCAGCGACAATAAAGCTTTTTTGGTTTTAAATCCACGTGTTCGGAACTTTGGAAAAGCTTAATATAACGGAACATTTTTAATTAAAAGAGAAAACTAGTTTGTAACTCTCTCGCAGAGCTTGTACTCGTACAATATAGGTATACCTACTTTATACAAACTATATGCACATTATGTTTTGTACACAACATCTTGTAACTTGTTAGACTGACTACATTTTGTTTGTACACCTCGTTGTTTTTGAGTTAGTTCAATAAAGTTGAATAACACGATAACATTATTCATTTTCCCAAAAGATTCAACAAAAAAATCCCTTGCAGAGAAGGTACCTACAACTTAAAATAGTAAAATTATTGTATGGGCTTACATTTCTTTGATAAATTACATCAACTGTAATCAAACCATGCCTATGTTTTGGCTGCGATCACATCTACAGTTTTATTATTAACAAACTTTTATCAATACTGTAATTTATGGAATTGGAGAAACTAATCCTACTAATATAATAAACGTGAAAGTTTGTGTGTATGGGTGTATGGATGGATGGATGTTTGTTACTCTTTCTCGCTGTCATAGTGGGCGGTCGTCGTTGGGGGGCTGGAAGTTGAGGCTGAGCCAGATACTCAGCCCCTCCACATAAGACGAGGCGGAGTAGTACCCCGGGGTTTTAGTGAGGTATGGCGCCTTTGTACAGCGCGAGTCCCACACTCCCTCCGAGCCCCTCCCCTTCTGGGGGGGCATTGCACTGGAGGGGTTAGTGCGTAAGTGCATTTCCCCGGGTCAAAAAAAAAAAAAAAAAGGCTACTTTTGATCCCGAAAAAAGTTTCGTACGGGATAACGGGAAGACGCGGGTGTAGCCGCGGGGCGCAGCGAGTAAACTTACAAACAAACATTTTAACATTGGTATCGATGCTAAAACAAAAAAAAAAAAAAAAACTGCCGTCATGTGTTGACGTTCCATTATCCGAAAAATAAAATTAAAATGTAAAATAATACGTTACCTGTTTGTCGTTTGGAGAAAAACAGTACCGACAACAATCTACACGATCCTGTTTTGATTTCTAACGGAAATCAGCTGTTTTTAATCAACATCGAAAATATTGCAATCTGACAAGATTGGTGCAGCGTCGCGTCCCTGGCAACGGCTGGTTTCTATGACTTCGTGCCGCCTGGCGCATGCGAAGTATGATCGCGCGTCTCCACCACACTTTGACAGACACGTCAATTCGGCTTCGGATGTGTTGTATTTCTTTTAGTGCTTGAACAATTTTTCTTATCATATGTTTTATAGTTATTTTTTTCGTTTATTTATTCGTTTGTGTATATAGGTATAACGTAAGTCATCCCCAGATAGGTTCACCTATGGCTAATCTGAATGTGAACGAAAGCACTTTGTCATTGGATGACACTAAAGCGTGCAAGCAGTGTTCCCAGACTCGCTATTTTAAAACTGCGCGAGGGCTGAAAATCCACATTAGCAAGGTGCACAAAAATACTGGGCACCTCGCTAACTCCCCATTACAAGCTGGCCCAAGCACTCAAGCAAGTGACTTCCAGGTACCATCTCAACCTTTTTGGATAGTCCTAACTAAATTCAAAAGTAGTTTACCGGTAGTCAAGCGCATTCCACGCGGTGCCCGTATTTCTGTGGCCCAATGCCTCACTGCGGATATAACAAACGCACTGAGAGAAAATTCGGAGCGAGCCTGGGAACATCTCTTGACCTTTCCTTTCCGTATCCTACACGTACCATACATTCAATCAGACCACACTTCTCTTACATCCAGAATTAAACAAAACTGCACAAGAAATACTGACCCTCACAGCTTTTCTACACACGATATACACACCAAGACAAAACAATCAAGTTGCCGCACCTCTTCTGTCCCTTATCATTTAATTGAAAACAAATTGAGTGATGGTGACATTAGAGGGGCAGCGCGTCTGCTGTTTTCCAATGACACAGTTGCTCCTAACGATCCTGACACTCTTGCAGCGCTACGGTCTAAGCATCCACCTGCGGCAGCAAGTCCGAACCTTCCTTTACCACCCAATGATGATGTCACCCCACTCTCAGTTACAGCTGAAGATGTTGTAAAAGCTGTGGCTTCATTTCAGAGTGGTTCGGCTGGTGGATTAGACGCCATGACGCCGCAACACCTTAAAGACTTGATTGGGGGTGGTTGCGGTGCAGCTGGTGATAATCTAGTTGCAGCTCTGACCGAATTGGTTAACTACATGCTGGCAGGTAGTGTCAATAGCAATATTACTGATATTTTGTACGGGGCAAATCTTTGTGCACTTACCAAAAAAGACGGTGGCATTAGACCCATAGCTGTTGGCACTACGTACCGCCGCCTCACAGCCAAAATTTGTTGCAGATTGAAAAGCCAAAATTTATCACAGCTTTTTCAGCCTGTTCAACTAGGAGTTGGCTCGCGCGGGGGCTGTGAGGCTGCGGTGCACGCTTTAAGAACATTCTTAATGAATAAAGGAGGTGACGTTCTGCTGAAGGTGGATGTTAAGAACGCCTTTAATTCCGTCGACAGGGGCACCCTGTTGACTGAGGTCATAGATAAACTACCCGACCTTTATCACTTTCTTTGGCAATGTTATGGAACAAATTCTAAATTAGTTTATCAAAATGACCTACTGTCATCAGAAGTCGGCTGTCAACAGGGGGATCCCCTAGGGCCGGCTATTTTCAGTCTCGCTATTCATTCGATCATTAAACGTTTAGAGTCAAAATTTAATGTATGGTATTTAGATGATGGTACCCTAGGAGGTGACGTCAACACAGTTTTCAAGGATTTGATTTACATAATTTCGGAATTTAAAAAGATTGGCCTGGAACTAAATTTTTCAAAATGTGAACTCTATATATCAGACTCGTGCTCCTCAAAAGATGAAGTTATTAGTTTATTTAACACCGCAGCCCCAAATATCAAAATAACTGACAATAGTACACTTCGCCTCCTAGGTTCCCCAATCCTGGATGAATCTATCACAGATTTCATTGAGGAAAAAATTCAAAATTTTAGTTCAGTTTCGGATAGACTTTTAAAAATAAATTCTCACATGGCTTTTGCCATTATTAGATATTGTTTATTTGTACCAAAATTTACGCATACTCTACGATGCTGTCAACTTTGGAATCACCCACTTATTTTACAAAAGTTAGACAGCATCGTGAAGAATACGCTCACTACCATTTTAAACATATCTTTGGATGATCGTACATGGTGCCAGGCGTCACTACCAATCCGCTTGGGCGGCCTTGGTATCCGCAAAATTTCCAGTGTGTCTTTACCAGCATTCTTGTCCTCAGTTAGTAGCACACAAAAATTAACAAATGAAATTCTGTCACCAAGTTTAGGCGCTTTTGATATTCCTTTTCTAACTGAGGCCATGAATGCTTGGAAAGTAGCCTGCCCAAATAATAGCCTGCCCAAAGACCTGTCCTCTCAGAAACAGTGGGATCGGCCGCTCTGCGAGCTGGAACGGAATAATCTTGTAGAAACGTCCAGTTCCGTAGAGCGCGCTCGTCTTCTAGCTGTTTCTCGCTGGGAATCGGGTCTTTGGTTGCAGGCATTACCTTCCAACCACTTAGGGACTTTATTGGATAACAACACATTCCGATTAGCCATATCACTGCGCATCGGTGCTCCTTGTGTCGTTCCACACCGATGCTCATGCAGTGAAAAGGTGGACCGCCTCGGTCACCATGGGCTATCATGCAGCAAAAGTGCGGGCCGTATAGCCCGCCACAGTGCCTTGAATGATGTCATCCGCCGGGCCTTTGGAAGTGCCAACGTCGCAGCTGTTTTGGAGCCAAACGGTCTCATGCGTGACGATGGAAAAAGGCCCGACGGTATGACACTCATTCCCTGGAAGATGGGCCGGCCCTTGGTGTGGGACGCCACCTGCGTTGATACACTTGCGCCGTCCCATCTTCCAGAAACATCAGTGAAGGCAAGCGGTGCTGCAACAGCGGCAGAATCCCTCAAACGGCGCAAATACTCCAGTCTCGATCGGGGTTATTTGTTTGTGCCGTTTGGGGTAGAGACGCTGGGCCCATGGGGACCAGGTGCTTTTGAAATCTACAAAGATCTCGCTGGGAGACTTAGGGAGTCCACACGTGACCAGAATGCTGGCCTATATTTTGGACAAAGAATAAGCCTCGCTATTCAGCGAGGCAATGCCGCCAGCATTCTGGGCACGTTGCCAGACATCAAGGATCGTTTGAACTATCTATAGACCTTCTTTAGTTAGTTCAAACGATCCAATATATGTGCCTATATATATAAACGTATATTTATAAGTAATTGTAGGCTTGGTTTTTTTTTTTTTGTATATTTTAGTTTAGTTATATAGGTAATTATGTCTATGAATTTCATTATTAAATGCTAAAACTAAATACCCTAACAATTGAAACGACAATTATTGTAATGAATTCCGCACCGAGGGCGGCTCCGCAACGCGCTACGATATCACTCGATGCATGAATGCCAACGCATTTACATAAACTAATTTCCTATCGAAATACATACGAGTACGGGTGCTAATTTCTAGTATTTTAATTGCTTGTCAGTAATTTAACATTACAATGACAGAATTACGTTGTTGCATTTTAATCACTCACTCTTGCTCTCGCCATTGCTTCTATTCTCACGATTGCTTTTATTGTTATTCTCGCTTTGACTTATATTTTCTTTTATCTCTTACTGTTCTCTTTCTCTCTTTCATAATATTGATTTCAATTTGGATCTCTTTTCTCATCTTGCTTAGGCATTCAATCTAGATTTCAGTCTTACTCTCAACTTTTATCTACCTGTAGTGCTTGCTTAACCCCAAATGATGTCCTCATCATCACTAGTTTTATTCTGTTTTGGTTTTCTTTGAGCTCTGGCATCTTATCTTTCTCATTTATTCTCATTCCTAAGCAGAGATCTTTCAATTTTCCTGTCTTGCTTTTTCTTACTCTTTCTGTATTATTTTTTCTTCACTTCTTGTCTCATCTTGTTTTGTTTAACTGAAATTGACACGCTTGAAGATCCCAAGATCATAAGTTAACATGACAGCTGCAACTTCAGAATTATTTGGGTTATGTATAATACCTAATAATGTATTCGCGGAAATAGAATCTCACAGTAAGATCTACGAAATTATTATTGAAGGAATTTGTAGACACATGACTCCGGTTACTACTGTTCGAATAAACGTTCCGTTGTTCCTGCTGAAACTTGTAAAGTTTGAGTACTTACATTTGAATTGGTTATGAATCGTCGAATGAAACGTTGCATTGAATATGTTGCTCACGTAGCGGGAACAGTTTCACATGATGCCTGCACGTGCATAGGTTCCTGTTTAAATAGTAAATTCTAGCTTCGACGCTATTTGTTTTGGGAGCCCATTGTCATCATCAACTGGAACTCACTCAAATTATTGTGTAGCTGCCGGAATTATTGTAAGCTCACAATTGCGGGTATTTATGGCGCACGTTACGGCGAGTTTGCGTTTAAACTATGGATCAGCATCAGATACTGTTTGTATTTGTTCGCAAATGTGTTTGCGTTGTTTGCGTAGTTTATGGATCAAAAGTAGTTTAGTGATTTCGGCTCGGCCGTTGTGGAATTTATTGGACGAGCGTCGAACAATGTCGCGGGTGCGGTACGCTGTGCCGTTACCGATGGATTTGACGATGTCACAACGTTGTGTAAGCTATATGAATAGGTACAAAAATATCAAAGAAAACTCTTCGAACTCAATCTTGAGTACAAAATAATCGTTAAATTCAAGAACTTAAGAACTGCTCAACTGGAGAAATAATTAGGCAGCGATTTGGGTTGGAGAGCAATTATTATAATACTTAATCGTATTTAATCGATTTGCTAATAGCCGATAATAATCGGGGCATTCAGCTTTACTTTTGGAATAGACTGTGGGAATCCATCGAGTATAAATTGGAGGTTTCCGACAAATCCGTTATTTCTGTAGTCTGCGATTGAAGGACTCTCGACGATGGATTCGGATTAAAATTTTCCGAAACAAGCTTCGTTAGGAATGTGCGCGGATGTGAATAGATTTTTAAATTACCACCAAAAGGGGACAAGGGTCTTACTATTGTTATCCTATCCTTTTAAAATTAGTTATCTAAATTGTTAGGTATTGATGGAATCTGTCCAGGTTTAGCATGGGGCAACCTTCGGTCACATCGCCACTTGACACCAGATGACTTGTCGTCAAACATTTCCCTGTAAGAAGTTTAACAAACAAGTAAGGTGGTTGTGTATTGCCAATATTGGTTATTATTGAGATTTATTTAACTTTCTAAATGTAGTAACTTAAAAGTAACTACTGTAATTAAACTTTGCTGCTCTAAGTCCGAATGTTGGCGTATACAGCCAGTCGCTTCTGTCAGTGTCTTAACAAGCTAAAAACAGACAAAGAACTTTTGAAAAGAAACTCGTCATCAGAAAGTTAGCGTCTTCAAGTTTCTTGATGACAGATTAGTCACGCTTCTTCAGCCATGTCAGGGTTTAATTAAACCCGTTGCGAGTTGTCCGCGAGTCGTGGTAGGGGCCAACAATTGCATGTAATATTCGTGTGCGGTGACCGCGCCTCGCTGCGGTACGGACTGAGCAGCTTAAGCTCCGGATACACCAAGGGACATTATGTCTCGCACCATGACTCGCAGGGAAGAAATGGAGACTCGGAACATCTTGAAGTGTAGTGCAACCCTCCATTAGGAGTTAGTGTTCAAACTTCTCAGTAGAAAAACATATAAATCTGATAAAACCGATCATGATGAAAAGATGCGAGACTTGGACGCTAACACTCAAGAGGGAGAACAAGCTCTTAATAGCGAAGAGGAAGATTCTCAAATATTGGAACCAACTCACCGGCAAGATGGCACGTCGAGGATCCGGAAAAACCAGGAGATCGAAGACCTCGTGGGTGAGCCCAACGTGATCGGTGGCCAGATTGGCTTGGCCAGTAATGGCCGCGTAGTGCGCATGAGGGATGATCGGCCGGCAAATCGTTCTTATTTGGGAGGACCGAATGGGCGGAGACCGCTGGAAGGACGCAGTGAATGCGGATCTAACCGAACACCAGAATCTAAACTGGGCTGAAATCGCTTAGGATAGAGAGGAGTGGCGCTCTCTCGTTTCGGAGGCCAAGACACACTTTGGGTCGCTACGCCATAGGAGTTAATAAGTTCTCATGATGAGCAACTATATATCTACGTAACGTTCATTTCTATAAACACTGACTAGTGAAGCCTGCGAAATGTTTGTTGGCATTGTCTCTCGGAACATGCACGTAGTTGTCGAGCAACGTGTTCCGCAACATGTCGCTCCATTTGTCAGTGTGTTCGAGCCTTTAATCCCGCCGCTAGCTTCAAACGGGCCGCCCGCCTTTTGACGACATAAAATTGAATTCGGAATCATGTACTGAGTCCAGGGAATGACGCCGGGATGTGTACCGTGACCTCGGGCGGAGTCGCGCAGTTTTATTGTTTGTCAGTCCACTGTCCACGTCAGGGAATCGATTGTTGTTGACGCTCGTGACGAGAATACAGATTGTAAAGAGGAGAATATTGCATCGCTTTTACTGATGTAACGTTTTTTATGCAGCTTATTTACGAGACGAGCCAGTCGATTACTTTTTAAATCTTTTTTAGGGTTCCGTGCTCCAGGGGTAAAACGGGACCAAATTACTAAAACTCTACTGTCTGTCCGTCTGTCACCTGGCCGTATCTCATGAACCGTTATACGTTGTAGTTAGACAGTTGAAATTTTCACAGATGATTTTCATTTCTGTTGCCGCTATAACAACGAATAGTAAAAAAACAGAATAAAATAAATATTTAAGGGGGTCTTTTTTGGCCGTTTTTTTAGATAATGGTACGGAACTCTTCGTGCGCGAGTTCGACTCGCACTTGGCCGGTTTTTTTAACTTCTTTCAGGATAACGTTTGACCACATGACACCTGATGTTAAGAGACTATGCGGCCGAAAGTGGCATCTTGCTACTACACCTGGGTAGGGAACTGGCTCTCAAGTCATCTTCATCATCATCATCAGCCGGTAGAAGTCCACCGCTGAACATAGGCCTTTCCCTTTGAACGCCACCACGAACGGCTATTAGCCATTTGCATCCATCGGCTCCCTGCGACTCTTACAATGTCGTCGGTCCACCTAGTGGCTCTCAAGTGAGGCTACCAAGGTACACCGAATAGGTGCTTGGCGACAAATTTCTATCTTGAGGGTGGTAGCTAGCCAGGCGAGTGCTAGTAAATACCCAAACAGGTCAAACGCTATCCTGTAAGTCGTAAAAAATAGTTTTAATCCCATTGAATCCTACCACTTCAAGCAACAACAACATCGCAGTGGTTCATATTTAACAAGTTGCGCCCGCGGTTTCACCGTTATCCCGCAGGGACCTTTTTCCGGGATTAAATGTAGCCTATGTGTTAATTCAGGGTATAAGCTACCTCCATAACAAATTTCATTCAAATCCGTTCCGTAGTTTTTGCGTGAAAGAGTAACAAACAAACATCCATCCATACTTACAAACCTTCACGTTTATAATATTAGTAGGACTAATGTACGCTTTATAAACGTACACCGCTCACATTCTACGTTCTGTAGTGGCGAGCAGTGAGGCAGTGGCGCTGCGAAGTAATTACACTGCACTTTCTAGTTCTTTACTCAATGACGGAGGGAAAAAGTAGCTCGTTATAATGAAGTGTTTATGTACAGCCTCGGCTGGAGGTGGGCAGGTATGTGGCTACTGAGAAAGGTTCGTGTTATCTATCATTACTTAATCCTACTATTATTATAAACGTGAAAGTTTGTATGCATGGATCATCATCATCATCATCACCCCGTATCAGTGCACTGCTGCACACAGGCCTCTCCCGGTACGCCACTGAGCCCGATCTTCAGCTCTTCTCATCCGACTACTGGCAGCCACTCGGCGCAAGTGGTCGCTCCACCTAGTCGCAGGGCGTCCTACACTACGTTTACCAAGTCGCAGTCTCCACTCAAGAACACGTCTACCCAAGCGGTTGTTGGTTCTGTGGCTTATATGACTAGCCACTTCAGCTGGATGGATGTATGGATGTTTGTTACTCTTTCACACAAAAACTACTAAACGAATCTGGATGAACATTGAAATATAGATAGCTTATACCCTGGATTAAGCTACTTTTTATCCCGGAAAAGGTTCCTGCGAGATAACGAGAAAATGCGGGTGAAACCGCGGGACGCAGCTGATAAATATTATTAATGCGAAAGTAACTCTGTCTGTCTGTCTGT
Organism: Opisthograptis luteolata; assembly: GCA_931315375.2. Lineage (NCBI taxonomy): Eukaryota > Metazoa > Arthropoda > Insecta > Lepidoptera > Geometridae > Opisthograptis > Opisthograptis luteolata. The sequence continues at coordinate 10,745,862 of OV928054.1, forward strand.
CTGTATGTTACACTTTCACTCTTAAAATACTGAACCTATATATAAGAAATTTGGTACCGAAATCGTTAAAGTTTTACTGGAAAAGGACTCTATGTCCTTTTCCAGTGAAACATTAACTATATTATTGGTTATGCCGTTGTTCACAAAACTTACGGAAGCGCCATCTAGGGTACAGAGCACGAACCGTTTGACGTTAGCCTAACTGTCACCCGAAATGGTTGCATACGTCATGCAGCGGCGCCCGCGCCGCACCAACCGCATCGCAACATAGTCGACATCTAGCGTCCGTACTGGCCTCCGCTCATCTACCGTTACCGTTCAAATCTTGAACCACCGCTGATCTCCAACCGACGCGCTGTCTTGGAGCATCGTACGTCGCTTTTCATCATCAGAACTGTAACTGACATCCCGCGCCGCGACGTCACGGAGTGATATAGTGTTTCGCTTATTCCCGCGCTTCTTGACGTTCATCCGCCTTCACCATCACCATCACCTATCATCACCGCCTGCTGCTGCTGTGCATGCCACTAGGAGGACGACTTGGCTGGCTTAACGGTAAGTGCTTTTGCCCTTCATCTGTTTCCGTTAGTGGTGTGAACACGGCATCTTCTCTTACTTCTTTTTCTCCCCGCATCCGCATCCTGACTCTGAGCATCAGAGAAGGGACCACCCTCTTTGGGTTTCTACCGCATCCGCATCATCAATTATATAGATACTTTTTATCGCGATAAAGGGTAGTTTACGCGGGGCTAGTCATTAATACAAAGAGAGCTCTTGAATTTCCTAATTTCATTGTAATTAAACCGAAAACATGTAGAGGAGCGGAGGTGATTCCAGTAATCTGCCTCATCACGAAGTTTGAGACATTCATATCTGTGTTTAGATCTCTTACATGTCATAAGTGTCACCCAAGTGTTCACAAATGTCACTCGTGAAGAAGTTTGTTACGAGAAAGCAATGTATGTCGCTCCAACATGTTACGTCGTGACCTTTTTAAACGTGACACTTGAAAGTTTAATAAAACAATCGTACTTAAACTTATTACTAAAACTTAGAGTGGGTATGTCCAACTAGAGATACAATATTGACGTTAGCTTTTTTTTTCACGCTACACCTTGATTGGGAACTGGCTGTCAAGTGATGCTGCCGGAACACACCGATAGGTGCTTGGCGACAGATTCTTATCTTGAGGGTAGTAACTTAGCAGGCGAGTACTTGAAAATGCCCTACCACCAAGCTATGGTTTCATCACGATGTTTCCTTCACCAAAAGCTCATTGTAGGATTCGAACCCACGAATTTTACAAAAATTCAAATAGACAAAACGCAGGCCTCTAGCTACCATTATACTACTAATTGCGCCCCGCGGTTTCACCCGCGTCTTCCCATTATCCCGCAAGACCCTTATTCCGGGATAAAAAGTAGCCTATGTGTTATTTCAAGGTATAAGCTATCTCCATTCCAAATTTCCTCAAAATCGGTTTAGTTGTTACGGTAATACGTGGTAACAAACATTCACACACACACAAACTTTCGCATTTATATTACTAGGATACTCGGCAATATAGTTTTTTTCAACTGAGAAAAAAAAAACATGTGAGTCAACGCGATCTAAAGATATAACCGTTTATGTCGCATATTTTGCGATTTCACGCGGGAATCTAAACCTATAGGGTACTTCTTGTTGTCCTAGAATCATAACATTTGGTATGAAGCAAGTTCTTACAGCACATGTAAAGGAAAACCGAAAATATGTAGTAGTAGTGTAGTTTATTAACAAAAAGGCAAGTTTATACGGAACCCTCGGTGCGCGAGTACAACTCTCACTTGACTAGTGGTTTTTAGTGAATAAGCTTACTATTATTATAACAATGATTACTAAAACTTTGAATAGAACAATAAACATTAAACAAAAACAATAACGCTCAACGTGAGTGGTCTATGGCAACTTCCTCCATTCCGCAACATGTAGGTACTACTTCCAACAGCTTATTGTAATCACAACTTTGAAACATTAAAAAGTTATTGCAATAAATTTTAAAACGTTTCTCTTTCATATTCACTTAAGAGATGAAATGATTGAGTGACATGACAAATAATTGTTCACGACCACGATGCCTGAAGTTTTCAGAGGCTTGACCTATTCGCAAATGGATTACCCGTCGACCTACTTATCCACCTAGCAGATATTTTGAGACCGTCAAAAAATCTTGTGAAATGCCTTTGGTCGAAAAATAGAAAGACGAGCAACTTCAACATTCTTTAGTAGCAAGTTATCTACTTTCCCAGAAAGACTACTTACCTAAAAATGCTATTTTCCCATAAATACTACTTTTCCAGAAATACAACTTGCCCAGTAATACCACTTTTCGAGAAAAATCACTTTATCAGAAAAATTTCTTTCCCAGAAATACCTACTACTTTCCCAGATAGGCCCAAGAAAATCCAAGAAGACTATTTTCCCAGAAAGAGTACCTCCTAAGAAGACTAGGTACTTTACCCAAGAATACCAATTTCCCAGAAAGGCCACTTTTCCAAAAAGACTATTTCTCCAGAAATACTACTTACCCAAGAAGACTATTTTCCCAGAGGCCAATAACCGAATAAATACCCCCTTGTTCATAGTGACTGTGCCAATCAGATTTGGCATCATTTTTTCTCACTTATTCTCTCCTAATTTATTAACATCTCAGCAACAAAAACAAAATTTCTGATTGCTAATTTCAGGTAAAACGCGTCTACAATTCGTCCAGTCCATGACAATGTCCTATTCGGTCCGTATTTTGTAACCCAAAACGCGTTGGATTCTACAGCTACAAACGCAAAGTTACGTCCATTATCCAAGTTTGACGTCTGCTTGTATCGCAGGCGGCTCGCAGCTAATTCGACAACAATGCTTGGATTAATTTCAGTGGTTGAAATGGAGGGAAGTAGGACGCACATCGACGCTTGTCGGACTCGGGCGAGACTAAGAGAGATGCCACACGGGCGCGGCCGCTGCGCTGCGTCGTCGCTGCGACGTCGCAACGTAGTTCTACATATAATTATACCTAATACAAATCTGCCCGGCAAGCCACACGGTGCGCACGCGCAGCGCACAAGGAAGGAGGGAGACGAGGCGGGAATGGCGTGCTGCGGTGCGACGACGCTGGGACGACGCAGGACAGCGCAGTATTGTTTAGTATATCGAAGCTCGTTCAAAGAATACACACAATATATATACACCTCATCATTGACGCTGTGACGTCGGAGACAGCTGCGTTGCGTTGCGTAATCGCAGCGCTCGTGTGGCAATCAAAAAGTCACTAAGTTGCGACGTCGCGTCGCAGCGCAGCGGCATCGCCCGTGTGGGTGAAAAGTTTATTATAAAATATCAGATTATTTAGAGTGTAGAAGATAAATAAGCTATAGATTGCAGTGAACTTTTCGCCCAAAAAATGACCTGTTGGGTATTTTTGGCCTATTATTTTAACTGTGTAGAAAGAGGCGTAGCTAGTCTTAAGTTTGGCGCTGTAAAATGATCCTACTAATTAAACACAATATTCGAGTTTGAATAGATCATTCGATATTTAATAACAGTAGAACAGTGGCGCAGTATCTATTCCAGTATATAATACCCCTTGTACCCGTCTCCAACTCTTCACTCAGTCCCGGCTACAGTTCCAACAATAGAGACGTGATTGAGTTTCCGATCATTAATTAAAATAGGGATAAGACAAATGAGCCTCGAAAAGATCAAAGTAATCAGAACTCTCCTAATTCCTTTGATCATTTCGACTTTATACAAAATAATAATTATATTTCGTGGGTCATTTCCGGTCGGTAATCAAATCGCTGCGCTCGCCACCCAGCCACCTCCACCGCCACCGCTGTGCTCGCCACCCAGCCACCGCCACCGCTGCGCTTTAAAATATTACCTCAGAAGGTTTTTAAGTCGCTCGTTACGGTTACATTAATATTCGTCGAGATAATTCACTTTCGGCTCAAAAGGCTGCCGCGCTGGATGACGGGGTTTTACATAATAACTAGTTCCCCATTTTCTTTTTAGATTAGCTCTGAGAGTTCGCATTAGCATAAAGTGTACGCTAAATGTGATATGATCAATTGAATCATTCTTACCCTATCCCTTCTTAATATTATAAACTAGTTACGTCCCGCGGTTTCACCCGCGTCTTCCCGTTATCCCACATGAACCTTTTTCCGGGATAAAAAGTAGCCTATGCGGTAATCCAGGGTATAAGCTATCTCCATTATAAATTTCATTTAGATCCGTTCAGTAGTTTTTGTGTGAAAGAGTAACAAACATCCATCCATCCATGCATACAAACTTTCGCGTTTATAATAATAATAGTATTTATATACAAACAATGTATTACATATTCGTGTTATTCCATAGAAGCTGGTTCCATTCAGCTCTAACAAAAATGCTGACATCAGCTTCATTGGCGCAGACAGCGCCCGTCGGGTTATTTTTGTTTTATAGTATTTATTTCCACCTCCATTTTGCCGAATCCGAAAAATGTCACGCACAGAATTAAAGGACGTTTTTGGGTAAAAATATCTGATGCAAGAATTTCATTGTTTATATCTGAGTTAGGTAATGTACGGCTGTAACAGTCGTTTAACCATATTACAGGCTTTTGAGAGGTCTGCTGTCCACTAGTTCTAAGAAAAGAAGAAAAAAATGAAAAGAAAACTCCAAATACCAAAGTTCTAAAATTAGAAAATTCTTCGCTTGAAAGTTAATTAACAAGTATCTCGCGCCACGAGCTCTCAGTATCTCAGTAGGTATCTGTTTGTAGTTCCCCGACAAGCACCCAAGCAGAAGTATGCAAGATTAAAGTGCTCTGGATCGAAGGACAATGTTTCAAGAGAAATTACAAGGTATCCATGTGCATTCATCATCATTAACATCAACCTTTTCCAAGCCCTAGTACTAAAATGACATAATATTATGACATGACATATCGATCCAAAACCAAAGTTGAAAACTCTGGGTGGTAATGACCAGGGCCCTAATCAGACGACCATCTAAGCACGTAACGCGGGCATGTTACGTTATCTGCGTGGAATCACCGCTAAAGCCTATATTGACGTCACACGTTATTGGCAAGACATCTTATTGCATATGGGCTCTGGCAAGCGTGAGGCTGATCATCAGGCGAACTTGCCCGTCTCGTCACCAAATTGCATTTATAAAAGAAATATCTAGATTCCTAGAACATAACTTTGTTATAAACTTATATACCCTTCGTTGAGCTCAAGGGTCAACCTAGAGCTTTGATCTCTTAACGTCTCGATCTCGAGTGTTGTGTGACAGGTCTCGGTGGCGCCCTCTACACGCAGAATAAGAAAATATTTCTCTTAAAAGCGCCGTATATATATTATATATATATTATATTCCCGCACGAGATAAAAGCACTTAACATTATTTAGCTTCGAGGCTTTATCAGGCGGTTTAGCTTTATCAGACGACTTTCCACGAAATATGTCGAGACTAAACTCTGTAAATATTAACTTGAAAGTATCAGAAAATGTTATGAGTTTGGAAGAAGAGTGCTTTCTGATAAGCTTATCGTTGTTTTGCTAAATCTTGACTTCATCATAATCCTTTTTGATACTGATACTAGTTGCGCCTCGCGCTTTCACCCGCGTCATTTCGTTATCCCGCTGGAACCTATTTCCGTGATAAAAAGTAACCTAGGTGTTAATCCAGGGTATAAGATATCCCCATTCCAAATTTCATTCAGATCCGTTCTGTAGTTTTTGCGTGAAAGAGTAACACACATCCATCCATACTTACAAACTTTCACTTATAAAATACTAAGAAGGAAGTAGGATATTGCATTATGGAAATGGCTTCGCTTGGCTATAACGCGCAAGTGGAATAGGCCGTATCGAAATAATAAGTATTCTAAGTCCTTTTCCAAGGTTTGAACTACCTCCACAACAAATTTCATTAAAACCCGTTCAGTAGTTTTTGCGTGAAAGAGTAACAAACATCCATCACTCCTCACACACTTTCATTTATAATATTAAAGTACATTTAAATGTAAATAGATTATTTCATCATAATCAGCCTTTTACGTTCCCACTGCTGGGACTCTGGCCTTCTCTCAGAGAGAGAGAATGGGCTGTATGTAATATACCACGCTGGCCCAGTGCGGGTTGGTAGATGTCGCATGCCCTTGAATGTTGCAGTTCTTGGGCATGCCGGCTCACGATGTTTTCCTTCACCGTTTTTTGAGATTATTTAGGGTCCCGTGAACATAATAAAAAAAAAATGTTGAAGACAATCGGAATATTGTTCATGACAGCGACTTGTCTCCCTCCCACCTGACGTCAACGAACTAGGAACTGTAACAAACTCGTCTCGAGCGCACACTCGCCGCGTGTCACAACACTAGCCGAGACAATACAGTTGCGAGACGAGCCGAGCGCTCTGTGCTTCTGACTCTTTGTGCACACCTCTACACGCACACAGGCACGCAGACTGTCTATCTAGCGGTGTTGCCAGGGTTACGGATTCATTTCTATTTTAGGGTGAAATGATTAATGTTAGGACCACTTTATTTTTAACGAAAATTTAGGGTAAAATTGAAGCGAAAGGTAACCTTTAGTGTTTACTATTTGCGCTCTGCAGTTAGATCTGAAGTTTTCCCTTTACTACAAAGAAGCCTAAAAGAAAGAGGGAAGCTATTTCCATTTTTAATTAAATTCAAATTCCTTTACTGTTTGTAAACGCAAATTAATGATTAATCACACAAACTTGCATTTATATATATTTTTGTCACATAAAATGTGGAGCACCACTATGGTACCACAGATTTAAAGGGGTTCCCTCCAATTCTTTGAATATAAAACGTTTTATTTGTATTTACCAAATTAATTGATCAATTACGAAAGTATTAACTTGAATTTTGATCCTGTAGAACAGGTAATTAATTGTTTATAAGTACTTACCTATTTTTGTTTTAAATACGTGATGTACTGATTTTTAAAACAATAATTTTATGCGCCCTAAATCTAGCATTTTCAAAAATATTCGAGGTGAATTAAACTAAAAACTTAACTTAACTTAGACTAAAAACTAAGGTAAAACCACAGTTGTTGTATATAGAAACACTGCTATGTAGGACGGGCTCAAAGGCTCCCTCTCTCGCGGTGAGGCCGAGCCGCGCGCACACACATGTATTGTCGTACTTACATTGTGTTACTGCCACAAAAAGTTCTTTATGTGGAGACATAAGGGTGAGATTCCGAGGCTAGGAAATTGTATGGAAAGTGGAGACTAGGAAATTGTATGGAGTGTATTTTTTTATTTCGCTTTGAAGTCATCAAATTTACGAAAATGTATGGTCCGGTAGTAAATTTTACTGCTGCGCCTACCTTGGTTTTTGGTTTAGCAAAATTACAATACATGCCGGTATTCTAGAATGACGTTCATACAGAAATTAATCTTTACTGAAGCACAGATTTGTGTCTGTCATTTCATACAAATATGTCACTCAATCGGTACTCAAGTGTTGATCTACACTTGAGCGTCATTATACAATACTAACCAATGATGTCACTGTACAGTTTGGCGGCTTCGCATTGTCAGCCGTGGAACTATTAATTTCTGACCAAAAACACACTTTCCAACGAAAATGAAATATAAAAATGTCAAATCTGTCGTGTGCAAGCGCACCGGCTATTTTAAATTTCACAAAGAGGTTATGCCCTATACGTTCACCAGCATCTATCCAAAAAGGTTGAGCCAAAGCATACAGCCAACTACGTAATTAAACCTTATTTAACAAGGTTCAACCGATTTAACTTTCTATGTTCTCGTCAAGGCCTTTTTGACTGCGAATTGTCTTAATATTTTTTTATTTTTGTTGCTTATACGTTTGTTTCTTCGTCAAAAGTAACTTTTCTAGTTGCTTCAAAAAGTTCGTATAGAACTACTCTACACACAAAAAAGACTATTTTGGTCCAGCTTTTAGCTGGGTTACACCTATATTATATCATCATCATCATTTACATAACAATTTAATACTTGACACATGCTAAATACACAAAAAGAGGGAAGCCTATAAAAAAAGGTCTTGCCTGACAAAAAAAATGTAGCAATCTGGCGAGAAAATGTATTGCTATTCAATTGGAATATATCAAACCACTAACTTGTTTGAATATCTGCGCATTGTTTGAGAAAAAGCAAAAGTACTACAAGCCTTTGCGGCTCGCTGGCATTCGAGGACTCACATTTATGTCTCGGCCTACATTTCAGGTTCGTCCATAAATGCCTGGAATGCCGACCGCGGCTGTACTGCACCATTACAAGTAGGTACGATATAAATGGAAGAAAATACCACGCAGTTGGTAGAAAAATGCACTTCTTGAGAGCATGACTATTGTCACAGAATAGATATACTATTGCTGCGAATCACTAGTAGGTAAGCAGCTGAGTAAAAGAAAAGTTTTTCATTAATGAAGTGCTCTGCAAAGTTTCTTCCAGAAATGCATCTGACACAGCCCTGAAACAGCTGACTACACGGAGAAAAAAGTCATTCCGAAATACCGTTTTCCTTCTGAGTCAAAAGGGAAGGATTTGTTATTCAGAAGGAAATCTAAGGTAAAAAAGGGAAGGAATCGGTCTCGGAAGGTAAGACTCAGAAGGAAAGTCCGAATTTTTTTCTCGGCGTATTTTGACCTTTATGCTCTTAACTGTTATTTCATAAGTCAGTCACCTATTTATTTTGAGTGCCTCAGTGAGTAAAATACGGGTGTTTTTTTAAAGATCAAATCAAATGTAACCGCGTGCGTTTAACCGTAGTGCGGTCCGCGCTTGGACTGTTGCAAATAATAATAATTTTACTTTCGTATGGGAATTTCAAATACTACGATGTATTCAATCTTTGCACACTTAAAAGTGTTTACATGTTCGGTTGGAATAAACACGTTCCGGCCTTAAAGGGGAATTACGTTATACACTGTATAGTAAGTACTAGAATATTACACTATACTAGTTGCGCCCCGCGTCTTCCCGTTACCCCGCAGGAACCCTTTTCCGGGATAAAAAGTAGCCTATGTGTTAATCCAGGGTATAAGCTATCTTCATTCCAAATTTCGTTCAGATCTGTTCAGTAGTTTTTGCGTGAAAGAGTAACAAACATCCATCCATACTCACAAACTTTCAAGTTTTTATTATCAGTAGGATTTACTACATGATGATGACTAATCTCACACTGTACACATTACCTCGTACCCCACATATGTCGGCTTCCCTTTCCTGTCCCTTGTTTTGTACCTATACCTAGTCACCTACTGTAAGCTGTAAGCCGCTTTTTGCACTTGTCTCCTAAACAAAACAGCTGAGCTCAAGTGTGCCCACAGAGTATATAGTACATGTGAGACTTATAGGAGCTATAGAGGTCGACTACAAGGAGGGTTGTATAGTTTAATTGTTTACAACAGGTTATTGTTCCGGCAGCTGCGAAGATTTTTGTATACCATTCATCACTTTAAAACGGCTGGTTAGATTTGGTATTTTTAAACTTCAGGAAATGTCGCGAGAAATTGATGATAATTTTTTAATGGGATTTTTTGTAATTATTTACGACTTGACTTTGCCTACCCGTGCGAAGCCGGGGCAAGTCGTTAGTATGTAATAATCATTAACCATAATGACATAATTATGTAGATAATTAAAACAGATAACATTTAACTTTTATTTTATTTTTTTGATTTCTTTATGTTTGCAATTATGTATTGGTTGTGTGTTGTGTATTATGTGTTACTCACCACGCTGATCTAGTATCATAACATAATTCCTAGTAAAGTCTGGTAAAGTGGTAAAAAGAATGAACAATTTCATTATTAGTAATGTACAAAAAAAATATTTCTACATAAAACAAAAAAATAAAAGTGCAAAAAATTGCGCCCCCGGGTGGACTCGAACCACCAACCTTTCGGTTAACAGCCGAACGCGCTAACCAATTGCGCCACGAAGGCGATGGTGTTACACACGAAATACAAACATACAAAACGAAGCGGTAACATGAACGAGTTATCAGTGAATGGATACGTCACTTTATCGCAGCGATAGACGCGTGTGTATTGCAGTAACTATTATCTAATCTGTGGCCACCAGACATTTTTTTATCTTATGCAAAGCGACGATGGTTGAACTTTACAAGGTTAATTATTTATTTAGCGACCTTCAACTAGGCGTTATCGATAAAAATAGCTATCTGATTACTCAACAATAAAAACTACTTATCAGACCGTAAAACCAGGGATTTTATTAAAGTTGATTTTTTGACGTGACAACGTCTTATAATTCGATAGAGCCGGCTGCACGCACGAAAAAACATGACTCATGCGGCGTTACCTCGCTCTGCGGCGTTACCTCGCTCTGAGGCGTTCCATGTAAGGCTTGAAGTGCAAGCGAGAGCGCGGAACGAGCGACAAAGAAGCACAATCGGCCAATCGACGTTGTCACGTTCAACTATCGTCAGTAAACCGACTTTACAGACAACCAATTTTTTATGTAATTGAGTGACTGTTTTTATCTAACCACTGAAGTAAAAAAAAGGACAGCATTACTTTTAGACCTGTCAAATTTAGTTTAGTTTTGAGAATGCAAAACCAAATCGACACCAATGTCTCTAGTTTTAAACACTATAGATCCCTTACCGTGAGCCCGCAGTATGTCGGGGGTCCACAAAGAGTTGTCGCGCGGCTGCAGGGACGTTGTTTTGCGCTTGTTTATTGCACGGAGCCCGTTCCTTGCTCGGATTGCGTTAAAGGAATTATTGCGTCACGTTCTGCTTACTAGCAGTACCATGCACCTCTGTCTACCTGCTACTTTGAAGATTAAAACTTGTAATTAGTTGAGTGCAAGGATACACTACACACACACACACACTCTTCACACTTCTATACTATGGTTGTTTAATCGGCTTTTCATTTTTAGAGTTCCGTACCTCAAATTAAAAAACGGAACCGTAATTAGAATCACTTTGTTATCCGTCTGTCTGTCTGTCAAGACCGTTTGAGGTATCCAGTTAAAATTCATATCAAATACTCGGTTCTACAGTCTCTTTCAGCTGTGAAAATATGAAACTTGTAAGTCAACGCGATCAATTGATAATATATGACCGGTTAATCATGTCGCCTAATTAGCAATTTCACAAGGGAATCAACACCTTTAAGGTACTTTTCGTTGACCAAAAGTCATGAAATTTGGCAGAAAGCAAGGTAAATATCTGTAAAGGAAAAAGTATGATAACCGAAAAAATATAGTTTAAATAACAAAAAAAAAACAAGCTTGTACAGAACCCTCGGTGCCCCAGTCGAACTCGCACTTGGCCGGTTAGTACATTAAAAAAACTTACTGAGATGGCGCAACGACCAAAGTGAGTCTTGGTCCTATAATAAAGGACTCCACTTCGGTCTATCCTGCGCCACCTTCCGCCAATCCTCCACCTGGAGTTTGCTTGCTTTTTGTACTTTAAAACTGTAAAATGTTGGTACTACACTTTTTTCCAGGCAACTAACTGCACATGTTAATCTTATTTAATAATATCACATTATTGTAAAATAATGTATGTATATTTATACATATTATGAATGAAGGCGAGTGTATACAGTGAAGTAACGGCGTGTTCAAGATACGTAATGTTTGCTCGCGATGCCTACGCACCTAACGTAGAGCCGGTATTTGCAGGCGGGCGGGGCCGCAGTGGCCGCGGCTAGCGGTGACACCTCGTGGTTTACCTTACCGGTTCAAACATATTTAACAAAACAAGAAAAAAAAACAACAGCACAAAGAAAGATAAGTTAAAAGTAATTTTTTTATGTCCCTATCACTTTTTGATTTGTAGACGCTTTCGTATTTTATATAGATTTCAACATTTGAAAACTGTTAAAGCAAAAAAAGACCTTTACTAGTCTGCACAGATAAAAAAAGGCAAGCATTTTAACATCAGTACACTGTTCAATTAGCGTACTTGACTTCGCAACTGAAAAAAAGACCTAAATGAAATTACAGTTAATTTTTTTTAATGTAATATTGTAATAAACAGGCTGTTGGGCCTTTTGGTAAGTGGCCACAAAGGGCGTTGCCGCCTCTTAAAAACTTAAAACCCCAATTAGACAAAGAAAAAGACAAAACTCTAAACTTTATTTTCTTCCAAACTACCAAACTGCAAATATAAAATTAAATTAGTCATCAGAACATCTTTCGACAGTTACAAATCCACGCGGTTACCGCGTCTCCCTTGAACAGCGTATCGCCAGTTGTACGGCCCCGCCCGCCGCTACCTGTAGTACGCACGTCCTGGCGCGGGTTGGGAACACATTATTTATCTAGAACTTAGCTTTAGAAGGTCGGCCCTCGGCCTGCAGGTTTGAATACAGCGTCTGAGCTAACTCAGATTTAACACGAGGAGATGACGAACACTTTGCCAGCATCTTTGGTTCAAAAACTCAAACCCAAAACTAAAATTTAGTATACAACATAAATATTGTGATAAAGAACAGACGTCCGGCAGTTTCTTTTTGGGCGCGATCACATTTTCAATCTTAATCTTACTACTAATTGATTAAATTGGAGCAAGTTCACTACAGTCCCAAGCTTTTTTGTCATCTAAATAGTCCGATAATAAGCTTTACTAATAAGATTCCTCTTTAAATGGACTTGAAATTTTGTAATCGACAATTCCTGACTTTCACTTGGGATTTTGTCAAAAAGTACAGTATGTAATACCTACCTACATTTACCTTGCTGACTTCATGTAGCTTAATAGTGGGTACAGAAATTTCATCTTTATGATAATCACTATGTACTCTCTTCCCATTCATAACAAAGTATGAATTGTTTCATGTCACATTCAATTGAATGCACAACATTCGCACCAGGTGGTGCGCTTGTGTGCGCCTGTCCGGTTTGCTTGAAGTTAGTTCACTGCGCCACACTACCCTGTGACGAAAGTTCCAGAACTCTCCTAGATTAAAGATATAGGAGGTAACTTACGGAGTTGTTGTTTTGATTCCGGGACTTTAAAATCCGATGGAAGTAATACACCTTGTTGTTTTAGGTTAGGAGCCGTGTATTTAGGATATCAGATAAGTGGCTGAGATGGGTACACAGCATAGGTACAAAAGGTAAGCAGTGATGCCAACTTAGTTCTTTCAAGGCTAGATCTAGCTTTTTTCGGCTGGTTTAGCCATAGTGTTGGGCCGTGTGGAGAAGAGAAGAGCCGAAGACCGGGCTCAGTGGTGTACCTTGGAAGAGGGCTATGTCCAGCAGTGGCCTGACACAGGCTGATAATGATCAGCTTCGAATTTAAACCTAAATTATCGTTTCATTTATAGATATAAACTACATTTTGGAACATTTTCCAAAACTTGTGTTCTATAAAGTGTTTGAAAACCATTGTGTGTTTGAAAACGTGCTATATAAAACTAATAAGTGATTTTACCTAACTTTGTGATTAATCAATATCTTTATCCTGCATTTATTTGAAATCTATCTACACAGTTAGTAGTCAATTTATAATTAAAAATCTAATATTAATTTTAAAAATTTTTAGTTTTTTTCAATTTTTGCCGAAACTTTTATTAAATTCGACATAGCCCTAAAACCTGACACCCAACTGGCAACACTGTAAGTATGCCGGCAGTATATTTCTGTCAGCGGAGGAGGCTCGGGTCCGGTCCCTAGGTACAGCCCACCCGAGTTGGGTCACGAATATCAATGTAAACTTATTTATAACTGGCCCATTAAAATGTTATATGAATCGAATTAAAAATAGGTAACATACCTATGAAATTCCCTTATGAATTTGCTTTTCCTTTAGTATTTCCTTATATAACTTCAAGTTGGTGACATATTTGCCCATAAACACAGGTTTTTCTTTATTACTTAGCTACAGGGTAGTGTTTGACTACAAGACGGATGTTAAGTGACGATGTGGTTGAAGGTTGCGCCACGCTACGCCTGGAGAGAACTAGCCGGCTTCGCACAGGCAGGGAAAGATTTTGAGAATCAAAAAAGACAGCCAGCCATCTTATTTTTCTCCAAATTGTTTTACGAATATCGTGATTTATTATTGAAAATGTATTATATCAGAATAAAAACCTATAATAAATAGCCTATATGAGGAATAATGTAGCTTCCTATTAGTGAAAGAATTTTCGGAATCGGAAATTACCTCACATGCGAAGAAATAAACTTTACCTCTTTATAATATTAATGTATTGAATACATTATATTAAACATTGTAGAGAAATATGTAATGAGTATTGCTGGAGTACTTGAATAACTTGTATTGTACAAAGCCAACATAAATACTATATGACCGCCTCCACCCCCGCTGAAACTTGCACAAAGCTTAGCAATCCCGATATTTTCAAAATCCACTCAACCCTATTAAAATACGGTTGAAAATTGAAACGTATTGCATTTAAACTAAAAGTGTTACCCAAATTGACCGAAGCCAAGCCGCAGGAGTGAACTACAGAAGCCGATATATTTCCAACAAAATGAGGCGGGAAAGGGTTCACAAACAAAAGCTTAATCTAACTTCCGAACCCATAACGAATAAATCCGTACCTTCCAAAATTAAACGCAGCTGACCTCAATATATTCGGCCTTTAAAATTTTACACCTTCCTAAAATCGGGAACCAATCACGCGGTCGCACCAATAAAAATAAACTTTACTCCGGGACACTAAAACCTATTGCTTACTTACCTGCGCGCTTTGACCGTTTAATTTATGCGGTGGTGCTGCTATGAATCAAAAGCTAGACATTGCAATCTGGTATCACAGGCATTAGTAATAAGGTTTACAAAATTCAGCAAGTTTTTAGCATGTTTGGAGGAAAGCAGCGCTCGGCGCGCATACACGTCGCGGTTCATACAAGCCGCGCAAAAAGGTGTAGCAATAATAAACCTTGTGGCATTAAAATAAGTGTTATTTGTGAAGGGTATTTTCATATTCCCAGGACGTGTGGTGGTCAGATGCGGCGAAAATGGCGGATTATGTGGAGGATACACCGAATACACCATTCCAGATTCGATACTTAACGTGGGCGGAGAAGCGGTTATGGTGACGGGAAGGAGCGATTTTGATTTTCTGATGTTTTTTTGTTTAGTGAGCATACTTGGATTTTAACGTCAAGCAATGGTGCTATCAATTGAACGCCTAGAAGGTATCTGCCCATTGAGATTACCAATTTATAACGATCGAGTATCACAGGCTTTGGCAAGGAGTACTTTACTACTGCGCATTAGGAATGTAATTTTGTGGTATGGCATTTCTTCGAAAGTGTTCGTACTTATACAATTTTGTATCGAGCAAGTTCTTTACTTTGGTTTGTCAGTGATGTATTGCAGTGGTGATGAGCATTTAGTTAGTTAGTTAGTTATATGGCATTTGTTAGCTGTCTGCTTGCTCATTACATACAAAAAACGTGGAGTTTCCATACCGAAATCCCTCCAAAATTTAGTAGTAGAACCTGTCACCTCATATAAATTAATAAAAAATTATGCCACTTAACAGAAATAATTATCCTAGGTTCCAGTTACTTTCATAAATAATTAATTCGTTGTCATCTCGGCACAATTCCCCGCTCGTCGGCGTGAGCGCCCTGGTGTCCGGCTAGTTAGCACACGAACCGGCCAGCGCACCTGCCAGCGCGCTACCCCGCTAGTTAGCGCGCCACGCAGCTATAGTTAGCGCGCCACCCGGCTACCAAACGCTCCGTCGCCCGCTCTCGTATGAATGCACAACCCCAATCCGCCGCCGCCCGTTGTGTTGAATACAAATAGCCGTTTAGAAATCACTGAGCTCCAATCCGTTTAGGATAGTCCGCCGCTGCGATACAAACACTCGGCTTAGCTCTGTTTTGATTTATAGAGCTGCTATTGCAAAACAAACCCAAGCAAAAACGAGTTCAATTACAAATTAGGTGTATTTATCGATATGTTCCGTGGCTGGTTTGATTACTAGCTCTTAACTAACAGAAGGATTAAAATTATTTCAGTGTGTAAATTTATTTATGTTTATTTCGGAATAAACTTTTTGACTAGAAAAATCCTATTTCAAAATCAAAAATAGCTCTAAATAAATGTTCTTCATATGTACAATTCTGGTGTTTGTAAGTCTTCTCCTCCAGAACGTCTCGACCGATTTGGAAAAATTTGATCTGGAGATAGTTTGAACCCTAACAGGACAGCACATAGAATACTTTTATCCCAATAAAAACAGTAGTGCGCACGGGTGAAATCGCGGGAAATAGCTAGTCACATGATATTCCTATATTGATTATGTTTCTGAGCTTTATTTACTTCTTCGCTGAATGATAAGAAGTAAATACGACCATTTTCCTTATCACAAAGCTATTGCACTACTCACAATATATATCTCTCCGGCAATAAGAAGTGCCAAAGTGCCAAAACAGTCGTTGGAAGTAGCACTTGCCTGTTGCTAACTGCACTAACTTATAATTGAGTTGGGAACGAGGGGAGGGGAGGGGGTCTCATTAAGATAAGGGAATCATTTGTAAACACGCCGTATTTTTGTCCTTACTTCTATTTTTGGGTGTTATTATACCGGCTAAAGCAACATGGACTTTTTTATGTAACTGAGTGACGGGACGACCAAGTCAAGTGTGTGATGGTATGCGCCATGCTTACCCATTACAGTTCACCCAGAATTTTGACTTTGCTTGAATTTTTGAGGCTTCGACCGTTTGAAATCTTGCACGGCATTGCACTGCGCTCGTCGCCGCGAGATATTAAAGATGATCAATTTCTTTATAATACCTAAGCTGTGAATTCAATTGAATAATTTTATTGTCTTTCAATTCGAACAATTCGCTTGACGCCTAATGTTTGCAAACTGCCCGCTTGACGGTTGAATAACAGAGCTGTACAAAATAATCACTACTTTGAGTCTGACATTTCTTACAAATCTGTCACTCAATTACTACTCAAGTATTAATCAACACTTGAGCGTCATTTGAGTTGCAAGTTGAAGTGGCAGTGGGCAGAACACATCGCTAGACGAACCGACAACCGATGGGGAAGAAAGGTTTTCGAGTGGCGACCACAAACCGGAAGACGTTCTGTAGGTAGGCCCCCCACTAGGTGGACCGACGATATTGTAAGAGTCACAGGGAGCCGATGGATGCAAATGGCTAATAGCCGTTCATGGTGGCGTTCAAAGAGGGGGGCCTACGTTCAGCAGCGGACTTCTTCCGGCAGATGATGATGAGTGACATTTTAATATTATTATACTAGCCTAAGTATTCCAATAAACCCACAGAACTTACCAATTTCAATCCCGCGCCACTATATAAAGCCTAGGGCATAAAACCGTTCACTGAACGATTTCCAATTCCATTAGAGACATGCACCAATATAGCCAACACCGCGTACCGTACGGTAACTTTCAAATGTGATTTTGGAATTTTTCTAGTTATTTGATTTATATTCGTAAAATAAAAACAATTTATACCTTGCCAGTGTTAACATAATTTCTAGAAGTAACAAAATAAAACGTCATAATTTTTTATTAATTTTTTTTTTGGCGTCACTCAATTAGTTTATTTGCCAGTGTCAAGTATTAAATATATGTAATGCTGTCCTTTTTGTACTTCAGTGGTTAGAAAAAGACAGAAATACTATTAGACCTGTCAAAATTAGTTTAGTTTTAGAGAATGCAAAACCAAATCGACACCATTATCACTCAAATAAACACAAGTTTTGGAAATAAAAACAATATTATCATGTTGACAGTTCAATTGCCGCCAAAAAATTCCAAGTGTCATATATTTTATTAAAGCGTCAAAAGTGACGTGAAACGGGACGGGTGTTGAGTTTTCAACTACATAATATTTGAGCGAGTGGAGAGCCACAAAAGTAAGGCACAGGATCGCAATACTCATTCACTCATTCCCGTTCGCACCAAACGCTGGGAATTCGAGCGGTAATTGTGAATTTCGCAAATTTCGTGTAAAGTTGCGAGTGAATTTCGCCGGCTTTCGGACTCATTCCGGTGTGCGAGGGAGCCCGCGTAATATACCTAGTGTTCCGTACGTTTTCTAACTTTTGCTACTCTGCTAATTATAATTTTTGCAGTTTGAATTTCATATCCGTGGCGTGGCGTTAGTTTTTACATAATTACAGTACCTTCTGAAATACTTTTATTCTTCTGAATTTTATGCACGTTTTTAATTAGTTTGTTTATCAGAAGTTAAGACGTGACTTAAACCGTGAGCTCTATATATCATAGAATATATTATTATGTATATTTGCAACAATAAGTCATATTATGACAATGGATGGATGTTTGTTACTCTTTCACGCAAAAACTGCTGATCGGATCTGAATGAAATTTGGAATGGAGATAGCTGATACCCTGGATTAACACATGGTTACTTTTTATCTCGGAAAAAGGTTCCTGCGGGATAATGGGGAGACGCGGGTGAACTAGTTAACAATAGTTACAAGAAAAAATTTGTAAATGTGATCGCACCTAAAAAATGACCTGCATTTCTTGCTTGTTTTTTTTTGCCAGTGTAAGGAAGGATGGAATGGTCGAAGCTCATCAATGGAGTTCAAATGTCAAAATGAAGCACAAGCCCATTCCCATTGAAGTTACATAATCCCTATACTAGGTATTATTATACTCCAATAGTTGCCTTCACCACATTCCACGTCTGTCGACTTACCGGACAGCCAATCCACATTCCAATCAGATCCAATTGACTCCAATCTGTGTGTCTGTATGTACATATGAAGACGCGTTCCTCATATTGCGTTGTTGATTCGGCGCGGATTGTACCGAGGCATTGATGGATTACCGAGAGATTGTAATGGTTTGGCGCTCGATTGAATAAACGCAGGCTGCTGAATGTACGCAGGCTGTATAGGTGGCGGGTTGGGAAGTGATGCCGACAGAATTGAACAGTGACAGTTTACGCTTACATAATCACGTACATAGCTCTGCCGCTAACTAGGTTTATCTGTGGTATCAGAAACTATGTGGATTTTTTAAACTCGCAAATGTTTTTTCCTTATTGGTGACGAAACTTGCAAGCGTATGCTTTGCAGTCGGTTATTTGCTCATTGCGTCATCGGTAGGTACCTAAACAGTTCTTCACCCATCTGCATGCCACGATACCGTAATCTATGAACACACTAGCTACGAGCCGCGGTTTCACCCGAGTCGACTTCACTTTATTTTTTTATTTTTTTTACTCTTTACAGGGTAGCGTTTGACCACAAGTCACCTGATGTGAAGTGACGATGTGGTCGAAGATGGCGCCACGCTACACCTGGACTGGGAACTGGCTCTCAAGTGAGGCTGCCGGAACACACCGATAGGTGCTTGGCGACAGATTCTTAACAAGAGGGTGGTAGCTAGCCTGGCGAGTACAGAAAATACCCTACCACCAAGCATAACAAGAGGGTGGTAGCTAAAATTTCAATTTTTTTTTTAAATTTCAATAAAAAGTATCGTATATTCTGTCCAAAGATTCAAACTATCTCTACACAAAATTTCATAAAGATCTGTTCAGCGGTTCTGAAAAATCCTAAAAAATATCCTTTCTCAAAGTCCAAACTATCTCCATACCCAATTTCATTATGATTTGTTCAGCGGTTAAGGCGTTAAAAGGTAAGAAAGTAACACATATGGGTGAAACCAAACGAGCTTAATGTTGTGTCTTGAGTCGCGAGTGATTTTCGGTCGCTCATTTTACGTTCAACTGAAGCAGACAACTCATTTTACGTCGTCGTGTAGTACCAACTGCCTTTTTGTATGAAACCGAATGCAGCAGAATTTATGTTACCAAAATTCTGCGACTCACGACTCACAAAATTACGCTCGCTTGGTTTCACCCTATACCTACAAACAGAATCACTTTTGTATTTGAGTATAGATAATGCTAATACGAATTATTATTAACGAGACCACAAGCAAGGAAGCTCTTACAAGCATCTCAAGGCGGAGTCACGTGCGGCGGCTAGTGATCCAATCTCAGCCGAAAGGGGAACCCACGACCTCTTCACACCCCATTGCGGATTGATTAGCCAAGATTTATCGCTGCTACTACTCGTTGCGCGGTAACAAAGCTAGTGGGGTTACGAGTCGAGAGATTTTACTCGTGTCAAACCAATGACGAATAGACTCGAGTAGCCTTCTCCAAAATTCGTATAAAACTAGCTAATTCTAGCATTTTTCGGCGAGTTCCGTTAGCTATGCGTATAGTTAGTGTTACTCGAGTCAGGCGGATAACGAGTAGACTCAAGTAGTGTTCTCCATAACTCGTATACGACTTAACTCATTCTGTCATGACAGTTATAGCAATAAATCGAGTAAAGTAATTATTGGGAAGTGCTCATAGCGGAACTTCCCTAGTCGTTTTTAGCTGACTGCGGTCACAACTCGGATGGATGACCATGACCAGTGGTATTAACAACTGAGCGTTCCTGTGGTTTTGAAAGCACATTAAGCTAACTAAAAACGGTTTAAGAATTTATTTCTCAAAAGAATAACATTCACTTACAGAGAAACACAATAGGTCTAAGTTAATTATTAAAACTGAAGTTATTATTTTAGGGTATGTCGGAGGCTTTTGGGTGGTCTGAAAACTCCAACACGGACTGGCCATAGCCTATTTGCCAACCCGCACTGAGTCCGAGGAATGGGTTATAGCCCATACTCTCTCTGAAAGAAGGCCTGTGTCTCAGCAGCAAATAAATAAATAAACAAATATCGGGGGACCATTGCACACAAATTGACCAAGCCCCAAATTAAGCTCAAAACTTATGTTATGGGTGGAGTTGGACCGTAATGCTGATGATGAATGATGAATGACAATCGAAATTTGAACGCAGAATAACGAGCACCTCGTTTGACGCTGTGCCGAGTCAATTTCGCTCGAGTAAACTATTGATTGAATTTGTTTACTCGAGTTGCGGCACTATTCAACTCGTAACATAGCTTATCAAAATAGATGGGAACTGAAGGTAATCCGTCAATGCCTTCGTCTGATCAGGAGCTGGGTAAACCACGACGCGATATGGGGGTTGCTGAAAGTTAATTTGTATTTAGGTTACCATAATCCGTAAGTTGTTCGTAATACGACGACACCACGGATCGCCGCCGGTAATGTTATTAATGCGAAAGTTTGGGAGTGAGTGAGAGAGCGCGCATATACTATTTGCGCCACGTGGTTTTACCCGCGTCTTCCCGTCATACCGCAGATACCTTTAGCCTATGTGTCAATCCAAGGTATAAGCTATCTCCATTCCAAATTTCATCAAAATAGGTTTAGTAGTTACGGTGATACGTGGTAATAAACATTGACACACACACACAAACTTTCGCATTTATATCTAAGTAGGATGTTTCATACTTCTTCACGCTGAGACGCGAATTTGAGTGGAATTTGGAAAATAAATAGCTCATAATATCACATTTAGGGTCGTATAGGCTACTTTTTATGCTGCAAAAAAATTTCATCATGGTAACGGAAAACCAGCGGGAGTAACCAGGAGGCGTAGTTAGTACAAACATTATAAACACACGATACACTGTAGTCCACGTGGGGTACAACTAGTAGTTCTATTTTGTTTAAAGTGTGAAATAAATGACGCTTCCTGCATAAACAGTGAAGTTTACTGAATATCAACGATTTCATTTTCATAAGTTGTCCCTTGCGTTTATATTATAATTTCATTCGATCCTAAAATCGCTGTAACGCCGCCTGTCCGCTGTAAATCTGCTTTTTATTCAGGAAAGCTGTGGATCGGCCGGTATCGCCGGCCTCGGGACGCACCATTTGCAATAACTTATTGCCTTTTATTCGCTTATGCCCGCTCCGAGCGCGCACTCCCTTCCGGTAGGGGATGGTGCGACGCGATAGCAGTAGACCAACTTTACGCCATTTACTAGTGATGCTAAACAAATTATTGGCATTTAAAAGTTGTAACTTCCAATGTGTGTTGTTTGTCTCCGGAGATACAGCTGTGTGCGTTATTTTTACCTAACTTATAGTAAGATTTTAAAGAAATAGACAATTTTTATTTTTTTACTACTTACAGGGTAGCGTTTGACCACAAGTCACCTGATGTTAAGTGACTATGTGGTTGAAGGTGGCACGCTACACCTCGACTGGTAACTGGCTGGGAAGCAAAAAAAAAACAGTTACACACAATTAATTCTGATAAATAAAAATAATAAAGCCTTACCAAAGAACTATAGTTTCATCACGATGTCTTCCTTCACACCAAATGCACAAACTCATTTTAGGCTTCGAACCCATGACCTGCGCAAGCTAATGTCACTACCACTGAACTTCAAATCATTCTTCCACTATCACATTATTATTAGCCGTGAAGCTAGTCTTACCTTCGACGTTTTAAAGTGATCACATGTATCCTACCAAAAAAAAAAAACTTGGGATTTCAGTGAACTTGCTCCAATTTAATTAATTAATTAGTAATAAGAATAAAATTGTCCAAGTGATCGCGCCAAAAAAATTACCTGCCGGGCGTTTCTTGCCTGTTCTTTTGCCGGCGTAAGGAGGTTGGAACACGCGTAGCTAGTTTTAAGTTGACTTTTTAAAGTGATCACAATGTATCCTATTGAATAAAAAAGATTTGAATTTTTAATTTTAAACAAATTTTAATTTGACGTGCACTCAGAAGTTGAGTTACTGTGTGTAGGGACGCTGATGGCGCTCAAGGGTCCCGATCATATGCCATAATTTAGGGTAACGCGAATAACTCGGCGATGCTTAATGTTTATTCAATATGCTGAGTGTCGGGGCGGGGGCCTCCGCGCCCGCCGCCGCCTGCGAAGTGGTGCGCGTTGTCGGGTGAAACGATAGTGGCAGCGTCGCATGCATGAGAATTGCGGCGGGCAAGGAGCGCTGCCGGGATTTATTTTGTTTTCGATACTTCTACAGAGATGCTAAGGAAAATTGGTACCGGGATGTAGGATAAAGATTGGCCTTGTGATGTTGTAATCATTTATTTACTTTCTGACATAAATAAGGTAGGTATAATTTGGGAGTCTTCAAGTCTAGACTGTAGACTTCGTCAGTCAACGCTTACCATTAGGTGAGACTGTCGTAAAAATAATGGAATAAAAACTCCTCTTACTTGCACACTAAATATTTAATTCCTCTAAATCACGTTACAGCAAACTTTTTTTTTATATACGTTTACACTCGGTCGTGATTCCAACCTAACTCCTATTTCTTCCACTCTACAACCTACCATGTTAGACCAAACCCAATCAAATTCTAATCCAGTTGCCATTGAGTAGCGGGCCAATCAAATCCAGCACTTGAAACTCAAATGGACTACGTAAATAATTGAAAACCTAACATATTATGTTTCTTACTATATTTCTAGCAATGTATCGTACAGTCACGTACAATATCTCAGTAGTGGCAAAGTGGAGACTGACGAAATGTATGTAAACTTTAACAGTTCTGTACTGAAAAAATTCATAAAACATTTTTTGGGTCATCATCATCATCAGCCTTGCTAAACAAAGGCCTCCTCCAAGGTAGGTACGCCACTGAGCTCGGTGTTCGGCTCTTCTCAGCCGACTACTGGCAGCCACTCGGTGCAAGTCGTCGCTCCACCTAGTCGCAGGGCGTCCTACACTACGCTTACCAAGTCGCGGTCTCCACCCCCAACGGTAATCGGTTCTGCGGTTTGTATGACCAGCCCACTGTGACCTAGTTCTCTGTCGGAACTCGGATCACCAAATTTCTGATTTGATCCTTCTGAGAAACTCCAAGCATACTTGCTGAGCAGCTTTAAATCATTGGAGTCGTCGTACCGTGAGTGTCCACGACGTTTCTGGGTAAAGTTAGTAAAAACATTCAAATCTATACATACAAGTAAATAAAATTGAAGTGTTTGTTTGTAATTCCAAATTAACAGCTTTTCACTAAATGCTTATGAAAGTATTTACAGTACTTACATCTAAGTATCGTTTATTTCAATTTTTGTCTGTCTATCTGTCTGCTAATTTTTGAAACGGCTGGACCGATTTTGACAAGACTTCGACAGATAGCTAATGTTATAAAAAGTAACTTAGGCTACTTTTATGTTAGATATTTTAACCCTAGGAATATTTTAAGGCTACTTTTTATCACGATAACGTGTAGCCCACACGGGTGAAACCGCGGGTAACAGCTAGTGGTAAATAACTTAATTTTGAGCTTGAGGAGTTGAAGCTCTCTTTGAAGTACCCTACACTAACGCTATTAAATCAAAAGCTTATTCAATAAAACGGCTCGGAGTCCTAATAACACGAGCGAGCGGTTACGTGTCGGCGCCCGCGAACGGCCTCATATCCTACACCTACCCTGTCTCTCCTGGAGGCGTATTTACAGAACCTTCGTACGTGGAATTTTATATTTTAAGTGTTATTTCCGGTTGGATAGGATTTGTTAAAGTTTAGGTGCGGTGGAAGAAATTTAATTTCCAATATCTACCTTAATCGTCTTAAGTCTACTGTTTTTTTTTTATTTCGTGTGTAGGTACTGTACGTTGGGTTGTCTGAAATAGATTGTTGTAAGCGATAAGACCGCCCTTTATGTCCTTAAATTTATTGTTGTTCTAGTTTTATATTTCTTTGTGTTGTGGCCTGTCGTGTACCAGTGAGAGCCAGTTAGCGTGATGCCACCTTCGACTTCATTTGGAATTTGGTTGGAACAGGCGTAGTTAGTTTTGAGTTTGACGTTTTAAAGTGATCACAATGTATCCTATTGAATAAAGTACTATTGACTATAATTGTCACTTAGCATCAGGTGACTTTTATTCAAACAATACCCTATAAATAAAAAAAAGGAAAAATACACATAAATATGATCTATACCAATATTTTTTTGGTTTACAACATATAATAGTGAATTGTTGGTTTGTCTGTTGTTCATGCAACAACGTGTTAGGGCTGGAGACATAGGCTTCTTTTTATCTCAACCAAAAGGCACTGAACTTGTGTTTCCACGCAGGTAAATACACTAGGCTCAGCTAGTTATATTCATACATTAGATAAACAGTACATTGCAACTACTACGAATGTTTCCAAATGTGTGTTGTCTGTGTAAATGCGCCGCTCGCGCTGTTTGTACGTAGTTTTGTTTGCACCAGACAGTTATGATGTTTGAAGTGTAAGTTCGCACCGACTAGCGCCGGCTGGCTGTTTTGTTATGGCAGGTTGTGTCAAGTTGCGTTATAAATACGATTCAGTACATTGCAACGTGTGGAGGCCCTTCCGCGCCCTACTTAAGGCTTCGCTGCTGTTTCGTTATGCCTCCGTTATGATGGTGATTCATGTGAAAGGCAGCAGCAGTCCGCAAATTAAGAAGTTTTATTTAGTTAAAACGATTTTACTTAACTTTTTTTTTCGTGGGCGATTTTTGCTCGCTTCTATCTCAGCACACGTTCACCTTTAAACTTATCATCAAAAGCGATCTTTTACAGATGAACTTAGTTTGTTAGACAAAACTAATTCAATTAATTACCTCTCACGGCGATACCTCATCTGGCGTGAACGTATAGCAGTAGCTCTGATTTCTTCATAACCGAATACACTACACAGTAATGGTTCCCACTTCTGTTTCATGAACAATAATTTATTTTAAAACATGTTTTAACGACAATAAACTACACGGAGTACTGAACGCAGCCACTTTGACTTTCAATAAAGTAATTATATGTCACAAACAAAACCACGGGTGCGCTTTAATTGCCGACGATTATGTCAATGGAGCGAAATTCGCTTACTCCGCTCGATGCACTCCGCTCGTTTCGCTCGCGGGTAGTACAGTCAGCGACGAAATCAGCTCCATTTTCCAAATGTGTTTTAGATAACTAAAGTTTGGGATTTTATTACAACTTACAAGGTAGCGTTGGTGTTTAAGGTTTAATCGGAAAGTTTGTAATTTTTTCAGCGACTTTTGTCGTTGACTGTACCCGTTGCGAGCACTCGACACGAATATAATTCACGTCAACGCACTTTGTAAAACGTTACACGATTATGTAAATTGTGAACGGCGCGCCTGCAGCGATGAAATATTGCGCTTCGAAATGATGTATGTTAATGTTAAACTATTTGGCTTATTCAATTGTTTTTGGCGGATAAATGAACGAGCCAGTTGCATGCGCTCGCAGCTACTTACGTTGTTATTTTGTTCGATTACATCAGCTCGTTCGTTCGGAAACCAAACACTCGAATATGATAAAATTTTGTTCCACATCAATTCACATTCCATTTTGTACAATTGTGCTGGAGGAAGAAATATCTGTGTAATATTAATAACAATATGTTTGTGATGGTATCTTGTACTGACATGATTATTGTAAACGTTCTAATGTGTGCTTCATTAAATCAATAGTTTTAAGAAACACCAAAATATCTGATTGTTACTTTCAAACGCTTCTAATGATAAAATTAAATGAAGATTAAAGATATCAAATTGAAAGAATTATATTTTCTGCTAACTTACTGTATTAATCATAAGTATTTGTTCCGTGTCTGGGTGTTTTGTATCCCTCTTCTGATACCGCAGATACAGTGATCTTAGTTAGGGATCAAAGCTACTATGTATGACACAGTTTGGGTGTTATTTTCTAATAAAAAAAATTATCAATAACTGTAGGTATATATATAATAGATTATAGATATTGATAAGTTAAATTGAAATTTTGTTGTTTATATTATTTAGATAATAAATATATACCATAACATAAATAAAATAAATAAAAATAACGCCCTCAAAATCACATACCTTAGTTCTGAGCCCTAACTAGGATGCCCTGTATCTAAGGTATCAGATACTACGAGGTTCTGTCCTGTAGCGGGAATAGAACCCGCGACCACACACATCTTATTCCACTGTTCACCCATTGCGCCATATTTGTCGTTAATAAAGTTATAGTTATTAACAAATTATCATTTTGAAAGGCCCTTCAGCTCTTCACCCACAGATATGAAACCTCCTTGAACCGGGAAGTTATTCCTGCCGAGGCACGTGCTCGACTAAGGCGCCGCCTCTAATCCTCCAACCACTTTATTAACTGAAGCCTAGTTCTCGTACTTGCGCTTGTTCCGTAACACCTCTACGAGCTCACATGGCGTAGCTCCTAAGGGTGAAACCAAACGAGCGTAATTTTGTGAGTCGTGAGTTGCAGAATTTCAGTCGCTCATTTTACGTTCAACTGAACTTCGGTTGAGTTGCCAGACGAACTTAATTTATTTATTCAGTATTGAACGTTGGTACGGGCTGATCGTGTCGTCGAGCACGATGGATCTATTAAAAATATTGTGTATTTACGTTGAGGAGGCCAGAAAAAGAAGCTGGGTAAACCCACTCAATAGTCAGAGGCTCATATGTGGATAGTTTCATACTTTAGTTGCCCTTCCCTCACCACGAAATTCGGTCGAGTTTACGCGTCGTCGTGTGGCACCAACTGCCTTTTTGTATGAAACCGAATGCAGCAGAATTTTTGCTACCGAAATTCTGCGACTCACGACTCACAAAATTACGCTCGTTTGGTTTCACCCTAATACGGGCACCTCCACGGGCTCTACAGCGTTTCTTGTTATTCGTAACACCTGCGTAGTGCAATTTTCGCGATTCGCTCGTGTTATGATCTTGACTATCTTGTAGGTATTGTTTTATGCCCGAAATTAATAATCGATCCTGATTCGTTATCCGCGGTTTTAAATCGATTTGTCATAATAATGTCATTTTAGTGCTAGGGCTTGACATATTATTACTAATATGACATATTATAACATGACATATCGATCCATATCGATAAGTGACGTATTTGTATGAACTGACAGCGTCAAATCTGTGCTCAAGTACTGATTATTGCTTGAGCGTCATTCTAGAATACGGACCTAAATCTCGTGTAGCAATAAAAGTGTTTTCTTTTTAAAAGAACCCACGGAGCGCTATCCTAACAGCACGAACTGTTTTGGGTCAACTTTTTTGCTGAGAACTGCAAAAGGGCGGACCACATCGTCGCTTTTCATCGCGTGAGATCGTGATCAAACGCTAGCTTACTCAGTTATAAAACAAAAAAAATATGTGTAAAAATAAACTCTACAATGCTTGTAATGAAGTAAAGAGAGATGGGCGCTCATCCAACTAGCGTCGTCTCAGCGATCTGATCTCCAGACCAGCGATTCGAATTCACTCGGAAACTCTTCCGACCACAGATTCGGAAAAGTTTCCGCGAGAATTTTATAGACGCCATTTACAAATCTGAATTCGGAAACTGAAATTTAATTTGACAAACCAGCTGTTCAATCACGGAAAAGTTTCCGACACTATTTGAAAGAATAAGAATAAGAATCATTTATTTGCAACAAACTATACAAGACAAATACATTATATAGAAATAAGAAAGAATAAAAAGAAAAATGTATTGTTGCAAACCGGCCTCAAGTCAGCGTTGTGCTGCTCGTTTGATCAGCGCTGGTTTGCTCTCGGAAAACGTTTCCGTGAAGCGAAAGTGACGTCGAATCCGACACGGAATCCTTCCGAGTGAATTAGGATCGCCCTGCTGGTATCCAATATAAACTCTAGTTCCAACATTCGCCTCAGTTTTGAACATAAACTTGTAAGATGTTCCGCGCAGATGATGTTTGTGGAAGTATCTGTACTTTTGATTAGTTCACGAGTTCGCGAAGAAATCACGGTAATGTGGAATAATCGCGGGAGAGATGAACACGAACCGAAATGGATCCGAGAAGCCACACCAACTGTTTGAACTTCAATTAAAATACAGATTTTATTATCTAAATTATGTTTTGGGGCTTTTTCATCGAAACACTCAAGACTAGAACATCAGAGCGATTCCAAGTAGAGATTTTAATCACACTGTATACCTATCTTCTATGTATACATATATATATATATATATAAGACTCCAAGTCCTGACTGAGTGATATCAACGCACAGCCTAAACGGCTGCTCGTACAAACTTGAAATTTGGAGAGTATGTTTTTTTGATACATAGTGTGTATGTACTAAGAAAGGATTTTTTTGAAATTCAACCCCTAAAGGGATAAAAAAGGAGAAACTGTAGCCCAAGCGGGTGAAACCGCGAGGAACAGCTAGTAATGTTATAAATGGAAAAGTTTGTATGTCAGTGTGTTTGTTTCTTTTCACGCCGCATTCCTGAATCAATTTAAACGATACTGGTATTTGTAAAGAAGATAACTAGTTCATCATTAAGGTGTACCCGCGGGGCACAGTAAGTCTGAAATAAATGAAGACTTAATTAACTTACTGCTTGCCAAGTTGACGTTATAATTAACCCACGGTTTGTCCTACTAGAGGTAGAAGTTTGTCACAAGCTCCATAGAAGTAAAGTCTAAAATCTATGTGTAGTAAACAAACTGTCGATAGATATGTCATCAATTTCCAGTGTAAATAACTTACTTGAGTTTGAGTAAAATATAAGTATATACTTTCATTATGCATTTAGTAAAAAGCTGTTTGTATAAAGTTACCAACAGGCCCTTCAACTTTATATATTTGTACAGATATATACCCCGCAGCGCTGTGTACAATCAAATAGGCGAGCGAGCTCACCGCCGCGCCGGCGCACGAACTAGTTTCAATACACCTCCCTCCGCTTGTTTTTCACCAGATTTAATACGAACAGTGTCCTCGCGTCAGAATTAGCACTTCAAAAGGCAACCGACCGTCTTCTATTTGGAACAATCAACCTTCATGAATTGAACCTTATTGCATTGTATTAAGGTGGACTTGTTCAAGCGAAAAACATCTATCACTTTTACGATTTCAAGTCGCTAAAATAGACTCTAGCGTCGAGGAATAGGAGTTATTTTGCGAGATGAAACGTGATGCTGCAGTTAAAACGAGAATTTAAAAGGCAGTACAAGTGGACGCTCAGTGCGATTCACATTTTGTATGGGGAGGGAAATTGCATATGAATTTTTAAGTGGAATAATTTTTAGGGTAACAAAATAGTGAGGTATTCATGAGAGTGCTTTAAATCGCGGCTCGGGCTCGTTACACGGTAATGGCGCGTGCATTATGAGCACCCCAGTTGGACTTTGCATACGTTGAAAACTAAGTTCCGCACGCAGTTGCATTGGATTTATCCAGCGTAAATGTGATAATTCTAGTTATGAAGGATGCTGGAGCAATATAATATAACAATCTTTATAATCATTAGAAGTTGTTTTGTTTAAAACATATCACATTTTGCTGTAAACTAAGTAAATATGTTTTTGTTTATGTGTTTGAAACAGAAGGCCCCATTGTTAAATAAAGCAGTTAAAATACTAGTTTAAACGCCAACAGTCCAATCATATTGTCTGTGTTGATATCAGACTAGACTTTGAATAAATAAACGGTTATTATTCTAATGAACTCTTTCGCCCTGTGCACTCGAGAAAGCAATTAAACTTCTGCATCCATCTATCTAAGACAAACACGCAATTAAATTGTCAACAAAACCATAACAAGTGTTTATCATAGAGTTTCATTCATACTAAATAAGGCATTAGGTTGCAAACAATGCGCAGAAAAGCTCGCTGATGACGTCACACGCGTACAAAAATAAAAGCTTTTCAACACCCCCGCATACTTTGGATGCAGGTAATATAGCTTGCATATAAAATGTACGAACATTTCGCGCAACCACTAGGTAAGTCAGAACACCTTTGTGAGGAAATCTTCCTTTTATTTTGGTGCATTTATGGCGCACTCTGCCGCCTTTTTGCCGTCATAATCTTGCGCGTTACTAAACGCTCTCTCACGGCGCAAAAAGGCAAATATTCAGGTGGAGTACATTTACAGGAGCTTGCTCACTCGTCCGGGCCGGGGCAGGGACGTTGTATCACGTGGGACTCGTAAAGCGGTGGATGATTATGAGATATCTGTGGAATCATTCGGTGGTGAGATATCTCGATTTTAGTCATTAGTAAGAATAGTAAGTACCAATTACAAATTACTTAACACTGCTAACACTAATATACATTAAAAGTGTCAATTTTTATTGAATTTTATTTCTGTTAGAAGGAAAAAAATAGACAGTTTTTTGTGTAATAGAGTGACAAACAAGCAGACGGCCCCCCGCCTGGTGTTAAGTGGTCATCGTCACCTATAGACATTTTCAACACTAAGCTTATCTTAGTAATTTTTATTTCAAATTTCACTAATAAAAAATATCAAACATACATTCGCTCACAAATTTTCGCTTTTTGTAACGTTAAAGTGTAATTCGGTGCCCATTTGAAAGTGTAGACGTATTGATGAGCACGTGTAGCTCGTGCCGGATGCTCGTAAATCTGGCTGCGCTCTCTTTTCTCCAGTTCCGGCTGGCATGTGGTCGGCAGTACAGTTAGCGACAAAAGTCACTGAAAAATTACACGTTTTCCGATTACCTTCATCTTTTTAAACACCAACCTTTAGCCGAATCATTACTTAACATCAGATGCGTTATGTTATGTTCAAACGCTACCTTGTAAGTTGTAAGGAAGAAACAAGCAATACTGATCTAATACCCATATGGAAAATTATGTATGATCAGCAACTTTTGTAGCTGACTGTACCTACTACCTACAGACGACACGCCGCGCTCTTTGCGCTCGGAAGCGGCGGTCAAATGCGATTTTATCGCTCGATGGAGGAACCAATGAACTGAACCGACGACTGTTTCAGCTCTTTTGATGCGTTATATGGTTTTTTTAAGTCGGGTTTCTGTTTTATGCAAGGCTGAAAAGACTGCGATATTGCATTAAGAGATATGAGTTTTGAATCGGAGGAGGTTCTCAATTTGACTGTATGTTTTTTTTGTATGCTTAATACATCTGTGAAAGGGCATATAACATGTATGTATGTCAAAATTGATCCCATTTAATTTTTTTTGTGTTCCTGTAGCCTCACTTGAGAGCCAGTTCCCAGCCCAGGTGTAGCGTGGCGCCATCTTCGACCACATCGTCACTTATCATCAGGTGACTTGTGGTCAAATACTACACAGTAAAAAGCTAAAATAAAAACAAATGTCTTTAAAGGCAGGAGGGATGATTGATTGATCCTTCTTTCGACTTGCGCCGAGTGGCTGCCAGTAGTTGGATGAGAAGAGCCGAAGACCGCGCTCAGTGGCGTACCTTGGGAGAGGCCTGTGTCCAGCAGTGGACTGATACAGGCTGATGATGATGACGATGATGATTGTTCCTCCACTGAGTTTTTGATTAGTAACCGGTTCTACTACGCATAACTTTGTACTGGGTAATCCGATTTAGAGAATTCTTTTTTTATTGTATTAGGTGTTTAAACCTGTCATGGTCAATTACATTATGTTTGGAGGTCTCAATATTCCTGCTCCATCGCCGTGGTTCCCAGTTTACAGCTGTCTCCAACCATTGCACAAATACGTTGTAAATGTCTCGTTCCCGAGTATAGTCCATTTAGACACCGACTCGGGAAACAAGTTCCTTCATATTTTATTTTATGTGACAAGCTTGTTTGAGTACAATTTACAACGTGGACCGGCGCGACACTTGACACCAGGCGACAGTCTCACGGCGTCACTCGGCGTGTCCAGACGTGCGGTGAATGCAGTGCGGATGGTATTGTCGTCTAACAAATATAAATTCCATTTACTCTAATACTAGAGCGTCGTGTTCATATTTTTACATTAAAACTTTAATATAATAATCCATTTGACCTCCTTAGATAATTTTTTTTTATATCACAGTAAGTAAGTACACCTTAAACTACCAAAGGAAGCTACCCTGAAATTGTCAAGCATAGCTAGGATCTGTGCGTTGAATTAGTTAAGATGGATTTTAAATTAAATCTTAACTAGTTTTTGTGATCTTCTCCTGACTAAACAGCTGAACAAAAGCTGAATAAAAGTGTCAATGTGATCGCGCCAAAAAAATTACCTGCCGGGCGTTTCTTGCCTGTTCTTTTGCCGGCGTAAGGAGGTTGGAACAGGCGTAGCTAGTTTTAAGTTGACGTTTTAAAGTGATTACAATGTATCCTATTAAATAAAAAAGTTTTGAATTTTGAATTTTTGAATTTTGAACAGATCGTAATGAAATTTGGTAAGGAGATAGATTATATCTTGGGTAAGGATATAATACACTTTTTATCGCAATAAACTGTATTTTACGTTCGTCCCGCGGTTTTCCCATCGTCTCGCTGGAACCATTTTCTGAGACAAAAACTAGCCGATGTTTTTATCCAGTATATAAACTATCTCCACTCATTTTACTCCAATCCGTTGAAGCGAGTAACCACGAACACACTCGCTCACAAACTTTTGCATTTACAATATCAACAAAGTGTGTATTACACAACTACTCCAGTTAGCATGATGGGCCACCTCACCAGGTATGAAGTGTTGCACCGGCGGCGAGCGGCACTTACCTTCATCAAGCCTGCAGTTACTAAACGTTCTACAACATTTTTGACGACGCGGTAGCCGAGTTGGTAGTGTCCCTGCCTGCGAAGCTAATGGTCCCGGGTTCGAATCCCGGTAAGGGCAAATATATGTGTGATGAGCACGAATATTTGTAACTGAGTCTTGGATATTTCTATCAATATAAGTATTTATTTCTCTATAATTATAAGTATGTACA
The DNA here is from genome assembly GCA_931315375.2 of Opisthograptis luteolata. Classification (NCBI taxonomy): domain Eukaryota; kingdom Metazoa; phylum Arthropoda; class Insecta; order Lepidoptera; family Geometridae; genus Opisthograptis; species Opisthograptis luteolata. The sequence goes on from OV928054.1 coordinate 10,779,527, forward strand.
TATATCGTTATCTAGTACCCATAACACAAGTTTCGAGCTTAATTTGGGGCTAGGTCAATTTGTGTGCAATGGTCCCCCGATATTTATTTATTTACATAGTAATCTTGCAAAGTCTGACCCAATAATTGACTTATACTCGAGCAGCATGGTCAGCAAAGCGCTTTTCCCTTCGAAAGATGTCATAGCACTCCAAAATATGTAGCTAATTTCTTTTACTTTAACTCTAAATTAGGGCTATGTTCGCAAGTATTTCTTTTATTATCTGTGGAGGCTTTTAATTGGCTTTCGTAATTTACTTTGTATCATATTGTATATTAGTAGCTTTAAGCCACCCAAATAAAATGAAATAAACATAATCAACTCCTGTGTAACTAAACGCTTAGAACCAAGTGACGAAGTTCGGCAAAAAAGTGCTGAACTCGATTTCCGATTAACAACCATTAAAGGCTCTTTTTCAAAGCTCAAAGCTCTTGAACGTTTCACTCAAAGGGAATCTGAACTAAATAAACGTACAAAAGCTGGCTTAATCAACACATTAAACGGGCGGAATTCACGTGAAACTTTTCGCAATCAAGCACTTTCTTTGTATAATTATAATTAGAAGCAGTACCTCTACTTCGCACCGAAATGTTGTACAGTCAGCGACAAAAGTAACTGGTCATACTCGATTTTACAAATGAGTAGCGTAGCTAGTCTTAAGTTTGACGTTTTAAAGTGATCATTATTATGTATCCTATTAGCTAAAGCTATTTAGAATTTTCGATCAGTCTATTTGTCGTTTTTTAACCACTCGCAAAGTAGCATTTGATCACAACAACACAACTGATTTTAAGTGAGGTTGATGTTAAAGACAATAAAAGTAATCGTAAAAAGTATTATTGCTCAGTGACTTTTGTCGTTGACTGTACATGTACCGGACGGTACTAACCAAAAACTCCCGAAAAAAGTTGAAAAAACAAGCGTAAAGTGGCAATCTGTGTCTATGTCTTAAAGTGCAGCCATGAAGGTTTATTCACGAAGTTACCGCGTGGGAGTCGTGTATGACAACACTACACGACTGAGGAGCCGAGTGGGAGTCGTGCACACAAGCTTCTGTACTTCAAACATTTACATTTTATGTATGTCCGCAAGTTTTAGTTGGTTCGTAACGGAGAAGGTTATAGCCTGAGGAATCTATTGTTTATACAAACCAATTGCTGTTCGTTGGTCTCGCTAAAACTCGAATATGCCTCGACCTTTTTGTTCAGGCTAAATTGTCGGGGTGAAGTTTAAAACAAATATTTTTTTTGGAAAATACACCGGAATATACTCCATGTATTTGGAAAAAACTGAAAATGAAAGAAGAATGAAGTGCGTGTGCTTTTTGTGTTTTCTGTATGGGAACCCACCATACACTAACCTACCCATGCGAAGCAATGGCGAGTCACTAGTCAGATATGAAGCGTACCAACAAACCATACAAAAGTTCTTTTTGTTAGGTAATTTTCGCTGATTTAAGTAGCTACCTGATATCAATGTATTGTGCATATTGCATTAATACGAAACAAGCTGTACTGAACAACTTGTTGTCTTACACCGATGTCAAATGGAGCTTAAACTAATGGAGTTCTTTTAACACTAACTTAAGCTTATTTGCAGCTCAAACTCAGCTTGTTTGAAGAACTAACAAAGAAGACTAAAACAATATTGGATTTATGGAGATTTACCTGAACGGGATTTTCCGTTAGTGGCTTGATCATTTCAACTAACAGCTACCACTTAGTATTAGTCAGGCCATCAGCTTGTTCCGTCATTTCGTAAAATTAATAAATTAAAAAAAGTAAAAAGGGTACGTTTAGAGAACGTTTACGTGTTTTGGGTATAATAATAGTCTTTAGGTAACAGATGCTTTTGGGAGGCTTTAAAATGTGTCACCAGGGTTGGCTACTAGCTCATATGAAAATATTCACTTATCATCCAAACGTTGATCGTGATGGATAATCAGATCGGTGGTAGGGCATTTTCTAGTGCTCATCTGGATAGTTACCAGCCTAGGTAAATAATATGTCACCAAGCAACTATCAGTGTGCTCCATCCTCACTTGAGAGCCAGTGGTGGTACAATCAACGTCAAAAGTCATTGAACAATAATTTCCGATTACCCTGATCATCGTAAACACCACCAACCTTTGACCACACCATGACTAAAAATACACGTGTGTTATGTTGTGGTCAAACCACTACCTTGTAAAATATAAAGAAATCCAATCATTTCTGTTCTAAAACACATAGAAAATCTAGTATGATCAGATATTTTTGTCTCTATTAGTATCACCTAGTTACTTCATATTAGATGACTAAAAACCAATAAACCAAACTTTTCAGGACTAACGATTCGTTCAGCAGGTACTTACATCCTCGCTTCTCTTATCGATAATTCCTGCTATACCTCCGCTAGCACCGAGGCGCATATTCACCGCGCGTATGCGCCGCGCCCCGCATGCAGGTCGGGCGGCGGCGTGCCGCATACACAATGTAGCGCCGGCGAGGGCGCCGCTAGACCCATTAGCGGGGGCTTACCGACTAACGGGGATATAGTTCTAGGAAGCTCCTCGGAATATTCTTAGGAGAACATGTAAACTACCGATTAGGCAACCGATGGGGTGCTATAGGCGAGTAGCCGGCTGCGAAACGTAATTTGATAGGATTGGTTATTTTAAAAGACTGGCAGGGTAGCTTTTGACCACAAGTCATCTGATGTTAAGTGACGATGTGGTCGAAGGTGGCATCACGCTTTGTAGCACTGTGGATAGACTTGCGAAGGACCACTGTGGCCATATTGTTCGAGAGACTCGTTGGAAATCTACCAATGAAGTAAAAAATTGGCGTTTTAAATATCTAAACTCTGCTAAACAAGCACATCTACAATATAACGATGTACCATCACCCCCGATGAATGGAGCCGCCTGCCGGCACTGTAAAGATTTCATAATGGAAGCTAGCACGTCTCGCGCGGCTGCGCCTGCTCTAAACTAACATGATTTAGCGCTATCGCCCGTAGCCCAATTAATAACAATTTCATTAGAGCGGCCGCACAACCCGCGGCTAACGCAGCGCGTCCGGTGCGTATCCGGTGCGGCGCGCCGCGGCCGACGAGCGCAAATTGGAGATGCTGACACAGTTGAATTAATTAAACAGTTGCGTCAGTCGGCGCAAGCTGCGGGTGACGCTGAAACATTTACATTGTATGTGGCGTAGTTTGCTACGGGTTTGTATTTGAACAAGCAGCGCCCCGCGGTTACATCTGTAGTTTCCCAGTTATCTCACATTTTTCCGGGATAAAAAGTTGCCTATCTGTAAATTCAGGCAAAAAAATATATATATTACAAACTTATCCAAATCGGTACATACATTTCGGCGTGTAGGAGTAACCAACATACCAGTGTGTTCCAGCAGTCCTTGAGTGCTAGTTCCCTATCGAAGTGTAGCGTGGCGACGCCTTCGACCACCACATCGTCATTTAACATCAGGTGACTTGTGATCAAATTCAAACGCCACAATGTAATAGTTTGTTAAAAAAACAAAGCTCTAACTATTCCTGTATCTAGAGCATTAGAAACTACGCACAGATCAATGATCCACAACACCCAGACACAAAACAAACAATTTGTCCCGTAGCCGGAATGGATCCCACAACCTCTCGTTTCAAAGTCGTCTGTTGTCTATTGCACCACAAATCTGTGGTCAAAACTCTTGGAATTAACGCTACAGTGGTCGATGCCGACCTTAGTTATTTTGTGCTTTATAGTACTAATTAATTTATGTTAAAAAAATTAAACACTTAAGTAGCAGTACTGTGTCTCAATCAGCTGTGACACCGTCAAAGTGCGATGTGATGACTCGGCGGTACTATTATCCCGCGATGAATACAAGCCGCGCCCCGCGGCGGGGCCCGGCCGGCGCCGATCAATCTCTGCGTCATTCCACCGCGGCCTCGCACAATCTGTACATTGTACGGCCTCCGTAAAGAATTTATTTATAGAACAAGTGACAACGAAACTGCCTCGGAGGGAATTTCATCAAGTTTTTTTGGTTATTCACGTTATATTGCAGATGAGATTTTTGGTGCGAAGCAAATATGTTTTTTACATTGTTTTTAATTAAACTCTACCAAATCTGTACATATAGATCTGTATATCATAGATATTGAAGAAAATCTAATATGAGGACTCTTTATTAGCCACAGTCTCAAGAGCCTAAAATCAAAATCAAAATCAAAAATATGTTTATTCAATAGGATACATTGTGATCACTTTAAAACGTCAACTTAAAACTAGCTACGCCTGTTCCAACCTCCTTACGCCGGCAAAAGAACAGGCAAGAAACGCCCGGCAGGTAATTTTTTTGGCGCGATCACATTGACAATTTTATTCTTATTACTAATTGATTGAATTGGAGCAAGTTCACTAAAATCCCAAGCTTTTTTTTTTGTCATCTAATAGTCCGATATTTTTTATTTAGCTTTACTATAAAGCAACAGAAGCCAAAACAACAATTTTTAGAATTTTGTCTGTTCGTATGTTTGTACATTATTATGTTTGTACATTATCAACATACTTCCACGCATAACGTCGTCTTTCGATGCAAAACGTTGACTCCCATCATATACCTCAACTCTATAGTGAAGCTTGTACAGTCCAGCTCTGACACACAATACTGCCAAATCCGTTACCGACTCCATAAACCAAAACTGCAGCACTACGACTTCCCACTGGGAGTGTGTGAGCCGCACCATTATTTGTGCACCCATTATCTATAACTGCGTCTCGGCACACAGATTAGATCGTAGTCGCACATGCGCCGCTCTGTCAACTACCAACGTCGCGCTAATCCTGGACTAAGCCTACCCTCTACCATACACAGCTCACTAGCATAACTGGAACTAGATACGCAACTTTAAATCTGATGAGGTAGAGTTGAGTTTTGTGTGCTCGCTGCAGTTGGTGGTCCGCATCGGTGTCATAACATGGCATAGAGATGATCGATGTTGCAAAGACATCAATGATTGCTTCGATAGCTGAACATCGATACTAGACGTTCATCTAGCACAAAAAATAAAATTTATTGGCCATTTAGAAAAGAAATTTTACAAAACATCGATGTCAGCCAGCATTGATGTTTTTTTTCATACATCGTCATCAAGAAATGTATCACCACCAAATTGACATATAATTATACACAACCATAAAATTGCATGATTTTATTAATTCGGCAAAGATATTTATAAATTACAGATATCTGGATTCAAGGCGTGGGAATAGAAACACTATATGTCATATGTATAATATCGATGTTAAAACATCGATGTTTCACCTTCTAACATCGATGATCATCGAGCATCTCTAACATAGCATAGGTCCGTGATAGATGTGTGGAATTGATGATCGGACAAAAATCCGGTGAAGTTTGATTAAACTCGATACATCGCGTGCCGCTGCGACGCCGGGAATTCAAATCAACGCAGCAATGTGTAGATTACATCGCTCAAATGTAGTTTCGATTAATTTGAATTCCTCAAATTGTGCATCGATGAATTTAATTTCTGTTTGTGTGCGTTGAATAGTTTTAAAACTATATTTTAACGGTAAACAACCTAGTTCAATAAAATCGTAGAAATCACCCAAATTTGAATGTGATGAGCGTTCATAGCGAATTGAAAAATAGTAGCTCAGTGGTAGTGACGTTAGCTTGCGATCTGTAAGTTGTTGGTTCTAATCCTGTCGCATTCTGATTGCTGATTTGCCGTTAGCAATAGAGGTGCAGGGCTGAGATGGGTTTTTGAACTCGTAATCAGCTCTTTTCAAAGCGCACGCGTTACCGTTTGCCCACCGCCCCTCATTTTATTAATGTAATATGTCCCACGGTTTTAAAGTAGGTAGCATAAGTGTTAATCCTCAATACAACTGAGTAATATCTCCTCTCAAAATTTCACTGACATCCGCTGAGTCAATTCAGCACACACACACACACACACAAACACAACTTTAGTTCACTCACTCTCAAACTATCGCATTTATAACATTACTTTTATTTGTAAATGTACTGATTACATTTTATTTTGTGTGTTAAATAATGAATATAAAAGTGGAATTCGGTACAATTATCCCGAGTAACCGATTCAATGAATAAAAGAGAGATGAATGTTGTTGAAGCAAAAAAGGTGAACAAAGATAAAATGAAGCGATGTTCCCTTCGCTTCCTGCAGACAGTATCAGTATTGGGAGCAGGTGTGTTGGATGACAAAAGGAAGACCGGAAATCGCTGCCGCTTGTGTTGATACACAATTCATAGCGACGCGTGCAAAGACGACCTGGCGTGCAGGCGCTGGGAGGCCACCGTGTCGGTCCACGTTGCGGACAAACAACGCGCGTCTCAGAGACTTGTAGAGTGTTCAGATTTAGTATTGACACACGCGTATTATATTCTATTTCGAGCTCTAAAAGTACTACAGTATTCAAATAAAATCCATTAAGAGCTTTCATAAATAACTACAAAATCTGTTTTTTTGCTCTGTTGGATGAAACTTTTTTATTTTGTGGAAATAAGCAGAGATTTATTGACACAAGCTATCGGTTTTACTTACCAAAAATGTTATCCAATTGACGTGAAATCTGTTAATATGTTTCAACATATATCTAGCCTTGTAATTGTTTTTTTTATTAATTACAAGTGTATCGAATCAAAGTAATTACTTCGATTGTGCACTTGAGGTTTCTACTAAAAAGTTCTTTACTGCTACAGTTACATCACAATGTCTCCTATAGAAAGCTAAGCGATGATGTAGCCAGGACCTTCGTCCGAGGTATGCGGTCACTCTACCACTGAGTCTTAGATAATATATTTATTTCGAAAAGTAAATATACCTGCAATGTTCTAGATTATAATATTATTGAACGATTAGTTAAATGATAAACGAATACTAGTAGATCAAGACTCAGCACAAAGTAGGGTCCAGCCGCGAATCAAACAAACGAAGGCAACTGAAATATAAAAATATAATAAATAAAAATTACGAGGAGAGTTATTGTTTTTTGTTATCATTCTTATTTCTTTTTAATTCACATTTCTTAGTTTTCTTTAGTTACATTCCTTTGCAAAGCTACACAGCTATAAGTCAGACTATTCATCATCACACATGTACCCCCACTGTGTTCTGCTGGGGCCACATTAAGGTCAACGTCAAGGGAAATGTCAATGCCTATCATCGCGATAAATATTGCGTTGATTATTAATGCAATTATGTGAGTGGCTACACCTAAACAGTCAACGTGAATGCTCCTGTGTTATCGGCTAACGTCAAACGCCAATGTGAATGCCGCTGTCAAATGTCGTGGCCACACTTATGTCAAACGTCAATCATCGCGGCATTTCCCGTTAGTGTGGCCCCAGCATAAATTAATCATGGAGTCTGTGTCTGTCTCTGTGTGTGTGCGTGTGTATGTCATGTAGCGACACAAGTACAATGTAGCAATGTACAATGTGCAATGTAGCCTTGAGATTGATTCGTTCGGCTTCCGTTTGAACTTCCCTGAAATAAACCCACAAATTATAATATTTTCCGTCTGTTTTCCTAGGCAGTAGATAAACAAACAGATTCCGGGAACGAGATACAGACGGTTGCAAGTAGACCCCTAGCCTACCTATACAAATCAAAATTGTTAACTCAATAAGGAAAAGAGGACTCCCCAGAGGTTGCTTCGGCAGGAATTTTTAATATTTGCGCGGAAGTCTCGTGTTTATCTTTCAACGTTTGCGACGCGCTGCGACAAGGGCCAGCTTGATGATAACGCGCAGGAATGCTGGGCCACACTAACGGGAAATGCGGTTAAATAGCGCGATGATTGACGTTTGACATAAGTGTGGCCACGACATTTGACAGCGGCATTCACATTGGCGTTTAACGTTAGCCGATAACACAAGAGCATTCACGTAGATCGTTCAAGTGTAACTCACTTATTTGCGTTAATAATTAACGCAATATTTATCGCCATGATAGGCATTGACATTTCCCTTGACGTTGACCTTTGTTTGGCCCCAGTATTAGAAGGTGACTTATGACGTTTAGCGCTAATCGAGCTCTTGTGTTTATATTACTTATATGTAATTTTGTTGTCCTTGATGTCATGATATGGCTTCCGGCTGAAAATCAGTACTTGAGGTTGATGTGCAGTCTCAGTTGTACGCTGAGCCCGGACCTATTTCTGACATTGCACAATATCGTACTAAAGTGTATATGTGTTTATCCTCATTGACTTTGTTCTTTGATTGTGTGGCTTTGTTTATGTCAGAAATAAATATACTTCATTTCCTATATGATTTGAGACACTAGCTTGACTATTAAGCCTTGTGCTAACTAATAAAAAGCCTATTCAAAAAATAATTCCCCGACTAAAAAAACAGCTCGCTCGGTCATATTATTCAAAATCAAAATCAAAAATATGTTTATTCAATAGGATACATTGTGATCACTTTAAAACGTCAACTTAAAACTAGCTACGCCTGTTCCAACCTCCTTACGCCGGCAAAAGAACAGGCAAGAAACGCCCGGCAGGTAATTTTTTTGGCGCGATCACATTGACAATTTTATTCTTATTACTAATTGATTGAATTGGAGCAAGTTCACTAAAATCCCAAGCTTTTTTTTTTGTCATCTAATAGTCCGATATTTTTTATTTAGCTTTACTAATAAGAAGATTTCTCTTGTTTGGTTGTACACATTGGGATATGGGAACATGAATATTAACGAGTTGCGGGATCACAACCAAAGCAGACCAGACCCCACAAGCAGCACCCGTTCACGAGTTGACGCATGTGCCAGCCATCGCTCTCCTCGACCATATGAGAGGGAAGAGGGCGACCCGACACATGACGCCGCTGCAAGCAAAGTCACTTTCGTGAGCATGACTGTTTTGGCTGTTTACCGAAAATGGTTAGAATAGGGGAAATAGGGAGAATAGATAGATAGAAAGAAAGATAGATAGATTAACTACAATCCCAAGCTTGTTTGTCATCTAGATAGTCCGATATTTTATAATAAGCTTTACTAATGAGATTTCTCTTTATACGAATTTGAAATTTTGTTATAGACAAGTCTTGAATTTCACTTGGGATTTTGTTGAAAAAGCGTACACATTGACCTTTGAACGAGTTGCTAACTTTATGGAGCCTAGTGGTGGGTACAGCAATTTTATCTTTGTTTCTAGTATTAAAATTGTGATAATCACTTCTCTTTTTGAAGCTATTTAAATTTTTCCGTATGTACATTACATTTTCATAAATATATTGACAAATAACTGTCATTATTTTGGTTTCTTTAAACTTAATTCTTAAAGATTCTCTGGGGCCCATGTTATAAATCGCACGAACAGCTCTCTTCTGCAATACAAATATGGTGTTAATATCAGCAGCGTTTCCCCACAGCAATATTCCATAGGACATAATGCTGTGAAAATAGCTGAAATAGACTAGTCTGGCTGTATCAACGTCAGTAAGGTGACGGATCTTCTTTACAGCATATGCTGCAGAGCTAAGTCTGCTCGATAGACTGACAATATGTGGACCCCATTGCAATTTGTGATCTAAAGTTATGCCTAAGAATACTGTAGTCTTGACAAGGTCCAATTCTTCGTCCTTAATTTTTACATTTGTTGGTACTTCTTTAACATTGGGCAGCACAAATCTCAAGCATTTTGTCTTTTTTCCATTTAACATCAAATTGTTCGCATCAAACCAGTCTGTAACTTTGGAGAGAGCATTGTTCACGTCGTCAGAAATGTTATGTTGTCGCTTTAACTTAAATAAAAGTGACGTATCATCAGCAAACAATACTATTTCGTGATTGTCACTAACAAGGCTGGGCAAATCATTGATGTAAACTAAAAACAGAAAAGGTCCGAGTATTGAACCCTGCGGAACTCCCATTGTGACTACTGACCCCGAGGATCGCTTCCCGTTCACGTCAACTCTCTGAATCCTATCACTAAGGTATGAGGTTACAAGGTCCAGAGGAACACCTCGAATACCATAGTGCCGGAGCTTCCTGATCAGTGTCTCGTGGTGAACACAATCAAATGCCTTGGACAAGTCACAGAACACGCCTAGAGCGTCCCGTGACTCCTCCCAGGCATCATAGATGTGAGTTAATAACTCGACACCAGCATCAGTAGTAGAGCGACCACGCGTAAAGCCAAACTGTTTTTGATTAAGTAATTTGTTTGCTGAGAAATGTCTTTGCAATTGATTTAGAATAAGTTTTTCGAATATTTTACTAAATGTTGGTAATACTGATATTGGTCTAAAGTTAGTAGGGTCAGTCGTTGTACCCGATTTAAACAAGGGTGTTATCTTACTATGTTTCATCAGATCAGGAAACACGCCGTCGTCAATACATTTGTTAAATATTAGGGCTAATTCGGGTGCAATCATTTCAATTAATGGCTTAACAACGGTCACGGATATACCCCAGAGGTCAGTAGTTTTCTTGACATTAATCATATTAAAAGCTTTTACTACATCTTTGCAACTAACATAGTCAAATTGAAAAGGAATTTCGCACTCTGGTACATTTGTTTTTAACATAGATTCTGCAATGGTGTGCGATGAGTTTAAGAACTTAGTAGTAGAGACTGGAATGTCAGTGAAAAAGGTTTCAAATGCTTTAGCTACTTCAATGTCAGTCTTGACACTGGTATCGCCAATATTTAGGTTGTAATTATTAGCTTGAGACCTGACTTTACCAGTCTCACTATTTATAATTTTCCAAGTTGCTTTAATTTTGTCATTACTATTTTTAAGCTTAGAACTTATATAACGAGACTTTGCAATGTGACAGACCGTCTTAAAAATTTTTGAGTATGTTTTTACAGTTTCTTTAAACTCATTACTAGTATTATATTGTTTTTCACTGTAGAGATCGTACAGCTTTTGCCTGCTTTTGTGAATACCAACTGTAGCCCACTCCGTAAAATTAGGTCTATCAGAAACCATGATCGTTTTTGGAGTAAATATCGTGTTGAAAGCTTTGCTAAATACGCTGAAAAAAGAGTTGTATAAATCATCAGCATTTCTACGATCCGGTAAAAAAGGAAGTTCATCGATCAGCTTTAATTTTATTTTCTCCATCCGATCAACGGTCTCTGGTACATATGTGACAGATTTTTTTCCATTAATTTTTATTTTATTTTTAATTGTAATTAATTGACCACAATGGTCTGAATCTAATTTACTTATTACACTTTGACTAATTACATTCACATCTGTAAAAATATTATCTAAACAAGTAGCCGTAGTGGCAGTTATCCTTGTAGGCTCCATAAACAAATTTCTCAAATTAAATGATTTAAATAAATTAGTTATTCTCGTACTTAGAGTAGAAACATCCAAAAGGTTTACATTGAAATCTCCACAGATAATAATTTGTTTATTTAACTTGGATATTTTGAAAAGAACTTCCTCCATTAACTTTTCAAAATCATCATATGAACTAGTTGGAGGCCTGTACACACTTAAAATAATGAACTGCTCCAATTCTACACAAGCTATTTCGATTATTCGTTCAGCTGAGTAGTGGACGATGTCTTTGCGTTCTTTGAATTTAATTTTTTTATTTAATAGTATTAATGAACCACCATGAATTGCATTAACTCTGCTGAACGAACTACCAACTTGGTGATTGTTAAAACTAAATATGTGTTCATGATTTTTGAGCCAATGCTCAGTAATGCAAAGAATGTCAATGTTATTGTGATTCATGAACAACTCAATTTCTAAACATTTGCCCTTCATCCCTTGAATATTCTGGTGGACCAGGTTGAATTTATTTACATTTTCGTTAACTATGATTTGTGATTTTGGGCAAGATTTGTAAACAATATTTTTTGATTTAATTGGGCTAGAGACTTCCTCTATTGTCATGCCACTATGTTTAAATTATTTGGAATTGTTTCCAACTGTTGAATAGTGTTGTCAAGACAGTACTCAATAGAGCACATTTGTTTAGCCAAGTTATTGGCTGTCTTATTAAAATAATAAGATAGCGAATTAGCTACCCGTTGTTTATAATACTTTTTAAGACAATAACTGTCTTTGGTCAAAAAATATTTTTTACCAACAATATTGTTAGTGTCAATCAGATTAATTTTATTATAATTACATGACAATTCATGTAAAGTCAAATTTAACTTATACCTAAGGTTGTTTTCTGCTTGTGACAAACTGTGACTATAGGGGAAGGTAAACAATATAATTTCATTTACTTGTAATAATCTTAACGTTTTAACATATTCATTTAGCTCATTTTCATTGACATTTCCTCTATTCCCAATTAAAATTATCAGATTTGAGTTGTGGTTATATTTATATTTTTCTATTTTTGGCATCAACTCACGCAGACTAGAATTGGGCATACAATTATTTATGAGCCGGCATCCAGTGTTCATACCTACTCTTGAACCCATATGCTTACCAATTTCATCGCTGAACATAACATAATTTGTTTCATTTACACTATCACCAGACAAGACATTCAAACTGTCTGACATTTCTGGTAATGATGAAGCAGTACAAACCGGCATTGGCTGTTTTGTGAGTTGACAGTCACATGCTGTGTCAATATTTGACTCAACACACTCTAGGTTGCTGTGGCTCAATTTGAGCAATTCATCCATCGCCAATATATACTCCTTCATCATGTACTGAGACTGTTCATAACGGCCACTGATAGTAATTAGTGAAGTCTCAAGGCTGGTGATTTTTGTTTGCAGGTCCTTTATTTCAGATTGATATGTTATGCTGGTAGTTTGCAACTCTAGTTGATACATTTTAATGTTATCTAATAAAGTAATTTTATTTCTTTTGTTTTTTATTGACTTCACTAAATTTTTTTGGCTCTTTAACAATTTTTTTGTTTTATTGATAATTTTTTTAATTTTAACATATTTCTTTAGTTTGTTTCTGCTACAAGGGTAAATAGTTCCCACTGTGTCATCATTTGTAAGGTCAATAGTATGAGTGGTTCCCACACCCCCTGCAGCAGAGACGGGAAGTGAATCCCTACGGACTAAAACTAATTCATTAAAGAGACTAAGGGTTTTCAGTGCAGTACTGTCTTCTGTTCTCTCCCTGAGCTGAGAGATTACACGGTGAGCTTCCCGGAGTTCCCGTTCCAAGGTAGATATTGTCTTCAGGGCAAGATCGTACTCAGCAGCACACTGATCAAACCTGTCTATCGTTTCTTGAAGTCTGTCCCGTTCTTCAAGTATTGAATTTTGTTGTGAGTGTAACGCTGATAACTCACTTTTTAATTTATCATTTTTATTTAGGGTTTCAATCATAATTTGCTCATTGTCATCTCTTTCTCTGTTGAGTTGATCACACAATTCCTTGGTGGCCTTCAGTTCTTGCAAGGTCAAGAGGAGTCTGTTGGATTCCTCTTGACGAGATAAAGCTCTTCTAGTCATCATTTTGAGGTAAAATGTGAGCGATTAACAGATCCACCAACAAATTATTTGGCCAACAAGTGAGGTTATAGTTTGGAAATATTGTACTTACGTGATTGTTTCCGTTCTAATAATCATACGAAAGATGTATTGCACGTATATAAGTCACACAAACACAGTAAACACTTCCAAACCGAGATAACAACGTCACAATTTTAAACTAAACAAACGAAAATGCCTCAACAATAAGTTGACATTTACATAAAAAATACTAAAAATTTCACTATTAATACTACCTAAACACGTACATTAGTTTGTTTTATAGCAATGAAATTGGTAAGGGTCCAATAATAGTACGTAAAACAATTAAATTAATAAATTTTAACGGGACAGGTTTTAGTCAGCTGTTATTCGTAGGGTTGCCACAAGCAAAAAAAAAAAATATGACCAACAGGTTCGATTCCTCTCCCAATACAATACCCATCCATTATACATATTAAAGTGTCCAAGAAGACACTTTCAGTTTAGTGAACCACTATACAATGATCCGTGGCTGTCGCACATGTTGCGTGAGCTGGGCCCACGCCGAGGGATCTATCGGTTCCAGCCGGCGAGCACAATCACTCATCGTCAAATAGCCGACACGACACATCGATATGGAGGCGTCGCAACCGATATATTGATGACATTGTGACCGCGACCGTTCCACTGAAGTATATGACTTACTATATAGTTGCACCTCGCGATTTCACCCGCGTCTTCCCGTTACCCCGCAGGAACCTCTTTCGGGGATAAAAAGTATATGTGTTAATCCTGGGTATAAGTTATCTCTATTCCAAATTTCATCAAAATCGGTTTAGTAGTTACGGTGATACGTGGTAACAAACATTCATACACACACAAACTTTCGCATTTATAATATTAATTGGATGAACAGTGATAAGAATCGACGGTGCTCAAACGTTACTATAAGAATGGATAAGACAACTGGAAAGTCGCGAAATCCCGGAATTCCTAAACAATCCTGATGATTTATAATGTTTAAATTAATTCACATACATACCTAGACCTCCTAATATTATAAATGCGAAAGTTTGTATGTGTATGTGTGTGTGAATATTTGTTGCCACGTATCACCGTGACTACTAAACCAATTTTGATGAAATTTGTAATGGAGATAGCTTAACACATATGTTACTTTTATCCCGGAAAAAAGTTCCTGTAGAACAAGGGGAAGACGCGGGTAAAACCGCGGAGCGCAACTAGTATCTAACATAGTTTGACAGAAATTCATGGGTTTACCTATATATACTCTAATTTGAGCACAATATGTGTGTACCGTGACGACCAACAGGCCCTTTCTGGTAAGTGCCGAGACTAGCCAAGACATATAAATAACAAAACCACCTTTTATTCTATCTTTGAGGTGAATAAACGATGTGATTAAGATTAGCAATGTTACACTCATTAATATTCATGTTCCCATATCCCAATGTGTACAACCAAACAAGAGAACTCTTCTTATTAGTAAAGCTAAATAAAAAATATCGATTAGATGACAAAAAAAAAGCTTGGGATTTTAGTGAACTTGCTCCAATTCAATCAATTAGTAATAAGAATAAAATTGTCGATGTAATCGCGCCAAAAAAATTACCTGCCGGGCGTTTCTTGCCTGTTCTTTTGCCGGCGTAAGGAGGTTGGAACAGGCGTAGCTAGTTTTAAGTTGACGTTTTAAAGTGATCACAATGTATCCTATTAAATAAAAAAGTTTTGAGTTTGAGTTTGAGTTTGACAATTTAATAGATTACCGATGCTACCGGTTCATGTTCTTGTATACGTTATTACCGGGATTGTAAGGCATATCCATGTTAATATAACATCATGAAATCTTCGGCAATAGCATCGTCGATTCCAATCACTGCTTATGAAACTGTGACTTACCTACCGACATAATCAAAGTGAAACATGAGCCAAGTTCAGTTACAAAAACAAGGGTTGGTTTCGTCGATTACCCTGTAAGTAACTTTGTAAGACGCGAACCCTTTGCCTTTGGCAGTGGTATCAGACATGGCCATTAACCCGGCCCCTGGGGAGGTAGAGCCACCTTTTCTGCATCCCACTTGGGCAATTCTTATCCGGCGCGTCCTAGTCGCGGGGGTGGGCACCTTTACCTCAGTAGGCAGAGGTAAATGAGTGGCGAAGTTCGGATAAGGACCCAGTGCCGTGGGGTATATCACGGTCCCGTGCCCAGGGTTAAGGGTGAAGACTCCAACGGCTGCGAAGGCGGAGATACTGAGTAACGGTACGGCGGAGCAGGCGGAAGGAGCAAAAACCCAGTGATAAGCTGCCCCCACATATTGAGGCCACAGGTTACACTGGCGCTACGCCACCTGGCAGGGTGGGGTAGTAGGGATGGCGGCGGAAGAGACCTCGGTCCAACGGCGGCTCTCAAGCTCTTCAGAAGAGTCACTGCCTTGGCGTCAGGTGGCAACCGGCCGTAAAACAAATAGCCAAAATTCTCCTCCTCACATGAAAGTACAACAAAATGAATAAGGGCAATAATACTAGGGCGTACCCCCCAAGCGACGCGAATGCGAAAAATGCGAACTCCGATGCGAATACGGCTAGGGCGTTCCCCCGAAGCGACGAACATTTGGACAAGAATAAGCATTCGCATTTGACTCTTCACAGGATAAGACTTGCAACATGGAACTTGGGGTCTCTTACGGGAAGGAGCCAGGAACTGAGCAAAATTCTAAAGAACAGGTGCATCAACATCTGCTGCCTGCAAGAAACAAAGTGGAAAGGCTCAAAGTCAAAGGACATAGGGAACGACTACCAGGTTATATATCACGGCACAGATAATAAAAGAAACGGAGTGGCAATAGTTTTAGATAACAACTTAAAGACGCGCATAATAAATATCACACGGAAGAGTGACCGTCTAATTGCTGTCAAGCTGGCTCTAGATGGCCAGCAAATAACAAACATTATATCGGCGTATGCTCCACAGACAGGCTGCACGGAGGCCGAGAAAGCACAATTCTGGGAGGACATAGACGATGTGATCCACGGCATTCCCCCAAATGAATATAGACTAATCGGAGGCGACCTAAATGGACACGTGGGGACCAAAAACCTCTCATGCGGGACCGCGCACGGCGGGTTTGGGCTGGGCGAAATAAATAAACAAGGCGAAGAAATCCTGGAGTTTGCAGCGAGGCACGCGCTAACCCTAATAAACACAAACTTCCAAAAGAAACCGGAACACCTTATCACATATAAGTGTGCCGGACGAGTGTCACAAATAGACTTCATCATCTCGGACCTGGCAGTTAAGCAAAATTTCAAGGACTGCAAAGTAATCCCTGGCGAGTCGCTGACATCGCAGCACCGTATACTGGTTGCCGTGTACGCTCTACCCAAGCCGATAAAAACTGTGGTTGATAGAACACCTAGGACTAAGTGGAAGGGTCTGGATGGCCCAAAAGGTGAATCGCTACGAGCTGTGATAAAGGAATATCTTGAAACTGATCTGGGAGTAAATTATGAACTCGCCGAAAATATGTGGTCCAAATTTGAAGAACAATGCAGAACAAACGCCGCAGAGATCTTAGGAGTAGCTAAAGGACCGCTCGGAATCGGAAAAGACCCCAACTGGTGGAACGATAAAGTGAAAGAGACTTTAGCAAATAAGAAAGATCTTTTTAAGAAATGGCAAAGTTCGCAACTGGACGAAGATAAGGACCAATATAAGGAGGCGAAGAAACAAGCAAAGAAATGCGTAGCGATAGAGAGAGCACAGAATAGACAAGCATTCTACAACAATTTGGAAAACGCTAAAACTGCAAACGAAGTCCTTAAAATTGCCAAATCTAGACATAGAGCTACCATGGATATAAAAGCAAACAAATACATAAAAAGTAAAGATCAAACCTTATTAACAGACAATACGCAAATTAGAGATAGATGGTTCGAATATTATCAACAACTTCTTAACGAAGAATTCCCGAATGAAGATCCTGCACACTGTGAACCTACACAGGGACCAATACCCGAGATAGATGTGATGGAAGTTAAACTTGCGGTAGCCAAAATGAAAAACCAAAAAGCTACAGGCCCTGACGAAATCCCAGCAGACTTGTGGAAAGGTCTTGGTCCGATAGCTATAGTCTGGCTGACTAAACTATTTAACATCGTTTTATCCACCAAACGTATCCCAGACTCATGGCGCCAAAGCTATCTACTACCTTTTTATAAAAACAAGGGTGATGTGGCGCAGTGCGAAAATTACAGAGGTATAAAACTAACCTCACACACACTTAAAATATGGGAACGAATCATCAATAAACGTCTCATTGATATCTCTGAAATATCTCCTAATCAGTTTGGCTTCACAGCATCCAGATCAACCACTGACGCTATACAAACAGTAAGAATCATGATGGAAAAGTACAGGATCAATAACAAAGACCTACACCTTACATTTATCGATCTCGAAAAAGCTTTTGACCGAGTACCGCGTAAGCTAGTATGGCAGGCCCTGCGTGCCCAAAATGTGCCAGAGTACTATATCGAACTCATTAGAGACATGTACAACCATGCTAGTACAAGAGTACGAAGCCTGGCAGGCGTAAGCAAAGCATTCGAGGTCAAAGTAGGCGTCCATCAGGGTTCTGCTCTCAGCCCGCTATTATTCAACCTAGTAATGGACTACCTCACAAAGGATATATCGTCTCCACTACCGTGGACTATGCTATACGCCGATGACGTTGTGTTGGCTGCTGACACCGCAGGACATCTTCAAGAACTCCTGGATAAGTGGACCCACGCACTTGAAAAGTACGGCCTAAGAGTTAGTAGGAGCAAAACCGAATATATGAAATGCCCTTTCAGCGGAAACATTACACCTGATACCATCTATATTGGGCCGACTCCAATTCCCACAGTAGAGAAATTTAAATATCTAGGCTCCATGCTCACAACTGATGCCAATGTTGACGCTGACGTGACCCACAGGATCAGTGTCGCATGGCAAAAATGGAGATCACTTACAGGTGTGCTGTGCGATCCACGTATTCCCATAAAAACAAAAGGTAAAGTTTATAAAACGGCAGTTCGGCCGGCGCTATTGTATGGATCCGAGTGCTGGACAATAAAGAAGACGCATGAACAAAAGGTGCATACCAACGAAATGAAGATGCTGAGATGGGCGGGAGGTGTAACTCGACTGGATAAAGTTCGCAATGAATATATACGAGGCAGCTTTAAAGTTGCACCAATCACAGCTAAAATAACCGAACACCGCCTCAGATGGTATGGCCACGTAAAAAGGCGAAAAGAAGACCATGTGGTGCAACTAGCGCTAAGACTACCTGAACAAAAAAGAGGTAGAGGCCGCCCGCCATCGACCTGGTGGTCTAATATACGTAGAGACCTCAAGGAAGCCCAATTGCCGGAACCGACAACCCAGGATAGGACAACCTGGCGCAAACAAGTGAGGAGACCCGACCCCAAATAATGGGACATGGGAAGGAAGAAGAAGAAGTAAGACGCGAACCCTTTTCTGACGTGCAATTATCTTAATGGAGATATAATCGTCGGAAGCCATTGTTGCCCGAAGTATCGAGTTTAGTTCAATTGAGTCGTTTCCATCGATTAAATGAGCACAGAGGGTAATCAACATTAACGTTTGTACGAGATGGTACATTACTTTTTATTTGAGCCGCTGAGTTATATCATTAGAACAAAGAGAGAAATTAAAGATAACGATATGGATTATTTATAACATGTCAAACATGTGTAGGTATACATACAAAGCAGAAAACTACATGCTTATGTAGCGGTGGCTTGTTGCTAAATCCATACAACATGTGATCACTTTAAAACGTCGAACTTAAAACAAGTCATCGTGGATCTGTCTTCCTTCCACCGGCATTTTTCTTAATACTACCTGATTGAATTGGAGCTAGTTCCCTACCATTCTAAACTTTATCATGTTAAATAAATGTTTTTGAGTTTCTGTTTACTCCTGGATTGGCAACTGGCTCACAAGTGAAGCTACTGGCACACACTGGTAGAAGTGCGATAAAAAGCGTTGCTTCCCGCTGTGACGATTTACAGTGAAATATCTTCTCATTTTCTAGCTTTTATGCTTGATCATCTCTGATTACAATAATCATTTCCACAATATACCTGAGAGCGAAAATATTACAGTTCTCAAAAAAACCTTTTAAAATAGAGCTCGAAACTTGTGTCCAACAGTACTTTATCCAGCTCAACCGCCGAAAACCAGTAAAATCCGGCGCGTGCGGGCCGGCCGCGGTGCGGGCCGCTTGTTGTTTGAGTTGCCCTCGGTGAAGCGGGCCACGGCCCCACTTTGTGTTGCGACTTATTGCCGCTGCTGCTCGCATTCGGGTTACTGTCGTGTGAAGTAAGTCAGTTCAGCTACAATAGATGTTTTAGTATTAAGACTATGACTAGATATCTTTTTTGAGAATATCATTCTTACAAAGTTACTAATCTATGTATAAAAACTCGAGAAGGGTAGGATCAATTAGGCTCTTTTGTTTCAATATTTGCTTTAGTTCAGGAAAGGTCTTATACAGGAAAAAATCGGAACAATTAACTGGAAAATTTTAAAATTCTGAATTAACTTAAGTATTTTAGATACTTGATTGATATAATAAACTGCAGCCCATGCGGTATTTAAGAAAAGATAAATCTCGTACCTATCTCGTTTGAGTGCTTCAAAGGTTTGGTTGACAAAGGTTGTATGTCAAAAGTTTATGAACAGAAACACATTAATGTCAATGAAAAATTCTCTTAACGTATAAAATGCGATAATTGAACAAATGGCGCCTTTTTCAACGCATTACCACCTTAAAATATAAACATCAAAACGCGAAGTGTTCTCCATTGAGTTACTAAATTGTTGAATGTAATTCTGTGTGAATAAATAATCAACCCGCCCACAACACACAAATTAAACGTCAACAATTTCGTTTGAATACGAACAATTCCGGGAAGATAAACAATTACCTCGTAATTAAGGCCGAAAGGGAACGAAGTGCACCCCGAATGAATAACGAATCATTATTAAAAGTCATAAACAGAGCAGCGCGGCCAGTAGGGGCGCCTCGGGGGTACGCGCGACTCTGTTCTATAGTACAAGTTTAATGGACTTTTTGTACACTAATGGAAGCTTACTTTTTTTTTATTTATTACTTCAATCGTTAAGCCAGTGTTAGCTGATAAAGCAGTCAGTTGTCTCGTTTTTTTCAGTCTTTTCTTGTAATATGTAGTGAATTTGATCCAATTCAATTAGCGATAAAACTAAAATTGTAAATTGTACTGCCGCATGCCGGGCGTTTCTTGCCTGTTCTTTTGTTGACGTAAGGAGGTTGGAAAAACTGTAGCTAGTTTAAAGTTTAAAAGTATGTGTGTTGTGAGTTAAGTGTTATGTTTAAAGTGGTGGTGACATTGTAGTTCTACTAAATGAATTTAATTTTAATTTGGTCGTGATTTCTGTCTAAAAACTTAAGTTTATATTAAAATACTAGTTGTGCCCCGCGGTTTCACCTGCGTCTTCCCGTTACCCCGCAGCAACCTTTATCCAGGATAAATCATAGCCTATGTGTTTCATCAAAATCGGTTCAGTAGTTACGGTGATACGCGCTAACAAACATTCACACACACGCAAACTTTCGCATTTATAATATTGGTAGGAAAACATAGCCTACCATTAATTAAGGCTGTTATTTCGTAGCAGCGTAGCAGGTTCCGCTTGTACGTAGCGGCTCTACTGCCGCTACGCCGTCGCACGACGTAGGCCTGTAATAATGTGCTCGTCCGCGACCGCTACGAGTAATTATTACTTTGTTGTGTCGTCGCTCGCCCGTGGAGAGGGGGGAGGGGGGAGGGGGGGGCGCTTTATGACTTCTATACTGTTCAAGCCTATTATAAACTTGCTACGTAAATACTTCACGAGCACAAATTTGAGATTTAGAAGCTGGAATTGATGGAAATGAACTATGTGGCCTCTAATTCGTGATACAATACACAATCTACTCTATATATATATATAGTTTCGCACGCGTGGGCCGCGGTTTATCGCAATGAAGAGTAACTTATGTCCTTTCTCAGGCTCTAGACTATCTCTGTACCAAATTTCATCTGAATTGGTTCAGTAGTTAAGGCGTGAAAACGTAAACAGACTTTCGCATTTTTTTTGATATTTTAATAATTATATTCCTAAATAACCATACTAAATCATGCAATCATTTAATCTTCTTCTAATGTGATCCACATTCATTCCCTCAGGGTAAAAGCCTTCTCCAAAGAATTCCATTTTTCCCTATCTTTAGCAGTGGTCATCCAGTCTCTTCCTGCTTTGGATACAATTTTTTATATTAGTAGGGATTAAAACTAAGAGGTTGTACACATTGGGATATAGAAACATTATAACTTCGTTACGGTTTAATTCTCTAGAGTGTAATTCATATAAGGCTCAGCCGGTACTTCTGGTTCAGGAAAAGTGTACAACAACTCCATACAACATTAACGACGGTGCTTTGTAGTGCATTATTTAAGCAGTTCAGAATACTACCGTTGTGTTGTTTATGTATTTATGAGGTTTTCAGAAATGGCCGAGACGCAGCGGGAGTGACAGAGAGAACGGGTGCGAGGGCTACATTAAGGCTAACAGTAGCATGAACAATAAAACATATCATAGTCATCTTTTAATGACATTGAATTCGTCATCATCATCATCATCAGCTGGAAGAAGTCCACTGCTAAACATAGGCCTCCCCCTTTGAACGCGACCATGAACTAGTGTGGCCAAACTATTAATTGCTTTCATCTAAAAAGCAACACTATCGATAGGCCTATCGATAGCTTAAAACGAGGCAACACTATCGAATAACTATCGATAGTATTGCTGCTCGCGAAGTATATACTATCGATAGTATTGTTCCTTTTTTTTTTTACTATTTACAGTCTAGCGTTTGACCACAAGTCACCTGATGTTAAGTGATGATGCGGTCGAAGATGACGCCACGCTACACCTGGACTGGGAACTGGCTTTCAAGTGAGGCTGCTGGAACACACCGATAGGTGCTTGGCGACAGATTCTTAACAAGAGGGTGGTAGCTAGCCAGGCGAGTACTAGAACCCTACCTACCCTACCACCAAGCTATGGTTTCATCACGACGTTTTCCTTCACCGAAAGCTCAACCTCATTGTAGGATTCGAACCCACGTCCTACGGATCGCAAGCCGACGTCACTACCACTGAGCCATCATCGCTTTATGTTTTAAGCTATCGATAGGATCAATAGGCCTATCGATAGACTATCGATTAACTATCGATAGTTGACTATAGATCGGCAAAGCTACCATAAACGACTATTAGCGATTTGCATCCATCGGCTACCTGCGACTCTTACAGTGCCATTTAATTATTTTCACGGTCTAATTACTTACTAAATTCGATTAAAATTTTTGAATTGTCGGTGTTTGTGGATAACGCTGTGACCATTAATATATATTGTAGGTAGGTAGATATCATTTGAATTATCTGAAAGGAACGCCAATTTTATAGTCATACACGGTTTATAATATAAATTTTGTGCACTCGGTTATTGTACCGAGCTGGACGCAGTATTCTAGATCAAACGCACTCAGACACACACACACACACACACAACTCACGGCACCAAAATATTTCCAATACTTTGAAATTTCTTCCACAATTAATGATTATTACTTATATCTCCTTATATAAAACGAGTTGCGCCCCGCGGTTTCATCCACGTCTCCCCGTTATCCGCAGGAACCTTTTTCCGGTGTGTGTTAATCTAAGGTATAAGCTATCTCCATTCCAAATTTCATTCAGATCCGTTCAGTAGTTTTTGCGTGAGAGAGTAACACAAACAAATATCCATCCATCCTTCCATACATACAAACTTTCGCGTTTATAATATTCAAAAGTCAAAAGTCAATTTTTTTTTTATTCAATAGGATACATTGTGATCACTTTACATATTAGTAGGACTATCAGTATTTGAAAGATGCTTAGACATCCTTGTATTTCTAAATTATTCCATGTACTTCGCTCCTACACTACGCAGTGCGTATTACAAAACGCAAATCACACGTTCCTTTAACAGTTTGTATTGACATTAATTAATCTTAATTAGAACAGACTATCTGTATCCACTCTGCCAGTAAATTGAATGTAGCATTCGATCCGGCGAGCGACCGCGCCGGTAGCCGTGCGGTCGGCCGGCCCGGCCCGGCCCGGACCAAATAACGGGCAAAAACGGACCCGGTTATTGTATTTACTTCGCATGCTCGCAGTTGGTGGTCAGCTGAGCTCCGCGGGGATTTATACAGTTTTTAGGGGTCCGTACCTCAAAAGCAAAAACGGAACCCTTATAGAGTCATTTTGTTGTCCGTCTATCTGTCAAGACCCTTTTTCTTAAAAATACGTTAAGGTATCAAGTTGAAATATAAATCAAATACTCTGCAATACGTTCTCTTTCAGCTGTGAAAAAAAAAAACTTGTAACTTAACGCGATCAAAAGATATGAACGTTTATATCGTACATTTTTGCAGATTTTGCGATTTAACAAGGAAATCAAAACCTATAGCGTACTTTTTGTTGAACTAGAATCATGAAATTTGGCATGAAGCGAGGTCTTACAGCATATATGTAAAGAAAAAATCTGAAAGCCGTAAATATGTTTTTAATAACCAAAAAACAACAAGCTTGTTCGGAACCCTCGGTGCGCGAGTCCAACTCGCATTTGACCGGTTTTTTACACTAAACTCGGTCACCGTTTGATCGCAATCACGATCATGATACAAACTCAAAATATAATGTTTATTTATTAGGATAATTAATAAAGCATGTGATGACTTTAAGGCGTCAAACTTAACACTAGCTACGCCTTTTCTAACCAAAACCGGCAGTTCGCGAACACATTTTCATTTTTTTCTCATCACTAACTGATTGAATTTGTAGTCTGGTATTAAATACTTAATAAAATGATATCGTCATACGCTTATCTAATAAATACGTATTCTCTGTCGTCTCGAACAGGGAACACACACGATGCGACGGAAAAGAGTTTCATTCTTTTGCAATTCTTATAATAAACGATGTTGGAAAATGCTTTGTGCGGGTGAGCACCATCATTGACAGAGGTACAGTGCACCGCTTGAACGGTAAGTGTAACACATTTATATCTAGTCGAGCTGTGCTCCGCAGCTTCATCTGAGCGGACTAGATTTTATCACGATAAAAAGTTTTTTCAATCATCTAGGGGTATACAAAATAGCCTACGAATCATTCTACCAACTATACACAAAAAAATTATAAAAATCAGTTTTCAGCCTTTTGTAGGAGTTCGATAAAAAACAATGTGACATGAGATTTTGATATACTAAGAGATTAGATTGTATGCTGTAAGGGTGCACTAAGAAAGGATATCTTGAAAAGCAATCATTAAAGTGTTTTAATATCCAACTTCCATCGCATTCGTCCGATATTTCTATAGTTTATTTTTCTGTGTACACCTAAATAGAGTTACAATGCAGTTCAGAATCTATTATAGTACATATTATTATATCAATCCAGTTGTAGCGTGGCGCCATCTTCGATCACATCGACACTTAACATCAGGTGACTTGTGGTCAAACGCTCCCAGTAGGTAAGTAGTAAAAAAAAAATAAGAATGGACTGTAATTTATGTAGTGTTTTTTTGTTAAAGTTTTCATGTAAACATGTCAACATTCCCATGCCACGGGCTGGTCGCTACTCCACCACAATAGGATGACGCTTTTCCGAATATCTGTACTCTGTACTCTGAAACGCTTTGGGAATTATAAAAGCAAATATAATCGTGCTCATTAGTACGTGAGTGAATAAATTAATAAGCGTTTAATAGAAACAATTGTTCTGAATTCGTTATGCTCGTCGGGGAATTATGTTATTACGCGTACTGTGGCGGTAATTACGTGAGCTCGTAACTCTGTATCAATAATGTAATTTAATTATTAACGCTTGGACTGTTTAGAGGTCTGCCCTAACACAATATTCATAACAATATTATAATATGCGAAAGTAGCTCTGTTTGTTTGTTTTTTTCAACTTTTCACGATTTAACTGCTGAAGTCATCTTGATGGAATTTGGTAAGGAGATGATTAAATCCTCGAGAAGGATATAGGATACTTTTTATTGCGTAGTCCTCACAGGTGAAGCCACGGGGCGCATCTAGTCATACAATAAATGCAATAGTACCTACTATCTATTTGTTACTGTTTACTTTTTATCAATTAGTAATATAGTGCATGTTACATCCAAAAAAAAATAAAAAATAAAAATATTATATAGCGCGTAATCAAGGTCGCTATAGTTTGATATAAAAATATCTATTTTGGTAAATTTGGTCCGTTGGCCATTCAAGAACTAGGGCGGCGATAAGGTTAAAATTGTCAAAGTGATCGTGCCAAAAAAATTACCTGCCGGGCGTTTCTTGTCTGTTCTTTTGCCGGCGTAAGGAGGTTGGAAAAGGCGTAGCTAGTTTTAAGTTTGACATTTTAAAGTGATCTCAATGTATCCTTTTGAATAAAGTACTATTGATTTTTTTTCCACGACTGAACCAATGTTGATGAAAATTAATAAGAAAATAAAAAAAAACTAAAAAAAAAAGTATCCCGTATCCTTTCAATTTATCTCTTTACAAAATTGCATCAACATCTGTTCAAACCGACAAACAGAGTTACGTTCGCATAATTATAATATTAAAGATAAAGATAAATATGTTTGTTTGTAAACATGTGCTGTTACATAACAAGTTTGCATGCAGATCTTAAATATAATGACTATATACTGTACAACATGTTTTGCCTAAATAGGCGTACAAATAGAGCGAGATGGCCGCTAATTACAAGATAAAAAAGAACAATATTGATACTAGTATAATAAAATAATAGTAATAACATTATCACAAAAAATAAAATAATTATTGCAAATAAATAAACAAGAATCGACAAAGGTCATAGAAGTCATTGAATAATACAAATATAATTGGAATAAAAAAAGCCAAAAACAGATTATGTCATAAATGTCAAACTTCATCACAGAAAGCCCTGTCAGTAAAAAAAAAATTGTATGCATACGGATAAATGGTCCAACTGCAAAGACCTACGTGGCACTACAACTCATTTCATCAAACACGCTCACAAATACAACAATTTCAATACATACATACTGTGTGTGTACTTAAAACCAGTAGCACAATATCGAGTGTCCGTAATAGTGATCGATACACGGCGGCACTCCGCGATGGAATCACAACAAACTGCGCTCGGACTCAGAGCAACTTTAAATCTATACATTTGTCTCGTTGGTACAGTCAGCGACAGAATTTGCTGAACAAAAACCAAATTTTCAATTACCTTCATCATCTTTTCACACATACCTTAGACCACATCATCACTTAAAATCAGGAGTCTTTTCAAAATGCTACCTTGTTAGTAGGAAAAAAAAAAATAATGATATAATACGCATTTGTTAAATCGGATGTGACTAGCTACTTTGGTCGCTGACTGTACTAGGAGGCGTGTTGTTATCTCCGGGAGTCTCGCAGGAGGTGCCGAGATAGCGGGAACTTTACAGATATTTATTAAAACAACCCGCCAATGTTTGCGCCGCTGTCTAACTGAGTTAACAGGAGTCGACGCGTTTGAATTGAAAACGTTTGTTTGCTTCAGGTGAAAGGAGTTTGTGAAATTAATTTGGGTAGTGCTGAAATGTGAAATTACTTACAAGTTTAACTTTTATTTGTAACGTTGATGATTGATTCCCTTATACGTTTCTGTGGTATCCAGCAACCCGTATCGTACCGTTCACTAAAGTATCTGATTACAGCAGGATTATTATTAAGTTTTCGATTTAATCCTACTATGTAATATTATAAAAAGTTTGTGTGTGTTTGAATGTTTGTTACCACGTATAACCGTAACAACAAAACCGATTTTGATGAAATTTGGAATGGAGATAGCTCATACCCTAGATTAACAGGTAGTTTTTATCCGGGAAAAATGTTCCTGTGGGATAACGGGAAGACGCAGGTGAAACCGCGGGTCGCAACTAGTTTATTATATTGTTCTTTAGCGTATTTTACCGTGCTTAAAAAGAAGCAAAATATATTGAAGGCGCAGACGTTTCTAAACGATTGTATGTTATGTAGTTTCAGCTGTCTAAGTTGCAGACTTTGTTATCGAGTTTGCACACACTTCCCGTCAGATTGAGTTGATATTCCATATATGTGTAGTTTCGACGACAGTACAATGTTGTGCTGATATTGTGATAGTGGAGATTGCATGTGGTCGACGGAATAAAGAGATATGACATTTTATATCTTAGGTGTCGAGCGCAGTGCATTGTACGTAAGATTATGAACTTTTAAAGTTCAAATTCTGGATGGCTCTGAACTTTGATGGGCACACGTAGCGCTTACCATTAGGAGAGCAATTTGCTCGTCTTGGAAATCAGATGCACAAAGTTCTCTATGAAATTTATTTCGAGCTAAATTCTATTTTAGGTTTTCCAGTTAAATTTTTTGTTAAAAATTTACTTTGTTCTACTACAAGGAATTTGTTAATAAAGTGAGCGCACGACACAGATGCTCTGTTCAACTATTTTCAACTTGGAAATGAAATCCATTTGATCAACTTCCATTTTTCGCGAAGGTGACTTTACCGGTAAACATCACGAAAAAACTATTTCACGCCTGTCGGCGCTTGACGGAGGAAAAAAGCGCGTTGTACCTTTCAATTCCCTTGCAAATTCTATTATCAACTATGACTTGCGTTCCACTCTCACGCAATCGTAGTGTAATTTAAATAAATAGGAGGATAATCATTTACCTTAAGGAATCTAGAGTCCAGAATGCTGGCCAATATTTTGGACAAAAGAAAAGCCTCTCTATTCAGTGAGGCAATGCCGCCAGCATTTCGGGCACGTTTCTGGACATCAAGGATCATTTGAAATATCTTAAGACCTTCTTTAGTTAGTCCAAACGTTCCGATAGGTAATAAATAAGTGTACCTTACTTCATAAGACCTTGAATACCACTAGCGTGGCTAAAGAAACGAAAAATATAACGTCTGGGTGTTAAGCATTGGATGGCACCAATTCAAGCGCTAGATAGCTACTTATCACACTTTTTCTTTTTTTTATTGTTTCGTATACTACTATTTTATACATAATAATTTTGAACAACGTAGAAAATATGGCTTCCACAGGTGCGTACAACCTTCTAAGTGTAAACACGGCATGCACAAAAAAGGTTATGTACTTAATATTATAAAGAATTTAAAAATATACAAGAAAGAAAGAAAGAATTCAATTACTACTACTACGTGTGTAGATAGCAGCCTCTTATAAGAAGAGACTGAAGGGTTAAATATATCTAAGTCCTGACAAATATTATTGTATGCAAAACAAATTTTCAACTTAATACAACCAGGAAATATATTCATTTAGAAAAATATTTTAGGAGCACAATAACAACAGTGGCAGGGTTGCCAGGTGAGACCACCTGGTAACCCTGCCGCTGTTGATTACTACAACACTTACACACTATGATTGCTATTTTCACTTTGTCACTGACACTACCATTTTAAGATGCTTTTTATTTCCCGTACGTTCTCGTATGTGCCGGTGACAGCCCAGCGAGAGTTCGCGCCGCTCCATTAGCGAGTAATGGGTGCATGGAAATATGATTAACAGTGCGAGCCGCGGCGCCGCTACACGCTACACGGTACACGCTACATGCTCCACGCTACACACTTCACGCTGTACGCTCTACGGTACACTCTACGCCCCACGCTCACGAAATAGAACTGTGAAAGAATTTACGCACGAGCCTTCTAAATGTTTCTATTGCAATATTTAGCTGTACTCTCTATGTCGCTCTGCACTGTACTACGGGTCACAGTTGGTGTAAAGTATTGAAATGTGATTTCTAGATAGTTTCTAAAGCATCACAGTAGGGTATACCTTGGCGTCTGCTTATTTCCCGATCCAGTTCTAAATAATAAACAGTAAAGGTTTAAACAGGTAAATGTGATGCTCTCCGCCTTCTGTTAACTTAAAGAGGAGGCAACAATACCTTTAAGAAAATAAAGTTAGTCATCGACCCATCAATCCTGAGTTCCTCAACCTTATTTCGAACTTGTATTACATTACTCATTGTTATTTAATTAAGCCAAGATGTCCGTGATTTCATCAGAGTCTAAACTTCCAAACTGACTAAAAACCGTCCGAATTGTGTGAATTTGCTTGCGGGAGAAATGGCTTTGGATTTTAATTGGCCTCAAACATGCGGATACAAAAGTCATGTACTCGTTACTCATTCGCTTCTCCATATAACAACCCCGGTCCCACGGTTGGTCGTCAGGTCTGGAGCGGCTGATTTGTTGGAAAATGAACCCTAGGAACGATCACAAAATGAAAACGAAATGCACAACGTGAGGAAGTCACAGGCAGGGTGTATTCGATGTTCGCCGTGCTGTCTGATCTGTGAAAAGGCAAGCCGTAGGCCCCGGACATAATTTTGGATTCCAATTGTCGATAATTAAACCGTGAGCGGGTCCCGAGCCCGCGCCCGCCGGCGCTGTGTGTACAAAGAGTCGCGGCGAGTGATTCATTCTGTGCTGTGGAAGCTATTTTTATGCTCCGAGAATTTTCCAATAAAGGTGGCTACAACGCGGCGGCGCCCGAAGGGTTGCCACTCCGCCTGAACTCGCCAGATTCTCCTGTAATTTGTTACCGCCGTGACGGCGCTAGAACTTCTTTTTGTTTTTCCTAATTTTTTTTGAGGATTAATTTCATGAGCTCTTAATTAATGAGTTCATTTTTCTCGTTTCATTTAAACTTGTAATTTTTCCTCGCTCCGAATCAAAGTTGGGAATACCGGCCGCGGGGGCGGGCGGGCGGTGGCTTGCCGGAGTTACCATCTAATTACATTATATTCGAATATTTTCATGTCAGGGTTAATTAATTCGTAACGAACAATTCACGAGTTTGTTTTCGGACCGGACCTACTGTTTATGAGAACTGATTAAAGTAAATAAAGTACTCGTAGCAAGTAGCGACATGACCGCTTTGAATTTATTCTAACTTTTGAATGAGCGGAGGCAATCAAGGGTTTTATTGTCTTGGTACCTACCTACGGCAGCAAGTGGGCGAGCGTTTGAAGATTTTATTGTTCGCTATAAATTGATAGATAGACTACGTCGTATACTGTGACCTTTAATTGGCCGCCGATGGGTGGATGTGCACGAGCTATGATTCTACGCTGCAAGACACATAAAGCCGATCGTTAAGTGGCATCGCAGTACACCCCCACCACCCCTAGCGCCGCCTGCACCGGCACACCGACAGGTGGGGGCTGTTTAGTGTCGATTGTCCAAATACTTCCCGTCGTATTACACTTTATACAATATTATAAATGCTAGTTTGTGAGCGAGTACGTAGAGTAAATTTGTTACTTCTTCACGCTGATACGTCTCAGCAGAAATTAGTGAAATTTAGAAAATAAATATTTATTTATTTTTATTGTAAGCGTATATCCTGAACAGGCACATACACGCGATTTTCTAGACGAGACTTTCACCCGCGTGTTCCTGTGACCTTTTCTGGGATAAAAAGTAGCCTATGTGTCAATCCATGTGTTCACGCACACTGTACGTGACGATAAGGCAGCCGAATCGACGCAGGCTGCGCGGGACGCGGGGCGGGCCACACCGAAGGGGTCTGCGTCCCGCGCTCACCAGCGCGCTGCGTGCGCGCCGGACATTCGAGCAATCCACGGCCACGAAGGCCCACCTATATTACATTATATCTATTTGGCCTATTTTACCTATACATATTGAAATGTACAATAAACTACCAATCAAGAACCAACTCTTTCTATTTAACTGTACGCCGCTGCGCGTACACCATGGTATCTCCATTCCAAATTTCACTCAAATCCGTTCAGTAGTTTTTGCGTGAAAGAGCAACACACATACATACTCACAAACTTTCGCGTTTATTATATTAGTAGGATGGCAAATATCCCGTTCAAAACCAAATTCTTATATTATGATAAGGTTATAAATATACTAAAAGAAATGAAGGAGTATGGTTTTTTTTTGTATCTTGCTACTTCTTACAATAACCCACCTACTTTCTGTTTGCGTGCAATTAACGAGTTATCTTTCATTCGTTGTCTGCGAATTTATACACCAGTCTTTGTATACCATGTCTTTTGAGTGGAGAATTGAAGGCTACCTGTCCTTTGCAGTCGACTTCACTTCGAAACTTCGACAGTAAATTAAGTACTATCACCAACAAATTATAGAGAAGTACTTCCGGCCGCCATTACCGATCGATTAAAAAGTTGCCGCCGCGGAATAACTCGATTGCATTCGACTCGCCACTCGCCCCAGCCACCGCACTTTACATTATTTACACGAACATTATGAAGCGACAGCCAGCTCGTTGGAGGATTATCACGTAAAAGTATTAAGTGATTATCATCATAATCATAATCATCAGAAGGAGGAAATCCACCGCTGAACGTAAGCCTCCCCTGTGAACGCAACCATGAACACTGGCTCCCTCCGA
The DNA here is from genome assembly GCA_931315375.2 of Opisthograptis luteolata. Taxonomy (NCBI): domain Eukaryota; kingdom Metazoa; phylum Arthropoda; class Insecta; order Lepidoptera; family Geometridae; genus Opisthograptis; species Opisthograptis luteolata. The sequence goes on from OV928054.1 coordinate 10,811,689, forward strand.
TTCTTACACTTACACTGGCATTCAAGTGGGACTGCCGGAACATACCGATGAGTGCTTAGTGACAGATGCTTACTAGCTAGGCGAGCACTAGACAATGCCCTACCACCACCAACCTTTGTATTATTGACTAACATTTCACTAGACCGTAACGATAAAATTATTATTAGGCAATCGAGTCCAGCGCCTCACTAATGCATTTACGCATTAATTTGACGCGAAGTTAAATTGACGCGTTAATGTTAAATGGACTCACCCCTCACCCCCCGCACCGCGCACCCCGCACGCTCGTTCTGCGCTTAACTTCTGAAAGCAAAGTTACGCTCGCATTACATGTTATGATGTCGTTGTGGCGCTACATTTTATAATTTCCTCCTTTACATTATTATAATGTATTTATATAGCCATCGGAGCACCTTGCGTTCTTTTCCTATGTCTATTCTGTGACTAGAGTTATATAGATACTTATCATCACCAATTATAGATACTTGATTAATTTATTATTTTTGTGAAACTGAGCTACCTCCCAGAGCGGCGCTATCCATTGAAGAAAAATAAAGAAACATCAACAAAGGATTATAGGGGATATGGCACTATAATGAGGCCTGTGATGTGATATGAATATATTATGATACAGTTGATTCTTCCAAAACCTGGCGCCATTCGTGACGTGTATCTCTAGCCGACCAGCACACTACGTGGAACCAAGCCATTCACCGGAGTGATTTATTTGCCGAGACGCAGTCTCCGCTAAGGATGCGTCGGTCTCTCGTTAACCATGTCCGTAGTCCCACTGCTGGGACTCCAAGCTTCAACAGAGAGCGCTTGTTCGCGCTGACTCACTGCGGCGTAATATACGGTTCCCGTATAATGCAGCGTCAGTTACAATTTGTTCCGCCTCCGCCGGCCGCGACCCCTAGATGACACAACAGCGCCCCTCAGCGACTGTAATCGAACAAATGTGCTATCTCTTGTCCCGGTCCCGGCACCACGTCCCGGAATAACAAGCGGGACGCAAATATCGGCCGCAAGCACATACAAAATGACATGTAAAATATTTTTTACCAATAAATTGATTATTCTGATTATTATTCTGATTATTCAAGTGTTTCGGAAAATGGGCCCGAATTGTGGTCACTGTTTATCTCCGCTGATTCTGGGAAGGACGCGCTGCCGATAGGGTCACGAGTCGAAGTGTTACTCTCTGTAGCCTTATCAGCTTTGTTACAGTATTTTAGATGTCGAAAAGCTTGAGCCCTTCGCAGGACAAGGTCAATTTCAACCTGATAGCTTTTTTACTTCATACATACTTCAAAGCAAAATTATGTAAACATTGCTAAAGCAAGACTTCTCAAACAATCTTCATCTTGTAAATCGAATTCTTAAAAACTTGTAAACTTTTAGTTGAAAATGAAATAACAAAAACATGAGAAGACAGGAAGGAAAACGTCGGCCATGACTATTCGTGTAGAACCCCGCCGGTGTGACTACGGATGTCAGTCTGACATTGTCAGAGTGACAGTACTTGCATGTTATGAGGTGGCAGTAATCACCAGGGTAGGGTATGTGGCACGCCGGCGCTCAGGGGGCGCGACGATTTCAATATCGGCGGCGAGACACGACGCGCCGATCCCTGTTTATGGGTAAACAATCGGCGGCTCCATAAATATTCAGTATTTGCTCGGCTGCGGCTCCCTCCCTCATCAGGATGTTTTACTTATTAGCTTATTTTGAACGCTGTTCACAGTTACAAAGCCGGAAAGTTGTTTATGGAAAATGGTCAAATATTTTATTCTCTCTTTTTAGGATTGTTGATGCAATTTCCATAAGAGTTATAAACCACTTAGAGGCTGGCACTCTTGAATGCCGCTCAAGTGTTGATCAATGCTTGAGTAGCGATCGAGTGACGTACTTGTACGAAATGACAGACTCAAATCTGTGCTGAGCGTCATTCTAAAATACCAACCTATGAGCTGTTTTTCAATCTGACTGCAAATTGTATTTATATCTAGCCCTGTTGCCCTACTGCATTCTGATGTGTCCCGCTCTCAAATCCGACACAGCACAAAAGATATTTAAGTAACCTGGTTTACTCTCGCGCCACGTATATAAACCTCCCATTGAAATTCCAAGACGTAGCGTGACATTTTTCAGTGCAAGCTGCATTCAACGTTGTCACGTGTATCTTCACGCTCGGTTGGAGGCGCGCCGTGTCCCGCCACGTCTCTTCACTTCGTCACGCGGCCGTGGCACGCTCGCTACGACGACAAAGTGTCGGATATTGGATCAAGATCCATTCTCTCGGTGAGATCAACATACCGCGTGTCACATCAAATGTAAAAGCGTGCTCGCCTCACAATAGGGACATGCTTTTCAAGTAGCTGATTTTTATTTTACAACTACCTAGGTGTTCCCCGCATGAAGTACAGTTTATCGCGATAAAAAGTACCCCGTGACCTTTCCAAGGTTTAAATTTCTAAAATAAAACTAGCCTAAAATACTCCTTATAAAATTAGCTATCTGCTAGTAATGTCTCGTCAAAATCGGTTTAGTAGTTTTAGAGATTAGCCGGAACAAACAGATACACGGACAGCCATAAAAATGTTTTACAGACAGCCATAAATATGTAATAAGATATACTATCATGTATTATGCATAAGCATTTAGTGAAAAGCTGTTAATTTGAAATTACAAACACACTTCAATTTTATTTATTTTGATGTATATATGTAATTATGTATGTATAGAAGATGTCGTCTCGTCAATGAGGAAGTAATTACAGCGAGTTAGCCCACAAATCGCCATCACGAGCTCAATGGGCAGTTAATGGGGATTTGTGGACAAAAAGTTCACTAATCTTCATTGATGGGGCAAGTCAATAAGGATTTGTCGGCTAACCCATTACAGCAACTGTTTTCAGATCATCAAAAATAAAGGAGACGCATTCAGAAATGAGAGGAAAAAAGCTATCGTTTTAGTTCCACAATAGGTGTTATATGGCTTGTGATTTAATCCACGTATTCCGAGCTCGCGACTAAAAGGAACCTCTTCATATAATAACTCCGAAAGTTCCCAACAAGTTGTATAACTCAATTGATCCCAAAAAATCGTCGCTCCGGGGGCAATCGTCGCTAATGGCGCAATATCACAAGTATATCTGCCGCCGCGGACACGGCGCCCGCCCACGCCCACCTATGTGTCCACTACAATATTGGATGTTGTGTTAGTTCACACCAGATAATATACAACGTGTAACATAGTATTCATATAGAGCCCAAGTGAGGGTATACTATAATAAATTACCAAAAAAGCTTAACCGACTTAAAATATAGTTTATTCAAATTCAATTCAAATATTTTTCAAATATTTTTTTTAAAACAATCCATTTTACACTTTAAAAGAATATAATGTCGGTGCAGCTTGTAAAATCTATGTTCTTAGGTCAAGTGCTACAAAATAACATATAAACATTAAGTGACTCAATCATTAATCTTTGTAATATTTTTTTATAAATAGATCAAATTGTATTCTTATCTGACTTGCCTGTAATTTTTTTTTACAAAATGGCCAATAAATGTTTTTTTTTACTACCACACCAATGGGGAACAAATTAAAATTTACAAAAAAAAGTTTACTTACTTTAAATGCTCTGCTAAGTGCTCTTCCAGGAATGCATTTGACACATCCCTGAAACCGCTGACTATTTTGACCTATGTCCTGAATTCTGTATAGGTCATTGACCTATTAATGCCTATTCATTTTGAGTGCCTCAGTGAGTAAAACCCGTGTCTTTTTTAAAGATCTTATTTACATGTAACCGCGCGCGTTTAACCATAGTGCGGCCTTGCACTCAGGCCAACTCATTGTCAAAGCAAACTGCAAAGAAATTCTCGTGCGCTCTGTCAGTCGTAACGAGAGACATTACTTCCCAAGTCAGCGGGGAATTTAGAACTTCGCCGTTACGAAGTCGAATTAGTTTGGTGTTGCTATCAGTTCTATTTAGTGGCTGATCTGTCACGGACTCTCATCTCTAATTACTGTTGATTCAAAGAAACGTTAAAGTTTTTCTCGTGATTGCGGACTATTTAGATGACAAACAAGCTTGGGACTGTAGTGACCTTGCTCCAATTCAATTAAATAGTAATAAGAATAAAATTGTAAATGTGATGGCGCCCAAAAATGTATCCGCCGGGTGTTCTTGCCTGTTCTTTTTCCGGCGTCCTTACGCAGGGTGGAACAGGCGTAGCTAGTTTTAAGTTTGACGTTTTAAAGTGATCACAATGTATCCTATTGAATAAATCATCTTCTCATATTTCTATCTATATAAGTATTTATTTCTCTATATAAGTATGTATATCGTTGTCTAGTACTCATAACACAAGTTTCGAGCTTAATTTGGGGCTAGGTCAATTTGTGTGCAGATGTCCCCTGTATTTATTTATTTATTTATTTATTATCTTTGACCACATCGTCGCTTAAAATCAATAACTTAACTCCGTCCCCTTGTCAGATATTTCTAATAATATGTTCATCATCATCATCATGTTTCAGTCCACTGCTGGTCATAGGCCTCTCTAAAAGTGAGCCACTGAGCCTGATCTTCAGCTCCTCTCATCCAACCGCTGCCAGCCATTTTGCGTAAATCATCGCTCCACCTAGCCGGAGGGCGACCTACACTACGTTTGCCGAGACGCGGTCTCCACTCAAGAACACGTTTGCTGGAACGGTTATCGGTTCTTCAGCTACTATGTCCAGCTCATTGCCACTTCAGCTTGCTGATCCTATGTCGAACAATATATTATTTATCATCAAATCAGTATACACAGGCAAACAGATTAGGAACTCCCACATAAATGTGTTTAAAGCAGTCGAGTGACCGTGTTACGTCAAGATCCATCTAGTCCGCAGTACAGCCGCCGACAGGAAGACAAACAGAGCAAATGTCGTAACTCCATACCGTGACACGGAGCTTACCCACCTACCGACACTCGCAGCTAGGGGTGTCCTCTTTAAAAATAAACATCGATATTTATATTCGATGTCCCTAGAAAAAATCGATATTTTTTCACTATCGAATACTTTCCACAAAAGTTTAAAATTACCGTTTTCCAGTGTTATACCTATATTTGTAATCAAATATTTGATAAATAAATATATCGATATATCGAATACATCGAATCAATCCGATATATCGTAAGGAAAACATCGAATAAATTCGATATATCGATGTCAAGTGTATATCCCTACTCGCAGCTTCGGGTAACGACTCTCGGGATCTGACTAGATAACTACTTCACAAGTCTGTTTTTGTTGCTGTTACCCTCACTTTGGCTTATTAAGTGGAGTTTGATTGCTTTAGGTACGGAACCCTGCCCCAGCAGGTGAGCTAATTGAGAAAAAAAAAATGAACGCACCTTGTCGCTAAACTATAATGCCTGAGCATGTGTCGCATAGAGAACCATCTGTTTGTAAACGAAAGTTAATTCGACATTAATTCGGCTAAATTTGTTGTAAGATCGTAACACAGATCTGAGTTAACAACAAAATGTCAATGCTTACAATGAACGGAAGGAGGGAGACGGGTGAAATTGGTTTGTCATAATTTATTACTTACTCTCAGTTCGTTAGTGCGGGTTGTTTGATGTGAAACCTAACTGCATTCCGTAGAAGCGGCGTCTTGTAACAAAATAACGCGCCACCATGTGCCTCTGAACCGGCGTTTTTGACGGAGAGAAGGGGGAGTGGGGGGGAGGGGCACAGATTCGTTAAGATGATTTTCATTACTCTAATGTTCTGCTCCACAGATGCCGGTGGCGGCGCTTTGAGATTTAACGCGGTGCACCGTGCAACGCGCTCGCGTAATTTGTAAGTTTATTAATAGTTAACACAACCTGCGTCTTGTTTTCTCAAAGCAGCTCTGCATTTTACAAAGTTGATTATCTCTGTGATGTTTTGGAATCTAATCTAATCATCATCATCAGCCGGAAGAAGTCCACTCCTGAACATGGGCCTCCCCCTTTGAACGCCATATGAACGGGTAATATTAGCCATTTGCATCCATTGTCTCCCCGCGACTCTTACAATGTCGTCAGTACCAATCTAATCTAATATCTGTACAAAAAAAATCCTAATCCGCTTAACTGTTCCGGTGTGATTACGTAGCCAACATCGAAACAAATTTACAAAAAACAGCAAACATTTATCATATTTATATTGTGGGCTGGTAGGACGAGCGACACGGAGCGTGCGGCCGCCCGGTGTCACATGGTACAAATGTTTACTCCATGTTATATACTGGCACTGCTGACCACTTCACTTTGTAGCAAAATATTATTTGTAACTTGTGAGTTTGCAATTTCCTAGTACATTTTCAATATTAAAGTGAAATACACGATGAATATTTATGCATTGTTAGCAACCTATTGTATGAGACCGATACCGATTTTGATGAAACGGGAAATCTCTTTTGTAGCGAACAATTTGCAACAGGGAACGATACTTATTGCCCTATTAATTGTTTTTTATCCACTTGCCACCGGCTGTCTGATTATATAGGCTCAAATAAATAAAAAAAAAAAATTCAATAAATTCTCAATAAATTCATTGAATCTTTGAATCTTTGAATCTCTGAAATAACAGACCCTAGGTGTGAAACACAACCACTCAAGTGTATACTGGAAAGCACTGCCGACTGCAGAAACACATATTAGCTCACATAATATGTAAATAGACAAGTTGTTAAAAGATAAATAACCGCCTCCCCTGGCGCGGCGCTTGTACCTACATATTATTATGTTATAGTTATTGTGAAAGGAAGGATCATTCGATCAAATTTGTATAGGCAGTAGGTATATGGGTGCTCTTGACTTGAGGGAGCGTCCTCTATAAAAATACGCCATATTTCGTCCGCGGGAATATATCGAGTGTAATTCCTGAAATAACGTTCCGCAGTTTTCCTCGTTTGCCATTTTATTTGATATAACAACTTATCGACGGATATCGTTTACGATAGTGGCTTATCTGGTACGTAGAGAGTAAACCTATAGTCCTACTAGCTGTGCCCGCGGTTTTACCTGCGTGAACAACATTTTATCTTGACAAAAAGTTCCCTAAATCCTTGCTCAGGGTTCAACCTATCTCCATATCAAATTTCCTTAAGATCAGTTCAGCGGTTTAGGCGTGGAAAGGTAACAAACAGACAGACACGGCATTACCAGGTGTAGCGTGACACCACCTTCGACCACCTCGCCACTTAACATCAGGTGACTTGTGGTCAAACGCTACCCTGTAAGTAGTATTTGAAATATACCTACTCCATAAATAATACCATACTTACCACAGATTTGGAGTAGATACTTACCAACTGAATAGAGAACTGATAATGCAGCATTATTTATTGCAACACCAATGTCCGCAGCGTAATAAATGATTAATTCGGTTATCGTTCAATACATTTGTTGGTAGTTATTTAGCGGTAAACGATCACAAAGAGTTAACCCTCCCGCACACGGCGACGTAGCGTCAGCGTATCGTAATACGCGCCTAGTACGAGAGCAAGACGAGCACGTACACTGCAGACGAGGCGGTGCTGCAGCGAAGTGTACGAGATTTCCATTGCTCTGCAGGAGGCCAACCGCCAACCTTTACAAAACCGTCATGGCTCTGGAACATATTATTTTAACCTTTACCGGCCAGTTTCAATAACCTATCTATCCACGGTTTGTCCTACTGGAGATAATAATTTGACACAAGCTCCATACAAGTAATGTCAAATTTAAATCTCTAGTAAGGCAAACCGTGTTTATATAGGACTAGCTGTTCCCTGCGGTTTCACCCGCGTGGGCTACAGTTTATCGCGATAAAAAGTATCCTATGTCCTTCCCCGGGGCTCAAATAATCTCTATACCAAATTTCATTTAAATCGGTTCAGTAGTTTAGGCGCGAAGGCGTATATATTCCGTATACTAAAAAAATTATTCCCGCACTTCGGTGCCCCCTCACCGCGTTACCTGCTGTAGGTATCCATTATCCTATTTTAATTCTAGGTTAATTATTTTTCGAACCACGCGTTTGAATCGTGCTGTTAAAGGTCTTCCTGGTTCGCGACCGCACTTTACCTATTTCATAGATTCTCCCTCACCTCGCCGCGTTTCCCGCTGCGCTGGGGTGCGGCGGGTTTATTTTTCTACTACTACTTACATTTTTAAACTCGTGATATCTTTCGAATGGAATGTCCGAATTGAATGATTCAAAAAGTTTTATAAAGGTATTGAAGCAGTTTTGAATAAGAAGTAATTTATTTTGATAAGGATTAATACCAAGACACAAATAAAGAGCCTTTTCTAGAGGCGGCATTAAAAATTATTTTTTTTAAATAAAATATCACTTATTGCGGCATAACTATAATAGTTAGACATATGCTCTCGCGGACTTTTTTGTAGATCTTAATAAGACCTACAAACCCGTAAAACATTATTTTGTTCTAGTGTCAATAGTTTTTGCAGCGCACGCAAAAATAGGTTTTAGATTTCACACCTTGGGTTGCAAAATAGCAATTTTCTTACGGATCGCTAATTTTTTGAAAATAAAATATAGCCTATAGCCTTCCTCGATAAATGGGCTATCTAACACTCAAAGAATTTTTCAAATCGGATCAGTAGTTCCTGAGATTAGCGCGTTCAAACAAACAAACAAACAAACAAACAAACTCTGCAGCTTTATAATATTAGTATAGATATTGAAACCGGCCGTAAATAATGTTGCTCAACATCATACTAGCTAAACGAAACATTGTTGATTAGATCGAATGACAGAACGATGCTATATGATAGAACGAGACACACATTTAACGCGACGTCACCAAAACCAAAACGTCTCTGCCTCTTCAATAGTAAAGTACGAGTAATGTTTTTAATAACTCTACCATCTAAATTTTCAATGTAAGATTTGAATAATGCTGCTGATAAGAGACAGAAGTAAGCATCCAGCTCTCGTACTCGTTGCGTTTTTACGGTACGTTGACGACTCGTGTGCGGAAGACCTAATACCTGTACTAGCATACCTCGTTAAAACAATTACCCGCGTACATCCCGCACCCTTGTAATGATTCCGTACATTTTTTATTCGCTCGCTCGAGTCTTGGGTCCCGTACACCGGAGTAATGAAATTAAACCCCCCGCGCCCCGCGCCCTCCCCGCACACGTGCCGCCATTAAACCTGAGAATATGGAAGGATATCGCGTTACGTTGTTTATATGTGAAAAGGCTTTGCAAATTATTTGACGCGCGCCTCAGTGGACGGATTTGGGTAAGCATTATTGCTTTACGAATATTTCTCAACTTATTATGCTTAACTTCCAGCCGGAGAGAGACGTTCCTTATTTCACGCGTACAATCGTCAATAGTATTGTTTGGGTTGGTTTGTACTGAATGTAGTAAGTCGTCAGATGTTCCCATTGCTGCGGACCCACTAGAATCGGTTTCAGTTAAAGTTAACTATCGTCAAACTTGAATGAAAAATATAACCATTAGTTATTTTATTTCATACATCTACTATCCTATAGTTATTTTTTACTACGTATCAAAAAACCGGGCTTCAATGCGTTTACATACACTAGTGGTATCAAATATTGGTGTCGTGAAGCGTTAGCTTCTAATATTGATGTACTAGCACAGTCAGCGACAAAAGTATTCCGATTTACTTTATCATCTTAAACACCAAACTTCGACCGAATCATCACTTAACATCACGTGTGAAAAATATTACTGATCTAATACACATTTAGAAAATATAATTGTGAAAGCGTTGTTTCCTTCTAGCAGCAATTTATTTGTCTCACACAGAGAGACCGGCTGCCGCTCGCCGGTCGCGCTGTGTCATACACGTTCGACAAACGAACATTATTAGATATACTCGTATGTAGTAGTCGCTATAATAGTCTCCCGCACACAGAGTAAGTACCTACATGAACCCTTGGAGCAAAGATAGCTCAGTGAGGTCAGCTTGCAAACCAGTCGTAGGCTCGAATTCTGCAATGAACTTGAGCTTTCGGTGAAGGAAAACTTCGTGCTGAAATTATAGCTCAGTAGTAGGGCTGTTGTAGTGCTCGTCATGTCGCCAAGCAAGCACCTATCGGCATGTTCCGACAGCCCCGTTTGAGAGTCTGTTCTTTATTCATGTATAGCTGCCACCTTCAAACACATCGTCACTTATAGAACAGATCTTGATGAATTTTGGTATGGATATTGGATATGGTTTGAATCCTGAAGAAAAACATAGGATACCTTATATCACGATAAACTGTGATCACGGATAATAACGTGGCTAGTAATTAAAATGATGTCCGTAAGTAGGTGTCATTGAAAGCTCTTCCCAAACAGTTTGCCGGAGGATAGGATCACGTGCTGCTAACTACGTGTCCCATCCATACGGCGCGGCGTGCGGCCGGCACTGCGATAATGGGTGCGCTACATTACATTTTTATACCCTCCGCGGGTCAGGCGACACTCGCCTCTGTTGCCTTCGTGATAAGGTCGCCGGGAGGTGCCGGGCACGCTGGCGCGCCGATAATTGAGTAAATGAGTGTCGTTGACAGTTTATCAACGCCGCTTCTACTGTACCGTACGTATTGGCCAGTACCTCAGGTTGCTTCTTTTTCAGCTTAACGATCGAAAGATGTTTGAGCTCCTGGGGGTTGGTGTGCGCAAGATGGCTCGCAAATAGACTATAATGTAATATTTCCAGTGAAATTACAGCGATAAACTGTAGCCCACGTGGGTAAAACCGCGGGCGCAACTAGTCTCAAACAAATTTGTGACACCAAATACACCAGCATTGTGATTTAATGCGAACCTCCGACACGACCAACGGCAGATATCGCCCTCAATATAAACCTACATGCTCCCTAACAACCTCTAGTTCGAACACAATGAGTGTACCCTTAGATAAAGCGCCATTCTTACCTTTATATCGTAACTTACCGCCGTACACCTTCCAACGTGTGACCCGGCTCGTGAGTCGCGACTCGTGAGTCGTGAGTCGTGACTCGTCCCGCGTCACGTGGTCACGTGCTCGGAGGGGCATTGTGCGTCCCGACGCTCGTTCGAATCAGGTGGGATGCTTTGTTGAAAAAAGGAATGATAGCTTCTGATCGAAAAATCATTGTCATGTTTGTGAAGGAAGATATCGGATCTGTGCTTGTAGCCATTGTGAGTGTAGAGATGACGTGATTGGCGCCTGTAACGGGACGGGGAGGTAGTTGTGGGGGCACACCTGAATACTGTCACGTTTCAGTCCTATAATGATTTATATCATTGTTTTTTTGTTTAATAACTTGTTGATGTTACGGTATGGACTCGTCATGAATGTTGCGCGTTGAAAACTATATGTGCAGTAGTTGAAAAACTTAAATCATAGAAATCAAACAGATATAAGTAATCATACAGATATAAGAATAATCGTCATTAGTAATAGGCCAAATAAATTCTATTTTAATTCGATAATTTCGATGGAAAAGAATTGCTGACTGATGAGGCGTTTTCTTAATAGAAAATTATATTAACTAACTAACAATAACTTTCAAAGTAGGTCATTAATCATAATGGCTCTAATCCACTGCATTTTCTAATAAGTTGTTGGAAACTATAGCGTCCCCTCCAACCCGTCCCGTCAAACAGGCATTTTGATTTTTTACTGCTACCTAAATTTGTATTTTAACTTGTAATAACAATCAATGACTTTGCAACAAACAAAAGCACGATTCATAGATTTGATTGATCACAAATATTTACGTTCGTACACAAAAGAAAATCCACAACTTTTTTGTTTGGTGGACTGTGGATCATGCGGGCAGTTCGACACACATTTCTTATAGATCACCGTCTGTTTTAGTTCAAGAAACTAATTTTATTTACCTAACTATAACAGAACGCATCATTAGATTTTATAGTGATTTTATAGCGATGATGGCTCAGTGGTCGTGACGTCGGCTTGCGATCCGTAGGACGTGGGTTCGAATCCTACAATGAACTTGAGCTTTCGGTGAAGGAAAACATCGTGATAAAACCATAGCTTAGTGGTAGGGTATTTTCTAGTACTCGCCTGGCTAGCTACCACCCTCTTGTTAAGAATCTGTCGCCAAGCACCTATTGGTGTGTTCCGGCAGCCTCACTTGAGAGCCTGTTCCCGGTCCAGGTGTAGCGTGGCGCATTTAACATCGTCATTTAACATCAGGTGATTTGTGGTCAAACGCTCCCCTGTTAATAGTAAAAAAAAAAAAATTGTAAGCATCTTGCGTCATCATAAACACAGTAAAACGAATGTTACAGGAGATGTGAGACTTGTTTCAGAGTGTGTCCTACATCCTCGAACACAATGAAATCTACACACTGCCGTGAAGCTTCTGAAACAACGCATATTGTCCCCGACGACGCCGACGGTCCCCAGCAGCGCTGCAGGTCGGCGGCGCGTGGAGTGGAGGCTATTCATTCCTCAAACTATTATTTACCGAAACTGGGCGGTCTGCAGCGACGTCAACTCTCCTCGTTACCCGTATTTCTACTCGAAACGATATTCGAATCGCGAGGTGAAATCGTATTCTTTTGTAGTTTGAGCTAATGCTACCATCAATCACGTCGGTAATTCCATCGGCCCAATCTAATATTCCCGTTTCGGTGCCGAGGTCGCGAGATGCGAGCGCTCTTTAGCTCGCCGCCAAAGGAAACCGGGCGGAATGAAACGAGGCGCATAATATAAAAAATGTATTTTATCTCGTAACAAACCGGGTCCAAATCAACAACTGCGGGACGTCACATGAAGACGTCCCCGGCGGGCGGCGGCGGCGGCGGCCGGTCCTCCTCGAACGTCACCATCTTGTCGCGCCGCGCCTCCCCCCGCGCCTCCACCCGCGCCTCCCCCGCCGCGCGCCCCTCCCCGCGCCCCGCCAGCGCCGCCAGCTCGCCGAGCGCGCCGCCGCCGCCGACGCCGCTCAGGTTGAACTCGCTGAGGCTGCGCGGCACGAAGTACTCGACGCAGCGGTCCGCGCCGCCCGCGCCGCCCGCGCCGCCCGCGCCGCCCGCGCCGCCCGCGCCGCCCGCGCCGCCCGCACCTCCCGCGCCGCCCGCGCCCGCCGACCGCCGCGCCGGCCCGAGCCGCCGGAACGCGGCGTCGGGCGCGGCGGCCTTGCGGCGCGGCAGGCTGTTGAACTTGAGCGGCGCGGGCGGCGCGGGGCGCGGCGGCGCGGGGGAGGCGGGGGGCGGCGGCCGCGGTCAGGACGGCTTGCAGGCGGGCGCGGGCGGCGCGCCGTGCACGCGCGGCGGCCGCGCGGCCGCGCACAGCGCCGCCGCGCCGCGCAGCGCCGCCGCCGCGTCCTCGCGGATGAGGTTGAAGCAGGTGGCGACGAGCACGATGCCCACCAGGATGTAGGCGCAGCAGGCGGCGCGCGCCGCGTCCTCGGCGGCGGCGGAGGCGGCGCGGCGGCCGGGCCGCAGCTCGCCGAAGCCGATGGTGGCGAGGCTCGAGAACGAGAAGTAGCACCCGTCGGCGGCCGGCCACTGCTCCGTGGCGCGGAACAGCGCCGCGCCGAGCAGCACGTACAGCGCCAGCAGCAGCACGCTCAGCGCCACCGGCACGCGCGTGTGCTCGCGGCACCCGCGCCCGCCCAGCGCCTGCAGCTGCAGCGCCGCCTGGAACGGCGTGCGGCCCGCGGGGGCGGCGGGGGCGGCGGGGGCGGGCCGCACTAGCGAGTACAGCACGCGGCAGCGGCGGGCGAGCGCCTCGCCGAGGGTGGACAGGTACAGCATGATGATGGGGATGCCGACGCACGCGTACGCGATCGCCACCATCTTGCCCGTCGACGACTTCGGCGTGACGTTCCCGTGACCTGCGGGGGAGACGGATCGTTCCTTCTGAATCTGTTTCCGATGACCCACTTCCAGGAAATCGTTGATCTAGAAGACGTGCAATCGAAAGCACCGGGAACCGAGGAGCTCGGAATCGTTTGAGAGTTATTCCAAAAGTATTCTTTCCGAACCGAGTTAAATTCGGAGGCCGTAACTTTTTAAAACACTCCCCGGTTTGCTGAAAATCATCTCACCTATTGTCGTGATGAGCGTGAGGGCGTACAGGAAGCTGCTGGAGAACGTCCACCTGTAGTCGTCGCGCTCGAAGCCGCCGCCGCCGAAGGGCGCCTCCCCCTTGACGGCGCCGACGAGCACCTGCTGGAAGTCCAGCAGCTCCTTGGCGGCGAGCTTCGTCCAGTTCTCCTTGTAGAGGATGTTGAGGTCCTCCGTGATGGACCACAGGCGCTCGACGGTCCGCGCGCGCAGGCGGGCGGCGGCGTCCGGCGCGGCGGGCGGCGGCGGCGCGGAGGCGGGCGCGCCGGCCGCGCCGCCCTCGAGCGCCAGGAACAGGAAGCCGCCCAGCAGGTTGTAGGTGAGCACCAGGAAGCACACGGCGAGGCACGTGAGCGGCGACGTGCGCCGCGCCGCGCTGCAGCGGCAGGCCGGCGGCGGCGCGGCGCCCCACGCCGCCCCCGCGCCGCCCGCGCCGCCCTCCATCCCCGCTAGGCGCGCGGCCGCCGCCGCCGCATGCCGCTACCGCCGCGCGCCGGCCCTGCAACAAGCGCTGCGGCTGTAGCTCCACGTGTGTACATGCAACGTCGCCCGCAGTGGCTTACTGCGCTGCCACTTATTACATTATGAAATAAATTTGATACACCCGATATTGTTATTGACTCCACGATGAATTTCCTGCCACCTCGAACCGCAATTTGATGCTTATAAATGCGGCTTTCTTCTCGTCGAATCTCCTTTGATACGTTAGAAAAAAAAAATTGGTTGTCTGTAAAGTCGGTTTACTGACGATAGTGACAACGTCGGTTGACCGATTGTGCTTCTTTCTCGCTCGTTCCGCGCTCTCGCTTGCACTTCAAGCCTTACACGGAACGCCTCAGAGCGAGATAACGCCGCATGAGTAACGCCGCATGAGTTATGTTTTTTCGTGCGTGCAGCCGGCTCTATCGAATTGTAAGACGTTGTCACGTCAATAACATATGATCACTTGAAAGATAGACACAAAGTACACGTTATCTTTAGCGACTTCGCAGAGGCGTTTTACGTGGTCGACCTCCACCTTCTTATCGAAAAGTCAAGCACAGGCAGGATTTTGTGGCTCCTTATTGAGACTGCGCAAATTCTATCTCCTTAACCGATGACAGCTCGTCAAGATCGGAGGTTTTATAACCGCAATAAGAATAGTATCATCTGGAGTTCCGCAAGGCTCACATCTTGGTCCCTTTCTCTTCTTAGTTTTCGTTAATGTCTTATTCAACGTTTATGTATAAGTACCAAGTGTTTGCTGATGATCTCAAATTATAGTCAAGTGTGTGTGAGTGTTGTATCATTGAAATAATTAGTGATTGATCCTCAGTCACTAAAATTACAATCAACCACATATACATAATATATTTTCACATCAAGTTTATAAGAAAAAGGAATATAACCCCTGCGAACTACTACATTTACAATACTCGTCCAATTTGGAGTCCCTCATACGTAGTACATAAGTTGTAGATGTTGAGGTCAGTTTAGAGATCCAAGGAAAGAAAGACGATATCGATTGATTTTCCATTGTCTTTCTTATGCAACTAAATGTCGAGACGAATAAGTTATTGATAAGTGCCACTCGGAATTTTGAACTTAAACACCCTGACATATTGTTATTAGTTTACTCGTGGAGTTTCGTTATATTTTCTGTAAAACGATTTATTTGTTCGACGGATTTTGTAGCATCATTTCAGCAGAACACAAAGTGCGCGTTCAGAAACAATTCTATTCATCCAATATAGCTGAATGTCGCTGTTTACTGCGAAGCTATTCGTATTCATGCCGTATAGTTTTACGAGGCCCGCAGATTAAAATATACTCCGACTTTATAACCCGCTTTATCGTACAAATGTATTCAGTTTTACTCAATAAAAAATACATTTAGCTTGTTGGTGATACGATGGATGAGCGTCGTAAAACGTTGTTTAAATGAGGCATCTCGCGGTGGCAGTAACAAGTGGCGATAGACATCGTCTGCTCCCGCCGCCACATCTTATTCATATTGTGTAAGCGTACGCTACAGCCGAAAGTAGTTCCTATATTAGTCGTGCATTCTTGTACATACGCAACTCCCAGCCAAACAAAAAGAACCTCATTTTATCCTATTCTCCTTATGAACTCCTACTTTAGCATATCGGGTAGTATTTGATCTAATTCTCACCTATGCTAAGTGATAACGAGGTTGATAATGAAGCATGCTTGCTAAGCAGAACCTGTTCGCTCTGGACTTAAAGGCTCCCAATTATACTTATCGGGAAAACAAAGACGCTAGCAGTGTTCCACTCCTTTGCCGTTTGCTTTATAGGAATATGTAGAAGCAAAGCGCTGCAGTAGTTGTAATAGTTACTGACAAATAGTTCCAATTTGTACAAGTGTCGCTCCAAAAGCTGATCAATAAATGTCCGCTAAGTGCATTACTAAGTCCACTCTGCTAATATCCAACGCAGTTAAGCTCGGGCGAGCCGAGCGGGCGGGAGGCGCCGGGTGCACCTTACTATATATTATTATGTATCAATTAGTGCAAGTGTCGCTGCCCCAAGCAAACAGTTTGTGCAGCGGCTGACTGTCGGTCGGTCAGTTCTGTTGCAAACCAGTGGCAGACTGTTTGAGGAGCGTACTGTCATGTGGGACGCCAGTGGCACTGAAGTCAAGATCAAACTATATTTATTAGTAGATACAACATAATTATATGCTCACCTTAAAACATCAAACTTAAAACTAGCTACGCCTGTTCCAACCTTCTTACGCCGGCAAAAGTACAGGCAAGAAACAGCTGGCAGGTGATTATTTGTGTGCGATCACAATATTATTCTTATTACGAGTATTACTAATTGATTGAATTGGAGAAATTTCTCTACATTTTCAACCTTTATGGTCGTCTTAATAATACGCTATTTTATAATAAGCTTACGTGCTGCGACCACTACATAGTTTAACATTTTATCGATAGTTTGATGTCTGAATCAGATATTGCTTGTAGATTTGGGCGCGTCCTTATTCCACGCGCTACTATGAAACAGCACTAAATGCTCCGAGCTCGGGTGTCTCCGGAGACTTGTTCCGGGAACGTAATACGAGTATTATATCCATTTAACTGCAGTTATGACACCTGCTTAAAGACTTGGTGACCATATTTTCTAGATATTCTGGTTTTAATGTTATAAATTAACACCAAATCATCACCCTAGCCCAAATTCATGATTATTAGATGAAGTAAGTTGTATGCAAACAACAGTTAAAAATAAACATAAGACGTTACGGTGAAAAGCTGAAACAAACAAGCAGATTGATCTACTAAACAACATTTTCCAGTCCAGATAGCATTTCGCGACATCCACGACCGTCGTCATATCCGTTGCTCGTACATTATTTTCTGTTTTCCGTATGCTTTATAGCACGTTTGTTTAGCGTTGGCTCCCCGCAGCGAGCTCTACGGACAAGTTTTCAAGGAAACGGAATGCGTAATAGAGCTATAAAACGGATCGCAGACGTCTCTACGTCGAGTCGAACGTATGATTTAACGCGGAGCGCAGATAGCGGTGATTAATGCGCGGGGCTGGCGGAGTTCCGCTTCTAACACGGATTCTTAGTAGTACACATTAGCTATTTGACGGAGCACAATTATGTCAAGCTTCAACAAATTAGACGGTCTAATTTGTTGAAGCTTGACATGATTGTCAATTGTCTAATTTAGACCTACCAACGTGAGAAAGATCTCGCATTGATTTGCTAATCTGAATTGTGAGAATCTCTAATTAGATTAGATTCAAAATGAATCATTTGTTTCCTAGAAAATTGTAATCCAAGTTGTACCCAAAGATTTATTTATTTATTCAAAGACACTTGTCGTCTAGTCCTTTTACAAGGGGATGCCACGCGTGAGTCCATGAGACCTGTAAAACTAGTTGAACAAAAACATAATGGCGTTATGACATAATTATAGCCATTCAAATAGGTCGAAACCTTTGCTTGGGTGAGCTATAGAACAGAATGTGACAAGTGGAAAAGTGGAAGCACACACTTTTTCTCTTTCTCTCTTGCTTTCTGTAATTTCGTAAGTAAATTATTTGCATGAAACGCTTTTGTGATTCCATTGCGAGGAGCTGACTAGAGTGACTGGAGCCCGACAGTGAGTCCGGCCGCCGCGACCGCAGCGTGTGTGCCGACCACTCGCCGAGAGCCGCAGCGGACGGAGCTTCAGGTGCGGGGATCGGAAATGTTATACCTAACACTAACTCCCGATAATGAATTAGGTTTCAGGTAAATCAATTTCAGCAACGTAAGCGAAAGATTTTATGGTACTGTGGATACGCACTTGAAAGCCAGTTCCCCATTCAGGTGTAACACGTGTCAACATCCTTGATAACATTGTCACTTAACTTTAGGTGACTTGATGTTCAGTGCTAACCTGTAAGTAGTAAGAAAATAGAGTAAATTTATGATTGACATCAAGTAAAGTGTTAACTCGGCGACACTTCACCGCTAGAGCGAGTGCTTTGAGTCCGACGTCGCAACTGGATCTAGCTGTCAGTGACTAAGATTTGTGACGTCACCGCGCGGTAAGTCCGTTCAACTCAGGGCTCAGTATTTATAGAGAGTGGGCTCGGAGTGAATCAAAGACGGTCCGAGGTAGGAGTGCTTACCGCAGTCGGCGGGACGCAGAGCCTTACAAAGTGGACGCCGAGTTTAATTTATTGCGAGCTGCGGAAGTAACGCCGGGTCTTAGTCTTGAGCTCCGCTACAGGAATTGTTTTGATAAGGAAACCGTGATTATTACTGTTGAAATTTGGTTAAGCACATGGAAATATTTAATGGCGTCTTGACAAACTGGAAAATTGGATACACGAAAATACTTTAGAAACACAAGTTTTGGAAATACAAATAAAATGTTCATGTTGACAGTTTAATTGCAGCCAAAAAGCACAATATGAATGACTTTATATAAATTAAAGATGACTTCGTTTAGCTTCGGCTGAACTTTCAGATCAAATGACGGTAGAGAGCAGCTCGCTCACTGCGACACAATACAATCATACATATCCGTACATGAACATAGCGCAGCTAAGAGAGCGGGTCGTGTAAGCCCGACGTATACCTCGCATACAAGAATGCCATCCAATTTGGTCGGTGAAACTATTAGGGCGTGCCGCCACCGCGCGGCGGGTGCTCGCACAAGTGGCGGCCCGCGGCGGCCCCAAATTAAGATTAACCTCGAGATAGCAGGTGGCGCCGCCGCCGGATCGGTGTCAAGTGTCGCGGTTGTGTCGCCAGGTGTCCCGCGCTATCTGGGACGGCCTGTCTTATGAATGCTGTTTTGTAACGTTTGCAATGTGTAAGGAAGCTCGTTTCAATTTTCTTCGTTCCGATCTGTGGTGTGTGTGTCTCATTGCAGGTGTTCCACGTTTTGTGTCAATCAGTGTGATTTTATACAATAAGATTTTCCCTAATATGTGGATAGTTTGCACAATTACAGAACCAAACTCAATATCTTGATTAATATTCACTATGGTATTGAAATCAAAGCAACTTTCTCAGAAGCACTTGACCCTTTTCCGTGATGTCGCCGCCGCCCGCCCGTACCAGTAAAGACATAATGACAGGAGTGGCCGACACCGAACCAACCCTTCCTGGAACTAGGCGGCTAGTAAACAAACAAACCACTTCCGACGTACTGGTGCCTTTTACAAGCAGATATCATTTCGCGCATCAATGTTCATTAAATCAAACCCCTAGCGATACGCAGAAAAGTGCCCTTCTCGAAGCAGAACACAAAAATGTTGAGAGCCAGAGAGACTCGAAATAGCGCTCAGGTGGCCTCCCATCTGGTGAAAAGTTATTTTACATCGCAGCGTTATGTCCTGCCATTAGATACCGTTAAATGTGTACCGTTATTAGTCCTTGCCCGGGAGTGTTCCCCGCCCCCGCGCGTGAGAGCGTACGCGGAATGGGTTCACGGGCGCAGTTCCCATTCAATTGGATCGGGGACGGCTCGTTTAGTTTTTATGACCTTTGACGCTCGCCCAGACTTTGAAGTTGTTCATCTCGAGTTAAAGGTTTTGTTTAACACAATGTGTGTGGAGCTTAGTTAACGGGTGTTTGAGAACCAACAAGCAAACGACAGCAAACTAACGACGCCCCAGATGTTAAGCGGGGCCCATCACCTATAAAACGTGTCTCTACCTGGCCACGCATCACGTGCGCTACCTTGAGGGAAATGACCGAGCGAAATTAAGGAGAATGCCTCATCTGTGTGTAATTTGAGCGGAACCCTTCCCGTTGG
The DNA here is from genome assembly GCA_931315375.2 of Opisthograptis luteolata. Taxonomy (NCBI): domain Eukaryota; kingdom Metazoa; phylum Arthropoda; class Insecta; order Lepidoptera; family Geometridae; genus Opisthograptis; species Opisthograptis luteolata. The sequence continues at coordinate 10,832,068 of OV928054.1, forward strand.
CGCCGGAACGGAAACAGATAGTGGCGGCCCCCGCGGGTGTCGGTGTCGGCGGCTCATCAGTAGGCGGCGCAGTCGGCACGCGCCACTCGGCGGTAGGTATCGCGTTTTTTTCCCGCTTTTCGGCTAATAGTAATGCGTGCCGTAACGTAATGGCCGCGCGCCGCGCTCCGCATAACAAACAAAACAGAGCGAAATACAAGGCGGCGGCAGTAGCTCAATGTTGAGGCAAATAACAGACTCATTTAAAATTTTATAAAAAACTTGACTATTTGTATTTCTTTATTGTACCAAGAACGGCATGTCATTTACTATGATATTTCAATGATATCATATAAAACATTAGTCATCACGCAAAATAAGTCAAAAACATAAAAAGTCGGTACAATATTTGGAAAAATTAAAGACGTTCACAATAATACCGCCAAATAATAATAATAGTAATAATTCCGCGTTCACATATAGCTAAAGCTGTCTTCCAATTGTCAACAAGTAAATCAATATCAGTGTTGTTGTCCAGGAGTGCAGTGTCCTTAGTCAAGATGCATTCTACATCGTTCACGATAAAATAATCCAAGAATACACTCTGTATTGGAATGACATAGTTCAACGTTATGTCACGTGGTCAAAACAAATGACGATCGCTACATCCCATACAAAATGGTAGCCTAGATGCATTAATTATGATAAACACAATCGTACCTAACGTCAGAAAGCGTTCTATGATTGAAAAATAAATGTTTGCGTCAAACATTGAATTGAATTATAGCTGCTAAGTTCAAAAAGTTGGCTTTGAAAATTGTCCATTGTATTGCTTTAATTGAATGTTAGTAGGATGTAGAATACTGTTCGCTTCGTATACGGGATGTTGGTAATGACAGGGCGGAATTGCAAGTGTGTGTCGGAGCGGAACACGCGCGTTTTATTAGCGGCAATAAAGTAAACTGATACGAGATGTCGGCGCGCGAGCCTCACTCGGCGGAGCGTCGTCGCGGCCGCGGCTCCAGCGCCTCTGGTACGTTACTCTAGTGTCAGAGATAAACTAAGATAAACATAGACGTTACATTTTTACAATCAAGTAAGATGTAAGTTTGTTTAATAAATGAAACGAAAAGACGAAACATATCCAAATTCAGCTTGAGAGATAATAATAAGAGACGATTAAAAATCATTTTATGAACTATTAGGTTAGGTAGGTAAATAATGCGGTTTAGTTTGATAGGTAAACTACGTATTTCTTATTATAAAGTTTAGTTTAGTGTTTTTTATCACCAAATAAATAATATGTTTCAATGTAAAAAAATTAAAATTGTAGAAGAAAACGGACAAACAAACTTCAGAATGCTTTTTATTGCGATAAAGTATATATCGGTAGGTAATAACGATATACGGTTTATTGAGCTTTAAACATTGCCTTATAGAGTGCGTCGCCGAGCGGTTTCCAGCTCAGTCTCCCTCTCCACATCACACGCAATTTCGCAGCTGATCGGCGTTTACTGGCGCCTCCCGGCGACACGCGCCGCCGCGCCGCGGGTTACAAGTACTGCAGGCCAGCGGAAGGGCTCCACTGTGCACGTCATTTACGTGTCTAAAATTGTGGTCATTACTATATTGCCAGTAAAGTGCGTCAACTCGTGAACGGGTGCTGCTTGTGGGGTCTGGTCTGCTTTGGTTGTGATCCCGTAACTCGCTAATATTCATGTTATCCCAATGTGCACAACCAAACAAGAGAAATTTTATTAGATAAGCTAATTAAAAAATATCGGACTATTAGATGACAAAAAAAAGTTTGGGATTTTAGTGAACTTGCTCCAATTCAATCAATTAGTAATAAGAATAAAATTGACAATGTGATCGCGCCAAAAAATTACCTGCCGGGCGTTTCTTGCCTGTTCTTTTGCCGGCGTAAGGAGGTTAGAACAGGCGTAGCTAGTTTTAAGTTTAATTGTGATCACAATGTATCCCATTGATTAAAACAAATTTTGACTTTTACTTTGACTATGGCTTTGAAACTTTCGTACCGATCGCCGCAATGTTAGTGGAGATCGCAAATTATGCTATCCTATCCTATCCAATTAATATTATAAATGCGAAAGTTTGCGCATGCGTTGAATATATGCTACCACGTATCACCCCAACTTGCTACTAGTACAACATATAAAAAATACAAAACACAAACAACAGTTACCTACGCTGAATTGCTTTCAGAGCAGGGCTAGTCACAAAAATTGGTAGGGCTTGTTACTAATATTTTAAATGCCAAAGTAGAGTGAGTTGGAATGTTTACTACTTTTTTTAAGCTAAAATAGCAATGGATTTAAATAAAACTCGAAATGAGCTAGCTTACTTACTAGATTAGATACCTACTCTTTTTCCCGAAAATAGGTTTCTGCGGGATAACGATAAAACCGCGGGTCGTATAATATTACACAGTTGTCCTGTCTGATTGAGGGTCATTTCAACGTGGAGCCTATAGTCTTACAAACTTAAATTGTAAGTATATAAATCGCTGAGCAAAATTTAAAAACGCGACGCGCCGCCGACTCCAGCGGCAGCGGAGCGGCGCCGCCGACTCCAGCGGCAGCGGAGCGGCGCCGCCGACTCCAGCGGCAGCGGAGCGACGCCGCCGCGGCGCATGCGCGGCGCGGCTCACTGCTCGCCTGAGCCGGCTCTAATAAAGCTCAAGTGATGCCTTAAAGCTCCATAGTTGACCGGAAAAAATAGCTTTCAGCGATAAATCCGCATTTTTTGCTTTCTTCTCAAGTTTTTCATATTTTTCTGAACATTTATTGTTCTCCACACCGCAGTGCACTAACGTAGGTATTTTATATTGTAGTATTGTTTTATATGACGCAAATGGTTATTGTTTATCTTGACGATACGAACTGTAGTACAGTGTAAAATATCAGACGTTATCACAGCTAAACACAAAAATCATCTAGTAAAATGTAATTACATAGAGAGTCATCGACATCAACTAGCGACGACTTTCATTGGCACCAATCACACGGCTCAACTGTTTGCCGCCGCCGCCGCCGCAGCCAACGGCGCGGCCCACACTTGTCTAGTGGAACTTTAAAACTAAATTAAACGTGTACCGTAATCATTAAAGTTCGAATTGGAGCATTTTGTTCTGCTTCTACAGATATTCAGCAGCTTTTACTCTGTGCATACTTAAACTTAAATATTCAATGATTAGAAACGAACAGTAACTGTCGTAGTAACTTTTCAGCATACCCATCATGTTACGAACAGCCAGTTATTATTTTAGAGGTGAGCTTCTCTTCCGAACAGTGTATCCGCGCAGTTCCAACTACCACTGAGCCAGCGAATATACAGACGGACAACTTTGCTTTATACTATGTCGATGATACAATAAACAAGCGCGACGGCTGCTCGCGGCGCCGCGCCCGCCGCCCGCCGGCCCTCTACCCGGTGTGATGCTATCGACGCGCCGCAGAACGGATTCCTTTTCGTAATACACTTTCAGTTAGATTTATTAGTACACGAGATAAAGTCCCACAGTACGGTGGCTGGAGTACTCTCCGATACAGGAGATAAGTCGACGGGGAACAGCTTACATGCTTCTACTCGTACTCCCCGGGAATCGACTCTGTTGTGCTCGCTGGACCAGTATTATGCAGCGTGGGATTGTTTTTATGGAATAGTAGTTTTAGAACCACATCATATTATTATTATTATCTACAAATGCAAAAAAAACAGTGTGTATGTGTAATACATCAACTGCATCTTCTTATGCCAAACAAAATAATTGTTGAATAGTCCACTTGCCGTGAAGTAATAAATAAAAAAAAATCCCTATCCCTACTAATAATTTATATGTGAAAATAACTTTGTCTGTGTGTTTGTCTCGCTTTCACGTCTGAACTACTGAACCGATAAAAACTTCGTACGAAGATGGTTTGAACCCTGAGAAAGGACATAGGATACATCGCGATGAACTGTAGCCCACGCGGGTGAAACCGCGAAGAACAGCTAGTAATAAATACACGACAACAACACACAACTACAACTGCTACAACAACTGCTATACAACAGCTGTGCATCCAGAGTATTCCGGAGTGTCGCGCGTCGTGCACTCGAAAATCACCCTAAAGGTGTCGGCCTTTTGTTGTTAATTAAACCACAAGTTTTCTGTATAAAGATATATTCTTTGAAACACGCTTCAATTTGGTACGAAGTCGACGATTGAAGTGAGGCACTGAGCCCCGCGGTGAGCAGGCTCGCGCTGAGGGGACGCGCTCACCCACTGAGCGTTATACATAAACATGGCGTGCAAGCATCATTCTCAGAAATGTATTTACGGTGAGTTATTATCCCGCCTCTCATACGGAGGACGATCTCAATTTCAAATGGAGCAAAAACAACAATCATTGCCGTAACGTGAATAAACGAAAATTGTATTGCTCAGTATTGCGATTAAACAAGCGCGAGTAGGTACCTACCTACGCACAGAAGTTGTCTACAAAATGTAGTAATATCTCTATTTTCGTTTTATTAAAGGTCGCGCGAGTGTGGTGACACATTTTCTTGATTGGTGGACCATTCACCGCAAGCCTTTTTGTTGTAATCACCGCAATAATACATAATAATAGAAGCTTGCGGCGAGACGTTCGGTGACCGGCGACACCTGGCGACACCTAGCGACACCTGGTGACACCTGAGTACATCTAGCGGCTCACCGAGGCCTCGTTCTTAAGCTAACTACTAGAAACTAATCGGGTTTCCCCAGCAACATAAATAACGTTGTTGTTTTCAACATTTCATTATTTTTAAACATCTGCCCTACATTTATCGAGGGTTTTAATATCGATTAATTGTCATACCATCCAAAACCGTACATCGACAGGTCAGATAATAATCGATGGAACACAAAATCCAATATCTCGATATCGATTTCGTATAGCAATTCGACAACAAAACACTCGTCATGTTGACCGTTTCATATACTTAAACCTTCGATATCGGGTCGAGACATTTGATAAAACGTATCTTCGGTTATCCGAGCTGCTGATGTACAGTTTTTGATAGTAATAAGACAATCGGTACCATTACAACTTTCACTGAAATGTAGGGTAGTAAGTATGTAACCCTTGCCGAAGCTTAATTTTTCTCTGTCTCCCGTTTTAATTATTGGTGCGGTGACGTTACAACTCGTGTTTGTACAGACTCGGGCGGCATTTATTTGAGTTGAGACTTCTAAAGGGTGCGGGGAGAGGGGCGGGGGTGAGAGGGGGTAGGGAAGTAAGATGTAGCTCGCGAACGAAACAAAAATGAGCACTTCAGCTACTATCTGTCTGTGTATCTCTGACCATCAGTCCGCTTTCATACACGCAGAGTCTGCTTGGGAAATACCACATCTTCGCCAGTTAATCGACCACCAAGCAATAGTATGCAAACATTACTCGTAGTAGTAGGTAGTGTATTGCGGTATAGGATATTTAACTGTAATGCTGGGGCCACACTAACGGAAAATGCCGTTCAATAGCGCGATGATTGACGTTTGACACAAGTGTGGCCACGACATTGGACAACGGCATTCACATTGGCGTTTGACGTTAGCCGATAATTCAAGTGCAGTCACGTTGACCGTTCTAGTGTAGCCACTCACATAGTAGCGTTAATAATAATTAACGAAATATTTATCGCGAAGATATGCATTGACATATTATTATCTCATTCCTTCGTTCGTATGTACCCGCGCTGAACTGAAGATAGATACGTAATACGTACTTGCTGTTTGAAAATACATGTATACAATAATAGATCTGTCTATTCTTTCCAGTGATAGCACATGAGTAAGAGAGCGCATCAATAACGTCCCGCGGGAGGAGTCGACTTGTGTGTGCCGTCGGAGCGTCCCGCCGGCCTCGTTACCGCGCCGGCGACGTCACACAGCTGCTGTTCCTACTGGGTAGGCGCCGCGCTAATGTCACGGACAAAGTTGAACGACAACAATGCCGTCCCGAGAGATCTGTTCCGCGACATCGTATATAATGTATTGTGTGTGTGGCTGTCTCTGAGCTCACATTACACACTCTATACCTATATATACGTGTACGTCGGCAGAAGTACACTGCAGAATACATTTAGAGAGGCTAAAAGTGACATTGACATTGCACTAATGATACATTTGATTTTTCTAACACTCATCAAAATAAATATATTTTGAAGTTTGATTTGACATAACATCTGTCAACTACAAGTCTACGATTGGTCTAAAACATAGATAACAATTCTCTTTCCTTCATCATTGATCTAAAACCACTTTTTGACAATGACACTGACAGCTTTAACTTGACACAACGTCGTAAACAAGGTACAGTCGCACAAGCGCCATCTACAAATAGTTTTGCGCTCACATTACACTAGTTCCAGTTCAAAGTTATATTCAGGAGCCAGCGCGAGTGCGACTCCAATCTCATGCTTGAACAACGATGTCGGTGACACTAAATTGTACCTATATACAAGTTGGGCAAACGGTTTTAGACACCACCAGTGTGTGTGTGTGTGTGTGTGGACTTCTTCGCAGGAATTACAAAACTGTAAGTACCTATATACTAATAATAACACCATCACATACGTTGACTAGACCCCTAACTAGGATTTTCTCTATTCCGAGTATCAGCAACTACTCGGATCCACAACACCCAGGCACGAAACAAATACTGGTGCTCTTTTTCAATGCACAAATATTTATCCCATTGTGGGAATCGAACCCGTGATCGCACACACGAGCACCTACTGCGCCACATCGGCCGTCTGATTCATTTTACAAAGCGCAAACTCTGACAAATTATATTTCACAATGTATTTTAGTGAAACTTTGTAAAGTTCATCGAGGTTAAATGTTAGATTTTGTATTGAATTAACTTTTAACATCTACTTAATATATAAAATTCTCGTGTCACAGTTTTCGTTGCCATACTCCTCCGAAACGGCTTGACCGATTTTGATGAAATTTTTTGCGCTTATCCGATCGGCATACTCGCGCGCGCCCCCGGCCTCGCTCGCACGACCTTCGCTCCGGGTGCTCACGTTCAATGTGACAACTTTTTTCGCTCTCTATATTCGAGTACAAGTATTCAGTAAGCAGGTTTTAATCTATCCATACCAATATTATAAATGCGAAAGTAACTTGTTTTGTTTGTTTCCTATACGACTAAACCGCTGAACCGATCTTGGTGAGATTTGGTATGGAGATAGATAAATGTTCGATTCCTGGAAAAGGACATGGGATACTTTTTATTGCGCTAAAGTGTGGTCCTCGCGGGTGAAGCCGCGGGGAGCTAGTTTGTTAATGTTTACCGTACATAGGGATAGGAATACGTATATTAAGTATTTTGAATTGAATGTGTGTTAAGGTTTATCGTTTCAAATTTTATCGCTGTTCAAGTATTTGTCATCACCTACAAGGCTGAAGAAGTTATAAATCAAAGGAAATTAAAGTTTTGTTAAGCTCATACCAATAACTTGCAGAAAGTAACGAGAACAATTTAGTACCTATTCAATATCCAAATGTGATATCAATTGTGATGTGAGAGAGTGAGCGGGGTGCACCACTCGAGCGAGCAGTACAAACAAACAGACTCTTTACAAATAACAATTTCATATAAGTTGTGATAACACGACCTCGACGCGGCCTCGCGCTCTAATATAGGTATTGGGAGCCCGAGCTCGACACAAACAATATAAAACATATTCCGCGATCTCGGAAACTACCTCTGTGTACGTAATAGGTATGGCTACATATATTTCTAATACAATCATAATAATCTGTGATTATAATAAAAACCAACAACGGGTGCATCTGCAGGTCGGACGCAGCGGTCTCAGCCCCAATACGTTCTGGCTTCTGGCCCACGCCAGTCTCGCGGGTCACACGCCTGCTCGCGCGGCCCGACTTACCTTATCGTACTAACATGCTAGAGGCTATTTAGTACACGTACTTACTTACATTTTATTTGAACTCACACACCGAGTGTGTACTAAGCATTTTTGTGTGCATGATGTGTTTTCCTGATAGGTATTGGACTTTCACCATGTCCACCATTATTGTATTAATTTATATGTATACGCTTGTTTTGTGTTATATAGTCTGCTGGCAAGGCTAAGAAATAAAATTAAATATTAAAACCAATAAAGTGTAAACCATAAGTGTTTTTGAATAAATAAATAAGAAAAAATTTAATGCTTGCGAGACTTCACGTTGCAAATTCTTGGTGAAACGTCGTCACTATTATAAAATGCACGAGAATAAAAGTTTGTTACTATTATTCGAACGATTATAAAATGTGCAAGTGACGGGCGCCGAGCGCCGCGGCCGACGGCAGGCTCCGCGACAACACGCGGCGCGGCGTGGGCGCCAGCTGCCGCCGCTCCACTCGACTCGACTCAATCTCGACTCGAAAAGACGACAATCTTCGTGGTCGATGCCGCGCCCGCCTCTGTATAAGCGCGGACATCTACTTTGAATAACAGTGACTTCTGTATTTTTAAACGAATAAAAAAGCAATTCGGTTCGGTTTTACGATTGCGGCGGAGCCAAGAGCGGAGTCATTTCCCTAACATGCGCCAGCCGAGCTTTAAGTAAGTTTTTTACGAGAGTGCTGTGTTAACTCTAAAGCAGTGTCTGTGAGGTGCTTGTTGGAGGCATGCCTGTGTACGGCGCCGTGGGAATGTCGTTTAGCGCCTGTTACTTAGTCGTCCGGAGCGCCTCGTTACAAGCTCGCAAACATTCCGTTATGTGACGTGAACACATTTGGCGGCGGCTTCCGCGCCCGCCGCACCAGACCCGCCGACGTACTTACATATCTACATTTGACAAAGTCTTCCCATCAAAATATGCTTAATACGCTTAAAAACAAACAAAATATACATACATATTTATAATTATTTATAATATTAAACATATTATGACGATCTAGAAAAACGTTTTAAGTATCATTGTTTGGCATGTTTTAAAACTCGTTAGTGTATGAAGTAGTTAGAAGCGGCCCAGCGAGCGGTTGGTTGTAAACAGGTGCTGCGTTAAATCTCGCTTGGCGGTAGTAATTTTTCCGTTCTAAAATTCAAACGAACGTTGCAATTTAAATAAAAGCTTACAAAAATGGGTCAGCTGTAGTCGCGAGCGCGGGAGTGCAGCGCCTCCCACGTGACACAACAGGCGAGGGTCAACAAACAAACAGATGGGAACTCACAGAAAGTATTAATGTACCGAGACAATATTTTATTTGCGCCCAGTTGTACGTAGTACCCTTCTGTAGAGAGTGGGACTGCCCCGGGGCCGCGGGACCTCAGCCGGCGGACCCTACGGCCGGCAAACCGGTCGGGTAAATAATGGACGATCAAAGGGTATTTACTCACAAATTATATTTGTTTTAAAATGTTACCTACATAAAAAAAATTGTTACTATTCAAAATTTGATGAGACTCCACATCATACTTATTGGAACCGAAACCAAGCCACGCCGCGGAAGAGCGGTTATGTATGTACAAGCATGTGGTTTAATTTAAGGTCGTCACATTACATTTCTAAACACGTAGCTAGTTCCGCACGCACGGAGCGCGGCAGCTTTGTACGAGGATACATAACAAGCTTACTAAACTTGGTGCCGCCACACTTGTTAACACAACTATTAAAATAATTTAAAACAGCTTCGGGAGTGACTAGTCAGAGTCGAGGCGAACTTGCCGCGTACAAACAGCAAGATCATACCTATAATATAGTGGTCGTCAAATAACTTAGTTTCTCGCTGCGCTTGGACATGAGCTGACGTGACATTAGCATTCTGTAACCCAGTGTGCGAGGAACACAAAGAGTCGGCGCTGTAGTCGCACGCGCCTCCTAGCACTCTCAAGAATGGCAAACGAGCCTGAAGCCTGCTCGGAGTGTGTCCGACGTCTCGACCTAAGAATTTAGCAGTCGTGGTATTGTGAAGATATCAGATTAACTTCGTCCATTTTGGCTATTCAGGGTAATTTCACCGAGCAGCTGATTCTGACATTTTGTGGAGAACTTTAGCTATAAACGTCATTCGTCCAACCGCGTTAATTCTGCTCCCGGGTCACCCCTGCCGCCGTTATCTACCCAACGGCTAGTGTTATCAACGTCGCGGCAGGTAGCGCCGCCGGAGCCGTGTCCGTCGGCAAATCATTTCTACATTATTTTTGCCTTTAGAAGGGACGCCTCCGACACTCTCCCGTGCCTTTGTAGATAAAGGACAATGTCACCCCGCGGGGCAGGCGCGGGGGTGCGCGGGGGGAGGTGACGGACATCATCCCAGATTACCGCCCCAGGTGCACTCCAACTTACGTCGTTCAACCTTTTTCCTCGGAGACGAGAGCGCCGTATTTCTTTTGAAACCAACGTCCAATTAGCAATTCCTTAAAATAACCTCCATTAAGAGAGTAATGCATTCTGTACACCGCGCGATTGTTCGCCTCGTAAAAGATATTTAACTGTTACGTAATGCTGCGGCGCCATCTGCGTCTTCCCGCCTAAATTATTTAGTCAATTTTACATCAAAACTTTCGTTCAATGGCGCTGGAAACTTTTAACGCTTGTCATTAAATTAACAGCTTTTTTGCACATTGGCTACAAATCATATCTCAGGTGAGTTAGTGTAGAACTTCAACAAGTACATTTTTAATCGTAGCGGCGTAATAACTGGACTCGGCCATTGCCGCAGGTGTGGCCGCAGAGTAAGATAGTAAATCATAATCTAGCTCAAGGTACTGAAGCTGTAATTAGGCTTAGATCAAAGGTCTGCCCGACTTGTGAGAAGCCGCGCGGGTACCTAACGAGTTACCTAGCGAGAGCGGCCGGCGCGGCGGTGGGCGGGCGGAGCCGCGACAGAATTATAACTCAGGATATTGAGACCAGAGACACTTCTTCAAATTATGTAAGTATTTAAAATTAAATAGCTTGTCAGCGCTTTGGTGATTTTAAGACAGCCAAGAAACGTCTCCGGCTGTCATGCTGTCATCTGACAGCTGACGTTCCCTCACGCCTGCTCTGACACAACTGCGGGTGCTAGAAGCGGCGTGCAAGCCGATCTCTGTCTTCATTTTATTAGTATGTTAGATAGTTGTTTCTTCCTCGCCTGCTTACTCCTCGCCTACCTGCATCCTAATAATAACTAAATTAATTACTATTGCCTAAGTGGTTATTATTTCATTGATTTTTTATTATTTATTTAATTTTTGTTTGACGTATTGTGTTTTGGCGTATGCTGTTAGCAATATTGCATTATTATGAATAAATTGAATTGAATCCTGACACTGATGTTATAGGCCGTGTTCCTTCATATTTGTTTTTTAATCCATTTGTAAAGGACCACATGCAAGTAGTAGAGTAAACATGTTCAGTAACATGACAGCGACTCGTATGTGAGCCGCGCGCAGACGAGCGCGCGAGCACGTTTCTATTCATGCCGGTACACAGGCAGCCTCAGTTTCTTTAGGCACAGTTTCTGAACAACGTGATGAAAGAGATCGCAACTGGTACAGTCACGATGTCAAGAGGCCGCGGCCTGCGACTGCACACCGACAGCGGGCGTGTTTACAAGACGCGACCGCCGCCGCACTGTGTCGCCTGTGTACACGGCGCGCCGCCGCACTGTACATGGAGCCGCTCACTTTACACAATAACTACAATATTACTTACAACGTATTCGTGTTGTTTGTTTTGGGTAAGTACTTGTGATTACAATACTGGGAATTTAGTATACCTACAGTTTGTTTTTTTTATTAAATTTAACTTCATCTTGCTGTGTAGTTGTGAATGAGCCGAGAGTGCGCCCTGGGGATGCACTCGCCTACACGCATCCAAACACGCAGTACATATCACGTGATAGTAGCAGTTGTGTTGACTTGGCGCCGCGTACTGTGTACTCGCACGATACGTATTCCATATCGCATGTGTTCGATGTATTTGCGAAGGGATCGCTCCGAGCAAACAATATTTTTTATTGGCGGCAGTAAAACAGGAACAAGGTCGGGATTAAGGGGCTTGCAATATAGACGTTTAACCGACTTTATGACGTCATTTCACGACTTTGATGCCATCCATATAATCAGTATTGCCCCTATTGTTGTTTAGCAGACGCTATAGAGGTCATTTTTTTTTATTTTTTTATTTATTTATTTTAATGTCTAATAATCGCGCTCGGGCCCGCCACTAACTTACTGCGGAGCAATCCTTTCCGTCGCGTCATGTACGGCGAGAGGGGTTTATTAACTGAGTCACACGCGACTTCGTCTCAGCCACTTGTCTACCGAGCTCGTCAATACCGCTAAACTATAACACATTATCGCGGTGCGTCGAACAGCTCCTCCGATATTGGCTGTAATAGGTGCTAACATCCTCGCGGCTGTTTTATTGAAACAAAGCTGTATTCGGATTACATCGGCAGACACGAAACGGTTAGCAATAAAACCAAATATTTACCACTCGTGTCTCCCGCCCGCCCCCCGCAGCCCCGGGGCGGCGAGGGGCCGCGGACGGATTCTATTTCCATTGTAAGCTGAGAATAAAAGAAAGCTCGCGGCTCGAGCGAGTGTCGTGCTCCGCCGAGGGGAGCCAGCGCGCCGCGTGCACGCTGACACCACTCACTCAAACATTTACATGAGCAATGAGCATACCTCATCTGTATTAGAGTTAGCAATCAGTCGAGGTCGCCGGGGCCTACACAGAGCCGGACCCCGCCACCACGAGACTTGACTGTTTACAAATTATTTACAAACGGAGACGGAATCTGACAGTAATCGGAACCTGATTGTTATCTTTAATACTTACCTGCCTTAAGGAGGCCATCAGATCCACAGCTATTAGCGGCTCACGCGGCTATTTACTTTTCAATCAACGCACAATAAGTTTCTGGTACAATCAATACATTTAAGTAAAATGATAAGCATATATATCTGACATGCTCGTTTAATTCACTGCGCTGAACACAACAGTAAATAAAACTGGTTTTGTATCACATTGACATATTTGATTGGATTCGGATGCGGCGACGCGTTGACCTCAAAAATAACAGTTTGTTCGTTTCGTGGCTATCGACATAATGGTAACAGTTATTGAAGGCTCGCACGACACATTAATATGGTGCCAAGTAAACTGTGCGATAGATGATTGCCGCGATATTTGATATATTTTATGATAATGCGGACGTTACTGCAGCTAAATAACAAACGACGCTCGCCCGTCCCTCGTGATAGATACGACCGTTACAGCGCTCGCGTCACAGATTCACATTTATTTACATATACATACACCCGCGGCTCTTAGACTTCAACCTATGCGTGTGTCCATTCTACTTTTATCATCATCCTCATCAAATTCAGCCTTTGTCACTTTAATGCACGATTAAATAAATAGTCACAATAAAAGTAATTGACGACATTAAGGTTGATCTACATAACACATCAGTTGCGGACAGCAAAAGTCAACGCAAGAAGACATTGTTTGCTGTCCCATGCCTCCATACACACGATACAATATTGATATTGTTACGGCCACTAGCTATGCAACCTTATTAGCCGTAGCGCGACCGTAGCAAATCGTGCGGAGCGAGATCTCCACGCGTCGTAGTCCGCCGGCTGGGGCGGAGCCATAACACTACGAGCTCCGGCGTACACCAAACATAACATCACCTTGATTTGTGACGAACGCAAAGCGGATTCCGTATAGCTCTTAACCTACAGTAATAAAAGCTATATTGCAACAATAAGCTTGATTCACGGAGCATAAATCGAGCAACAAATTGAGCGCATGATGTTTATACCCGTATCAGCAATCGGCAGAGCTCGAGCGGTGCCGCGCCGCCGCCGCCGCCGCCGCCGCCGGGCGCGGACGCGCCGCGCGCCCTCGTAGGATTTCATTAGATGGACTGCTAGTTATGTAGTGAATACACAAAGACTCGAGGCTATATTTACGTTTCAATTTGCATCGCTGCGTGTCGCACAATATCGCAACTAATAATATTTGTGAGGAGTATTATCTACAGAGCAGAGATGGGTGCGGAAATGTGCGTCACTAGGAGACCTCACAATGGAAGTAGAGATGGTAGTCGGATGTTACACCTAGATCCAATACAGAGCACAAACAGAACGAAATAATTGAACAGAATCTAAAAGGAACTATGTATATATCCGCAAATGTAGGAGCTAATACAAATGCTAACATTTGAAACGTGGTCGTCGCAGCAGCAAGATCAGCTTTGAGCCGGTGCCGGGTCAGCGCGGGGTCGGCGCTGTGTGGGTCGGCGCTAGGTCGGCGCGGGGTCGGCGCTGTGTGGGTCGGCGCTAGGTCGGCGCGGGGTCGGCGCCGGATCAGCGACGGTGGACGAGCAAAAAGATGTTTTATCGTATTAGTTTTTGATAAATCTTCTCGGGGCCGCGGGCGCGGCCAGGGGGCCGCGCCCGCGGCTTGCCCGAGGGAATGGGATTAAACGCAGTTTGATTCTAGCAAACGGTTTAGTATAGCGAACATCGAGATGGACATTTCTTTAATACAAAAGTTTTTATTAGCTTCAAGAGCAAACAAAATTCTAGATTTATTATCAGGCCGAACCGATCTGAAGATAGAGTGACAAAGTGAACGCTTTTGATCGAAATGTGTTTGAGTAAAAACTAGGACAAAGATTTATTAAACATGCGTGCGTTGATCGACAAATTGCTATCAGCTGATTATTATTAGTTCAATTTGTGTTCCGCGTTCATCCCTACACTGTGTTCCCTGTGTCGTAGGAAATGTATTTATTTATTTGCCTTATTTAATTGATATAAGTACTAAGTGACGCGGCGGAGTGACGAGCAGCGCATCTGACACTGTCGCGGGTCGCTAGCTGCTGGCCGTCTCGTGAGAGTTGTGAGGGAGGTTGCACGTTACAACACAGGCATTAGAACCGGTATCATCCTCTCTACAACCGGCATGAATACGGGGCACACTAAGCATGTAGCTCACTTACGGAGTTTGTAAATGTTGTTTATGTGTAACAACCATGTTAATATTCAGAATCGGTAACGCAATGATATGTAGTTATAGTTTGGTGATTATTGGCGAACGATCTTCTTGGCTCAGCACCAATATGACAGTCCAACTTATGAAGAATTGCGGGAAACTTACCGAACTTAGTGATTCAATTAGCGTCTGTTGGTCCCGGGACGCAGGTTGCCGGGAACTTATGCCTCCCACATCTCTAGAGAGGTTCAATGACGAGAAAGTCGCAAAGTATATTTATTATTTGTATGCTTAAAAATTTTAATATAAGTACCTATTCGACACAGTATACATTTATTAAACCACGGCGTTCATAAATAATATATTTGAACTAGAAGAGATTGCAGAGCCTTTCCCACCCATATGTGGTAGATTTACCATCGTTCCGCACTAACCGTGCCGCTGACTCCTTCATTCAGCGGACCGCTAGGGACTGGAATTTGCTCCCTGCTGCTTTGTTTCCTAATAGGTACAATCTGGGTCTTTTTAAGTCAAGAGTGAATAGGGATCTCATGGGCCGGCATGGTCCACCCTCGACTGCATCGTCTCTACCATCAGGTGAGATGTAGTCAATCGCAAGCCCATATAATAATAAGGTTAATATTACGGAGACAAATGTATTATTTGAGTAGGAAACATAGCAGTAGACAATCGAATCGAAGCTGAGCGTTAGTACAATGGAATGTACTACAGGAGTAGGAAATACTATAAAGTGACCGGTTGCCTCACGGCGGCCACCACTCACCAGGACATGCATGCCAGTAGCATCTACATGTATGGTGTTCTAATACCGGGTGCTTCACAAATAGCATACTGCTTTGATACCGGCGGCTAATTGAATGACCGTCCCCTCCCCGCCCCCGCACGTCTCCCGAGCACCGCACGCAGGCATGCACCGCTCCACCGAGCTTCATTCCGTCTGTCCACAAACAAACACTACGCAAGCATTCCCGACGTAGAGCAGGACGCCACTCTCGACACGACACGACCGGGATATTAAAACTTTCCTCATCGTTCACACTCACTTCACTCTTCTAACTACGCCTAAGATTCCGATGTTGTGATAAGTTTCACCGCGTCGGGAGAAGATAAAGTCCTGTAAAGGTAAAACTATTTTCCGACAAATTCACGTTTCAAAAGTCAAGCAACTCGGCTGGAAACACTATATCAGATTACTCCAGTTCGTTGCTGAAACACGGTTTTCGCCGAAATATTTCCTGACATTAGCAACTCTACGTGTACATAGAATCCGGATAACAACACCCGACTACCTTTTGTCACAGCGACGAAACATTGTGGACATCGACGAACGAACGATCGACCAGCGAGTGCTGGTAGTCTCACACACACACACACACACACACACGCACGTGACTTTTATCGTGATACTAAATTAATATTAACATCTTCGACACTGGAAGTATGCAAGGCACAAAAAGTTGAGAACACTTTACTACTCATACTGTTTTAACTTTACAAACATTTCCCCTAAATCCGTCATAAATTTAATACAAAAGTTATGTTAAACATTGGCTTACGTCTCGTCTTCCTATACATAAATCTCGTCTATTAATTTTCACCACACACACAATGTGCGGCAACGCTCGTGGAATTTATTAATTATTTATATATATGGTATTCGCATGCCAAAACCGTCGTGTAAATCACGAGTAAATTATACGGCGGGCACCGCCTCGCCCGCCGCCACCTGCCACCAGTAGCGCATCTCCAGCCGCCGGCTGCAGCCGCCGCGGGCTCGGCGGCGAGTGGGCTAGCCGGGGTGGATACCAAGAGAACATCATAACTGGAACGTAAGCGAGTATAGAAATACTACAAGTAAAGTGGTGGATTAATACAGAATAGCTCAGTTGAGTAACTGCGTACACGTTGTGTTGTCGCGCGAGCGACTCAACCGCTCAACGCGATGAAGCGACCTACCGCGTGTGATTTACGAGCGCAATATAGCGGGACACGAGGCGGCGGCGCTCGCGCACCTCCACACTACTGCGCTCCATACAATGTAGTTTCAGTATTAAACAGTGCCGTTTATATAACGTGCCCGACTCGCTAAGCGCAGGTGGTGGAGCTCGGGCTCTCGCGGGCTCCGCCTCGGGGGTGCTGTTCTGTTGCCAAGCCTAATTCCGTATGCATGTAGGTAGGTAGTGCAACGAGAGGAGGCACGAGCTGTTTGTTACAGTGTTTGAGCGCTTGCTTCAGCCTCTTTTAGAACACGTCGTAAGTATTAAAAGCAAAAGTAATCGAGTTGAATACAAGCAAGTAGCTCGCGCTGCCGTCGACACCATTCCCTCTGCA
The DNA here is from genome assembly GCA_931315375.2 of Opisthograptis luteolata. Classification (NCBI taxonomy): domain Eukaryota; kingdom Metazoa; phylum Arthropoda; class Insecta; order Lepidoptera; family Geometridae; genus Opisthograptis; species Opisthograptis luteolata. The sequence goes on from OV928054.1 coordinate 10,849,406, forward strand.
ATCTTGCGAACACTGTAACTTCTCAAAACGTTAACTCGAGAAATTCCGCGCGCGACACTCTTAATTGTTTCCTTCACAATCTTAATTGAAAACTTTTGAGTTAGGGATGCACGCACCCTCCCCTCCCCCGCACCCCTCTCGCACTCGACAAACCCTGAACAGTCGTCGGTTATCGCGTCATTATCGGTAGTATCCGGCTCGTCCGTGTTGTTATCCCTTCCGGTGTCCTATTACTCGGAGCATGTTTGTCGTGAAGGGTGGCCGGTTATCTTTACAAGTAACAAACGCTCTCTTCAAACTTTTACATGTGCGCTTAGAGAATGTGAGGAGCTCGGCGGTGCTATCTGGCGAGCGAGCGGTGCGGGTTGTGAGGGTTGTGTGGAGCCAACGCGATACGTTTAACAACACCGTCGTATGGGAATCAAGGAGCCGAATTATGTTTGTTTAGTTTTTGCTACCAAGTTTGGTCCACTCGGTATAATAACTGATTATGGACTCAATGAATGGTACTCCGCGAGTGGTAGTATGTCCGGCCACTCGCCGCGCCGCTTAGTACTCCGAGCACGACTGTACACGGGACACTCATTACTCTCCTCTCGGTCTCCGTATAAATAAACTATTTGAATTTGAAGTGTCGTAAATAACAATGAAATAATTCAAAATGTCACAAAATTGAATATTGCCTGCAATTTGCCATACATTTCGGCTGGTGGCGCGGCGGAACGAATAAATTATGGGCACATTTCATTGTGCAGCGCAGCGAGTGCATTCTTGCAGCCGTCGCTACAGTTAAAGCTTCAGCCCTCGACAACCGCACCCACTGTGAACGTGAACCCACGTTGATCACTTGACAGACAGACAGATACATCCACTCAGCTGTATACGTATGCCTGTGTTCTAAATATCGCATACCTATATAAAATGTAGACGGCGTGATGTACAGAACTCCGATATCGTCTATAAATAGCGACGGGGTACGGTCGGCGCGTGGAGAAAAGAGTTTTCGATTTCCGTCTGAGGTTCAATTTAAAATATCGCGCTTCCCGCTTCATTAGGCCGTCGATGCGGATATAAATGATCGTTCGGCAGTAATGACGTCATCACTGGGCGGGGGCGAGGCTGACCGCCCTCGCTCGCCGTCTTCAGCCGCGTAATTAATGGACCCGTGCGAGGCGGACACACTTGTAAGAGGTGACTAATTATCTATATCAGATCGCATCAATAGAGCCCGGCTCGGAACAGGATTACCGCCTAATTACGGCGCTGTTTTTTCCTGCTTCATTATGAAGAAGACAAGATAAACAACGTTACTCTGATATCGCGAAAACAGCGGTTTATTGTTGAGATTGTGTTTACAGGCCCGCAGTAGCCCGCGCCCACAGTAAGCTCCTCGTAATTGGTGTTCAGTTCACGAGAACATTCCACAACTTCGTTTTAATTAGGAGAAATATAATAAGAAATGCGATTCGTAAACATACCGGCACGCCGAGGGTTCCGTATCACGTGAATGTTCGCTCACTGCAGCTGGGACACGTGTACCTCGTGCAGAGAAATACACACACGATGTGGAACTTAATACGACCATTTGAAAACAGTACACCAGTTTGCGAAACATAATTCAGTCGGAGATAATATAACTCGTAATATCAACAAAGGGATGGATATCTTTTGTGCGGACTTCGTTCTCCCCTAATTGAACAAAGATAACCCAATATTTTCGTCGAACGGAATGTAAGTGGAACGTCTCGGAGGCAAGTGAATAAGTTAAGTTGTTTGTATTTTTGTAAGGATTAAACGTTGCTCGTGATATTATTATGACTCGTCGGCTTTAGTCGTTAAACACGAATTGTACGTACAATAACATCACGACGCGAGTCGTGTGGCGTGCAGCGTGCGGAGATGATGCTTCACCAGCGTGATACATTTCAGTCGCGTGTCGTATAACAATACCTACCTCTCGACGAAATTACTCATGAAGGCAGTGCTTTACTAACCCTATACGAGAATTTATAAATGCTTACCTATATAAATATAGTGGTTTAATTTACCTGTAGTAAATGCTCTTCCTAACATCGCCAGCGGTGTATCGAGTAATAACAAAGGAGATTAATCAAGAGGTATCGGTTCCTGCCTACATTGTCACAACATTGAATGAATGCACAGGCAGCTAATAGAGCACAGTAACAGGTCCGAGCCAGTATTTAAACTATCCCGCTCGCTCGTTACTCCCGACGACAATAATCGAGTGCTCCTGACAGAGCTATTACATAGTGGAGCAGCCGCTGTCGCGCGCCCACGCCGCGCCGCCTGCTGCTTGCTTCACAACACAACACTGACGCAATGCTTGTTGTGATTACAGAGCGATGCTCAACAACAAACTTTATAATAGTCGAGTGGCCATTTGTATATTGTCATGTTGTCCAACCGACATTTTTCGAGCGTGTTTTGTTATGCTATACGCTCGCGGGTAGAACGTTTCTGTATACTGCTAGAGCTCATATAGACTGGATACTCTACCATATTTGTTACAGGTGTAGCCACTAGTCTCACATCAAGTAAACCGAGGCAGAGAGTGCAAGCGGTGCGGTCGCCGCGGGTGTACCGCATACCTACTCGTACATACATACCGACAACTATTACAATATTGTAACCTATATTATTATGAATTATGAATTATGAAAATTTAATGTACATAAGGAAAAATTTAAATAGCTTCAAAAAGAGAAGTGATTATCACAATTTTAATACTAGAAACAAAGATAAAATTGCTGTACCCACTACTAGGCTCCATAAAGTTAGCAACTCGTTCAAAGGTCAATGTGTACGCTTTTTCAACAAAATCCCAAGTGAAATTCAAGACTTATCGATAGCAAAATTTCAAGTCCGTATAAAGAGAAATCTTATTAGTAAAGCTTATTATAAAATATCGGACTATTTAGATGACAAACAAGCTTGGGATTGTAGTTAATCTATCTATCTTTCTTTCTATCTACCTATTCTCCCTATTTCCCCTATTCTAACCATTTTCGGTAAACAGCCAAAACAGTCATACTCACGAAAGTGACTTTGCTTGCGGTGGCGTCGTGTGTCGGGTCGCCCTCTTCCCTCTCATATGGTCGAGGAGAGCGATGGCTGGCACATGCGTCAACTCGTGAACGGGTGCTGCTTGTGGGGTCTGGTCTGCTTTGGTTGTGATCCCGCAACTCATTAATATTCATGTTCCCATATCCCAATGTGTACAACCAAACAAGAGAAATCTTATTAGTAAAGCTAATTAAAAAATATCGGACCATTAGATGACAAAAAAAGCTTGGGATTTTAGTGAACTTGCTCCAATTCAATCAATTAGTAATAAGAATAAAATTGTCAATGTGATCGCGCCAAAAAAAAATTACCTGCCGGGCGTTTCTTGCCTGTTCTTTTGCCGGCGTAAGGAGGTTGGAACAGGCGTAGCTAGTTTTAAGTTTGACGTTTTAAAGTGATCACAATGTATCCTATTGAATAAATAAATAAATTGAAATTGAAATTGAAATTGAAATTGAATTGAAATTGAAATTGAAATTGAAATTAAACGTAGCCAGCCCAATCCACTGCGTTTTTTAACTGACCAATCTAAAATTGTGGTTCTTTACGTATTTGTGCCATTTAACTTTTGTGTGGTGATAAAATATATAACCATCTAAGACTAGCACTTAAATAGAAACGGGCAATTTCCATAATCCCCGAGTCACGGTTCAGGTGAAGCAATTTACACATCGGATTAGGGGCCCCGGCTCGAGCGGCGCGCGCCGCCACCCTTGCTGTTTGTAGCCGGGCCGCGCTCTCTTACTGTTGCGATCTAGCTTAGCTTTTATTGTATTCATTATCTGAATGATAGATGTGTAGTGTCCGCCTCCGAGATGAGCTCATTCATGAAGAAAAATAAACGCACGTAGCACTGTACTAGCGCCAGTAGGTCTGAGATGTATGCCTAAATATTGAATATTAAAGCAGTCACTTTAATTGAACGAGTCGACCGTGTCCAATGTCCATGTCCCTACTACTGTAAATGGCACACCGGCAAAAGAGCGCGGCGTCTCCCAACTTCAGCTTGAATAATACATTGGATCGGCACGGTGCCGGTGGACTAATAATATCAGTGCGAGTAGTCGGCGCGCGGGCCGCCCGCGCCGCACTACCTACTTACAATTGCTTCAATTAATATTTAATCGCGCGGCTCCCGACCACCCGCACTAGTGCAGGGTGTCCTTATCGACGCCGCTCTATCATCCCAACGAGTCAACCTCAAGTGACTCCAACTGCTCATCTGCCCAAAAATTAGGGCAAATAGTTAGACATTCGTACTGTAGTTAGAATACGTTTACCGACGAGATCACGACGGTCGGGACGGAGCTACGCTCAGACGCTGCAATAACGTTTTGAGGCGGCATTCCTACATTCCCGTCTTCGTTCCGGGCGAGGGCTGCCCGACCGTCGCTACTGCGCCAGACAAGTGATTACTAGTCTATGTCGCACGTATAACAAGCCGGTACAACCGCTCATCTAAATGGACCACCTGTAAAGCGAACACACTAGTGCTCTGTAAGTGCTATATTATAAGTATGTTTGTATGGAACGGTAGCGTTTGTTTCAGTGATTTCTCGGCATCCACGATACCCGACTAATATCTCCGAGTGGTTACAAATAAGGTGCGATTGTCGCGCGTCCGCGTGATCACCCGCCGAACACGTTCGGGGGGGCGGGGGTGGCGTGATTTACGCCGTGCAATCAGGATACCTGTCTCCCGAATCGGGCACTGTTTGTTAAAATTGAACCTCTTCGGTTCGACGGAAATAGGACGCGTGGGATCCTATCTGTGTCGCGGCGCCGTCACTAATGTGCTGGTGCGTCACCTGGTCGCTCGGCGCGGACAGTATTGAATGCTAACCTCGGCTCGTAGTATCACGGACATTGTAATTACGGACTCATCAATCTGAGGCAACGGCGCGGGGAGGCGCCGGGAAGGGTGGCTCTGGATAGGGTACAATTCTTTGATTTCAGATTGCTTTCGCTTAATTTTTTTACTTTTTTCAGGTGCAAAAATATAAGACAAATAAATTTGTAGTCTCTTACTACCTAAACGTAGTTTTAGTTGTAACTTTTAACGTAACATAAAGTGCTGGTGGTTCGACATGGCGAAGTTTTTCAATAGTTTCTTAAAACAATTTCTCGTACAACATGTAGGTAACAAAGCACAAAACAAAGAAAGCACAAAGCGTACGAATGTTTTACAATATTTGTAATACTTCAGTTAGGTAGCGGGAGGTGTTATATCCTCATTCCTCTCTAAATAGTACGAGGATTTTTTATAATTAACTCGCCCGTTACGTACCGGACGCCGCGTGTCGGCCCTACTGCGGTGCAGGTGTCACTACGCATGTAGGAGCGACACGTGCCTACTGATTACTGAACCTACACTGTGTAGTAAATACGACGTCGTGGCTTCCATCCACCACCCCGCACCCCTCGCACCCCCGCGGCTCCGATCTTCCGATAGTTCGCGCAAAACTCTAGGTTACAGGAATTTTAATCAAGTGTAGCAAGCAAGCCACCGCCGCGCGGTCGCCTCTACAGTACACTAGAGAAATATTCCACCTATATACACTTACTCGTATATACAGAGTGCAGAGCTATTGTCGCGAGCCAGCGAACACGCGAGTAACGTCTCGTTGCCATTTGTCAAGTGTTCGCAGGCGCCGGCTCCGCGCACGACGCGGACGTATTTCCGACGTGAACAACGTGACTCCATTGTAGTTATGTTGAAGTCTTCAATAACTCATCGCTCGGGACAAAGTAATGTAATAAACGTGAATTTGAGTGACCTATCACCGCCATCTTACAGGCTATTAAGCACGTCCCCCGGCCGAGGCCCGCGCCTCCTCTCAGGGTACAAGAGTACGAGCCGCCGGTATAGAGTGCGTTACAGGAATAACTAAGACACAAACGTCGTTGGTGCGACTCCGCTCGCTGCAGTCTACTTGTAGTATGTACAGTCCCGGCGCGAGTGTGTGTACAGTGTGCAGCACGGGGCGGCGCGAGAAGGAACTTTGTTCCGAGACGAGGCGCCCCGCTAAAACCCCTGCGTCATTGACCTTTTCCTAATGGATAAGTTGCCCGACGAGAGTGTTTCATAACTCCTGGAAATCACAAGCTATCTCGCATCTCAAGGCGGAGGCGGAGGGGGAAGAGCGGGAGGGGGGAGGGCACTAACTGTCGCGGTCTAGTGTGTGCCTACAATAATAATTAAGACCCTGCGACCACTACGTAGGTACATCATACAACAAGAGCCGTCGCGTGGCGGCTCTGCAAACATGTTATACATAAGCGATACTAGCTTTGATTTCTGAGAACGGGACTGCGCCCCGAGCTGTAGTGCTATTCTGCGTTGTAACTAATTTGCGTGAAAACGGAGTGAGCGCTGAACTCGCGGCGAGATGTCAAATTCGTATTCTGACAAAACCGTCAGCGCCACCAGCGCCACCCGAATGATGGCGCAAGGGCAAGGAACTACACACAAGTGATCACGCTCGGTTTGTCGAGCAAATCGGCATTCTGACAACACAATAGTCGCTTCACGCGGGTGTCATTTCGCTTACGATCTCGATTTGAAATGTCAAAATAAAAGTTAGTATTTTACTGATGAGGCGTAAGTGAGTTATTAAAACAGTCTACAAAACAATTTATTTTATTATATTCCGAGTGTATAATATTAATTATAGTAAACTTGTTTTATTTCCCTTGTATTTATTATAGTTTTTAACATGTTTATTGTCATAATATTTATTTTATACTAGTTGCGCTCCGCGGTTTCACCCGCGTCTTCTCGTTATCCCGCAGGAACATTTTTCCGGGATAAAAAGTAGCCTATGTGTTAATCCAGGATATAAGCTATCTCCATTCCAAATTTCGTCAATATCGGTTTAGTAGTTACGGTGATACATGGTAACAAACATTCACACACACACACACACACAAACTTTCGCATTTATAATAATATTAGTAGGATAATAGGATTTGACATTTACTGTTGTCTATATTAGGAAGTAATTAAATAGATTATCTAATAATATTTATGGGATGAAGAAGCAAATAAAACCTCACTATTTTTATGCAATCTTCTATTGTTCTCTTATTTTACTGTTGATCCCCATATCAAATTATCAGAAATACAAGTACCAGTAAGAAAATAGGTTAGTTTAACAGGCAGTCTTATCGTTAAAAAAAAGAAATCTTTTACAAGGAGATTTTTTATAATATTAAGTAACAGTTAAAACTAACATTTTTTATAAGATACATACAGGTTTCACGATATTCAGTTGTAAATACAAACAGTTAAATATTAATTATTTTGCTATCAACTTTAAAATTATAATATGACCTAGAAAGTCTAAAAATGATAATTAAATCCAATCGTATAACAAAAATGATGATATTATGGTAATTAAAATTCCAATTTAATCATGGATTAAATTTGCATCGCATAAGGCTGTAACACCGTCTCCAAAAGTTTTTAAGGCTTCAGCAGCCATAATTTCATTATGCTCAGCCATCCTATTACCTACATTGGTGAGGGCCTCTAATAATGCATGCTCTCTCTGAGATGAGCGTTCTAAAACAGCTTGCATGAGAGATGCCTTGTTTTCCTCTAAATTCATGCGGCGTTCTTCCAGCCTCACGAATCTTTCGGTGGTTCGAGCAAACTGACTCTGTCTCGGTGGTGGCTCTGAGCCCCGAATCCTAGTTCTGCGTCTTCTTGGAGCTGTATAAGAAAAAATAATTTTGATTATTATTATAGCAGTTTCTTTTAATAATTATGTGAAAATAGTTCTACCTTGTCAAGTACTAGAATATTAATACTACTGTCCTATTCTAGTTAGGCTACTTATTATGTTGTTTGTAAATCATGAAACTAATGACACTGATACATACTAGCAGTGGCAGTGTCGGTGTCTGCAACAGAAGAGAACGCCTCAATCTATAAAAAATAATATTGCATTAGCCATAAGTTAAATTGATCAGAATTTTAAATACAATAAGGTATTTTTGGTTTAGTTGGAAAGATGCAAACATAACCCAGACCAACAATTACATTGTGTTCACTTGAACAACCCAGACATATCCCAATTCTTGCCCAGTCTTGTTTACTCAGAGAAAAGAATAAAGGACAAGTACCTATGTCCTGCTGCCTGCTATGTCTGATAGATAGCTAGTTAGGTACATGGTAGTCTGGCTGAAATTAAGATGCAAACTATTGTAAATGCATGTAATAAGTTGTAGTTCATTATTAGCCGTACATGGTACCAAATAGAATTAGAATCAAACTAGAATAAGCTCTATGTAACTAGATACAGTTTCAACTTACCTCATGTTCAACTATAAGAATCGTCTAAACGGCTGACGGCAACGTGCATGCGCACCACCCACGAATTTGGTATAATTATGTAACACTTGTTACTTCGCGCTACCGAGCCGTTGGTTTCCCGAAGCGTTGCTATCTTGAGAACCCCAGCATGTGGGGTCTTAACATTCCGTCATAACTCGATAGTTTCTGTGGCATTAGGTTTTTGTAGTCTCAAAGTTCAAGTTTAAACTAAAAACCCAAAAAATACTCCGAAATACGAAATATAACAACTTCAGCTTGTTTTGTTTTGTTTACGAAACGAAACTTGCTAGTGACTAGGGATGCAAACGATACCTCGATGTTTTAAAACATCGAGGTATCGTTCAGAAACATCGATGTTAAAACATCGATGTTGAACTACAAGAAAACATCGATACATCGTTAATTAAGAACGATGTTTTATTGCATCGAGCTGCGAGCTCTTTGTATGTACGTAACTATCGTCTGTCAAGTGTCAAGTGACGTGACGAGAGAAAGAAATAGCGCATGTGACTTAAGTCGCGCCATTTCTTTCTCACCTCGCGCGGCTCGCGTGCTTTCGACACCGATAAAGTTTAGTTTGAGTTTAGTTTGTTTTTTTTTTAAGTTTAGTTTGATTAAGTTTAGTCGTTCTACCACTGTTCATATAAATACTAACTGTTTGTCTGATATCTACTAAAATGAATGTATAATTATTTTTATTTTAAAAATCGTTTTTTCTCTGTTTTTAAGTCTGTATTGGCAACCCTGCTAGTATTTAAAAAACATCGAAAAAAAAACAATATGTCGTTCATAAACATCGATATTATAACATCGATGTTACAATTTCGTAAACATCGATATTTTGATATCGATATTTTTTATGAACGATGTTGCATCCCTACTAGTGACACCTTGTCATTGTCAACAAACTATTTTTTTTGGTGCGGTCGCCGGCTCTGGCTATAGACGTTTACTTCATTCTGCCCAACAATATTGTAAAATCATTTTCTATATGTTTTGTGCATTTTGTCAGACCAAACTTGTAACGTGTTATTACTTTTTGTCAATGTTATACCATAATTTCACTAAATTAACTATTAATACGCTCTAAATACGAAATTATTAAAAACCGATAATACCGATTCGAAACAAAACGGTGTGCGGCACTCCCTAGTAAACTCACTGAGCGCTCATTGGTCATAATCACGGCAGGTAATCACAGAACATCGTCTATGCTCTTAGAAGTGACCTGCGCTAGATGAGACTGGTGAACATGAACACTTTGAACAGGTTTCATTCATTCAATCTCGTTCCGTAATTCATTCTATCAGACGAAGTTTTGTTTGTGTTTATTGACTTTTTGTGAAATAACGCCCGCCATATTTTCCCGGTCCCGCACAGTTTCGTCAATTTCTCTTTTTGACTTTGCTTGCTTGCGAAAGTCGCGAAGCGATAACGAAGAAACAAAAACTAGGTACTTGAAATTAAAACCGTTGCTCTTTAGAATTACATTAAATTTTATCTTACGTATCATTTCTATAATGACAAGGATCACAAGGTTAAAAACCTGTATCATTCAACAACTAACTGCTAACAGATAAAAACGTAAGTAGAGCTAAGCCTGTGCCGACTTAAATTACATGAAATAGCATCTTGTTAGGTTACAGAATAATTTATTACATTTAGGTTATGTTTGTTTCAGAATAATAATTATATATTCATAGCTCCATTCTTCAATATAGGTGTATAATTTACCAGGTAGTACTTCTATCATACTAGGTAGACGATTCGCACGCTTTTAGAGTTGTATCGATAAAAATAATCGATACTATGGTCTCCTCACTATAGCACCTCCCTACAGCGTCATTCTTTCTTCGTGCGAGGTAGGCGACACACGCGTCTCCAACAAACTTCATCGCAACAATCTACCTGTAGGCATATTTAATATAGATTCATAATGCCAAAGCGGCGCAGCGAAGAGTTAATTCAACGATACAAGAAGAAAATAAAAAAACTTGAAGCCAAGAAACAACAACCTTCTCGACGTCGTCGATTTGTCATGTATTCTGATTCTGATTCTGGATCGGAGGTCGAAAAAAATGAAGGTTAGTACACAATAGTCATTGTAAGTGTCCATTCTCGCAAGCATCTGTAAGTCAGCCGGGTGGTTAACTGCGGGTTATACACGAAGGCGAGACATGATGCTATAAAAACCTGGTGGTTGACTGCGGGTCATACACGAAGGAAAATGATTTCATCTACCCGCATAATATCTATGCTACCATATTTAATTTTGTAAACCAGACGATTACAGACTAGCAAAATTTTGCCGTCTACCCACAAAATAGGAATAAAAAGTTGAAAAATTATTTTCAGAAATCGAACCCCCAACATTTAATGACGAGTCGATGGACACATGCCCTTTTGCTTATGATGGCCTTGCGGCCACGGATAACACGGAACAGCAAGACGTTGTCATGCCCGTCCCAGACAATTTTTCTCCTGATAATACGCAAACTGAAGAATTGGCGTCAACCAGCCTCGTACTGCCGCAGGAGTCGGTAACATCAACGCAGGTAGCGATTGAAGCGGTTCCTGAACTCGACTCTGAAATACGTCTGGCGTTAGGCGACCCGGCGGAAGACATTCCCGTATTTGGTGACAATATTCACCCCGACATAGCCCAACGCTGGCTCCCCATACTTCGCAAAGGGCTTACGAAAGAGACGAAGGAAAAGTTGTTAAAGGAACACAATGTTCCGGACAACTGCAGGCTTTTAAAACCTCCAAGTTTAAATCCGGAAATTGCCGCCGCTGTCGCCGACGTAGTTCGGGCCAGGGATAAGAAATTAGAGCAGAGACAGGGCCAGTTAGGTTTAGGTATAACGGCTATTTCAAGGGCCATGTCAACGCTGATTACCGATGGCAATAAACTAGAGGCTATTAAGTTTTTATCTGAGGGATGCAGAATACTGTCAGATCTACACTTTACAGAAACCCAGGTACGTTCGAAACTAATAACCCCCTGTCTCGACAAAACTTTCATGAATATCATGCAAGATGAAATGCGCGACGATACCCTTTTTGGAAACAAACTGTCAGAAAAAATAAAGGCGGCTAAGTCGATAGAAAAACAAGGCTTACAAATAAAAAGGAATGCTCCAGTTTCGACAAAAACGGTGCCGCAAAACAATAATTTATTACGAGCTCGGCAGTCGGGAAACTGGACAAACCCTCCTCGGTATCCCTCCTCGGCAAACAGGGGGGGGGCGGGGAGGGTACGCAAGCAGATCAGCAACGAGCACGCACTACCGGAGATTTCCAACTCAAGCGTCGCCGGCGTCATCTCAAACGCAAGTGCCGCCGCCCGCACCCCAGACCAGACAACAGACAGCGAGCAGGTCACGTGCCCCAATGCGTCACTAGAACAGGTACATGCTGGCAAGTTACAACATTATTATGAATGCTGGTGTGCCATAACTAAAAATACGTTTGTCTTAGATTGTATATTAAAAGGTTATCGAATACCTATAACTCATACGGTAATACAGTCCGGAATACCCTCCAATCATATGTTTTCTCAGATAGAACAAAAAGAAATGAGGCTCGCTATTGATAATCTATTAGAATTAGGTGCTATTTCGGTTTGCGAAAATACAGCAATGCAATACTTATCACCTATATTTTTAGCCCCTAAGCCTAACGGCACGTATAGGTTCATTCTAAACTTAAAGTCATTTAATAAATTTGTGCAAACAGACCACTTCAAAATGGAAGACTATAGAACTGCTTGCAGCTTACTGCCCTCAAATGGTTACGCAGCTACCATTGACTTAAAAGAGTCCTATTTATTAATACCCGTACATCAACATGATAAAAAATATCTGAGATTTCAGTTTAAAGATAATACCGGACAAAAAATTATTTACGAATTTAATGCCCTACCTTATGGCCTCTCAACGGCACCAAGAACATTCACAAAAATAATGAAAGAGGTTATTGGTTATTTAAGAAGTCGCGGGTTTAGCTCTGTCTCTTATTTAGATGACACCTTATGTTTAGGGAATTCGTATGACGAATGTCTCCGTAATGTACAAGAAACAGTTAAACTGCTGGAGTGCTTAGGATTTGTAATTAATTACGAGAAAAGTGAGTTAGAGCCTCGACAACAATGCAAGTTTTTAGGTTTTATCTTTGATACTGTGCATATGACAATATCGTTACCCGAAAAAAAACGTATAAATATATTACAGCTCACAGAAAAGTTTATAAAACTTCCTCGATGTACCATTCGGGAACTTTCTCAGTTCATAGGCGTTCTTACAGCAGCTTGTCCAGCTGTAAAGTACGGTTGGGTATACACAAAAGTTTTGGAGAGAGAAAAATTTCTTGCCCTCCAAAATGACACTAATTACGACACAAAAATTAAACTTTCATCTAACATACTGCCAGATTTGCACTGGTGGAAAGCAAATATCCTAGCTACTAACAATTCGATAGTTCCCTTGGCGTATGCTTTAGAGATCTTTACAGATGCTTCTAGGACTGGTTGGGGTTGTTTTTGTAACAATAGGCGTGCAAGTGGACATTGGAAGGAAAGTGAAATGCAATTCCACATAAATTACTTGGAACTCCAGGCTGCCTTTTTAGGGCTTAAATGTTTTGCGCAAAGTATATCTAACAGTGCTATATTGATGCGAATAGATAATACAACCGCCATTAGCTACATCAACAGAATGGGTGGCATACAGTTCCCCCATTTAAATGAACTAGCCAAATCTATTTGGCAATGGTGTGAGCAGCGAAACCTGTGGTTGTTCGCTTCATACATAAATACTAAAGACAATGTAGAAGCTGATGAGGAATCTAGAAGAATCAACCCAGATACGGAATTAGAACTTAGCACACAAGCTTTTGAAACTATTGTCGACAAGTTTGGCCAACCTACCATAGACCTTTTCGCATCTCGCACCAACGCCAAGTGCAAGACCTATGTTTCATGGAGGCCAGACCCTGATGCATTCTTAGTGGATGCGTTTACGTTTGATTGGCATAACAACTATTTTTATTGCTTTCCCCCATTTCCTTTGATTCTAAAATGTTTGCAAAAAATTGTTAGTGAACAATCTACTGGAATTTTAGTGTTTCCATACTGGCCCTCCCAAGCATGGTTTCCATTCTTAAATAGGTTGCTGAAATCTGAGATCTTATATTTAGACGGCGCTTTACGGTCTCATTACAGGGTGCATCTTCCTCAAGAGATTACCCTGGGTGCCGCGATTGTCTCAGGCAAGCCTTCACACAGCGAGGAGCTCCCCAAGAAGCGTTAGATCTGATGATTGATTCTCTCGCGCCGGGTACTATAAAACAGTATAATACTACCTATAAATTATGGTGGAATTATTGTACAGGCAAAGGTTTTAATTTCTTTGACGTCCCGATTACTTCAGTCATATTGTTTTTAACAGAACAATTTCAAATTGGAGCTTCATACGGCTCATTAAACAGTCATCGTTCAGCTCTTTCGTTACTCTTGGGCAACAACATAGGTTCCGATGAAAAAGTGTCACGCTTATTAAAAGGAGCCTTTAAAAATAGACCTAGCGCCCCTAAGTATTCTTACACATGGGATCCTCAAACAGTGCTTAACTTTATTGCGGAGTGGTACCCAAATAACAATTTGGCTCTTGATCAAATCACGAAAAAACTTGCCGTTCTCATCGCATTATGTACCGCTCACCGTGTACAAACCCTTTCAGTCATCAAAGTTAGTGATATTGTGATCTCTCAAAATCAAATAATAATTAAGATATCAGATCTAATTAAAACATCAGCCCCTGGTCGTGAGCAGCCTACTTTGTCATTACCTTACTATCATGAAAAACTCAGTATTTGCCCTGCAAAATGCTTAGAAGATTATCTCTCTGTTACTCAGAATATTCGACAGCCTAATCAAATAGAAAACTTATTTATAACACACAAACGTCCGCATAAACGTGCCACTGCACAAACCATCAGCAGATGGATAAAAGACGTGTTGGCGTTGAGCGGTATTGATGTTGGTATGTTCGGAGCACATAGTGTGAGGCATTCTGCCACTTCGAGCGCGCTCACATCCGGTGTCTCCGTGGATTGTATCCGTAAGACAGCCGGTTGGACACCAACTTCACAAGCTTTCGCAAAGTTTTATAACAGGCCAATTATCGCAGATAATTTTGCTAAATCAATACTTGATCCTAGCGCAGCAACATAAAAACAATATATGCAGTTTGTCTGATTACAGTACAATTATAATTAGCAATTTTTTGTAAGAGTTTTTATTTATTTGTTTACAATTTATTTGAATAAAGTGAATTTCCTTTATAATCTACCAACTTTTATTTGATGAAATATACATTGGTATCAACTTCTTTGTAGGACTATTTAACCAAAAACCATTTGTCCAGAAAACGCTCTCTGAACATCTACCTGGTAAATTATACACCTATATTGAAGAATGGAGCTATGAATATATAATATGTGATCAAGCGAGCTTCGCAAGCGAAGTTCGATCAATATTATATGAATAGCTCCATTCGAAAATATAGGAACCCTCCCCCCACAACCCTTTAACAAATGTTTTTGGGCAATCTCTAAAATAATGACGCTGTAGGGAGGTGCTATAGTGAGGAGACCATAGTATCGATTATTTTTATCGATACAACTCTAAAAGCGTGCGAATCGTCTACCTAGTATGATAGAAGTACTACCTGGTAAATTATACACCTATATTTTCGAATGGAGCTATTCATATAATATTGATCGAACTTCGCTTGCGAAGCTCGCTTGATCACATATTTCTTCTCGCAGTCTCGCTCGCGCTGCATTGCTGATTGTAGCTGAACAATCAACTCGTGCCAGCTATTTTGATTTTTTGGCTCTCGAGACCAGAGGAAAATTTAGTTGGACTTGGTACAGCCACATAGTCAATATATAGCTGATGTAAATGCTCCAACAATATGTGGCCATCAATTCGAGGACAAATATCTTAGGAAGAGGAGAAGACTGCTTGTAAGTCACCCAACCCTATTTGGACCGAAAGAAATTGAAACCAGGACTCTCTTGAGTAAGTAATATTATTTATAGAAATGCAAAAATAAAAACAGAGATTTTGTATTGAACATAGAGATAGAGCCTAACATGGATGTCAATGTGGCCAATATGTATCCAGCTGGTATCGGGTTTGTTATTTTTTAAATTTTTTGTACTGCAGCATATTTTACCCTCCATATTCACAAAATCTTGAAATGCCTGGTCCCAGTTACTACACCCAACCCGATAGTCAATTATATTAACTATGTATTAGTTATATTCGGTTTATAACGATGAATCAATGTATAATTCTATGTAGCTTGTTTAATATAGGTACATGCCCATTCTGTGTATAATTTCTTAGGATTTGCACTGTATATCAGATTGTTCAATATTGTATAGTACCTAATTTGATTGATGTATAGCTGTTGTAAGTACAAATTTGTATGATGGCATGTGCCTATTCTATGTACCATTTTCTTGGATTTGTATTACATATATTTATCAGACAGTTAATTAAATCTTGTATGGTACATACCTAATCTTAATTTGATTAATGTATAATTAATAAGGAGCTTATTTAGTATAGGTACATGCCCATTCTGTGTATAATTTCTTTAGATTTGTATTATAATCAAATTGTTAATTCAATTTTGTATAGTACCTAATATGAATTTGATTGCTGTAATAGTTGTAAGTAGCTAGTTCAATAAAGGCACTTGCCCATTCTAGCTTCTTGGATTTGGATTATATATATCAAACAATTAAAATTTTGTATAAACCTCCATCTTAATTGAACTGACGACGCGGTGGCCGAGTTGGTAGTGTCCCTGCCTGCAAAGCTAGCGGTCCCGGGTTCGAATCCCGGTAAGGGCAAATATATGTGTGATGAGCACGAATATTTGTACCTGAGTCTTGGATATTTCTATCTATATAAGTATTTATTTCTCTATATAAGTATGTATATCGTTGTCTAGTACCCATAACACAAGTTTCGAGCTTAATTTGGGGCTAGGTCAATTTGTGTGCAATGGTCCCCGATATTTATTATTTATTAATTAGATTTGATTGAAGAAATTGTAAATTTCCGAATCGAAGTGGTAGTATTATTTATCTGAATATAAATTTAAATGTTAAAACTGAGTTTCATTATTTAAAAACCTTATGCTATTGAAAACATAAAATAGGAAATGGAATCGGTTATCGATAGTTGGTTGGGTTTAAATGTCCCATCACTACAGATCGATATCGATATTTGCCGCCTGACGTTTCAAGCACTATCGTCACAGAATACTCCATAGTAACCTTCATCTGGCGCAGGTCATTTCGTTCACTTCTCTAACGATGATGTCGTTCTATGGTTGATTTCCATCTATACGTAGTATATAGTCTACTTAATCTATGGTCATAATATTCACTTCGCTGCGATATTCTCAGCACGCGGAATGCCGATTTGCGTGAAAGGGAGATGAACGTCGAAATGAGTGTGGTTCACGTAATCGAATTCGCCTAGTGAGATACAAGCGCACCGAACTACAGCTAGACCTGAGGGCCTACTTCAATCTCTTAAATCAGCATTATTTTAATATTACATTGCTAATCGATACCATGAAGTTACTAAAGTAACATTAATTTAATATTGAAGACGCAGAGACGTTTTGGTGACGTCACGTTAAATCGTTCATTCAAACAACATTATGGTAGGGGAGCCCATGATGCTAAATGTGGATTTACTCGAGCGTCGTAGAGACCTATTGGGATGCAAAGCTTAGATGATAAGAAGAAAAAAATGTTATATGATATATACCTTTACATCGGTGGGGGAAGCGGCTATAGATTTTTAAATATGTA
Organism: Opisthograptis luteolata; assembly: GCA_931315375.2. Taxonomy (NCBI): domain Eukaryota; kingdom Metazoa; phylum Arthropoda; class Insecta; order Lepidoptera; family Geometridae; genus Opisthograptis; species Opisthograptis luteolata. The sequence continues at coordinate 10,866,729 of OV928054.1, forward strand.
AAAAAAAACTGTTGCATGGACATCCTCGCGTCAGATATTGATAGCATCAATGTCCTACGTATTTTTAATAATGTACGTATGTTAATCTGATCGTTTGCATGATGGGGGTGGTTGTATTAAAGGGTAGAAAATGAAAAAAAAAAAAAATTAATCGAGCGCGTCAGATTTTCTAAGGGAGTGTTAAGTGCACCAAAAAAAAGCTCTCATTCACTAATCTGACGATTTCGATGGGACGCAAACTCGCGGCCATTTTCATAATGTGCAAAAAAAATTCGCCATTTTGAAATACTCAAGCGCGTCAGATTAAGATATATATGGTTCATCTTTATGTTCTAAACGTACTGTCTCATAATCTGACGATTATCTAGAGGGATTTGCCTGATCTGACAAAAAAAAATTAGAAAAACGGTTCACCTTAAAGGCCATCCCTGCAACTTCCCGCTAATTCCATTCCTGGGTGCTTAAAATTGTACCTATGACATTTCTGAGCTCAAAATATAATTTATGTGATATTTTGAGCTCGCTGAGTTCAAAGAAATAATACTTCTATGCATTTGAGCTCTCCCAGCTCGAAAGTCTGATAGAAGTTTCATAGAACACGATTTTTGGAATTTTCAAACCGCAATAACTTTTGAATGCATCAACCAATTTTCACGCGGTTGGCGCAACTCGAAGCAGTTTTATCATCCTCTTAAGTAATTTTGCAATTTTCATTGATCGAGCCACAAATTTCGGAGTAATCCCGAAAAAACACTTTTTCGGGTTTCTTTCGTTCACGATATCTCTCGAACGAATCAACCGCTTTTGACCAGCTTGGTGGCGATCGACGTGGTTTTTCAAGCTCAAAGGCGGATTAGTTTTTGAAGTTGATCGATAAAGCCGGTTAAAAGTTATTCCAAAAAAACCACTTTCAAGCTCAGGAAATAGCATGCAAATAAATAAGTGTATGCTTTTTTAGTAGAATACAACATGTATTTATAAAAAAATTACTTAAAAAAAAGCTTAAAACAATTTAATGTTTAAGGAAATGTAGGCATCACGCAGCTGCACGCATTTAACTTTATCGACGAATTTTTGATATTTCGGCTTGCGGAAATCGTCAGATTATATATTTTTCATTATTCTTGAATTATTTCCTTCAAAATAAAAAAAAATTTAGCTACGCTCGAGAATGTCGAGATGACGTTTTTTTTTACAACTTTGTTGCCCTCCCCTTTTTTTACGTCACTCTCAAATTGTCAGATTAGTGGAATATACACTTTTTAGGATGTAATTAACTCACCCTACCTTAATCTGACGCGCTCGAGAATTTCTGATGGTCAATTTTTTTTTACTAATCTGATCCTGTATCCTTCACGGGCGGCCTTATATATGGGCCTCATGTTTTGTGGAGGTACTTATCAATATGTGAGGTATCCTCCCTTATATTAATCTGACGCGCTCGAGTAAATCCCAAAATCCCCTCTTGGGCTCCCCTACTATTACTTTGGTACTCTGAGGTAACTTTTGACATCAAGCAATATTGTTTTTGTGTCACATTTAGCAATGATAAAAAAGCTACCCGCGCGCAGCTGAAATAACATTGTTTTCCATATTTTATTATGAAATCCTATAATTTTATTCTAAAAAGTAAGTGAAAATTAACTAAACGTTTTGTTTGTGTAATTCTATATTAAAATGTATGGTTTAAAAGTGTATGCAGAGTACCTAATAATTATTATAAATGTAATTGTAGATGGCTGATGAATACGAGCTAATTGAGTTTTTGGAAGCAGATAATTCCTCGTTGAGAAAGCAGCGTCGGAGAGAATTGCCTATGTGACGATCTTAGGCCTCTCCTATATGAACCTATAAAATGAACAGAAACAAAGTAGAACCAAAGGACCTTGAAACCTATGTTCTATATAAACAAAGGTATTATAGGTAACTAACTCGTCTCAACAACGTGCGAAAGTGACAACGCTATATGAAAATGAAGCGTCTTGTTCTATCATATAGCAGTAATAGATTTTAATTCGTTCTTTGGCAGTAATAAATCAAGATTGTTTCGTAAAGCTCATAGTATGATTAGGAGTAACATTATTATAAGGTTAAAACAATATTGCTCGGAACCATGATGGTTTTGTAAAAGTTGGTGGTTGGCCTCCTGAGACGTTCGTAGTTATTTTAAATTAGCGTGATCGGGCCGCTGGTCTTGTGTCGAGAAGTCGAGACGTGCCGCCAGCGCGTGTGCGGTCCGGGGCCTCGGGACGCACTCAGATCGGCAGCAGCGATCCACTGTCGGACCAACATGATCCAATGTGAACGTTTAGTCACGAGCTGCGACACACGAATGCTTATACAAAACGAGTGCGAGTTTCACCAAAACATTTTCAAACGACACCAAAATATCCTGTACAAAAGCTTAACGCTCGCCACTCACTGTCATATATTATATAGTCGCGGGGTGACACAGGAATCTGCCTGCGGGTGTCAAACGGCGCGGATTGACGCGAGGGGGCGCGGCAGACGCGGCTCCCGGCGTCTCATGTCACAGCGCGGCGTGACGCGCCGTCGGCGGACTGACATCGCGCTGACGGCGCTTTTCGAATGTCACTCGTGTGGTTTCAGATGCTGCAAAGACATCCGACACCGTGTGTAATATGTCATTGAGGGATCTGCGCCGTGATTGATCGTTTGTGACGCGCCTGAACGCGCTGTGCTCCGACATCAGACGCGGATCGACATGTGATGACCGTAGTGACGTCACACGCGAGTGTCCTCCCGCAGCACAGTGAGTGAGGGGTGGCCCGCTCGGAGGTCGCCCCTTGCGACCTTGGTCAACAACACTCCACGGACTTCCTTATTAACGATAGCGATAGTTGTGTATAACTGTACTAATAGTGACTAGGAGGGCTGAGGAAGCGTTTCCAGCGTCCAGTTCCGACATGAAGCGTCGTCGGAGCGGGTCCGAGCGAGCAGCCACGTTTCTTCAACTGAAAACATTTTGCGAGCTTTAGTCGACTTTCTTCTTCTTCTTCTTCTATTTAAGAGCCAAGCTCTTGTCGGTGGAGTATTTTCCATGCCGTTCTGTTTTCAGCCATCCTTTTGACCTCTTGGTACGACACGACGTCAATCCTTTCTTTAACTTGATCTATATATGTTCTTCTCGGTCTACCTCTCCCTCTCTTCCCTTCTACTTTTCCTTCTAATATGGTTTTTATATATTCGTCATGCCGTACCAAGTGGCCAAACATCTTTCCTCTTCTTATCTCTACTGTTGTTAATATCTCTCTTTTTTCTCCTACTAAGTCCAATACTTCTTGGTTGGTTTTTCTTTCTTTCCAGCTGATTTTCTCCATACGTCGCCAACACCACATCTCGAATGCCTCTAATCTCTCCCTGTCCCTTTTGGTTATTGTCCACGTTTCGCAGCCGTACAGTGCAATGCTCGTCGACTATTAGTACAAAATATAGTTTTAGAATACAGTTCGCGCTCCATTTATATTGAACGAATCCTTCATTCGTTTCAGAATTACATTCCACATAATAGTGATATTGTTTCTGTTGTGTTTGGTTGTGATTGTAATTTGTATTCTGCATTCAATAATTCATGATGTACCATCTGTCTGGTTACCTAAATTGATTAAAAAAATAATGATTTGTTGAATACATTGTTTGTATCGCTTACCCTTAACGGGTCCGACATCGGTAACCAGACAGATTGTATAATGTGATTACAATAGGACGATATCTATCTACGTTCATTAAGTTAATTTTGGATTGTTCTCTGAGAATATTGTAAATGATTGAGAAGTAATTAATCATTAACGCGATAATTTTCGTGTAACGTCAAAACTAGCGATGAGGGCCGATAGAAGGGTTACTTTAAAATGTATTTCATGTTGCTGTTAATGTATAATTCCCCCACAGGGCGTTGTGCGTGTCGTGCAGCACGACACTCACTGTATACCGGGCGGTATGTTTGTTGTCGAACAATGCAACAAAACAATGCTACATCTCGTCCGAGGAGCAAGATACATCGATACCGAAGTTTGTTAAACGCTTGTTCACTCGCGCTGAATCGACTTTCAATCGAATGTCGGCTGTACTCATTGCGGTTGTTATGCAACGGTTCTGTTGGCGCAACTAATCAGATAAAGTTGTCCGCTCACCGAAGCGCCGAGCGAGTGAGTGAGCGAGTGGCCGCCTGCGTCCGACTCCGCGAGGAGTTCTGTCTCTCGTCCTGCCCGGAACAGTAGCTGTGCCACCCGCTACTTGCTCGTGCTACCTACATACATACACATGTATGAGAAGACACATACGGACGATGGAGACAAACCGTTCGTTGTAGGCATAACCGTTATAGATAACGTAACACTAGATAGTTTACAAAACGAGCGACCTTCGTACCAACACATTATTACAGAGAACATCATAATATATAAAGAGTTTGTTTTATTTCGGCATCAAATAATACATAGACTGCAAATGAATAAATGGTGTAATATAATTATCTTTCATTATTTATTAAGGCTTAACTTTAATAATTAAAAAAATTAAATCACGTCGTACAGTAGGGTAGCGGTTGATCAAAGTCGCCTGATGTTAAGTGAGGATGAGGCCGAAGGTACCGCGCTACACCCGGATTGAGGTTCGGCTTACAACATATTAATTATGCTTAGTGTACGTGCGGTCTATTAATGAGATACCATTAGTCATACATTTTTAGTATCTGACATTTCAAGTGTTCAGGGACAAATTCTTTTTAACGATAACCGGTAGAACACTTCATAACACACTTCAATCACTTTATAACACTTTATCACTGACTGATAGACAGACAACGCACCCCCTAACCGGTAATTCCTTGAAATGTAGGTAGATTGTGTGTTGTAACTGTGTGTTGCAATAACAAGTGTTCGACGGGACCGACAGGTTGTCGGCTCACCCTTCCACTCACCACTCAGTAGTCGTTCTGTTGTACTAATACGAAGTAGTTAGCAGTTAGTAAAGAGGCGAGATTTGCTACCGCTCGTTATGGTATGCGCTATGTTCACTGTTCAGTGATCTTTCTCTCGACACATATCGGTACGAAGGCACCACCGACATGCCGCGCGATGCCCGAGTTGTCGTGGACGGACGTTATCACACTAGTCTTATAGGTAAGAAAGTTTGTCAGTACCTAACTGAGTACTGAGTGTGTTACTTCTTCTCGCTTAAACAGCTCAACGGATTTGTGTGGAAGCGAATATAGCTTTTCAAATGCATAAAATATGCGACGATATTTATTGAATTTCTTTATCACAAGAGAAATAACAGTTTGAAATAACTATCGTGGTTTAAATAATATCTGGAACAATTACCTACCTACTTCTGACAGTTTTTTCTCTATGTTTCCATTCTTAGGAAGATATCCTTTATTGCGTCAATGAATAGTATATGTTAGTAAGTAATATTATTCCGCGAACGGCTTTAAGCCATCGTGTAAAGGTCTCGATTGACCGTTGGATCAAGGGACGGATGCAGAAGGCACTCCTCCCCGACGCGACGCTAAATGTCAAGAGTTGCCTTCTTTTGCACCTCCTGCAGCCCTGGACGCCGGTAGTTTATTGTTATGGCTCAATCAATAAAAATAAATAAAAATATGGGGCGAAACGAGCAAGTCGCTACCCTGGTGGTAACCGTCACGCTTACTCATTCAGCTCACTACCACTCTGAATTTAGAACTTCAACAGTTCAAATTCTGCGTGGTAATTGAAAACGTAAAAAGTATCTATTAATTTACTAAAGAGAGTATGTTTATGTAGTGTAATATAATTATGTCTACTTGTACAAGTCAAAATACGATTGAAAAAAAAAGTCTACTTCAGCTTAACTTTTATTTTGTAATCAAAATAAATCCTTGTCTGACACACAAACACGTCCACTGCGCGAACCGACGCTACGGCGACCGTCGCGGTTACAATAAACATAACTTATCTATACTCAATAAACATCGCTTACATAAAAAGCTTGGCCTCTTGGCCGCCTGGCCTCCTGGCTGCCTGGCCTCCTGGCCTCCTGGCCGCCTGGCCGCCTGGCCGCGTGCCAGCAATCGAAACACTCTAATCCAAAAAAACTTTTCACTGCTTTAGAGTAATCAGTCACTCCCGCGAATGTATGTATACTATACGTCACTACAAATATGTCGTGAATGAGCGCCAAACTGTTTCAAAAGTACTCGCCGGTATATGAGCGGAACGTGCGTGACTCGCTACGCGTGCTACGACGGACGCTACGTGTGCTACGCCGCCGCGGCTCGGCTACACTGCCGGCCCGCCGCCGCGCGCGACTGCTACGCGGCTGCAGTGCGCGCGCATTTCTCAACGTCTTGTCTTTGAGGCTCTGTTTCAACATTTTAGAATGATGGATTACAACTCCTTTGGAATAAACGGAGTTTATGGCTTGTAAAAAGATACACATTCATTTAATAAGAGTAGCGTCGGAACACCGGCGAATGGCTTGATCGCATTTCATTTTCAAATGTAACCACGTGTAGGTATTTACGAGTAACTGCAGATTACTCTGCTCGTGCTCGTGCGCTCTGCTTTTTTTTAAAATGTACATATAGACTTTTGCAATGTCAAACTTTGTTGATTATAATTTTATTTTTTTATTTATTTTTCAATTTTAGAAAAAAATAGAAGCCTACACTAATGAACAAATCACTTTTATTATAAGGATTGCAAAGACTTCGTCTTCGAAGGTGAGGTTGTCTTTCTCAACACTTGACTCGCTTTTTATTTGTGCTGAGTACTGAGTGTAAGTGCGTACTCTAGTTCTCTTTATAATGTGTGCATAATATGTGTGTGTGTGTGTGTGTTTGTGTGTGATCTCAGCTCGTTCAACAAACAAGGTCGCGATGTGGTCGTTACCACTTGAGGCATATCCGTAATGTCGGCGCGAGGCCGTCCGCCGCGATTGTGTACATAAAACAGCGCTCATAAAGCCGGCGTCGTATACGAAACGTTCCCATTCTTTATGTTCCCAAATGAAGTGAGCGCGAGAGATTAAACATTTACGGCTCAGATGTGGGTTGAGTTGGTCGCCCGGAGGAGAGCGCGCCGCCGACGCCGCCGGCTCACGTCGCGGTTCACCTGCACCTCCTGAGGGCCGACGTGCGACGAGCTGTCGCCGCTCACTGCGGCATACATGCATGCTGTGCCCGCACAGATTGTGTACAGAGACAAACACACGAGCACCGTGGCACAGTGCACTGTGTGTCTGACACTGAGCCGACATCAATACCTCGCTCGAACAAACAGGAGGTGAATAGCTACATCTTTTGAAATATCACAATACCCTCCTTGTCTGAGACACAAGTACAGAGTGAAGTGGTTGGAAAAAGGACAATGAAAGAAGGCTACCTAGCTCAACGGAGCCGCGTGCTGTGCTGTACAGAGACGCGTCGCACAACAACTTAAATGTTCAACAAAACGAAAACCGACTTCAGGTTCCCTTCGGTTTCTCTGGTCTACCATCATCAAAACATGGTTTCCTTATCATGGGACCACCGTTTAAATATCTTCTTTCCCACAAAAAAAATTTTGCAAATTTTGTTTTATTTGACGGAGTTACGCTCGAACATACATAAAAAAATACAAACATCGGAATTGAGAACCTCCTCCTTTTTTGGAAGTCGGTTAAAAATGACTACCTAATGTCCCCCATATTTATTTATTAGTTTTCCCTTTTTTTAATAATCCTATCCTACTAATATTACAAATCGGAAAGTTTGTGAATGTTTGTTACCACGTATCGCCGTTTCCTGCGAGATAACGAGAAGACGCGGGTGAAACCGCGGGGCGCACCTAGTAAGCTAAGCTCGCTGCACGGTTCGTCCCGAGTAGCGGCCACACGTCACCCACTTCTCATAACACTACCACCCAAGTAGCCGTGTTACTTTAGGAAAAGTTGCGGGCAGGTTTGACGGGTTCACAGAGATAACATATAGAGTTCACGGTGTACCGTGGCGCCGTCATAGCTAATAGTAACAAACATAATAACGCGGGTGACGCGGCCCGACTCGCCTGGGGACGTCCGTGCTCGCAGGAGCGTCGCCGCAACGGTTATGTCGCGGGAGTCGCGGAGGGCGCCGAGCGACCACCACACATTACCTGCTAGCCAACTTGACTACAATGTAACGTGCTATTCATTATATCAATTACAAATATTAATATTCAAATTAACGCCATGTTTTGGATTTCCTTCAAATTAAATAATTACGAGTATGTAATATCGAGGTTTCATTGATATTCCTATAGTAAGTAGTAACTGTGCTAACGAGCAATAGATGGGGCTGTTTTCTGTTTGTTTTCAGTCTGATTTAACTTTGGTATTACAATAAATGATTAACGTACATATTTAAATCTTTTAATATTTAGCCAGATATGAAAGGAAATGCATTTTATTTCAGTACCATTAATTTTATTTGTACTTTTTAGTAATTAAAACGATAACTTTATTTATTTATTGGAAAATCAACAGCTTTTTACAATAACAAAAAATATAAAGTAGAATAGCAATAGAAAGCTAATTACAGGTTCTCACGAATAGATATCGCATAGATATAAACACAGACACAATAAGCTTAGAATACTACATTTGTAAGAAATAATAATAATAATAATAATGTAAGAAATAATAATAATAATAATAATGTAAGAAATAATATGTAAATATAATATGCAAAATATAAAAAAACTAAATTAAATTAATACCTATATAATACTTATATATACAATAAAATACATGTGTAGTCAGTCAGCAGCAGCTTGTCCACCATACTACAGACAATTGCATTTCTACAATAATAATAATATAATATGTGTCATATCTGTTTGGTAATTAATTGATCTTGTTGCAACACGGAACACGGAGCCAAACACGAGTCCGGTCAGCAGCGGCTGCCTGCTCTCATGTAAACATCGTCAGCTCGCCGGCAGGCGCCGCGCGCCGCCTCGCCCGACGTCACACGTGCTCTCAGCGGCGCCCGTTGTACGCGGGCGCGCTGTACACGTGTCTCGCGACTCTCGCGCCGCTCGCTTACAGGTGAAGTCGCCGCTGCGGCCGCGGCCTTCATTATTGAATTACGTAGGCACTAAGCGTTCTTCATTCACTGATCAACAGCGCATCTATCATTGGCTACTTCGGTGTTCGACTCTCGACAGAACATCGCATCAATGTCCTCCGCCGTCAGCCGACGCTCGCCAGTGGGACTGCAGGAGTGCGGGCCGCTCGTCACGAGGGCTCCCTGCACTGTTCCTGGTGCCCTTCCGCCGCCGCTCAGCTCTAAAAGCTTTTACTGACGCGGCGCGACTCTTTGTTAGAACCCAATTATTGTTCGTTCGCTCACTTTTTGTCCCGCCAATAAAGGCGAGCTCTTTCCGCTAACTCGATAAACTGGCAGCGTCGTGCGCCCGCCGCCCTCCCCCCGCCCGCCGTGGCACAAGTATTCATACTAAAGTGAAAACGAATAACGCTTTGAGCCTTCTTCTATTTTGAACGTTTTAACATCCCCTTCTATTGTCCTTTTTTTGCTCTTGAAAAACGTATAGAGTAGGTAAATGAGATTTAAAGAGCGCGTGACGTGTGCCCGCCGCGCCGGCCGCGCCGCCCGCCTTTCGGCGGCTCGTCGGCGCGGAGGAACTAAATCGTTGATATAATAATATAATTATGTATTATGTTGTGTTATGTATCTTATGTATATGTATTTAATCACTTCACTACTTATTATAAAATAAAGTCCCCGCGCCGCGTCTGTCTGTCTGTCTATCTGTTCGCGATAAACTACTGCACCGATCTTCATGCTGTTTTTACCAATAGATAGAGTGGTTCTCGAGAAAGGTTTTAGGATATAATTTGTTAAGTTTTTGTTTACATTGGCTAAAATATAACGATATTTGTTGGAGAGGTCGGAAAAAAATAAGCCGTCTGGGAGCTTTCAACGAAAACGCTGCCTAAACCCTTTGAGATATAACAAAATGATGTACTGTGGAATTGTGTATCTTATACAGGTCTACAAAAAAGTCCGCGATGGCATATGTTTATCTCTTATGGATAACATACTATAACTACTTTTTTACATTTTAAAAGTTGATAAAAAGGCCGACTAAAATCGGACCGTGTTTTCCATACTTTTATATTAATCCTATATCCAAATAAATCATTTCGTAATCAAGATTGTTTCAACAGCTGTAGATTACTTTTTGAATTGTTCAAATCGGACATTCTGTTCGAAAGATATTACGAAATTAAAAAATGTCAAACTAATCGAAAAATAAACTCGCCGCGCGCCGTACCGCAGTGCAGCGGGAAACGCGGTGAGGTGAGGGGGGCGGGAGAGAGAATCTATGAAATAGGTAAAGTGCGGTCGCGGACCAGGAAGACCTTTAGTTGCGCGGTTCAAACGCGCGGTCCGAAAAAAATAAACTTAGAATTAAAATTGGATAATGGATATAGCAGATAACGCGGTGAGGGGGCACCGAAGTGCGGGAATAATTTTGGAGTATACGGAATATAAACGCTTTCGCGCCTAAACTACTGAACCGATATACATGAAATTTGGTATAGGGATAGTTTGAGCCCTGGGAAAGGTCATAGGATACTTTTTATCGCGATAAACTGAAGCCCAATCGGTGAAACCGCGGGGAACAGCTAGTTTCAATATAAATAACTAAATAAAAACACTTAACTAAACATTAAGCTTGTGAGGCTTTCAGTATCGCCTACAACGCTGACTTATTGAATAATCATTATAAAATTGTATACAATATATCAAAAAAAATTTTTTTTGTTTCGTTTTGTCTTTTGGCGAAATTAAAACATTACTGGCTGCGACCCGCGGTTTGTCCCGCGTGTACTGCATTTTTTCGAAATAAAACGTAACCTATAAAAAGACTACATAAAGAAAAAAACGGTAAGCGTCACGCTTGCCCATTACAGTTGTGTTCTGCTCAGAATGTTGACTTTCAACAGTTCACAATCCCGCGCGGCTACGTTTCAACACTAGTACATTTATTTAAGTACCCACTACAAGTGCATCCAGATCGTGTTAAACATTATAACAAATTGTACATTTTATGACCAACTCCGCTGTAATTCAATACCTGTAAATTACTTTTTGAATAATTCAATTCGGACGATCCATTAAAAAGATATAACGCATTTAAAAATACCAATCTAAACAAAATATTTACTAATAGAAAACGGCCGACGTGCAGCGGGCAACGCGGCACAGCGTTCGGGGGCACAATAACGAACGATGCCTCGTCTAGCAAGAGAACGCGGAGCAGCCGAGTGCGCTCCTGCTTGACGTTCGAGGGCACAGTAACGAACGGTGCCTCGTCTAGCAAGAGAACGCGGAGCAGCCGAGTGCGCTCCTGCTTGACGTTCGAGGGCACAGTACGAACGGTGCCTCGTCTAGCAAGAGAACGCGGAGCAGCCGAGTGCGCTCCTGCTTGACGTTCGAGGGCACAGTAACGAACGGTGCCTCGTCTAGCAAGAGAACGCGGAGCAGCCGAGTGCGCTCCTGCTTGACGTTCGAGGGCACAGTAACGAACGGTGCCTCGTCTAGCAAGAGAACGCGGAGCAGCCGAGTGCGCTCCTGCTTGACGTTCGAGGGCACAGTAACGAACGGTGCCTCGTCTAGCAAGAGAACGCGGAGCAGCCGAGTGCGCTCCTGCTTGACGGACGTGGCACGAACAATGTTATACACAACCGGAGGGTTGCATTGAGAGCATCCCTGAGATACTAATGTATCCTATGTGCCTAATGGCGGGCGTCCGCAGCGTCTAGTGCGGCGTCCGTAGTAGTCGGCGTGCCTTTGGGTTCTGCTAATCTATTTTGAAAATGTAATACTCAGTACCACACCATAGTCTGCTACCATGCTGCTGCTACCGTGGCAAATTATGATGTGGGAACACCACAATTATATTATTTTGGTTGTGGCCCATAGGCGCTAACCAATGTGATATAATTTAGTTTTATGTTTCGAAGTAACAATTAGCATCTGTATTTTCTTGCGCTGTGTTTCAAGTGAACTTGTTGTCTGTGTGTGCGGAAAACTCGTACCCGGGACGAGTGAGTATGTGCTATCAGGCAATGAAGCATCTTTATCTTGGATGAAATTAGCATAGAAAACTTGGTAAATAACAAAAAACATAAATTTTCATGAAAATTTATTATTATTTTTATGGTGTGCATTACATTACTCAGTTGTGAATTTTTACTAATCAAATAGGTAATTGGCTTCGGTCGCTTAATTGATAGAAAATAGCGACATGTTTAGAACATAATAGCGGATCCGCCTTGGGTCTGCACGATCAGACAAATGAATGTAAATAGCAGCGCCATATTCAGAAAAGGGAACAAGAGAATGACTGCGCGAAATATGGAATATAATAAGGAAAACCTATGCAAAGCGATCGGTGGAGTGATTAGAGATGAGACGAATCAATTTACCCTCAGTGGTAGTGACGTCGGCTTGCGAGCCGTAGCTTGGTGGTAGGGTATATTCTAGTGCTCGCCTGGCTAGCTACCACCCTCAAGTTTAATATCTGTCGCAAACACCTATATCGGAGTGTTCCGTCAGTACTACTTGAGAGCCAGTTCCCAATCCATGTGTAACGAGGCACCACCTTCGACCACATCGTCACTTAACATTAAGTGATAACACAAGTAGACTAATTATTGATTTCTCTCGTGCATTGTGGAGGCCCCATACGACGGAGCGCGTCGCGGACCGCGGCGTCTAGCGAGCGCGTCTTCTAATCATAATGCATGCTACAAATATGTAATGTTATGTAACCATTACCATCAGGTGCGACTACGTAATGCCAATTAAATTGAAAATAATAATTTATAATATTGATTCATCTTTTCAATGGTTTTCAATTTTGTTGCGCTGTGTTCCAAGTGCTTCACTATACTGTGTGAAAGTATTCACTCGCGCACAGTACGAGTGAATATGTGCTATCAGGCAATGAAGCATCTTGGACTGATATGTGATGATGAGTAGAATGAAACGAATATGAAGAATGTAAATTTACTACATTTTGTAAAAGGGTGACTCAGTGGTAGTGACATCAAGTAAGCATGAGACGCAGAGCTGAGAAGAGACTCTGGATCTTCTCTGCTCACGGAGGGCAGGGAGTCCCAAGGGATGACTTGAACGAATGAAAGTCGCTTTTGGTATTTCTATGCCCATGGTGGGCGGGGAGTTTCAAGATGTGACTTGTACAATTGGAAGTCGCTTTTGGTAATTCTCTGCTCATGGTGGGTGGGGAGTTCCAAGATGTGAATAGTACAATTGGAAGTCGCTTTTGGCATTTATCTGCTCATGGTGGGCGGGAGTTCCAAGATCTGAATAGTACAAATGGTAGTCGCTTTTAGTATTTCTCTGCTCATGGTGGGCGGGGAGTTACGATATGTCACTTGGTCGTGTGTCCTGCGAGCGTAGGACGCAGAGTCCAGGAGAAATATGGCGTTAGGTGGTAGCGAGAGGGTTTATTTCTCCCAATTTACCCTTTTGCAGCTGCCTTTCGCCTTCACAAGGAGAGAAAGGATCCGTGATGGATCGGTGGGGGTGGTAACTTATACGTGGTTTTCCATGTGTAAGCACCAGCCGCCCGGCATATGTTATAGAATTGTACGAGTATGTCACACCGAGTGGAGACTTCTCTTGTATCCTGCAAGCGTAGGTCGCAGAGTTGAGGCCCCCGGGAGAGGGGAGGTCGTTAGGCGGTAGCGATGGGATTTTTCTCCTAATTTACCCTTTTGCAGCTGCCTTTCGCCTTCACGCAAAGAAGATGGATCCGTGACGGATCGGCGGAAACGGGGGGTGGGAGCTTATACGTGGTTTACCATATATAGGCGCCTGCCACCTGGTTTAAGTTATAGAATTGTACATCACAGGAAGTGGAGTTTGCGGCGTCAGTCTTAAAGGTTGATGTTGCGAACGATGATAAGTGCTGTAGACACGCCCTAGCTAACGTCAAAGCATCGATTTGGACGTGTGTTGGGCTGCGACTAAGTACATGATCAAACGCTACCCTGTAAAAAGGTAAAAACTAAATCTAATCTAACAAATAAGATTTAATTTGGTTCCATGTTATGAAGTGGCAGTTAGCACTTGTATTTTCCTGCGCTGTGTTCCAAGTGCTTCACTTTTTGTCTGTATGAATGTATTCGCTCGCACCGGACGAGTGACGAGACGGGACGAGTGAGTATGTGCTATCAGGTAATGAAGCATCAATATCATGGTTTGAAATATATGTGACTAATAAATTAATGAATAACTAATGCTCAGTACGTATACAGTACAGCAATACAGTTAACCAACGCCTATCTGCATTTTTATGCGCTGTGTCTCAAATACTTGTTGTCTGTGTGTAGTATTTATGCTATCAGACAATGCAGCTCATATATCTTAGATGCTATAAATGTTAAATGTAAAATGAAAAATGTAGCAGAGATTGTACACCCAGTGCTATTATAGCAGAGATGTTACGAAAATGCATGAGCTTGGCGCAGCAACTCATCAGCTCTGGTGCTGATTTGGTGCAAAAACAACACAAAAAGCTGTCCAAAAGGGACACTAAAGATGAGTTGAAGAAATGTAGATTCAGTGGTAGTGACGCTGGACTGCAATCTGTAGCTCGTGGGTTTGTTTAGCTATATCTGTAGCTCATGGATTCGTTTGTGTTTTCCGGCGCTGAGTTCCAAGCGCTTCAATTACTGTATGTGTGAATGTATTCGCTCGCGCCCGGGACGAGTGACTATGTGCTATCAGGCAATGAAGCAACGGAATCTTAGATGGAAATATAAGACTAAATCTGGGGCGTACGATGAGTAAAATGCAACAGACATGGTTAATGGTTACAACGAGAGAAAAGATGGCGCAGAATGAATGTGGTGACGTCTGTGAATCAATTACAATTTAAAAACAGCGTCCACATTAAAAGCCACTTTATGAATGCGGAGCGAAAATGGCACAACAAGCTAAAAGACGTGTCACTTAGCTGCATGATATGCTAAATGACTGCAGCAGCTTATCAATTTTGTATCAAAGACAATGAGTCCTAAGGAATCAACTGGGACTAAGAGATATTGGCGTCAAACCTAATAAAACGAAGAAGCACAAAAAAAAATGTGTGTATGATTTCAAAAAAGATGAAAAATGCACATACCATGAAATTTGAATATTGAATTTTGAAGAACTCGATCGTTGGTGGTCGATACGAGTCAGACGCGAGGCGGGACGCCTAAGCATGGGATAAAAGGTTGAGGAGAGGGAAGCCTTTGGAGCTTCTCTGCTCATAGTGGGCGAAGAGTTTCGAGATGTGAATAGTACAATTGGAAGTCGCTTTTGGTATTTCTCTGCTCATGGTGGGCGGGGAGTTCCAAGATGTGAATAGTACAATTGGAAGTCGGTCTTGGTCTTCTCTGCTCATATTGGGCGGAGACATCCAAGATGGGCCTTACAATGGCTATCTGTAGTTTTCTGCGCTGTGTTTCAATTGGAAGTCGCTTTTGGTATTTCTCTGCTCATGGCGGGCGGGGAGTTCCAAGATGTGAATAGTACAATTGGAAGTCGGTCTTGGTCTTCTCTGCTCATATTGGGCGGAGACATCCAAGATGGGCCTTACAATGGCCATCTGTAGTTTTCGGCGCTGTGTTTCAATTAGAAGTCGCTTTTGGTATTTCTCTGCTCATGGCGGGCGGGGAGTTCCAAAATGTGAATAGTACAATTGGAAGTCGGTCTTGGTCTTCTCTGCTCATATTGGGCGGAAACATCCAAGATGGGCCTTACAATGGCTATCTGTAGTTTTCTGCGCTGTGTTTCAATTGGAAGTCGCTTTTGGTATTTCTCTGCTCATGGCGGGCGGGGAGTTCCAAGATGTGAATAGTACAATTGGAAATCGCTTTTGGTATTTCTCTGCTCATGGTGGGCGGGTAGTTCCAAGATGTGAATAGTACAATTGGAAGTCGCTTTTGGTATTTCTCTGCTCATGGTGGGCAGGGAGTTCCAAGATGT